>JAOTOL010001496.1:575000-1310987 GCA_034440575.1 Imbricaverruca yamaguchii
GTCTCATTCACAGCCGCCTCCTGGTGATGTGTGGGCTCATTCGCACGGCTGAATTTTGAAACGCTTCGGATGGGTCATATTGCAGAAAGATGTGCGTAGCGACCGGACATCTGGGGGTGTGTCTGTCGGACAGCTGGCGGTGTATCTGTCGGACAGCTGGCGGTGTATCTGTCAGACAGCTGGCGGTGTATCTGTCGGACAGCTGGCGGTGTATCTGCCTGACAGCTGGCGGTGTATCTGTCAGACAGCTGGCGGTGTATCTGTCGGACAGTTGGCGGTGTATCTGTCGACAGCTGGCGGTGTATTGTCGACAGCTGGCGGTGTATCTGCCTGACAGCTGGCGGTGTATCTGTCGGACAGCTGGCGGTGTATCTGTCAGACAGCTGGCGGTGTATCTGTCGGACAGTTGGCGGTGTACCGGGCAGCTGGCGATTTTATGGCGATTTTATGGCGACGTGGCAGATCGCTGCTAAGCCTGGCCGACGTCATTAGTGTCAGACGCGGTCAGTGTCAGACGTGGTCGGTGTCAGACGTGATCAATGTCAGACGTGGTCGGTGTCAGACGCGGTCAGCACCAGACCCGGTCAGTGTCAGACGCAGTTAGTGTCAGACGTGGTCGGTGTCAGACGTGGTCGGTGTCAGACGTGATCAATGTCAGACGTGGTCGGTGTCAGACGTGGTCGGTGTCAGACGCGGTCAGTGTCAGACGTGGTCAGTGTCAGACGTGGTCAGTGTCAGACGTGGTCAGTGTCAGACGCAGTTAGTGTCAGACGTGGTCAGTGTCAGACGCGGCCAGCACCAGACCCGGTCAGAGTCAAACGAGACTAGTGTCGGACGCGGTCAGTGTCAATGTCGCGTCACAATCCAGCTGACCCTGAGGTGTGTGACGGAGATCGACCGCGTCACGCTCGCCCCGTCCGGCGACAGGTGAGACGTGTGTCCACAAGTGAGCTGCGCCGGGGTGGTGGTCCCCAGTGGTCCGTTTATTGACTCATTTGTTTGTTTATTGGGTGGTTCACGACACACTTTCTGCACATTCACGGCGAATGGCGCCGCCCACACTGTTTCGCCGGTGGGCCGCGGGATTGGGAAATGTTCCGAGCGGCGCTAGTGTCGAACCCAGGACCTTTGGTACCCAGAGCCCAACACCTTAACCACTCGGCCATCCCCGCCCCCCGCTTATTGACTGAGCGGTGCACATGAGACGTCTCGTATTGCCGCCCCCGGACACACAGAAGATAGCGGCACGTCTGGTTTGGGAGTAACTAGTGCATGGACACACACCAGACACATTACGTGATGGACACGTATACCGCTAATGTGGAACACATGAGTGAGCACAGGCCATGGGAAGCTGGTACGCACTAGTTACTCCCGAGCCAGGATCGGCGGCTTCAGACGCGCTGGATGAGAGGTGGCGAGTGGTAAGAGCCCAGTGCATCTCTGTGTGCATCAGTCATGACCGTATTGCATTGGCGAACCACATAAACGGCAGGAGACTCGATGGGGCACTCACTTGCACTCATGATGTGCCGATTTGCTAAAGCCGATGTAGCCGTATCTATTAAACAGATGGCTCGGAACGCTAATGGAAAACCCCCGATAGTCACGTGATATTCCGTCTGGCCACGTGGTATTCCTCGATAGATAGACAGTGTGATCAGGTGATCCAGGTTGCGCTTCACCCAGATGACCAGATGATCCGCGAGCCAGCGCCGAGCTGGGTGGTTCCTCCGGTTCAGGACCGCCCGTGGCGGGCCAACTGCGACGCTGAGGTCAGGTCAGGTCAGGTCTGCGGTCACGAGGCGCGGTGCGGGAATGAGTCGACCATCAGCGTTAACAGATGTGCCAACGAAGCCATCGACCGAGATGTGAACGGAGACGTCAATAGAGACGTGAACAAAGCCGTCTGTGGACGGTAGCCGCAGAACGAGCCGGTCCTTCCCCCGGAGACTTCACACACTCGATATCACCCCTCGTGGGTTAAAATGGCAATGCACTTCGAAACCGAAAGCTGAGATGCTGAAACTTGTGAAGTCAACACTTGGAACGTGGAAATCCTCATTTTTTTTGCACGAAGAAAGGAGGAAGTTGCGCAACATCGTCTTCGGATCGGCCATACAATAGCGACACACAGGTACCTGTTGACGTCAAGTGGCCACACTCTGTTGCACGCTGCACCACTGTATTCACAACGTGCCGCCTACTCGTTGGCTGCCAGGCGTTGGAGCCTGCACATCGCAGATAACTTGGGGCTCGAATTACTGATATCACGCTGCAAAAAATGGTGGCAGATGACTGTCATATCGTTGCATCTCGGTACATATTTACATTCCTGCAAAAAGCTAACTTTGACATCATCTACCGCCCATCATAAGCAATCAGATATGAACTAAGCCCCCTCACTTAACCATAACACGATAACAGGTGGCACTACGGGCGCAAAACAGCCAACACCAACCGGTCGACGCACCCTAAGACACAAATTCCACCATCGCCTACCACCAAAATCATGGACAAAGGTGTGCACAGAGACGTCAACAGAGGAGTCGACAGAGGTGTCAACAGAAGCGTCAACAGAAGCGTCGGCAGGCGCATCAACAGAGACGCATCAACAGAGACGCATCAACAGAGACGCAGCTGGAGCGAGGCGGGCCGTCGCCGCCGCCGGCGTTCCGGCCGAATACGCCGACACAATATTTGTCCGACGCCCCGGATCGTGCCGGGGCGGCGGCCGGGCGGGGGCCGGGGGGGGGGGAGCAGGGGCGGCGGCCGTCGGGCAGGTATGCAGCGCGTGAGGTGTCGAGACGCGCCGTCGCTGACGTCATTGGACGACACGGCCGCCTGTTTGCCGAAGATAGCGCGCCCCGGCGCGATCGCAGCTGCCGCGGCGGCCTCTGTCGGCCGGGAGCAGCGGCCACCCTGATCGCGGCAACCGTCGGCTGTTTGCTCAGCTTGCGACCTGCCGCCTGATGGTGGCGCGAGCGAAGTTCGTACCGTGGGGCGGCGCCGAGTTTAGCTATTCCAGCACCTCCAGCGCTGCACGGGACTTCCTTTTGACCTCCAATCCCTGATGGAGTTGTCACGTGTTTTGCTTCTGTTGCCAAACTTTGCGACCAGGCGCCTCCTTCGTTTCCCGTTCACGCACGCAAGTTTCTTTGCGCTACCACACTAGCGGCCAATATTCACTTGCCGGGTTGGAATCGTGTTTTCCGTCGTCGTGTGTTGTGTTTGCACTTCCAAGACAAGACACTAGGGCCAGTAGATCGTTTGCCTGTCATCTCTGAAGCCTTCATCTAATACGGCGGGTCTGTTATCATCATCTCTTCATCACCCTTGTCATAGATCCATATCTTAGCTCTGTCACAGCGAGTTGGAGTAGCTCACTTAGAAAGGCAGCAGCCTGCATGGCAGACAGACGGCGAGCGGGGACATCGCAGCTGAAGCGAGACGTGCCTTGTTCTGGTACGGCTGCACGCCTTTCCCGACACTCCGCCAACCGCCGATCCCACTCCAACACAGGCGATTGTCGCCGCGGCAGTAGCAGACGTTCCCGAGTGGCTTCGGCGGGGTCGATATCGGCCCTGCCCGCCACCGGCATTTCCACCATCGGTGGCGCCACGCTCGACCCCACTTTTCTGCACCTTCGCGCGAGCAGAACAAAAACCGATGCCGCGCTGCTCGTGTGTCGAGGGCGAGCCGGCACACAGTGCTGCCATCTGTCTCCATGTGTCGACCTGTCACACACAGAGAAATTCCGCCGTAAATGTCTGGGGAGTGCTGCCGTCCTGCACCCATCTGTCTGCGTCGCTTACAAAGCTCCGTATTCATGGGCATCGCCAGAGCGGGAACGAGGGGCCTATCCCTCAGGCTTCGTGACATTTAACACTACTTCATGGCGTTGCATGGACGTAATCGACCTAAATAACCTCTTGCCTGGTACTACTCAAAATTCATTGCAACGCAAATGTTCATAATGGAAATATTACTTTACACTCAATATTAGCTTGACATTTTAATATATGTATATATATATATATATATACATACATACACACATGATATATGCATATGTGTGTGTGTGTGTGCGCGCGCGCGTACGGGTGTGCGTGCGCGTGTGCGTGTGCGTGTGCGTGTGTGTATGTATATTGTTTTGTCTGTTTATTTGAGGGTACATATTTTGCTCAAGGTTAGAGGGTAATGCCTACGTCGACACTGGTCCAGCTCGCTATGGCTCGATGCGAGCTTGCCGTGAGTCGGCGGTGGCGTACTATGTTGTCATACCACGCGACGTGCATACTCCCAAAGCCGGGAGACCAATATCAATCAGTCCGATGAGGGGCGCTTATCGATTATATATGGCATGAACAGATGGGGTGGGGCAACAAGGATTTGACACATCGTGACAGCGATGCTAATTGGTCAATTTGGCCTAGTGCTGTGTCAGTGGCTGTAATCGACCTTCTGTGCTGAATATTGAGTACGGATTAAAAATACAAATACACTTTGCCGAATTGTCGAAGCAAATGTTGCCACCTTGTTGTTTTGGAACTTTGTTGTTGTTGTTGCTTGTTATTTCTGAAATCTATGCTGTTCCGCGAAGTTGAACAGAATTAAGTGCATCTCTTTGCCAACTGCTGAGACAGGGCAGCTGTGGTCAGTTCATAAGTCCCCTTTCTTGACTTGATGCCAGATAATGTACCAGTTCTTAAGTTCCCTCTCCCGGCATGGTGACATGGTACCAGATACTGTCCCTGTTCTCTCTCTCTGACAGGTTCCAGATATGTGATTCTCGAAGTTCCATGTGGCACCAGATGCTGTACCAGTCCATAATTTATCTGTCTCGACATGATGCCAGTTACTGTGCCTGCATCAGGGAGTAGGATAGCCATATAGCCTCTAGTTCTCGCTCGCCCAGCGCCCCGAATGGCCTTCAAACTGCTAAAAATGCCCACGAAATGAACCTGAAGCGAAGATGTCTGAAGTGGAGAGTTCCTGCCCGTCTCTCCACTGACCGTCCCGTGCGACGCGTGTCGTGCGCCGTGCCGGCTCTGCGCGCTGACCTGACCTGACCTGACCCGCACGTGCCGCCAGGCCAGTACCGGTCGCCGCGCATCACGGAACACCCGGCCGACACGATCGTGCCGCGCAACGACCCGGTGACGCTCAACTGCAAGGCGGAGGGCCGGCCGCCGCCGGTCATCACCTGGTACAAGAACGGGCTGCAGCTGGTGCCGGGCTCGCCGCACCGGGTCACACTGCCGGCCGGCGGCCTCTTCTTCCTGACCGTGCAGCAGAACCAGCGGCAGGACGACGCCGGCCTCTACTGGTGCGTGGCGCGCAACCAGGCCGGCCAGGCACGCAGCAACAACGCCACGCTCAAGGTCGCAGGTGAGGCCGGCGGTCTGACCGCCCGGACAGAGTCAAAATAGTGATCTATCGTTGGGTGTGAGATGTCGAACGAGTATGGCGGGACGTCGAAGTCGCCACGGGAATGATGTGATATGCAATCTTACTAAGTCCTGCAAGCCAAGTTTTGAGACAATTGTGTGCACACCATTATTTCCATCTTGCGTGTTTTAAAAGGTCATTATGACCTAATTATGGCCTAATTTAGTGATACCGATATCAGTGAAAACGATGCAAACACCTATGCTTTAAACTGTTATTGTATAGCATAGCACATCATAAGTGGTGCTTTCACTTGGAATTGCGCTACGGGATGATCATCATTACGATCCCGGATCCGATATGATGAAAAAGTATAATATTTGGAAACTGGATACAGATAAAAACGAAGCATGAAAACTTCACAAACACGCACCAAGAAGCACGACGTCGATACTTCTTCGGGAAGGATGCCGATTCAGTGTTCAGTAAGTGGTATATTCCACCCTATTTCGCGGATAATTTATCACTGGCTGGCGCACAGTGCAGTTGTTGCGTGGGGGGGGGGGGGTTAGCGGAAGTTGGTGACGAGGCTGGAACATTTTGCGCCGTTAATGTCACTGAACCGGTCCGGACTGCATTGCGAAACTCCGCAGAACTACGGTCGCCCAGCAGAACACATTTGACCGGTTTCGACTTCTATTCAACAGAAATGAGGGTGATCGATCAAAAGTGGAGAAAACACGTTCCGAATCGCGCACGTATTTTTACCGGGCGAAAATCCCAGACCTGTCTTCATTATCGAGCCACTCCCCCCCCAGGCGGCAGGTGGGTGACCATCAAGCATCAGTGTCCTAGCCGTGGGAAGAGACGGGGAGGTCACGTGTGCTTGTCGAGTGAACAGCTGGCCACCTCACCAGCTGCTCGAGAGGAAGCCGACAGTGACTGGTGTTGCATCCAGAACCGCTGACCGTGGAAGTTGCACAATGTCCTTGTTTCATTTGCGCGGCTTGGCGCCGGCAAGTCCTGACAGGTTTCTGGGCTCTGCACCACACCTGGGACCGTTTGCGTCACACTCCGATGGAATCGCGGACCATTTGATTAAGTCGTATGCTTTGGTGACGTGGCCGCGTGGTGCGGACTGTGTCCTCTTTTGAGGAGAGGAGGATGAGGAGGGGGAAGGAGAGAGAGATGGAGAGAGATTGAAATAGAGGGAGAAAGAGAAGGAGAGAGAAGGAGAGACGGAGATGGAGAGAGTTAAAGAAGGAAAGATAGTGAGAGAGATTCCGAATCATTTGACGTTTCCAAGGTACATAGTATAATTAAATACAAATAGCGATCGAAGGTTGGCAAATAGGCATTATTTGACCACCCATTTAATATGCTCTTAGGTCCGACCGTCTAATAATGTACGGCTGCAGTGGCGCTGAATTGTTTGATGCAGTTGTAATGCGTGCCGAATTAGTTGTTATTACACTCCACAGTCCGGCTACTACCGCACGCCATAGTCAGGCTACTACCGCACCTAGTCCGGCTCCTACCGCACGCCATAGTCAGGCTACTACCGCACCTCACAGTCCGGCTACTACCGCGCTCCACAGTCCGGCTACTACCGCACCCCACAGTCCGGCTACTACCGCACACCACAGTCCGGCTACTACCGACACAGTCCGGCTACTACCAGCCGGACACCGCCCCACAGTCCGGCTACTACCACTCCACACAGTCCGGCTACTACCACTTCCATCACAGTCCGGCTACTACCGCGCCCCACAGTCCGGCTACTACCGCACACCACAGTCCGGCTACTACCACTCCACACAGTCCGGCTACTACCGCACACCACAGTCCGGCTACTACCACTCCACACAGTCCGGCTACTACCGCACACCACAGTCCGGCTACTACCACTCCACACAGTCCGGCTACTACCGCACACCACAGTCCGGCTACTACCGCACCCACAGTCCGGCTACTACCGCACACCACAGTCCGGCTACTACCGCACACCACAGTCCGGCTACTACCACTCCACACAGTCCGGCTACTACCGCACACCACAGTCCGGCTACTACCGCACACCACAGTCCGGCTACTACACAGTCCGGCTACTACCACCCACAGTCCGGCTACTACCGCACACCACAGTCCGGCTACTACCACTCCACACAGTCCGGCTACTACCACTCCACACAGTCCGGCTACTACCGCACACCACAGTCCAGCTACTACCACTCCACACAGTCCGGCTACTACCGCACACCACAGTCCGGCTACTACCACTCCACACAGTCCGGCTACTACCGCTCCACACAGTCCGGCTACTACCACTCCACACAGTCCGGCTACTACCGCGCCCCACAGTCCGGCTACTACCGCACCCACAGTCCAGCTACTACTACTCCACACAGTCCGGCTACTACCGCACCCCACAGTCCGGCTACTACCACTCCACACAGTCCGGCTACTACCACACCCCACAGTCCGGCTACTACCACTCCACACAGTCCGGCTACTACCGCGCCCCACAGTCCAGCTACTACCGCACCTCACAGTCCGGCTACTACCCCGCCACTCCAGGTGGCGTGGAGGTGACGAAGGCCGCCGAGTGTCTTCTTCCGTGACGACGGCGTCGTCGTCACGACTCCACACCGCCGTCGGCGTGACCGCGACTGTAGCACGCGAGCCACCCGATCGGCTGAGCAGTCACGCGTCACGCGCGCGTCAGAGATCAAAGCGCGCCGCCGCGCCGGCCGGCCGGCCGCCGGTCGCATTTCACCGCCCGGCCGGCCGTAGTCAATGAGTGGCGTGCTCGGCGCGCCACGATCGTCGGCCGGCCGCCGAAAAAACGCCGCCGGCGGCCGGCGCGCCGCGTGCGCCACATTCGCATTCTTGTCGGACACGGTTTTTGCAGTTATCGGCCGGTGGGTGTCACACTGAGCGATGACGCGACCGCAATCACAGATCGCATCGGGCCGGCCTTCAGGCGCGCCATCATTAATAATGGTTAATGAACGCTAAACTCGTTGTTGCGCTTGCCTAGTCCGAGAGGCGGAAGGCGCTTTTTTGCGGCCGGCGGTCGACAGCTGGCACTGGATGGCTATGTTCGCGCCGAACTGGTGCCGACACACACACAAAGACACACACCCACACACCACGCACGCACACCCACACGCACTTGCACACGCATGCAGTAACAACACGAGCTAGTGACTGCCTTCTGGGATGGTATGGAGACGCCAAGTGCGTGAAGTTGCTCACTTGAGGTGCTTCGGAACACCGCGTACGCTTCAGAATGTGTTACTAGGCACCCGTGCATCCAATTAGAAACCAAAACAAAACTAGCGCCTGTGGGCAGCGGGACCCTTTCTGAGTGGATGATTTGTGATCTGGGAGCTATCAACACCGAGCCAAGGTTCAGAACGCATGGCGCTTGGACCTTCATTGCCCATACCAGTGATTGTAGCGCTGGCATGCCACTATACGCGCCCACACCAGTGAATAGGAGCGCTGGCATGCCACTATACGCGCCCACACCAGTGAATAGGAGCGCTGGCATGCCACTATACGCGCATGAATAGAGCGCTGGCAGTGAATAGGAGCGCGGGCTGGCATGCCACTATACGCGTGAATAGGAGCGCTGGCATGCCACTATACGCTACGTGAATAGAGCGCTGGCATGCCACTATACGCGCCCACACCAGTGAATAGGAGCGCTGGCATGCCACTATACGCGCCCATACCAGTGAATAGAAGCGCTGGCATGCCACTATACGCGTGAATAGAAGCATGTGCGGTGTACGAGGTCCGCTTTCGTGTGAGTCTTATTCCAGCATGTGCAGACGGCTGCAGATGGATGCAGATGGGGTTTTATTCCAACGTGTATGGGATCAGTTTTTAAGTTGCTAGTTGAATTACTAGCACTTTCTAAGTTACTTCGTTCCAGGTATTTCATTGTAGTTTAGGGGCACATCGACTGCGTAGGTCATACAGCGGGGTAGTTCATTGTAGTTGGACACGAGTGACTTAAAGTTTTGCATGGGTAGGTGAAATGCAGGATTAACTCAGCTCGAAGACGCTCACTTGCCATGCACCATTCCGTAGGCCAAACTTTGGCGGTGAGGAAACGTATGTTTTACGAAGATGTTAGACGGTCCATTTTCCTTCCCTGCTCCCTTCCCCTACACCACTACGTGATCGAGCCACTGCTGTAGAGAACCACTGAGACCCGCCTCCGCATCGGCACCTACTCCAACAAAAAGTTAATCTTGGTGGCAATCGTGATGCATGTTTGGCTCATCCAATCTCCGTTGAAACAGCAATGCACCGTGTTTGGCCCACACGTGGTGTACACTGCCCACATGGGCGTCACCATGTTGGTGAGAGCGCCGAGGAAATTGTCCTCCGACCTCAAAACATTTTGGCTTAAATCCTGGTGCTTACCTTATCTCGAGCGAAAATTTGCAAAATCGAAACAAAAAGCCTGATTTGTCTCCTCCCGTCCGGTCTCCTCTTTACAATTTCCGGTCCGGAAATTGTCCCCCGACCTCAAAACATTTTGGCTTAAATCCGGGTGCTTACCTTGTCTCGAGCGAAAATTTGCAAAATCGGAACAAAGAGCTTGATTTGGCTTAAATCCGGCTTACTTTTGGCTTAAATTAACCGAAACTGGAAGGCTTGGCGACGGCTGTGATTGGCCACCATCGCAGCCGACACGAGCGTGTGTTTCAACAGCAACCCCAGCTGACGGTCCAGGCCGGACCGGGAGGTGCCTGGGTATCTCCCGGTCGGCGGCGGCGACCGAGTTCGGCGGTACGACACCGTGGTGACGTGCCGGCTATTGTCGTCGTTGTCCTTTTTCTCTCGACACGTCGACCGTTGAGTCATGCAGCGTCGCCAATCTCTCACGCCGATCGGTCGCGGGTGAAGAGTGGCGACAGGTGAAACTGGAACCTAAAATCTTTCGACTGTGAGACGGGCAACTTACCCCTAGACTACTCGTCCCCTGGCGACGTGCCGGTGGCGGCGGCGGCGGCGGCGGCGCGGCCCCACAGATGTGGTCCGGCCGGTCAGACTGCCGCCACATGCCGAGGGCGCGTCTTTTTGCGGTCGCCGGCCGTCATAAATCGCCGAGAACAGTCCTCGCCGCATTAGGGGCGCCACGGCCGGCCGAGCGGCCACGTCGGCCCCGACGGCAGCGCGCGCCTGGCGCCGTCGGCGGCGACGATATGGGCCGTGACGGAGTCGCGGCGTGGCCGCATTCCGCCGGTGCGCCAAACTCGCCGCGGCGCCAGCTGCCGCGGCGGCGAGCAGCGCTCGCCCGCCGCCGCCGCGGCGGCGAGGGTGGTGCGACAAAGAAAAAACAGTCTATGTGGGTTATGTTAGATGAAGTTCCTTCGCTCTTTGCAGTGGTCCGGGCATTTTGAACTGCTTACAAATTATAGCATGAGACTCTGTGTGTCAGTCCCTCCGATGCATATGCGAGTAATCCGCTTAAACATTGCTGGCCCCATTCTACCGTTTTCTACGCAGCTTCGCCCATGTATGATTGCTTTGTTAACTGCCGTTTCACAAGCAGCTATAGCGCATTCCCTGATTGTCTTCCACTTCTGTGCATTTCACTTCCCAAGCCCGAAACGAAAGACATTCAGTGAAAGCTGAAGTATTGATGGAATATGCAGAGCTGAAATACACCGCACTGCTGGGGGACATTGTGCTCTTCTGGAGGAGTTTGGACACCCTGCCGTCTCTAAAGCAACCCCGAATTGGCATGCGGTTCGATACGAGTGAGGGGCCGAATAAACCATTCAATCTCTCTCAACTGTCGGATATGTAAAAGCATGCCCAATCTTTTGGTGACCCTTCGCTAGTAAAAAGTTTTATCAGTTTTCAGCAGAATAATAAAACTAATTGTAGCTATGCAGGTGTGTTTGTACACAATATATGTGCATGCATAAAATAATTGAGTATATATAATATATGTCATTGCCAGCCCTGCTTCCAAAGGTATACGCTCGGGTACCGTTCACCCAAATCTTACCAATCGATTTCGAGGCGTAACATTTGAAAAGCTGGACGGTCAAATTGTTCGTCACGTAAAGACCATTCCAAGCAATCAACGCGCTATCTGTGTGACACCCATTCGCATATTTTATGTATTGTTGCAAAGTAATATGCTAGCCTCATTGATCATAGCTTTGGCTCACTTCCAAGAATATTCATCTCATTCTGAGCCTTGCATTGAACTTTTGTTCCGTTAATTTAATTAATTCAAATCCCCTTAAGCCGGACGAGCGCGGTTGACCCGGTTTTCTGCTCCTCAATCTCCGCCCTGAGCGGGCGACGGCAGCAGGGAGACACGGGCCGCTTATCTGAGTATGTCAGCTGACTTCACTGGCCTCAGGCGGTGTCCCGCACCGGTCCGACTGCCACACGGGGTCGGTATTTTACTCCGGTGTGGCTGCCACAGGGGGACGAGACTTTACTCCGGTGTGGCCGCCACACTGTGGCGGATGCTTTGCTTCGGTGTGGCTGCCACAAAGAGTCGGTTTAAAAAAAAATTCGCTGTGGCTACCAAATGGGGCCGGTGTTTTACACCGGTATGGCTGGCGCAGCGGGCCGGTATTTTACTCCGGCATGGCTGCTATGCGGGACAGTATTTTATTTCGGCGTGGCTGCCCTACAGGGTCGGTACTCCTGTGTGGCTGTCACACCGGTGCAGTGGCAGCCAGACCGGACCCGTGGCCGACTTGTGGAGGTGGGTTTCAGCTGAGAGTGGCTGCAGTTAAGCTGGGTTCGATATGCTTCGGCCTGAGACAGGTGGGGTTCGGTTCAGATGATTGTGCCAAAAAGCTTGCTGGTATATATATATATATATATATATATATATATATATATATATATATATGTATACCCCAACTCCAAACATGCATATACTTGCATATATTTATAATCTCTCTCGATCTCCGTCTCCGTTACCGTCTGCGAAGATCTGTCGTTTGAATATGTATATATATATATTATATATATATATATATATATATATATAACGCAAATATGACGGGACTGGTGGCCATACCCATGGGCGAATTGCTGGGCTGTGACGAGTGCGGCCGTCTGCCGGCGACCCCCGGGGTGCTGTGGTTCCGGCGCGGCGGGCGGGCCCTCAGACCTCGTCCGTGCTGCTCGTCGCTGGTCCATTACCGCTGGGAATCATCGCGGGTCTGTAACGGAACTAATGCCGCTCACCACAATTGGTTGTGATGAATCATCAGCGGCCAAGGGGACACAGTCGCCGCTGCCACCGCCCCGGTCCCCTCTGACTTCCCCTTCCGAGTCCGTCCCCCTCCGAGTCCGTCCCCCTCCGAGTCCGTCCCCCTCCGAATCCCGTCCCCTCCGAGTCCGTCGCTTCGCCCGACCACAGACGCCTGGACCAATTGGCTTTTTCGGCGTCTTTCAAATGGCGCAGCGACGCGTAATTTTTATCTGCCGAGACGATGGGTCGTAAATGAGATGTCGCCGAGTTTGTTTGCGTGATCGGGCCTGTGTGAGACGGGCTGAGCTGCTGGGCTTACGTTCCCGGAATGGACCGTTCAATCACTGGGAGACGGCCACCGATAACGTTGGGCCGAACGACCGCCACATCTCAAGTCGGCATGTTATGTCAATAAGTGGCCACCATCTTCGGGTTAGCTCATAGGTTGTGGGATTACACGTCGGCCTGTGCTGACGACCCTCCAGCAGGTGATTGAAATGCTGCCTCAGTTGGTCACGTGACATGGAGGCTGCCCGACGGCGGCACATCCCTGCGCACAAATCACAGGGTGTCGCTTCTGCCAGCGGATGTTCCCTCCAAGACGCGTCCATTCGGGACCCCTCCCCATCCTTCAAGGTCTGTTGTGCCTCTCATGTGTTGGATCCCAAAATGGCTGTCACCAACGTCTTGCACATCTTCAATCCACGTCCTGCGCACACTCCATCCACGTCCTGCGCACACTCCATCCACGTCCTGCGCACACTCCATCCACGTCCTGCGCACTCCATCCACGTCTTGCGCACACTCCATCCACGTCCTGCGCACACTCCATCCACGTCCTGCGCACACTCCATCCACGTCCTGCGCACACTCCATCCACGTCCTGCGCACACTCCATCCACGTCTTGCACACTCCATCCACGTCCTGCGCACACCCATCCACGCCCCCACTCCACATCCACGTCTTGCGCACACTCCATCCACGTCCTGCGCACACTCCATCCACGTCCTGTGACACGCGCCATCCCCATCTCTCCATCTCTCCACCACACCGAGTGTCATCTCCCCATCTCTCCACCACACAGAGCGTCATCTCCCCATCTCCCCACCACACCGAGCGCCATCTCCCCATCTCTCTACCACGCGGTCAACACCGCCTGCCCCACCTCTCCCTCCGTAGCGGCCTGCACTCTGAAAATTGGGTGACGCCCATCCGTGATATATGATGATTGGGCACGCTGATCATTGATTGATCCCGACCAGCGCCAGCGCGAGCAAGCTGACGCTGCCGCATCTGGGCCGCTTACGTCGCCACCGGGCGAAATTGCGCCGTGTTCGTGTCGACTTTTTGGCGCGGTGCGTCTGCGCGCCTTCGGGGCGGCGCCGCGCGTCCGAACAGTTGGCGCCGGCCGACCGATTCTGAGAAGTGGTCGTGGGCCGGCCGGGTCTGAGCAGGCAGCCTTAATTGCGATAAACGACGCGGCGCGGAGGCGCAGGGTGTCGCGCCAGGTCATCGGCGATAATTATGGTGATTTATGTGCGGGACTGTTGGCCGTCGCCGCCGCGCCGGTGGCGTGCCGCCCGGCCCTGGGCGACGTTTGGCAACAACTTGGAGCGGCCGGACGGCAAGTGCCTAGCTGAGCGCCATTTCCGAAATGCCGGGATCAAAACCAGCTCGGCAGAGATATTACGACAAACTTTCCAGCGGCGGAACACGAGGACGCTGCTCTGTTTATGGTCAGTATGTTTGATGAAGGTATTATGTAGTTCGGCCGGGCGGAATTACGGCTGCGCTTTGGCTCCATACAAAGAGCACTTTAGATGGTTGTTGCAGGTTTGTACGAGGGGAACGAGTATCATTAGGATGCTGGGATCTCAGGAAATAATCGCTAGCCGGGAAAATCTGAACCTAGTCCTGAGTTTGTTACGTTTGTTTGACACTTTCAGCCACAATTCAAAACGAAGAAATGACATGTTAACTTTTACATTTACTTGTGCCAAATGCACTTCGTTAAGAAGCCGAACTGCTTTGCAGTTTATTGACCCTAGTGCATTCGCGTCGTTTGCAACCTTTATCTGTCCCTAATGCACTCGATATTCAAAGAACGGAATAGTGATAACTACAGCTTTACATCTCATAATGTCCAGTGCTTCACACGCTATCAACCAAAAATTTGGGATCAACACGATCAACAATCAATCACCGATATTATTTTCTGTCCCCACAGAAGGCCACTTGTACCCTGACAGGGGTGCATGGGCACCTGTGTACCCCAGTGGGATCAGACAGGGGTACATGTGGTCTTCGATGGTGTTTGGTGCCACCTGGTCTTGTGATTCAAAAGGAGCCAGAACAACTAATAGTAGGCACTATTTCAATTCTCAACTCCACCATATGGAACGTTATAATGAATGGGAAATGCAGTCCTTAGAGACAACTACTAAAAAAATAATTGTCAGCGAACATCGCATTTTAGCATTCATACGGTTGAGTCACCAACTTTTGACAACCATACAATATGCCACAAACTCGGCTAACAAATATTAACCTGGAAATACTCAGCAAGATGAGTGAAGTTTTAAACGAAGATAGCTGGGTAGAGCGAGTACACTGACACGACTCTTGGCACTGCGCAGGAGTGCAGAGGTAGCGTGACAGATCACTTCCTGCACATGCTACATCGACAACTCAATCGAGAATGCCGATACATAAACCTGTCACGTGATTGTTTTCCTGCCCACCGCTTAGATTTTGTCGATCGCTTCTGTGAGCTTTCCAAATATGAAAAACTGGTATTTCGTTCAATGTGGGTGTATTATGGAACTCGCCATTATTGTGTCGCATGCGCACTTCTGGGTACCCAAATGTTATTCACAGTGTACAAGCAGTATATTTCTAATGGCAAAATCAAGGAAAAAAACTATTTTGAAGGTCCAAATAGGCATACTTGCGAGCGTCTTAGCTTCACCTTCACGTTCTCGATGTTGATTCTCCCTCCTGCTTCGCCCTTTCTTGTCTCGTACTTCACGTTACTGTCCTACCTTGCTATTCGTGTCTATTTTCTCCTGTTGTTTCAGTTCTTCAACTAATCAGGCGAAATTTGTGCATTTTACCGTTGCTTATATCAGTTTGCCACTTCTTAATTTTAGCGATTTGTCGGAAACCGCCTGCGCTTGCGATTTGGACGGGTCCAGTTGGCGCGACTTAAGACCTGGATGGATTCAGTTGGTTTGACATGCAACCTGGACGGGTCAAGCTGGCGCGGTTTGTGACCTGGACGGTCCAGTTGGCGCGGTTTGTGACCTGGATGGGTCAAGTTGGCGCGGTTTGTGACCTGGATGGGTCCATTTGGCGTGGCTTATGACCTGGACGGTCCAGCTGGCGCGACTTGTCGACGCGCCTACCGGGCCGCATAACGACACCTGACCTGATCTGACCTCTGTGCCAGTAGACTTGCGACGTGCTTTGCCGTGCACGACTTCCGGTAGCGCTCCAGAGCTCGCGAGGCCAGCTCCACCACCTCAGCAGGGAGGTGGTGGAGCTTGCCGTCCGAGTGTGTGTGTCGACCTCACCACCTCGGCGGGGAGTGGGCCGTCCGACGTGGTGCCGTCCGAGTGTGTGTGTCGACCTGACTGGGCCCAGACAGGCCGACCATCTACCGCACGCGCCAGCTCTCCGCCGCCAGCCTGCACGGCGCGTAAATCACAACCGGGTCGGCCGTGTTCGGCCCTGTTCGGCCCTGTTCGGCCTACTCCTGTCGAGGTATCGGACGGGGGGGGGGGGGGGGAGGGGAGGAGCGGCGGCACCTGCGCGTGTCAGTTGGCCACTGCCGACCTGTCGACGTCTCCAACACCTTGTTGCGGTCCGGATACGTCCGCCTGCGGTCCGGATACGTCCGCCTGCGGTTCGGATACGTCCGCCTGCGGTTCGGATATGTCCGCCTGCGGTTCGGATACGTCCGCCTGTGGTCCGGATACGTCCGCCTGTGGTCCGGATACGTCCGCCTGCGGTCCGGATACGTCCGCCTGTGTCCGATACGTCGCCTGCGATGATACGTCCGCCTGCGGTCCGGATATGTCCGCCTGTGGTCCGGATACGTCCGCCTGCGGTCCGGATACGTCCGCCTGCGGTCCGGATACGTCCGCCTGCGGTCCGGATACGTCCGCCTGTGGTCCGGATACGTCCGCCTGCGGTCAGGATATGTCCGCCTGCGGTCCGGATACGTCCGCCTGCGGTTCGGATACGTCCGCCTGCGGTTCGGATACGTCCGCCTGTAGTGTAGTCCGGATACGTCCGCCTGCGGTCCGGACATGTCGCCACGACCGGTGGGTTCGGCATTTCTACGTGGGGCTGTTGACAGAGAGTAACCGACACGAGCGATTCACTGCTCGCTGGTGAGTCCGTCCCCCCCCTCCCCCCCCCGCCCTCCGGCGGCAATGTCAATTGCTCTGGTTACGTGGGCACTCGAAAGTAAATTCAAAGCTGGATGAAATCAATCGAAGCGCTTAAACTGGTTCATTCGGGGTGTTTACATACAGGGGCGTCGATTTGTATCCTTTTGTGGGAGCCACGGCCCCACCAATGTTGATCTTGCCACCCCATGTTGATTTGGGCCCCCCAGTAACCTATGCTATTTTTATGCTAAGAAAGCTAAAGGAAAAAAGAAAGAAAAAACATCATGCAAAATAGAAAACTTAGTTCATACACATTTTGCACTGAAAAGAAACACATTTGGATTAGATAGTAGGCTGGCTCTCCACCTTTTGCTGTAAACCTGAAAATTGTGCAAACAAAAACTTAACTAGCTGGATTTCCATCCAGAGTGGAAGGACAACTTACCTACATCATAAAATGTTGAGATTAGCTGATACTGATGCACTGTAAACCAAATTGTCTGACAAATCTGCTAAGCCACTAAACAACAATTGCATTGTCACACTGATGTTTGTACACACCACCAATGGCAACACCACATGCATATGGAGCTTGAACAGGATTCATTCCATTCTCAATTTCCAGTCATCAAACTTCATACAACCCAGTGCAATGAAAACAATCACATTATCATTGAGATTGTGGATATACAAACTATAATAATATCCAGCAGCCTACCCATCACCCTATCAGCTTGATATTTACCTAGGTAGGTAGGTAGGTACCTACCTACCTAGGTAGGTGGGTACCTACCTAGGTAGGTACCTAACTACCCAGGTACCTCAAACTGAACCAACGCGAGCTACATCTGAGCCAGTCTGTCAGCTTATGATACCATGGAGGAAAAAAGTCGGAAGAAGCTGCATGGAGACTGTTACAATTGATATTCCTCAAGAAATCAATAGGTAGGTAGCAGCCTGTGCGCAGTCATCGACCAATATCTAGCAGCGCGCATCAAATGCCACCAAAGATACCATTACATTAGAAGGTCCATCAAAGCTCTACTGGAAGTCTTGATGATGTCAGCTTTTTTCCTTTATTAAGGCAGAAATTGATAGCATCAAGTATTGACCTGTATGTCAATGACATCAGGCGTTGAAGTCAGGATTATTTACTTTTGCACACACAACATGATCTAACGATGATGGAAGTTGTTTTCTAACTGCAAGGTAAGCCTTTCGAGTGGAAATGATCAGTCACAATATTAATTACGTTAAGAAAGTGATCTCGCACCAGCCTCAGCATCACTTAAACTTCACTTTCCTTCCAACCATTTTCCTTTTCCATTGGGATTTGCCACCTAATAACAGAAACAATTCGAAAAACGTGCCACGTAGATGAGTCGCGTTTTTATATTCAGCGTAAATACAAACGAAGTCCGTTTCCATTACTGAAATCTTTCTTCAAGAAAGGATTTCAGCTCGCCCTGATTCGAAAGAACTAATCGTCTGACAAGCGTTTTCATCGGACAGTAAATGCGACGCTGCGCTATTTAAGGTGGAAATTTGTATTTCCGTGGCCCATGTAAACTGGGTATCCGCCCTCTGCTGATCGGCTTGTCCGTTCCTCCTGGGGGGAGGGGGGGGCTCATGCCTCCGGGAGCCGTGTCACGACCGCGTCACGGCCGCGCCGGTGTGACCGCGGCGGCGGCGTGTAACAAAAAGCGGCGCGCCGTCGCGTGGTTTATTCGCGCGCCGTTTTACGGTGGCACTCGTTCCGCGCGGCGGCTATCGCGCCGCGCCATCTGGACACGCCGAGACGGGCCGGCGGGGCGCGCCGCGGCCGTTCAATTAGGGCGCGCCGGGGGCCCGCCGCGGCGCCGCCGGTCCCGCGGCGGCCGCCGGCGCCGCGGCGCCAATCGCAGCCGCGCCGGCGGCGGCCCCTGCCGCGCGGCGCGCGCGCAAAAACGGCGGGAAAGCGCGCGCGACCTGTCGCCCGTCACGCGCGCAGCCGAGCGGCGTGCTGCGCGTCGGGCCCGGCGCCGTGATGGGTCACTATCTGCGCGTGATCGGCACACTGTTTGTTGCCAGGTGTAGGAGAGCTAATGCCAGCCACCCGGGTACCACGTAGTTTTTGCCATTAAAAAATGTACAGCATCCGGCTGGAGCAGCCTTCACTGGCCACGACGAGTCACGTGCTCATATTCATACCTGCGGGTAGTGGCAAAAAGCGTCACGACATGACAGGAATGCAGCTTCTTAGCTGTTCTCGCGCACCAAAGACACATGGGTATGTCGGCACGACACACGAAGATAGCGTTTGACTTCCATTTAGAAGTCTCCCTCCGATAAGTTTATCTGCATTGCTCATATTTAAGCTACCTTGTTGGTGCTATCAAAACATTTTGTCTCCGTGACGCAGGTTGGTGAAAAATTGACTTCAATTTGTTCGCTTCCAACTATGACAAAATGTTTGAGCGATACAATTGCCCAATTTCGTCAACGAGTTTGCAAACGCGATACGAATACTCACGGTGCATTTTTCTTGATGCTGACAGAGGGCAATTCATTTCCAGTCCAGGCGACCAATTTCAGTACCAACGTATTCGCAGTCGGCGCACATATGCTGAAACTGGCTGCGTTGGGACGGAAATCAAGCTCATTGTCACGCGTGTTTGAAACTTAGCGCACTCCCGAATTCTCGAAATCGGCTGAGCGTATAATTGACATGTAGGCACTTCCACCAAGGCTAGACGCAAATGTAGCCTCACAATCACTTCGATGTACATGAGAAAGTCAATTGCCTGAACTGCGTTGATGTTGGACAAGGGGAGCGGAAGATAGAGCGCAATTTGATCATTGTCAATCAAGCATTGTCTTAGTAATGAACTGGAAAATATATATCCGAAAAAGCAAAATATTTCTGCAGGATGATCACGATTGGAATGTGTGTGTGTCGATGGCTGGTGCTGGCGATTGAGCTCTGGTAAATCATCGCCAGGAGAATGCAGCCGCTTGTCATTAAATGAGCCCTCCGACCCGCTCCAGGCGCGCATGGCGTATGCCATCAAACCCCGCCAACCAACCCCACTGTAATTATTTTCATCGAATACTTGTCAAGTCACCAAGAGCGTACTCGTTTGACAATAACATGATATTTAGTTGAATATTAGTTGAAACCAGTGTCACGCTATATTCAATTGGACTGGCTGGAGGGCGACCATGGACGCGGATTCACGCAGCCGGTTGTGAATCAGCCTGGGCCGACCAAAATTTAATATTTACGGTAAATTTCCAAGAACATATCGATTCAGATAGTTAGCATCCGAACTTGTGCTTAAGAATGTCTTCGAATTAAAATGCTTAATGTATCTGAAAATCGTGAATGAAAGCCCTGGATCCACCGCTGGGCGGTCACGACGCCACCAGCGGCCGGCCCAGCCGGACGTGCGCCGGCGCGGGCCGTGACCTGACCTGCGAGACGTGTTTATCCCCGGGCCGTGTCATCTGGCGCCGGCCGTGTGACGGCACCGTAAAGTGGCCGGGACGGCGCCGTGACGTGTTACGACGGCCATAACTGTCGGCCGTGTTAGCGCTTTACGGCCGGCGGTCGGCCGCGCCTCGGGCCGCGCCAGTGTCTCCACTGCGCCAGACACGCCGCCAGCTGGTGCTGCCACCGGGCGCGCCCACCGACAGCCTCCTCCTCCCGCCCCGCCCCGCCCCCCCCCGCCCCGCCCCGCCCCCGTCCTGATCCTCTCCCGTGGGAAGGCGCGTCGTGTCCTAGATACAGCCGCTGAACTAGATTTGACGCATCAAAGAAGGCGAAATTTGACACGGCCGCACGCTGTGGAGGGAAGGCCGTGGGGGCTGCTGCGAAGAGGAGGTTTCGACTGCAACTTGCAGCCTGATGCTTGTGGGGTCGGAGACGCTGGAGGCTGTGAGGCCTTGGGAGTTCGGAGGCACTGGAGGCTGTGGGAGTTCGCAGACTTATTACTCAGAAGAGTATATTAGTCCTGTCAGTGTGGGATAATTTTCGACCTCTTGCAGTGCGGGGAGAGGGGTGGTGTCAGTTTCACCCTCCTCTATATCAACATTTGCTCTGGGCAAGATAGAGATGAGCTGAACGACATGGTGTAGCATGCGAGCAGCAATGCATGCGATACACGGTATATGACAACGTTTAGAGCTATTTGAAGCATTTTCTATATCCTTTTGGTTGACCTTTCGGATGCAGTCAAACAGGTCAATATCGAGGTGCGGCCAGTTATCCGTCCTTGCCGTATATTTCGTACCCTGTTTGTAAAACAAGTGCGATTTCGTGCTTCAACATTGATGACAATGTAAGCTTAAGAGTTAGTTTAACACACGTGACACGTGCGAAGGTCGAGGTGCGGTGTCTGAGCGGTGTCTGAGCGGTGTCTGAGCGGTGTCTGAGCGGTGTCGGAGCGACGTCTGAGCGGTGTCTGAGTGGTGTCGGAACGACGTCTGAGCGGTGTCACCGGTGTCTGAGGGGTGTCGGAGCGACGTCTCGAGCGGTGTCTGAGGGGTGTCGGAGCCTGAGCGGTGTCTGAGGGGTGTCGGAGCGACGTCTGAGCGGTGTCTGAGGGGTGTCGGAGCGACGTCTGAGCGGTGTCTGAGGGGTGTCGGAGCGACGTCTGAGCGGTGTCTGAGGGGTGTCGGAGCGACGTTCTGAGCGGACGTCTGAGCGGTGTCTGAGGGGTGTCGGAGCGACGTCTGGGCGGTGTCTGAGGGGTGTCGGAGCGACGTCTGGGCGGTGTCTGAGGGGTGTCGGAGCGACGTCTGGGCGGTGTCTGAGCGGTGTCGGAGCGACGTCTGGGCGGTGTCTGAGGGGTGTCGGAGCGACGTCTGGGCGGTGTCTGAGGAGTGTCGGAGCGACGTCTGAGCGGTGTCTGAGGAGTGTCGGAGCGACGTCTGGGCGGTGTCTGGGCGGTGTCTGAGGGGTGTCGGAGCGACGTCTGAGCGGTGTCTGAGGAGTGTCGGAGCGACGTCTGAGCGGTGTCTGAGGAGTGTCGGAGCGACGTCTGGGTGAGGTCTGAGCTGACTGCACACCGTCGGAACAGCGGCCAGAGATATGGGTGTCATGTGATCATTATGGTTGATGTGCCCTATAGCCCAAATGTCTAACTAACTAACGAGGAGCGAGGTGGGTACCTCTAGAATGAATCTTCTATCTTCTATCGTAAGTCCAAGTCCGGAAGGAGAAGGTTCCCTCCCACCTGCAACTGCCTGAGGCCATGCTTCTATTTCGGCTGCGCACAACAGCAGTCTGTTCAGGTCCTGCTTGGCATTGGCCGGCATAAGTAGGCGTACAAGAGACATTCCGGTTCTTGCGCCGCACGATAAGACAATCTCCTCCCATGGCCAAATACTTGCGACCCCCTCCCTCCAATGTGCTTCATCAAGCTGCCATTGTTGCTGAAACTGATCGGATCGGACAGTTCAAGGCAGCCATCAATATATATGCGCCTGTCTTGATCTCAGATCACATTTCAATTTACAGCCCAGTTTTAGAGGAAAGAGTCGTCCAAGTTTACAAGGGCCGACTTCCAGAAAGCATAAAGCATTTTATTTCGCCATAAAATAATTCAAGTATGCATGAGCGAACTCCTTCTTCCGAGATGGAGCTCTCTATTCTCGGTTTAGTGGCGCTTGGAGTTCTGGTGAACCCATCTGTTGAGCGCCCCCTGCCCGAAAGGGCTCCTACATTGTCTGCTTCTACTACTGTGGCTCCGCGGCAAAGCTCAAGACAATGGAATGCCAGCATACATTAGCCCGAAAGCGTCGTAAACCCGCTTAAACTGCCACCCTGACGTCGCTACCGTGGCGATCTCTTCAACCGACATTCGTGCCGGCCGCAAAACACTGCTGTGCTATTCCTCTCCCGCTGCAGTGTTCTCTACTCGCCTATCCATATCCACCACTGATCCACCCCCTCCTGTTCTTCCCCATCCCACTTTGCAGTCGTTTCCCCTTTTGTAGATTATATGTCTGACCCTGGCCGCTGGTATGAAGCCTGATCATTGGTCAGAAAATTATGGTCGAACGTCGGTCTCCAGGCCACGCACAGACTTACTCTATCTGCCACTGATCGGTGGCGAACCAGCGTCTCGTGCGCCATATTCTCGCTGCTGGACTTTCAGCCAACACCGTCCTGACTCCGACTAACACCTTCCAGAGCGTTGGACTTGACACCTTCCAGAGCGTTAAAGTTGACACGTTCCATAGTGTTAGACTTGACACCTCCCAGAGCGTTAAACTTGACACCCTCCAGAGCGTTAGACTTGATACCTCCCGGAGCGCTAGACTTCCCACCTACTAGAGCGTTAGACTTGACACATTCCACAGCGTTGTGCTTCCCACCTTCCACAGCGTTAGGTTTGACACCTTCCAGAGCGTTAGGCTTGACACCTTCCAGATCATCATGTTCGACACCTTTCAGATCTTCACGTCTGGCGCCCTTCCGATCATCACACCGGGCACTCTTCCAAGCTCAACACACGGCTCATTTCTGAGTTCTGCATTCGACACGTTCCCGAGCCTCATATGTGCTGCGTGACGCCGTACCGAGCCCCACACTACACCTTCCCGAGCCGCTCGCTACATCAGCCGGAAACCACACTGAGTAAGCCGGCCGTCGCCGAACAGCCTGCCGTAAAGTGTGGTTTACAGCTCTCCGGGAAATTTGCCGCGTCGGTCACGGCTGTCGCCCGGCTGGGCGACCATTGACCAACACCTTCCGGCCGATAGTCGGCGGCAGGCTGCCGTGCTGCGTGTTACAGCGGGAGGAGAGCTCCCCTCCCCTCCAGAGCGACACCCAGCAGCCATCACAGCGGTCCAACTCCCGTGCTCACCTCCCCTCCCTTCTGGGGCGACACCCAGCAGCCATCACAGCGGTCCAACTCCCGTGCTCCCCTCCCCTCCCCTTCTGGGGCGACACCCAGCAGCCACCACAGCGGTCCAACTCCCGTGCTCCCCTCCCATCCCTTCTGGAGCGACACCCAGCAGCCACCACAGCGGTCCAACTCCCGTGCTCACCTCCCCTCCCCTCCCCCTCTGGGGCGACACCCAGCAGCCACCACAGCGGTCCAACTCCCGTGCTCACCTCCCCTCCCCTCTGGAGCGACACTCAGCAGCCCGCCATCACAGGGATCCAACTCGTGTTTCCTCCCCTCCCTCCCCTCTGGAGCGACACCCAGCAGCCCGCCATCACAGGGATCCAACTCTCGTGTTATCCTCCCCTCCCCTCCCCTCCCCCTCTGGAGCGACACCCAGCCAGCCACCACAGCGGTCCAACTCCCGTGTTTCCTCCCCTCCTCCCTCCTCCCCTCTGGAGCGACACCCAGCAGCCACCACAGCGGTCCAACTCCCGTGCTCACCTCCCCTCCCCTCTGGAGCGACACCCAGCAGCCACCACAGCGGTCCAACTCCCGTGCTCCCCTCCCCTTCTGGGGCGACACCCAGCAGCCATCACAGCGATCCAACTCCCGTGCCTCCCGCGGAGGCCGAAACGCTCTCAAACCGCTCTGGCTATGCAAATGGCCGACTGTTTTTGTTGTTTTGAATATCATTTATCGGGCACAGTGACAGTGTGAGCCGGCGAATATAAGCCGGCTGTCGGGAGCGAAATCTTTCGCTCGGTGGCCACTTTGCAGCGGTGCTGTTTGCGTTGCCGTCCGTGCCGGAACATGTTCTGCCAACACTGCCGGACGGGCACGCTCTCTTCTGGTTCGGTGTTGAAGTGCACTGTTTTCTCCCATTAAACAAACAACATCAAGGTCCCACTCGCCACTCGTCCATTATATAACGCTGTGTTTGAGACTTGTGCGCGTGCTGCTGTCATACATAACGTATCAATTTATTTGATTTGTCGTCACGCGATCCACAGACATGCCTGAGAATGGGTCTCACGCCTGATTAATAGTCAGGAAAATGCGGGGTTATACTTGACCGACACGCAGGTACTTAAATGGGCAATCGACATGTCACTCATAGGTTTATTGGTCGCCGGTGAACTTCGGTAACGTGCAGTGATGTTCTGTGTCGTGCGGTGATGTTCTGTGTTGTTCGGCGATGTTCTGTGTTGTTCGGTGATGTTCTGTGTTGTTCGGCGATGTTCTGTGTTGTTCGGTGATGTTCTGTGTTGTTCGGTGATGTTCTGTGTTGTTCGGTGATGTTCTGTGTTGTTCGGTGATGTTCTGTGTTGTTCGGTGATGTTCCGTTTTGTTCGGTGATGTTTAGTGACTTGCGGCCGCATTCGGTGAGGTTGGATGATGTTGGGCATGGCTGGAGATCCTGGATGAGTTGGGGGATCTCGTCTGGACCACCTTCGTTTGGCGCCTTGCTAATGTTAATTGTACATTTTTCCCTAATAAATCTGAAAATATGTCTTGAAAAAAAATTACTTGCCATATTTGGTTTCGCCGGAGATATCCAGCCCTGACGTTGGGTGACGTTCGGTAGCGTTGGGTGACGTTTGTGGACGATTAGTCTAGGGGCAAGCTTCCCGTCTCACCATTGAGAGATTGTGGCTTCGAGCCCTACCTACCGCTACTCTTCACCCGAAGCCAATCGGCGTGAGAGATTCGCGACGCTACATGACTCAACGGTCGAAGTGTCGTAAAACCGATAACCACCCTGGGTGACGTTCAGTGCCATTGAGTGACGTTTTGTGACGTTTGGTGTCGTTCGATGACGTTGGGTGAGGTCCAGCGACGTTGGGTAACGTTTTGTTACGTTTGGTAACGTCCGATGACTCTGGGTGACTTTCAGTGACGTTGGGTGAGGTCCAGTGACGTTGGGTAACGTTTTGTTACGATTGGTAACGTTCGATGACGTTGGGTGACGTTCAGTGACATTGGATGACGTTCACTGGCGTTGGGTGACGTTCAGTGACGTTGGGAGACGTTTGATGACGCTGGGTAACGTTCGGTGGCACTTGGTGGCCGTTGGGCAGTGACTTATGTCTTTCGATGTCTTTCAGTGCCGACCGGACGCGAGACTATTTTCGTGGCCCGGCTTATGGCTACCAGCTTATGGTAGTGATGTCATCACCGCTGTCTTTTGCATGCTTTTGGAGCAAACGCACACCTTCAATGCTGAATTGTGCTTCTGAAATTGTAAATTGTCCCACCCCCCTTCACAGTATGTTCACATTTATTTGCACTTGAGAGTCAGATGCAGATATTCATCTTCTAATTTCGATATTAAGGATGTAACCAAGATGTCGGTTGATGCATAATGCTGTTTGCATATAATTGCATAGCATGATTGGACTGCGTACAGCTCCGTATCACTTGTAAACCTATAAACGCGATTGAAAATCAGTCATGCCAGCTCTGTTTTATCAGCAGGCATACGGACACTTCTTTGGTACACTGATATAGCCCTAAGAAAGATGCCATCAGGAAATTAAACATCTGATTTTGGATGTAGCAATTGTCCTATTATGTGCTGATTTCTACTTACGTTTACAAATTTGGACACACAGCCATCTCTCCCCCCCCCCACATCCCTCACTCAAAGTCGGGAAAATCCAGAGCTTACCCACCACCGCTCCACTGAACTTAACAGGTATTTCTCGACGCAGCGCAATCAGAATATTTCAATATTCTGGTGCAGGCCTATTGTTCTTAAATGCTGAACATAATGTGACCAACCGATAGTTTTTATTATAGCATGATACCTAGATCTGGATGCAACCGCTGGTGCTTCGCACATGCCTGCTTCGCTGAATTCCTAATACCCGTTACTTCGACGCATGGGCTCAAATGGAACTGTACTTCCGCCGACTTTGTGATCTGTCACGGCAGGAACTTACCTGAGATGACCTGACCTGAACTGACTTGCCGTGATGAGACTTGATATCATATCACCTGGCCCCGCATCACCTAATGTGAGCTGAACTGGCTCCACCTGACACGGTCTAGTCTGATTTAACGAGACCCGATGTCTCCTGACCCAACTCGGCCTAACCTTAATGAGACCCGATGTCTCCTGACCCAACTCGGCTTAACCTCACACAATGTGACCCGACCTCTCCCGACCCCACTCGACCTGACCTGTCCTGCTCTCACGCGGCCGGACGCGGCTCCGTTGCAGTGATGCGGGACGCGTTCAAGACGATTCCGGTCGACACGGTGGTGGCGGTCGGCGACCGGGCCGTGCTGAACTGTGCCCCTCCCAACGGCGACCCACCGCCCACCGTGCGCTGGCGGCTCAACGGCAGGACCGTCGACGTGTCCACCACAGACAGGTGAGGAGTTCGGACCACCTTCGAGTCAACGGCAGGACCGTCGACGTGTCCACCACAGACAGGTGAGGAGTCGGGACCACCTTCGAGTCAACGGCAGGACCGTCGACGTGTCCACCACAGACAGGTGAGGAGTCGGGACCACCTTCGAGTCAACGGCAGGACCGTCGACGTGTCCACCACAGACAGGTGAGGAGTCGGGACCACCTTCGAGTCAACGGCAGGACCGTCGACGTGTCCACCACAGACAGGTGAGGAGTCGGGACCACCTTCGAGTCAACGGCAGGACCGTCGACGTGTCCACCACAGACAGGTGAGGAGTCGGGACCACCTTCGAGTCAACGGCAGGACCGTCGACGTGTCCACCACAAACGTGTCACCACAGGTGAGGAGTCGGCACCACCTTCGAGTCAACGGCAGGACCGTCGACGTGTCCACCACAGACGGTAGTCGGGACCACCTTCAGCAACGGCACCGACGTGTCCACACAGAGTGTCACCACATCCGACCGTCGACGTGTCCACCACAGACAGGTGAGGAGTCGGGACCACCTTCGAGTCAACGGCAGGACCGTCGACGTGTCCACCACAGACAGGTGAGGAGTCGGGACCACCTTCGAGTCAACGGCAGGACCGTCGACGTGTCCACCACAGACAGGTGGGGTCCACCTACAACGGCACCGTCGACGTGTCCACCACAGACTAGAGACGTGTCCACCACAGACGTGTCCACCACAGACGTGTCCACCACAGACGGTGTCCACCACAGACGTGTCCACCAGAACGGCACCCAGACGTGTCCACCACAGACGTGCGGGACCACCAGTACGGCCACCACAGACGTGTCCACCACAAACGTGTCCACCACAGACGTGTCCACCACAGACGTGTCCACCACAGACGTGTCCACCACAGACGCGTCCACCACAGACGTGTCCACCACAGACGTGTCCACCACGGACGTGTCCACCACAGACGTGTCCACCACAGACGTGTCCACTACAGACAGGTGAGTCGGGTCAGTCTCCGAGGCGGTCGGCGTCCACCCAACTGCTTGCCTCGGGCTTCCTCCGTCTGTCTCCGGCTGTCTCCGGCTGTCTCCGGCTGTCTCCGGCTGTCTCCGTCTGTCTCCGTCTGTCTCCGGCTGTCTCCGGCTGTCTCCTACTGTCTCCGGCTGTCTCCGGCTGTCTCCGGCTGTCTCCGTCTGTCTCCGTCTGTCTTCGGCTGTCTCCGGCTGTCTCCGGCTGTCTCCGGCTGTCTCCGGCTGTCTCCGGCTGTCTCCGGCTGTCTCCGGCTGTCTCCGGCTGTCTCCGGCTGTCTCCGGCTGTCTCCGGCTGTCTCCGGATGCCTCCGCCTGCCTCTGGCTGTGAGCCACGCTCAATGGACCACCACAGGTCGATGGCGGCGATGTCTGGAGACGCGCCGTCACTCCTGTCTCCGGCGCCTGTGGCGATCTGGGGTCGTCACGTCACGTCACGTCACGGAACCTCACGCTGAGTGTTGTCACCCCTGATCACCAGCGGCGTACTGGTGAGGAGGCCCCGAAGAATATAAACATTTGGCTCCGATATTTTTAGAGTGTCGGTTCACACATTTGACCGACATTTTTCACATTCGGTTCGCACTTCATGCCGATATTGACTCCTTTTTAAATTTGTGCGAAGAACGAAAGGAAAAGCCGCTTGGTGAAAGACCATACCCCATCCCCCCAAAGAAAGTCGCTCTTCAGCAGAGGGGAAGCGGACCCACGTAGCCCATCGGTGCCGCCCGGACCCAAGTGCCGGCTAATTTCCGGTGTGGGTGGCCGGCCGAGTCTGCTGCGGCTGCGGCCGCGGCTGCGGCTGCGGCTGCGGCTGCGGCTGCGGCTGCGGTCAGGGCCAGACATCGATCGGAATGAGTTCGATGAAGCGCGCAGTCAACACGGACCGGCGATTGATGGGTGGTGCGTCGACGCGGCGCTCGCTACCCTCGGCCACCGCGGGGCTAGTTACCCTCGGCCACCGCGCTCCCCCCCCCCCCCCCTACCGCCACCCGGGGCGTTCCTCCCCGGGGCTAGTTACCTCGGCCACCGCGGGCTGCTACCCTCGGCCACCGCGGGCTTACCCCCGGCCACCGCGGGTTACCCTCGGCCACCGCGGGGCTAGTTACCCTCGGCCACCGCGGGGCTGAGGGTTACCCTCGGCCACCGCGGGGCTAGTTACCCTCGGCCACCACGGGGCTAGTTACCCTCGGCCACCACGGGGCTAGTTACCCTCGGCCACCGCGGGGCTAGTTACCCTCGGCCACCGCGGGGCTAGTTACCCTCGGCCACCGCGGGGCTCGTTACCCTCGGCCACCGCGGGGCTAGTTACCCTCGGCCACCGCGGGGCTAGTTACCCTCGGCCACCGCGGGGCTAGTTACCCTCGGCCACCGTCCGCGGGGCTAGTTACCCTCGGCCACCGCGGGGCTAGTTACCCTCGGCCACCGCGGGGCTGTTCCGGGCTGTTACCCTCGGCCACCGCGGGGCTAGTTACCCTCGGCCACCACGGGGCTAGTTACCCTCGGCCACCGCGGGGCTAGTTACCCTCGGCCCGCGGCTAGTTACCCTCGGCCACCACGGGGCTAGTTACCCTCGGCCACCGCTGCGGGGGTGTTACCCTCGGCCACCGCGGGGCTAGTCCGGCCACCGCGGGCTGTTACCCTCGGCCACCGCGGGGCTAGTTACCCTCGGCCACCGCGGGGCTAGTTACCCTCGGCCACCGCGGGGCTAGTTACCCTCGGCCACCGCGGGGCTAGTTACCCTCGGCCACCGCGGGGCTAGTTACCCTCGGCCACCGCGGGGCTAGTTACCCTCGACCACCGCGGAGCTAGTTACCCTCGGCCACCACGGGGCTAGTTACCCTCGGCCACCACAGGGCTAGTTACCCTCGACCACCGTGGGGCTCGTTACCATCAGCGACCGGGGGGGGGGGGGGCTCATTGCCCTCAGCCACCGCGGGGCTCATTACCCTCTGCCACCGCCGCGCCAGGGTGGCGTTGTGTAGGGGACCGCTGTTTTCTGTAAGGCGGACCGACTCTCAGCTGTCGCTCTAACGATGCCAGTCTCTCCTGGTGGTCGCTCTGACCATGCCAGTCTCTCCCTGTGGTCTCTCTGATGATACCAGTCTCTCATCGTCTCTCTAACGATGCCAGTCTCTCCTTGTGGTCGCTCTGACGATGCCAGTCTCTCCCTGTGGTCTCTCTGATGATACCAGTCTCTCATCGTCTCTCTGACGATGCCAGTCTCTCCTTGTGGTCGCTCTGACGATGCCAGTCCCTCCATGTGGTCTCTCTGATGATACCAGTCTCTCCTTGTGGTCACTCTGACGATGCCAGTCTCTCCCTGTGGTCTTTCTGATGATACCAGTCTCTCATCGTCTCTCTGACGATGCCAGTCTCTCCCTGTGGTCTCTCTGACGCTGCGAGGCTCGCCTCCCCGTCTCTCTGACGCTGCCATGTCACGTCCCCCACCCTCTGATGTTCCCCTATGACGTCCTCCTGCAGTGTCCCTCCTCCGACCTTCCCATCTGATGTCGTTGTCAGACGTGAGACAGAATCACTTCATGTCTTTTGCCGTCTAGTGTTCCCATGTGACGTCTTCCTCTGACCTGTCCTCCTCTGACTGAGATTCTGCTGTGACGTCCTCCTCTAACCTGTGACATCCTCCTCTGACCTGAGACTTCCTCCTCTGATCTGAGACATCCACCTCTGACCTGTGACGTCCTCCTCTGACCTGTGACGTCCCACTCTGACCTGAGACGGCTGACACGGTCGCGCCCCGCTGCGACCACTGGTGTGGCGGCCGACCGTGCAGGTCAGGCCGTCCCAGGGGGACAATCAGCCAGTCTGGAGGGGAGGTGGGGATGGGGTGGCTTAGTCAGCCGGGGCGCTGGCGACCGGCCAGACCTCATTGCGATGCGCCCGGCGCGTGCGCCGCCCGTGTGACACCACACGGTATCCAAAGCACCGCTAGAGCAGGCGTCAACACGCTTTTTGCGGCGCGGCGCAGTCGAATCAGGTTCTAAGGGCCTGTTGTTCGTGCGGACGAACAGCTGAAAACAAGCTCTTCGTTCAGACGCCTCTATTTCTATACCGCATCTATACTGTGGATAGGGTGGAAAGCGCAACTTTTGTTTCCCGCGCACTAGTCCTTGCATCTCGAAACTAATCAGTCAGGTCTGATTGACGCTGCATTCCTAGGCAGACCCATATTGCAATGTAGACTGGTGGCTTATAACCGTATCATGTTTGTATGTCAATGTCGACACATGGCTTGCAACCATATCTCGTATGGTTGTCAATGTCGACGTATGGTGTGTAACGATATCACGCGTGTATGCCAATGCCAACACATGGTGTATATCCTTAACATGCGTGTATGCCAATATAGACATATGATTTATGACCACATCATGCATGCTTGCAGTTCGTACGTAAGGTATCCGGCTCACTTAACAATAACCTCGGAGCAGACACATGCGTTTTTACGGTGAAACGTCCCAATTTTGCTTGCATTTAATGGAAGCACTAAGCAAGCATTAGTCCTGTTTGCCCTTCCCCTAATTGCATCATGTGTAGAAAAAAGAGAACGCCTACTATGCCTACCATACAGGCTATGCTTACTACTCCTAAATGTTGGACAGTTCCTCAAATTGAGAATAATAAACCTGAGCAGAGGTTCAACGGACACTTAAAATATCAGACTATTTTCTTTTCAGTAAGAAGGAAGAAATAGATGCATGCATATACTTAACAATACAAATATATTCACAGCAGTGATCTGCCTGCAACATTTTTATGCAACGCACCCTCCCGTTAAATCATTTTCGATGAACATCCATGATTGCTAGCACACGAACTCCATATATACGTCATCACCAGCTACAGCTTACATTGGCACCATGTCGAGCTGTACTTATTAATGCCTCACTGGCCAGCACTATTGTCCTTCAGGCTGCAGATCGTGGGAGAGGGTGACCTCATCATAGATGGCGCCACAGCTGATGACGCGAACTGACCAAACTGTTGTCCTTCAGGCTGCAGATCGTGGGAGAGGGTGACCTCATCATAGATGGCGCCACAGCTGATGACGCGGGAAACTGTACCACTGACCAGCACTGTTGTCCTTCAGGCTGCAGATCGTGGGCGAGGGTGACCTCATCATAGATGGCGATACTGTGGAGGAGGCGGGAAACTGCACCACTGACCAGCACTGTTGTCCCTCAGGTTGCAGATCGGGGGCGAGGGTGACCTCATCATAGATGGCGCTACTGCGGAGGACGCGGGAAAGTACACCTGCGAGGCACACAACTACGCCGGGATGCGGCGGGAGACGCCTCCGGCCATCCTCTCTGTCCACGGTAAGAGGCGATCCTCTCTGTCTACAATGAGAGACCATCTACTCTGTCCACGGTGAGAGGCGATCCTCTCTGTCCACGGTGAGAGGCGACCATTTCTGTCCACGGTAAGAGGCGATCCGCTCTGTTGACCTGCTATGACCAGACGTCTGTCTCCTCATCTACCCCCCCCCCCATCCCCGCTTCTCCGTGGCGAGATGCGCTCTCGTCCCAGCTGTACTGCGTCCTCCCCGTTCGCGTATTTAACCTCGTTTACTCGTGTCTCGTAAATCTCATTTTCAACTGCCCTCTCAAGCGACTTTTTATTGTTCAGCGCGTCTTTTTGGCGCGGGCCTTTATCACGAGTAGCATGTTCTTAAAAGTTGCGAGCTTATTCATTTGCGTTGGGAAAGTTGGAGTAATTTGCACCCGTCTGCAAAATTACTTCAAGTTGGGGACATTTGAAGACGATTCGTGTATCCGAGATTTGTATCGGAGACGGAAGAAGCATTTGACGCTAGGCTCTCTCCGAGACATCTCTGGCGCCCGGCAGGACGGCGGCTGGTTATGATGCGCACAGAAGAGGTTTTGTGCTCGCGTCATCTTGCTGATGTCTCTGCACCTCCACCTCTACCATCCCAACCTGCCTCCTCTCGAGGCAGGATGGGTTAGTGAAGGTTCCCCAATCCCCCGACTACTCTAGAGTCCACGGCGAGAAAACTCACACACTCGGTGTCCACAATGCTACATTTTTTTCTTCTAATGTCGACCCCTGTTTCGTATGCAGCAGCCTATCCCATTTGGCTACACGCACTGTTACAGGTTCGATTGCTATTGGGCTTTCCTATCGCCAACTATTCAAAAGTTAGGACAGCCAGCTTAGGAATGCCTCAGGATGCCAATACGTGTCATCTGTCTCTTCATGCCTACAGATCACTATAACTATTTGCATCTTTTTATTTGTCTTTTTTGCAGATAGGTCACCACTAGTTATTAGTAGAAGTATCCCCAGGAGCACCTCAGCTAGGTAGCAAGCTAGTAACGCAAAAAAAGTTAGTAACGCTAGTACATTGCCACCGTATTCCGTGGGAAGACATTTACTCACCTTGTCTACCCGACACAAGTGTGATCCCCGCTCCCCCGCCCCACCAACGCACCGGTGTAGGGAGCGACAGCCGATGGCCGGGTCTCACCGCTCGGTCAAAACCAATGCGTTTCAAAGCAACACACGTGCCTGTAGTGAGACAGCGCATGTGCCCACAGCACAGTGCTGGTTCACCCAAACATCGTCCAGGCATGTCTCAACAAGACATACTGGAAGCAAACGACAACGAACCCCATCCCCCACTTGACTGCAGGCACCCTTTAATGTTTGGCGGCAGACCCGAGAAATCGTAGCATGCCGCATGTCCGGCGGGTCCGGAAGTCGTGACATTCCGCATGTTCGCCGGGTCCGGAAATCCGGACATGCCGCACGTCCATCGCAGCCCCGGAAATCGTGGCATGCCACATGTCCGCCGCCCGGCCCGGCCACTCTCTCGGCGCGCGTCTGAAGCAGGGAGCGGCGCCAGCACACCGAGCTGCCGGCGCCCTTACCGACCCGCCGGAGGCCGCACCGAGCCGCCGGAGGCCGTACCGAGCCGCCGGAGGCCGTACCGAGCCGCCGGAGGCCGCACCGAGCCGCCGGAGGCCGCACCGAGCCGCCGGAGGCCGCACCGAGCCGCCGGAGGCCGCACCGAGCCGCCGGAGGCCGTACCGAGCCGCCGGAGGCCGTACCGAGCCGCCGGAGGCCGCACCGAGCCGCCGGAGGCCGCACCGAGCCGCCGGAGGCCGCACCGAGCCGCCGGAGGCCGTACCGAGCCGCCGGAGGCCGCACCGAGCCGCCGGAGGCCACCGCCGGAGGCGCACCGAGCCGCCGGAGGCCGCACCGAGCCGCCGGAGGCCGTACCGAGCCGCCGGAGGCCGCACCGAGCCGCCGGAGGCCGCACCGAGCCGCCGGAGGCCGTGGCGACCCGCCAGCCCTAGTCACGTGAGCCGGCCACCTCTGGCTGGAAGTCGCAGCTCCTCCGTGTCGGCTGTCGGTGACCCGCCGGCGACTCGGTGGGGCCGCCGGGCCGCCAGCCCGAGACACGTGAGCCGGCCACTTCTGGCTGGAAGCCGCAGCTCCTCCTTGTCGGCTGTCGCTGACGAACGGCAGAGGCGCCGGCGCCGCGTTTACGAGCGTGCTGGGAGCCATTCGGGCCGGGTTTCATGTGCGCAGTGAGCGTTGGCCAGAAGTTTGGCCGGCCGGTCGGGGGTGGGTGGTGTGAGCGACTCTTTGTCTGGAGGGCTGGCGATGGTGACGACCGCCCGTTACCCAGTCACAACCGTTGACATAGCGCAACTTATGGCTGGATTAATGTGGCCGGGGCGTGGTCGGATGGTCGGCTGGTGTGCTGGCTGTGTGTGGCTCCGTCACCTCCAGAGTGTGGGCAGGCTGGGCCGGATGGTGTGCTGTGTGTGTTGATGTGCTGTCTGTGGCTCCGTCACCTCCAGAGTGGGCAGGCTGGGCCGGATGGTGTGGTGTGTGTGTTGGTGTGCTGTGTGTGGCTCCGTCACCTCCAGGGGGCAGGTGGGTGGGCAGGGTGGAAAGGGTCGGCCGGCTGGTGTGGTGTGTGTCTTGGTGTGCTGTGTGTGGCTCCGTCACCTCCAGAGCGTGGGCAGGCTGGGCCGGCTGGTGTGGTGTAGCGCTGTGTGTGTTGGTGTACTGTGTGTGGCTCCGTCACCTCCAGGGCGTGGGTGGGCGGGAGGCTGGGCCGGATGGTGTGCTGTGTGTGTTGATGTGCTGTGTGTTGCTCCGTCACCTCCAGGGCGTGGGCAGGGTGGGCCGGTGGTGTGCTGTGTGTGTTGTGTCTCCGTCACCTCCAGAGTGGGCAGGCTGGGCCGGATGGTGTGGTGTGTGTGTTGATGTGCTGTGTGTGGCTCCGTCACCTCCAGGGCGTGGGCGGGGTGGGCAGGGTTGGCCGGATGGTGTGCTGTGTGTGTTGATGTGCTGTGTGTGGCTCCGTCACCTCCAGAGTGGGCAGGCTGGGCCGGATGGTGTGCTGTGTGTGTTGATGTGCTGTCTGTGGCTCCGTCACCTCCAGGGGGGCAGGGTGGGCAGGCTGGGCCGGCTGGTGTGCTGTGTGTGTTGATGTGCTGTGTGTGGCTCCGTCACCTCCAGAGCGTGGGCAGGGTGGGCAGGCTGGGCCGGCTGGTGTGCTGTGTGTGTTGATGTGCTGTGTGTGGCTCCGTCACCTCCAGGGCGTGGGCAGGGTGGGCAGGGTTGGCCGGCTGGTGTGCTGTGTGTGTTGATGTGCTGTGTTGGCTCCGTCACCTCCAGGTGGGCAGGGTGGGCAGGCTGGGCCCGCTGGTGTGCTGTGTGTGTTGATGTGCTGTGTGTGGCTCCGTCACCTTCAGGGCGTGGGCAGGGTGGAAAGGGTCGGCCGGCTGGTGTGGTGTGTGTCTTGGTGTACCGTGTGTGGCTCCGTCACCTCCAGAGCGTGGGCAGGCTGGGCCGGCTGGTGTGCTGTGTGTGTTGATGTGCTGTGTGTTGCTCGTCACCTCCAGGGCGTGGGCGGGGTGGGCGGGTTGGGTGATGGTGTGCTGTGTGTGTTGGTGTGCTGTGTGTGCTCGTACCTCAGGGTGTGGGGGTGGGCAGGCTGGGCTTGGTGTGCTGTGTGTGTTGTGTGCTGTGTGCTGTTAGTGGCTGTGTGTGCTGTGTGTGTTGATGTGCTGTGTGTTGCTCCGTCACCTCAGGGCGTGGGCAGGGTGGGCAGGCTGGGCCGGCTGTTGTGCTGTGTGTGTTGTGTGCTGTGTGTTGCTCCGTCTCAGGGCGTGGGGTGCTGTGGGCTGGCTGTGTGGTGTGCTGTTGTGTGTGCTGTGTGTGTTGTGTGCTGTGTGTTGTGTGCTGTGTGTGTGTGCTGTGTGTGTTGGTGTACTGTGTGCTGTGTGGTGTGTGTGCTGTGTGTGCTGTATGCTGTGTGCTGTGTGTGCTGTGTGTGCTGTGTGCTGTATGTGCTGTGTGTGCTGTGTGCTGTATGTGCTGTGTGATGTGTGTTGTGTGCTGTGTGCTGTGTGTGCTGTGTGCTGTGTGTGCTGTATGTACTGTGTGCGCTGTGTCTGCTGTGTGCTGTGTGCTGTGTGCTGTGTGCTGTGACCTGTGTTTGTACTGTAGGTGTGCGGCTACCTCCCACCGGCACGGACCTGGTGCCGTCTGGCGGTGACCTGTGCCTGTGCTGCGGGTGCGCTGATGGCTCCTTCGATGGGCCATGTGTGTGACAGAATGGAACGTTTTTTGATGAGACATCCGGTGTACATTGAGTGTAGGCATTTGAACTGTGGCCCAGCTCACAGACACCCTTTTTGCTTCAGGGTACGTGCCAGTGTCCGTGACGCCCTGTAGAGAGCCTGTCAATGCGCGTTGGTAATTACAGTTCCAACGCCTAGAAGGCTATTTTGACCGGGCAGAAAGTTCAGCCACATTGTTCGGCTGTTACAGGGCACATTTTCCCCACCACTAAACTCGTTCGAATATAAGACACTTTCGGTGAACTCATGCGATTACGGACACCCTGCATCTATCAGGCCCATTATTCTTTCGTCGATAGCAACCCGAAGACACAAGCAGTTCTGCTAGTGCCGTGAAGACGGATAGCCGAGAAATAAATCGCGATCTCGGCCAGCCTTTCAGCCGACGCTATTTATTGACGTGTCGTTGAAATGCCCAAGTCGCCCGAATTGGCGTTCGTTTTGGCCAATTGTATCTTCTGGCAGCAGGAAAAGACGCCTCGGGATAAAGATGTGGATTATCCGACTTGGGCACCAATAAATGTTGCCTGTATCCGAATAAGGCGGATGCTTTTGAGTTTAGAAGATGAATGTCTCCGGACGGCGCAGACTGAGCCGATCTTACCATGCGATTGAGATGCTTGGCGAATATACCGGGCTTGCATGCAAAGCCCATGTTTCAGGCAGCACCACACTTGATGCCAAGAGTCTTTGTTAAGTCCGACCTGACCTGACCTGACCTAATGTGGCTCGTGTTTCAGCATCGTCACACCTCACCCAGCGTCCATCTGTCTGACATGACCTGACCTGCGTCTCAGTACGTCACCACCCGCTCCACCTTTGGTCTGACCTGACCCGGCCTGACGTGACCTGACCTGTGTTCCAGTGCGCCCCCACCTGATCCAGTCGCCGTCCGACGTCACCGTGCTGGTCGGCGACTCGGTCGACCTGACTTGCCGGGTGGCTGGCGACCCGGCGCCGTCGCAGTTCTGGCGGCGTCAGAACGGCCGCATGCCCGTCGGACGCATCAACGTGCTGCCGGACAAGACGCTGCGCATCGAACACGTGCTGCTCGAGGACGAGGGCACCTACGTCTGCGAGGCCGACAACGATGTGGGCAGCGTCGCCGCCTCGGCAACCGTCACTGTTCACTGTGAGTAGCGGGCAACCGTCACTGTTCACTGTGAGTAGCGGGCAATAGTCACTGTTCACTGTGAGTAGCGGGCAACCGTAACTGTTCACTGTGAGTATCCGGGCAGGCGTCACTGTTCACTGTGAGTAACGGGCAATAATCACTGTTCACTGTGAGTATCCGGGCAATCGTCACTGTTCACTGTGAGTAGCCGGGCAGCCGTCACTGTTCACTGTGAGTAGCCGGGCAGCCGTCACTGTTCACTGTGAGTAGCGGGCAACCGTCACTGTTCATTGAGTACCGGGGGATGCCACTGTTGAGACCAAAACCCCATTCACTCTAGTACCGGGCAACCGTCACTGTTCACTGTGAGTAGCGGGCAGCCGTCACTGTTCACTGTGAGCAGCCGGGCAGCCGTCACTGTTCACTGTGAGTGGTGGACGTCACTGGAGGAGCAGAGGACGAATTGTGGCCAAACTTTGATTAGCTGGTGCACGTTTGCGTTGTTTTGATTCAATTACCAGTTCCGCATAAACATGTCAACAGTTCCATATAACCAGCTTTATAGTCCCAGAGCAAAGCTGACACAAAGCATATTTTGTGAGGTTTTGATGCGCGTTCTTGGCGTTGGCATGTTATCCATTACCGCTGCTTTGGATGGTCATTGTTTTTTAGGCTGCGAGCCGGCGGCAACTTAGGATGCTGGGATATATTTGAAGATGTCCCGCTGTAAAATGATACGTGTTTTTGGTGTTTTATTATAGTTGATCCTGACTGGTTGTGATGAATGAGTACTGATCTAGGATTAACTAACGCTAATCAATTGCTTCTGCTCCACGCGTCAGAATGTACGTGGCCGTGCCGTTTGATACGCCATTTATTCCGGCTCTTGTTTGTTGTTTATTGGTGGTTCGAACTTTGAGGGCGTTGGTGGGGGGGTGGGTATGCCGGGCCTGCTCCCTTCGCTCTGCAATTGGACGGAAACTCTCTCTCACCCTCTCTGCTTACTCTCTCCCACACTGCTTACTCTCTCTCGCACGGTGGTGTTCGCCTGATGCCGAGCTGGCGGGCTGTGACTGGGTGATCTATTGGCCATCTGAAGCACATTCCACTCGTCTGGTGTGCATTGCAGGCCACAGACGCCGTCAGAAGCCGAGCTGACGCTCGTCATCGGCGCGTGATCCGAGACAGCCGTCGGGCGAGCCGGCCGATGTGACTGTTGCCGACGGACTGGGCGATCGGTCGTCAGCCGTGATGACTGATGACCGTGCTGACGGCCGATGTGACTGTTGCCGACGGACTGGGCGATCGGCCGTCAGCCGTGATGACTGATGACCGTGCTGACGGCCGATGTGACTGTTGCCGACGGACTGGGCGATCGGTCGTCAGCCGTGATGACTGATGACCGTGCTGACGGCCGATGTGACTGTTGCCGACGGATGGGATCGTCTATATGATATGACGTTGCCGATGTGACTGTTGCCGACGGACTGGGCGATCGGCCGTCAGCCGTGATGACTGATGACCGTGCTGACGGCCTGTTTGTGGATGTGACTGTTGCCGACGGACTGGGCGATCGGTCGTCAGCCGTGATGACTGATGACCGTGCTGACGGCCGATGTGACTGTTGCCGACGGACTGGGCGATCGGTCGTCAGCCGTGATGACTGATGACCGTTGCTGACGGCCGATGTGACTGTTGCCGACGGACTGGGCGATCGGCCGTCAGCCGTGATGACTGATGACCGTGCTGACGGCCGATGTGACTGTTGCCGACGGACTGGGCGATCGGTCGTCAGCCGTGATGACTGATGACCGTGCTGACGGCCGATGTGACTGTTGCCGACGGACTGGGCGATCGGCCATCAGCCGTGATGACTGATAACAGTCATAGCTGACGGCCGCCGGCGTATTATCTGATCACGTCTTGATGACTGATAACCGTCATGGCTTAAGGCCGCCGCTGCAGCATCTGACCACGCCTTGATGACCCGAACCGAGCAATAGCAGACAATGAACAAAAGTGGTGCTGGATGCGACACAAGTTGCGCTGGTATGTACCGGGCAGTTACCGTTGAGACCCAGAAGGCTATCTGTGTTGACCGTTCAGAAGAAAAAAGAGTAGGGTGATCAGACGTTGCAAGCTGGTCGTTGCCATGCCGTCCTACATTGCACTGTCGCGACTAGATTTGGGGCAGGTGACAGGACCGTCCGGGGATTTGTCCACTAGATCTGGGGTGACAGGGTGACCTGTATGTGACTAGATGGGAAGCCGTGGGTAACCTGTCATGTGACTAGATCCGGGGGTGACGTGACTAGATCCGGGGCAAGTGGTAGGACCGTCCTGGGGTAAACTGTCATGTCACGACTAGCTTTGGATCATGTGGCAGGACCGTCCCAGGATAATCTACCACGTTGCGACTAGCTCTGCATCAAGTGGTAGGACCGTCCCGGAATAACCTGTCATGTCACGACTAGCTCTGGGGCATGCGACAGGACGGATAATCAGCACCTGTGCTGTGTCGCTAGCAGGTTATCCGTTCCAACGGAGCCAACGGAGCCAGGAGATCGGCGCAGCTCGTGCCGGAGCTCGCCCGCGTCCGGCAGATCGGCGCGCTCCCTGTCGGTCCATGCGGAGCTCGGCTCCGTTCTCAACCCCGCGGCTTCTGGCAGATCGGCGCGTCCCTGTCGGTCTATACGGAGCTCGGCTCCGCGTCCGGCAGATCGGCGCGCTCCCTGTCGGTCCATGCGGAGCTCGCTCGTTCTGGCAGATCGGCGCGCTCCGTGTCGGTCAATGCGGAGCTCGGCTCCGCTTCTGGCAGATCGGCGCGCTCCCTGTCGGTCAATGCGGAGCTCGGCTCCGAGTCCGGCAGATCGGCGCGCTCCCTGTCGGTCCATGCGGAGCTCGGCTCCGCTTCTGGCAGATCCGCGAAGCTCTGCGTCGGTCTCGACGCCCATTCGGGCCACATGCCACACGCTAAATCATCCCGACTCCGGCCATTACATTCAGACGCGGCAACTTTTCACGGCGCAGCTCGCAGCTGTTTTATGCGCTTAATTAAATCGAAAGCGGCCCGAAGAGCGGCACCTCCTTTTGTGGAGTGTAACGCCTCGGCGGCGGGCGGCGGCGAGCCGGCGTTAGTTACGGCCCCAGTTGGCGGAGCATTACGCTAAGCCGGCGCATTTCGCGCTCCAAGTCGAACTGGACGTCCCAGTTGGGCTCAATCAAATAAATAGGCCGGATTAATTCTTGGCGAAGGACTCGACCGGGTTGCGAGAGGCAGAAAAATTTCGGTTGTCGTAGACCGCCAGATGTGGAGTTTAGGACAAAGATCATTGAAGCCGCACCGAAGAACATGGGTGTCGCAGTGTCCCGACTTTTGTTGCGAACCCTTGAAATGTGGCAACACTCGTAGCTATCAAACATCAACCAGGACGTTTTTTAGCGAAAATAGTATGCACAACATTGCAAGTGCGTTGTAAGTGGAGCTATATGCGCATTGGTCTGTAGTATGAGTGTCGTCGGCCGATGTCGTCGTAGCATATCTGCACATCACACCTTCATTTTTGTGTCACCCAAACGAGTAGAGGCGGCTGAATTTTCCTCTCTCAGGCAGCTGTCACATATGGATGGAAGTGCACCACTAAACACGCCATTGACCTACTACTGAGTGGCTGTGAGCTATGCACACTGCATGCAGCTGCCTTGGGTCTCGTCGAGCACTCCAATATTGCCCGTGGCTATTGGCACAGGCGTAAGAACGTGGGAGGAGACAGAGGCAGAACCGAAGCGGGCATGCTCGATACTTGCCCAGTGGCTTCCAGTACCACCACGGATTTTGGATACGGGGAGGGTTATTCTCCATATCATTTGTACAAATCATTTGTGCTGTGATTGCTATTGGTAGGAATCGTTCTGGCTGTAAAGAAACCTAACCGGGAAAATGACTGTGTGTTGTTTTGATTCTACACAATTCGGCTTTCTGACTCCCTGTCAGGGATGACATGCACATCCTCACATGCACGCATACATGCATGCATACGTGCACACAAAATACTATATATATATATATATATATATATATATATATATATATATATATATATATATATATATATATATATATATATATATATATATGCATATACGTGCACACAAAATGATAATGGTCTCATATGATTATCATGTAATGCATCAATAGTTTTTATCACCAGATGATTACATGCGTTTGAGCAACAGTAAGTGCCAATTGTCGTGTGGGGGCTGGGGGGTGGGGGGTATTCATTCCACAAATTAGCAGATCAGCAGATAAAATCAACTGGCCTGCACCAGCTCGTCAGCACCATTATTTGAGCTGTCGCCGACTGACTCGTCTCGTCTTGTCTCGCCAGCCCCGCTATTTGAGCGGGCGCCGACTGACACGTCTCGTCTTTTTCCCCATTATTTGAGCTGTCGTCTGACTAGTCTCGTCTTGTCTCGCCAGCCCCGTTATTTGAGCGGGCGCCGACTGACTCGTCTCGTCTTGTCTCGCCAGCCCCGTTATTTGAGCGGGCGCCGACTGACTCGTCTCGTCTTGTCTCGCCAGCCCCGTTATTTGAGCGGGCGCCGGCTGACTCGTCTCGTCTTGTCCCGTCAGCCGACTCGTCGTTTGAGCGGGCACCGACTGACTCGTCTCGTCTTGTCTCGCCAGCCCCGTTATTTGAGCGGGCGCCGGCTGACTTGTCTGGTCTCGTCTCATCAGCCCCGTTATTTGAGCGGGCGCCGACTGACTCGTCTCGTCTTGTCTCGCCAGCCCCGTTATTTGAGCGGGCGCCGGCTGACTCGTCTCGTCTTGTCTCGCCAGCCCCGTTATTTGAGCGGGCGCCGACTGACTCGTCTCGTCTTGTCTCGCCAGCCGAGCCGTCGTTTGAGCTGGCGCCGGCCGACCGGCGTGCGTCGCGCGGCGACTCGGTCACGCTCCAGTGCCGCGCCGCCGGCCACCCGACGCCCATCGTCTACTGGAGCACCGACGGCGGCGACGACGCCCTCTTCCCGGGCGAGGCGCGCGGCCGCTTCAGCGTGGCGCGCGACGGCAGCCTGACCATCGCGGCGGCGCGCCGTGCCGACCGCGGCTACTACGCCTGCGCGGCGCTCAACGCGGTCGGCTCGCAGGTGGCCCGCGCCCACCTGGAGGTGAGTACTGTGGCCGCAGGTGGTCCGCGCCCACCTGGAGGTGGGTACTGGCCGCAGGTGGTCCGCGCCCCACCTGGAGGTGGGTACTGGCCGCAGGTGGTCCGCGCCCCACCTGGAGGTGGGTACTGGCCGCAGGTGGCCCGCGCCCACCTGGAGGTGGGTACTGGCCGCAGGTGGTCCGCGCCCACCTGGAGGTGGGTACTGGCCGCAGGTAGCCCGCGCCCACCTGGTGGGTGCTGATCATTGGTGCAGACCCGCCTCATACTGGCCGAAGTTCGTAGCAGATTTTGGGTTGACCACATTTGGTGATGCCATTGGCCTCATGTTAAGTTGTCTTCGAGCTGGGAATCCAGATCCCCTGATACCGATGTCACCGATGAAGGGCCGACGTCGGCGGTTAATGTCTCCATCGCTGAATCAAGAATTATCGCTCATGCTCAATCGCATGAGTCGATTTTCGATTCAAGTCCAGTCGAGCACAAGTCTGTTAGTAAGGTCTTTGCGTGGACTAAATCCAGCTTCCCGTGATGTGAGGTGCTTTGCCCATCTGTTGTCAGCTTCTTACTTCAATCAACATGCTGGGCGCGATATTCACCAACCAGGCTGAAATGACCAGGTCTGTTTGGGCCGTTGACAAGCCCCTACATCCACGGTATGGAGAAGCGGGTACCCTGGGAGCCTGGCTTTGGCGCGAGTTGACGGCACCAAAACATAGCACCAAAACATGGACACACGAGCATCAAACCGGCACCGTCGAGCTCGACTTGACCGCGTGGACTTGGCAGGTGGCCGAGTCGGGCAGCGTGGTGCCGCCGCCCGTGCTGGCCGTCCTTCCCGCGAACCAGACGCTGCCGCTGAAGAGTCTGGCGCTGCTGCCGTGCCAGCCGGCCGGCCAGGGCACCGTCAGCTGGCAGAAGAACGGCCAGCCCATCCGCGCCGACAACCCGCGCACCCAGGTGGACGCCAAGGACGGCTCGCTCAAGGTGGACGGTGAGTGGACAACAGCGGCGGGGAAGGGGAGGGTGGACACTCCACGGCGGCCGGTGTGATCTCTTCACCGGGAGTGAGAGAGGTCGTCACGGTGTAGAATGAGGAGTGAACTCTTCACCGGTAGTGCGATAGTGGTCGGCATGGTGCTGGATGAGTGAACTCTTCACTGAGAGTGAGAGGGGTTCACACGGTGTAGGATGAGGAGTGAACTCTTCACCGATAGTGATAGGGGTCGTCACGGTGTAGGATGAGGAGTGAACTCTTCACCGATAGTGAAAGGGGTCGTCACGGTGTAGGATGAGGAGTGAAATCTTCACCGAGAGCGAGAGGGTTGGTACGATGCAGGATGAGGAGTAAACTCTTCACCGAAAGTGAGCGGGGTCGAAACGGTGCTGAATGAGGAGTGAACTCTCGCTCACTAGCTTCACCATCGTTCATACGTGCAGGGAGGACGGTACACGATGTTGTCGGCTGGTCACTAACGTTCCAAACTCCTTCCATTTGTTTCAGGTCGTGCCTGGTATGGTGTCGTTTTCCTTGCAGTAACGGTGGATCGTCATAAGGGTAGTGTTAAAATTCCAAATTACGCTGAACTAGCTGAAGCCGCAAGCCACTCGACATGCCCATCAACACGATGGCCATGACCTTGACTGTCGCGACGTGCCCGCCTGCGGTGTGTGGTGACGCCGCACCTCCGCCGGCAGACCTGCTGACGTCCGACAGCGGCGTCTACACGTGCACGGTGACGTCACCAGCGGGCCAGACGTCGGCGTCGGCGCGCCTGACGGTGGCCAACCCGACCGACCCGAACGTGAACTTCCACCGGCTGGCCGAGCCGGCCGCCTACCCGTCAGCGCCGCAGCGGCCGCGCGTGGTGGGCCGCAACGGCAGCGCCGTGACGCTGCGCTGGCGGCCGGCGCGCCAGCCGGGCGCCTCGCCGCTGCGCGGCTACACCGTCCAGCTGTTCAGCCCCGACACGGCCGCCGGCTGGCTGACGGCGGCGCGCCGCGTCACGGCCGAGTCGGTCACGCTGCGCGGCCTGCGCGCCGACACCACCTACGTGTTCGGCGTGCGCGCCGTCAACCGGCACGGCGCGTCGCCGCTGTCGCGGCTGACGCCGCCCGTGCACACGCTGCCGGCGACCGGCCAGGGCGCCGCCGGCCGCCTGCTGGCAGAGGCGGCGCGCCGGCTGGCCGTCTTCACCGTGCGGCTCCAGTCGGCGCGCGCCATCTCGGCCACCGCCGCGCGCATCAGCTGGAACGTGAGTGGTGGCGACGTCTGTGACGCCGGAGCCGGCGTGGTGACGTCATCTGTGACGCCAGAGCCGGCGTGGTGACGTCATCTGTGACGCCAGAGCCGGCGTGGTGGCGACGTCTGTGACGCCAGAGCCGGCGTGGTGACGTCATCTGTGACGCCAGAGCCGGCGTGGTGACGTCATCTGCGCCAGTGCTTGGTTGCTGGCTTGAGTCTGGGGTTGATTGGCTTTTGGATGCATTCTCTGCCTCTCTATGTGTGGGTCGAATCCCTCCAATTTCCGCTCGAGTCCGGCTAAGTGGGTTAGGCAGACTCGGCGTTGAAATTGTGCTATGGAATTGAAATTTCCCGATCAGAAGGTGGGTTCAGAGGCCGATGCAATAAACGTATGCTTACCACCGGCTGATTTCGCAAATCCCCTCAACAATGATTCGAACTAAATTTCTAGAGTAAAAACTCATCGCCTCCCCAAAACTGCGATTTTGACCTCTTACCCTATCGGATCCTGTTTATGCTCGATTGTAGTGCGATAACGAACCAACCCGCTACAGGCTTAAACTCGCCCGTGGATTAGGTAGCTGCCCCAGCCTGACTTATCGCTCCCAGGCGCGTGGTTCCGGTTACCCAACGTCAGTTTTCTGGGCTCAGTGCTATTTTTGTGGATCTTTTCTGATTTTTGTTCTCTCAAAAGTCCGAATTCCGGCCCGACATTTCGAGACCCTGACGCCATGTATTTGTACCTCATCTCGATTTTCCGAGATTCGGTATGTTTTTCGGCAGCGGACACAATTCGTGAAGGCATCTGGTAATGTATTATGTGCTCCAGAGCCATTTTACCGACTCTGACATTTATTTTTTTGGGAATCCTCATTTTTTGGAGTGCTCCAGCTTGACATTTTCGGATACCGATCCGGTTGTTGTGGTATGGGTGTACTTTCAGCAGCGTGGGTTGATTTATCAAGGGATACCAAAATAAAACCGTAGAATTTGGTGGGGGAGTTCGAGTTGAAATCCGACGAATCAGGAAAGATACTGGTAGATTAGGCCCCTCCACAGGAGAATTTAGTTGATCACGAATCATTTCATTTCGATAGGTCCCCTTTGACAAAATTGCGGTCGAAATCACAGGCGCGTGAATTTATTCGCGAAGAACTTGTCAGTTTAGCTTGTTTGACAGGTGCTTTGCAGCCAGCACCAAATGTTACAAAACATTCGCAAATTCCTAAGATTACGATCAGAAAACCAATGTAACCCACTGTTTGTTGTCACGTTCGCGAAATTATCGTCTTAGGACTGAGAATGATCGCTCAAGCTTTGCTTAGGGCATCAAGCTGGTGGTAATAAATAACAGTAGTGATGAATCTAGCTATATTCATTTATTCTTGGAGGACATAACGGTGGGTTGATCAATGGGACATATCTGAAAGATATGCTTAGCATCAGCCTTGCTGCAATGTAGAGGCCAGTGGAAAGTTTCTTCTGTTCGAGAAGCATTCATACGTTGGTTGGTTTTGACACTTAGGTATTTATCCACATATTACTTATTTATACCTTGGTATGTCCCAGTTTTCAGCGAAAAAAAGATTATTGCTTTTGCGTGATGAGTAAATAATGTACCATGCCAAGAACAAACAGTGCATTAATATGAAATCATGTTTCCAATTCCCGAACTATACTAGGGGCCTAAAAACAAGAGGAGGCCCTAGCACAATGGAGGCCCCTTTTCGGGGAGCAGAAGGCCCCCTTTCGATCTTGCCCCCTGGAAGAATTTCGTGGCGACGCCACTGCCTCCAATAGCTTCTTTAAAACACCACGCCAACACCTTTACGCTGCGTGAAAACTAATGTCGACGTTTTGGAGGCTTCCATTCGTGTCCAAGTGCTGCATTATGTTCTGCTCGCCAACCTGCCCCCCCCCCCCTCCCCCGCCCAGCTGACGTTGCACCACTCACCACCGCGCGCCAGATTTTGACGAACGCCGAGTTCGTCGAGGGCTTCCTGATCCGGTACCGGGACGTGTCGGCGGACCGCTACCAGATGCTGAGCATCCACAACTCGGGCGCCAGCGCCTACATCGTGGCCGGACTGGCCAAGTTCACCGAGTACCAGTTCTTCCTGGTGCCCTTCTACAAGAGCGTGCTGGGCCGACCGTCCAACACGGTCACCGTGCGCACTCGGGAGGACGGTCAGTGGACGCGGCGGGGGGGGGGGGGGCACCAATGGACGAGAGGTACAGGAATTGTCTGATGATGCAGAGGGAGGGCATTGCTTAGTCGCCGGTCATTGGGTGACGCTTTTCTAGTCTGGTGAAAGGAACGACGGTGATAAGCAAAAAACAATCATCGCTTTTACTTGGACACGCTCACATTGCTATGTAAACATTGTCCTGTTGATACATGTCTGCTTCGCTATCCCATCTTGCATGTGATATCGCAAAAGGTTATGTATTTACTATATGCTACTTCACTTGATCAGTATAATATTACATCAGCATTCGAAGCCATTGGGCCTATAAGAAGAGTTTCAGCACGCCGTTATCCACCCCTCGCTGGCGGACGGTCGACAGCCTGACCTGACGGCCTGACCTGACAGCCTGACCTGACAGCCTGACCTGACAGCCTGACCTGACAGCCTGACCTGACAGCCTGACCTGACAGCCTGACCTGACAGCCTGACCTGACAGCCTGACCTGACAGCCTGACCTGACAGCCTGACCTGACAGCCTGACCTGACAGCCTGACCTGACAGCCTGACAGCCTGACCTGACAGCCTGACCTGACAGCCTGACCTGACAGCCTGACCTGACAGCCTGACCTGACAGCCTGACCTGACAGCCTGACCTGACAGCCTGACCTGACGGCCTGACCTGACAGCCTGACCTGACGGCCTGACCTGTCGCCGGCAGCGCCGAGCGGCCCTCCGCTGAGTCTGGAGGTGCGGGCGCTCAACTCGACGTCGGCCGTGGTCTCGTGGCGACCGCCGACAGAGTCGGAGCGCAACGGCGTCGTCACCGGCTACCGGCTGCAGCTGAGCCAGCAGGAGGCCAGCTTCCGCTTCAACGTCACCGTCAACGCCACCACCACGCGCGTGATCCTCAAGAACCTGACGGCCGGCGCGCACTTCGTCATCCGCACGGCGGCCGTCAACCGGGCGGGCGGCGGGCCGCTCTCGGTGCCCGTGCAGTTCCACATGGCGCGCGACGGTGGCGCCTCTGGCGGCGGCGCTGTCACCGGCGTCGGCGCCGATCCGCGCCTGGCCTCGCCCGTCAACGCGGTGGTGGGCGAGGTGTGGTTCATCGCCACCGTCGGCTCGCTGGTGCTGCTGGCGCTCACCCTGTTCGTGGCCGTGGTCTACGTGAGGCGCCGCCGAGAGAAGAAGCGGGCGCTGGGAAATCTGACCGGTGGGTAGCCCAGCTTCACCCGGTCCGCCCCGGGGAAGCGATCCTTCATTGCGTGAAGTTATTTACAACAAGACCCTGGAGTTTAAATTAGCTCAGAAGTAGCCAAATCACTTGATTGTCATGAACTGGTACTATGGTACGATACTAGCTTTCAGAAGCTAAACAATGCACGATGTGGCTCTTTTGCTCTTTGAATTATCCATATGTTATATGGTGCACTATCCAAGATTCCATCATTTTGTTGCTATTCAGTTCTCTCATCTTCCGATTTACCTCCATAGTTCGCTCTCCAAGGTATCCAGTTGGCTCCGAAATCTGGCAACTTATATTCCACCACAAAGCAATCACCATCTACTTTGATCCGTCATCCCCATCCTGACACCTGGCCTAGCACGCCTTTACCTCTCGTGATGCACTCTATCCCAGACTCGTGACCTACGGCCTACAAAGTAGGTTATTGGCTATTCTGGCCAGTGGTCAGATCCTGACCACTGACCAGTCGAGTCAGCCATTATGCGACCTGACCTGACCACATTCAGACCTGCACCATCTCGTCTAGCCCTGACCTGCCGAGTGACCTGTGGTGTGACCCCTGACCGGACGTGGCACCCATGCTCGACAGTGCCCTCTGGTAAGCCGGACGACATCTCTCTGCTGCCCCTGACCTCCCCTGAGCCCTGACCTGCCGAGTGACCTGTGGTGTGATCCCTGACCGTACGTGGCACCGACTCGACAGTGCCCTCTGGTAAGCAGGACGACATCTCTCTGCTGCCCTGACCTCCCTGAGCCCTGACCTGCCGAGTGGCCTGTGGTGTGATCCCTGACCGTACGTGGCACCGATGCTCGACAGTGCCCTCTGGTAAGCCGGACGACATCTCTCTGCTGCCCTGACCTGCCCTGAGCCCTGACCTGCCGAGTGACCTGTGGTGTGACCCCTGACCGGACGTGGCACCGATGCTCGACAGTGCCCTCTGGTAAGCCGGACGACATCTCTCTGCTGCCCCTGCATGGCCAGCGGAGTGGCCTCTGGACCGACGGCGGGTTCGAGGGCGGCTGGCGCGGCCAGCTGCACAAGGAGCCCGAGGATAAGCTGCTCAACTGCGACAGCGGTCCCATGGTGGTCTCCGAGTACGCCGAGCTGGACCAGAGGAACTTCCACTCGTTCCAGTGCCCCGCTGGAGCGCAGCGACCCGACCAGGTGAGCATCGCTGGTGTCTGACCAGAGCCTCACTGTGGTGGATATTGTACGGCTCTACCCAGCTCCTCGCTGTGGTGGATATCGTACGGCTCTATCCAGCTCCTCACTGTGGTAGATATCGTACGGCTGTATCCAGATCCTCACTGTGGTGGGTATCGTACAGCTCTACCCAGCTCCTCACCGTAGTGAACATCGTACGGCTCTACCCAGCCCTGAATGTGGTGGATATCATATGGCTCTACCCAGCTCCTCACTGTGGTGGATATTGTACGGTTCTACCAAACTGCAACTGAAACGTCGAGATCCTCACTTTGTGTACAAAGAAGTGAAGAAGCTACGCAATGTCGTCTTCGAATCGCCCATACACTAGCAACACATAGGTGCCTGTTGACGCCAAGTGACCCTCCTCTGTGCCCACGCCGTCCCGCCCCACTCACAGTGTACCACGCGGGGCGGGGATCGCCGAGTGGTTAAGGCGGCGAGCTATGGGTACCAAAAGTCCTGGATTCGACACTAGCGCCACTCAGGACATTTCCCAATCCCGCGGCCCACCGGCGAAACAGTGTGGGCGGCGCCATTGGCCGTGAATGTGCATAAAGTGTGTCGTGAACATCCCAATAAACAAAACAAACAAACAGTGTACCACGTACTCATTTGCTACCCATCATTGGAACTTGCACGCCGCAGATATCTCGGGGCTCAAAGTACTGAGAGGACACTGCGGCAAATGCGGGTATATTTGCATTCCTGCAAAAAAGTAAACCCTGATATACTCTACCAGCTATCGTAAACACTCGGATATGAGCTAAGACCTATGAGCTTACTCAACCATACTACAACGACATGTAGCGTTATGAACGCAAAATGACCAACGCAGTCGACGCACCCTGAAACACAAATTCACTACCCTTCCTCACCGGTCTGGGTCATACGGCTCTATTCAGTTCCTCACTTACGCTATACAGGCGACCAGGTTGGCTCTTAACACGCATGGTGTTAGTAATGATCTAAAAACGAACAGGTTCTGTAGTTCGTATTGGCCGCTTACAGATGCAAAGTCAAGCCGTTTGTATATAGCCGAAGGGTTCCATACTGTATGAGGTCATCCACTGTGGGTCATTCAGTTTTGCCACGTGTTCCCCGTGCTACCTTGACCCGACGCGCACCAGTCAGAGCTTATTTGGAGTCAGAATACGGTCGGCGCCGCACCATGTTGGTGGGCCGCACGGCAAACCTCTGCCTCCTGTATCAGCTGCCCCTGCCCTTGTACCAGCTATCCATGCCCCATGCACCAGCTGCCCCTGCCCCCTGCGCCAGCTGCCTCTGCAACCTACACCAGCAGCCCCTGACACTGTACCAGCTACCTCTGCCCCCTGTACCAGCTTCTCTTATCCTCCATACCAGCTACCTCTGCCCCCTGCACCAGCTTCCCCTGCTCCCTGCATCAGCTGCCCCTGCAAACAAAAATACCAGCCGCCCACAGCCCATGCCTCCTGCACCAGCTGTCCCCGCCCCCGTACCAGCTACCTCTGCCCCCTGCACCAGCTGCCCCTGCTCCCTGTACCAGCTGCCCCCGCCCCCTGTACCAGCTGCCCCTGCCCGTGTACCAGCCGGTGTTGTGTTGCCGACAGGAGCCGGCGCCGTACGCCACCACCATGCTGGTGAGCCGCGTCGGCAGACCTGACCAGTACGGGGTGCGCCGCTCTGGCTCTGAGGAGTCCGGCCCGAGGAGGTCCGGCTCTGAGCTGGGGGCGCCGGCCGGCAGCACCGGCTCCGGAGGTAGCTACCAGCGAGGTGAGCCCCCCCCCCCCCACACACACACACTCACCTCACCAGGGACTGTGTCAGTCAGCAAGGGCGTCCGCTGTCGAAGGTAGACTATTGAAGCAACGGAAGGATGTAAATATTTGATCTACGAATGAGGCACCAAGATGCCGTTTGGGACTAATGATTTCAGATCGCAAGGTCTGTTCCGCATGCTCATCTGCGAATGGCATAGTGCAGGTTCTGCAGCAAATTTTGATGGTCAACTCTCCATGAACTAAGCAGCATCAGACAAGTGGTGCTGGGAAAAATGATCCGATTAAAGAATTGCTCTCGTTATTCTGATGTGTCCGTAGTTATTGTTTGAGGAGTTCTTACTGTGTTCTAATAAGCCGTCAATCGGCAATTTCTTACAAGCGTCTCCCACTCAGGGTACACTCAGTTTTTATGATCTCAAACTAATCCGTTGGATACCATTGTAGTAATTTTACATCAGCGAAGTTCGCTCTCCGGTAAGTTGAGATGTAATTGCCCAGTTTCAGGATCCAGGACTCCCTGCTTCGACAGCGTGCCTGGCGGACAGCCCAACCTCGACTTCAGCGAGTTCGCGCCGCCGCCGCCGCATTTCCCGCCACCGGATCTCGCCAGCTGTTCGCGCGCGCCGCACTTCCCGCACCTGGCGCCGGCCGGCTCGTCGCCGTGCGGACGCGGCGGACTCGGCTCGCCGCACACGCAGCGCCGCCACGCGGCCAGCTCGGGAAGCGGCAGTTCGCGGTCGGGCCGCTCGGCGGGCGGCCGCCAGCCGCTGTACAACGTGAGCGGCGAGGGCAGGCCCGGCGGCGACGACACCGACTACGAGGCGGCGCCGCTGGTGGGGCGGCCGCGCGGCCGGCGGCGCGACGACCGCGGCCGCCGCCGGCCGCCGCCGCGCCAGCCCTGCGGCGCCGAGGAGTCGGAGCTGTCCGAGCGCGCGCCCAGCCCCGAGTCGTCCGTCAACGGCGAGGCGGGCGGCAGCTGGGAGCCGACCAGCTGCGACGAGCCGAGCGACGCCAGCGCCTCCGACGACGAGGCGGCGCACATCGGCGACGTGCTGCGCGCCGCCCAGCAGGCGGGCATCACCGTCAACGGACTGCGACCCGTCGACCGGCGGCGCGCCTCGCCCTACTCGACCGACAGCACGTACAGCGCTCAGCCGCGGCCGCCGCGACCGCACCGCAAGCGGGGACCGCCGACGGCCAACACGCTGGACCGGCCGGCCGCGGCAGGTGGGTGCGGTGGGTGGGTGCGGCGCCGTTATAGAGGGCGGCACACCACACCGGTCTCACGGTGGCAAACCTAAACCCGTGTGTCTACGTCAATTCTGGTGTTGAAGCGATCGTAAACTGAAATATCATGTTGGTTCGTCTCGCTGTTCTTAAACTCGGATAGGCAAATTAATTAGCACGCGCCCTGGAGGGCCTCGGAAAATTACGCGCACTGGAGGGAGCGGATTCCGCACCCCCTCCCCTACGATCTCGGCTCCTACTGAGGTTAGAGCAACGAATTTCGCAGGGTGGATGGGCACGATAGTGAACTTTATTGTGTGCAAATCTCATGACTAGGTCTGTATCTTCAAGGTCAAATGAGGTCAAAATAACAAAATGTTCTGGTTTTGCATGGATTGGCTTGTCATCGTATGGATTGCTGTGATTGTGTTTAAATGCTCCAAAATTGCCATTAATGATGTTTTGGACATTACTAATGATGCAATACAGATGGCAGATCCGCCATTTGACCTCAGGTCACCAATATAGGAGCACTTTAGCAGGTCATCACCTGCTCCAGTTACCGGAACCGGGCTGCCCACCCGACTGCTCCGTTGGGCGGTTCGGCACAATCGGCTTCGCAAAGAAAGGAGTGAAATAGATGAATAAAGTATGGAATCGCTTAGGCACACAATGACAAACCGTAGATTTCTGGATGTGTAGGGAGTAGCATGTAAAGTGGCAAATCGCATGACAGCCATTTGCATTTTTGACAACATTCCAGTTGACCAAGTTTGGTTCCATTAGCCTGTCATGAACTTGACCTGACTTGACCCCGGCGGCCTAACATGACTTTTAAATTATAAAGCATAACAAAATGCATCAAACAAGTCGCTAGTGTTGTCAAGAACAGTTCCTTTTGCCAATAAACGGGAAGTGCATCAGCGCCGATTTGTGGTCTGGCGCTGCGAATTGTTTTTACTTTAACGGCCCCTAACGTGAAAAGTTTTCGGCCGATTTTCATTTTTCTTACTTTAAACAATGTGCCTGTCATTTCCAAGTAGGTACGCAAAAAATGGCGTATATCGGCCGGGACAACATGCAATTATGTACGAAAAATAGGAAGGATGGGCGGATTTCGTCATCCGACCTCCAGGGCGTATGTTAACCTGTCATAAACTTGACCTGACTTGACCGCGGTGACCTGGCATGACTTTGAAACAATATAGCATAACAATGTACACCAAACCATTCGTTAGTTTTGCCAGGAACACTTCATTTTTGCCAATATACGGGAAGCGCATCAGCGCCGATATTTGTGGTCTTCAGTGCTGATATTTTTTTACTTTAGCGACCGCTAACTCGAAAAATGTCCGAACGATTTTCAATTTTCTTACTTTAAACAACGCGATGGTCATTTATAAGCAGGTACACAAACAATGACGTATATCGGCCGGTAAAATCTGGAGTCATCTATGAAAAACCGGAGGGGTGGGCAGAGTTCGCCCCTTCTCCAGGGCGCGTGCTAAGTTCGTCGCGGTCGCCTGCTTGGCGAATTATCCTCTACTAATGTGCGGTTACTATATATGCCAATGGTGGAAGAACACTATGCATGTCAACAATGGATAGCCTTGTTGATATTTCGCGCTGATCGTTCATAACAGGGATTTCTTAGCACAAATACTTAGCCACGCCTGCATTTCGTGACACCTTCGCCTTCCAGTAACCACCTTATCTCTCTGGCAGGCTCAGCCATGGAATCTTTTCACCCCAACGACATCAACCGAAGGAACTTCAGAATAGCGGAGGAGCGCAATGGCGAAGCCAGCGGCTTGCTTCTCGTCCGCGGGGCCCCGTGAACGCCATCTGTCCGAGACGACGCACGGAGCGAGGGCGCTTCTCACTGGCGCTCGTTCCGAGTCGACGCTCAGATGACTCGCCATGCCGGCGTCGTGACTCATCGCGTGACTCGACGTGACTCACGCAGTCGTGAGGGCTCGGCTGTAGCGAACAGTCGCCGACAGGCTGAGCAGACGGTGCCAATGCCGGAGCGTGTCCGACAGCAGACGCTGTCACACAGGCCGCTCGGTACTCTCATGTGACGCTGTCGCACATACTGCTCGGTAGTATGTGGCCCGGTCGATCCCTCACAGGCTTGTTCCAGTAACGCCAGGTGGACCGGCCGATCCCCCACAGGCTTGTTTCAGCAACGTCGTGCATAGTATTCAGCCGGTAGGTTTTGTTGTAACTGCCCGCATTTTGTGCATAGCCGCCGGTTTTCTGCTTCATGCTTCTTGCTCGAATCGTCGCGCGTTAATTCGTGGAAGCGGCGGTGCATGCACTATATGGATCTTTACCTGTGCCGTTTATTGAGCCCAAATTCCACTTAGACAAACTTCATAATGAAAACTGTCTGTTGGTAAATTTGCCAATTTGTTTCCTGGTGATCTTACCACGGCGATCAGAATCTGTGCGAGGCCAGGTGTTTCGCGAGGCACCGTTCGCTGATTGAGCCTTAATAGCAACAACCGGGCGATCCTCCCAATCCGCCTGCCAGCTGGTGAGAATCGGCGCACGTAGGTGTTAATACATTGCCCCCGGCTGGTGACCTGTCTCACCCTGTTGACCTGATGTTTGGCAGACGCTCACGTGAGTCTAGCTGAACTGCGCGGCCGTAACGTGCGGCGGTGGTGTGACCCCTGCTGAGCGAGCCGGGTGTTCTGTGTGCTGCTTCCTCTGCCCCCAACCGACACCTGGCTGTATGTGGCTTCCTCTGATTCCCGGACCAGTCTCATTTTAGACTTCTGGTTACAATTGTGGGAACATCCCGAATTACAGGAGGATTCGAGGATCAGTCTGTCCACTTGTGCGCTACAGTGGTGCTCAGATTATGTCGTATGAGGGTTCATTGGATGAAACCGATAATTCAGTGGTGTTTTTCCTGGGGTCTACTCGACCGTTGCCTACTTTTTGATGACATGCTATTCGACCCTGAGAAAGTCCAACATACTTTCGATACAATTTACACCTGCAGCCGTCGTGAAATACTTCCTTACTCCGCCATTGAATCCATGTTGGACAATTCAGAGGGTATTATCTAATTAAGGAGACAAGAGAAGAGAAGACACCGTTGATGTTGTTGGAAGATGGCTTGTACCTCGGTGCTCGGAAGTCACACGTGTTGCTTGAAGTAGGCTTCCAAACGCTCCGAGCCGAGCTCGGGAGACGTCGCGCGAACTGTCGGTGCCCAGGACGGCTGAGCTTGACTTGGCATGACAACTCACTTGAGCTGACGGTACCCTGAACAGCTGACCCTGGCTTGACACCTGACGTCAGCTGACAGTACCCAGGACATCTGACCTTGACGTGACACTTCACGTCAGCTGACGGTACCCAGGACATCTGACCTTGACGTGACACCTCACGTCAGCTGACGGTACCCAGGACAGCTGACCTTGACGTGACACTTCACGTCAGCTGACGGTACCCAGGACATCTGACCTTGACGTGACACCTCACGTCAGCTGACGGTACCCAGGACATCTGACCTTGACGTGACACCTCACGTCAGCTGACGGTACCCAGGACAGCTGACCTTGACGTGACACCTCACGTCAGCTGACGGTACCCAGGACAGCTGACCTTGACGTGACACCTCACGTCAGCTGACGGTGCCCAGGGCATCTGACCTTGACGTGACACCCTACGTATCTTCACGTCAGCTGACGGTACCCAGGACAGCTGACCTTGACGTGACACCTCACGTCAGCTGACGGTACCCAGGACATCTGACCTTGACGTCATGCTTCTGACCTTGACGTGACACTTCACGTCAGCTGACGGTACCCAGGACATCTGACCTTGACGTGACACCTCACGTCAGCTGACTGTGCCCAGGACAGCCGAGCGTGCAGAGCTCTCGCCAATAGGCCGTGCGACGGTCTGACTGTGATAATTTGTACTCGGACTACGTGTTGCACGGCGCAGAGCCGTCACCATGTGTGACGTCACACGGCCGGCACGGGCGGATGGCCGCGGCCCGGAGTGACGCCGGGCCGGAGTGTTCGGCACTCCAGCCAGGGGAGCCCACTAGTCACTTCATGAGCTCACCGCGTCGTCTCGGATCAGATACTGTCAATAAATGGACCGATTTGTGCTGCAGTGTTGTGGACTGAAGAATGGAGACAGAGCGAGAGAGAGAGAGAGAGAGAGAGAGAGAGAGAGAGAGAGAGAGAGAGAGAGAGAGAGAGAGAGAGAGAGAGAGAGCCAGTTAAACTGAGATGATGCACCTCATGCAGGTAACCGCAACATGGCCACCCGTCGCATAGTGTGATGTTGGCTTACTATAAGCGCTGTGGTCAAGCGCTGCTTAATCAGGGCCCCTAATAGCTTGAGAGGGCCCCTGATGGTTAGCAGGTCCCTGAGAACTAAGAATAATATATATATATATATATATATATATATATATATTATATATATATATATATATATATATATATATATACATATATATACATATAAATGAGCGAGGAGATTCGGGAAAGGTGGGAAGGGGTCCTACTAAGCCTGCGTAGGTAGGGGTAGTGTAAGACGGCGTACATTTTTTTTTAACGGGCGCTCCATGCGGTCGCGATACGGTAAGACTCGCGAGACATCCAGTCGCCGCCGGCAGAAAACTTGTGAAAAGCAAGCGCAAACACAAAGCCTACTCGTCGCCACGACGCGCACACCCTACTGCCAACAGCAGCCGCTGACAAAGTAAGCAACTACTTCCGTCTGGCCACAGGGTATCAGCCGGACCCAGAAGCGTAGAAGCGGCCACCGCTCCAGACAGACGGAACCACCAACCACCAGTCAACGGCCAGCAGTCACCAGTCACCAGTCACCAACGTCACCATCCGGCACCATCAGCCACCAGCCAGGCCCAGGGGCACGCAGAAAGACGTCGTGCGTTGCATGGCACCTGGGGGCCGGCCCCTCCCAGGGGCGGCGCCATTTATAAGCGCCACCCCGGGGGAGTCGGAACACACTACCCAAGAGAGTCGTCTGGAACACACTGCCCAAAGGAGTCGTCGGGGATATGCCGCCCAAGAGCGTTGTCGGGGACAAGCCGCCCAAGAGCGTTGTCGGGGACACGCCGCCCAAGAGCGTTGTCGGGGACAAGCCGCCCAAGAGCGTTGTCGGGGACAAGCCGCCCAAGAGCGTTGTGGGGACACGCCGCCCAAGAGGTCGGGGACAAACCGCCAAGAGCGTTGTCGGGGACACGCCGCCCAAGAGCGTTGTCGGGGACACGCCGCCCAAGAGGTTGTCGGGGACACGCCGCCCAAGAGCGTTGTCGGGGACAGCCGCCCAAGAGCGTTGTGGGGACAAACCGCCCAAGAGCGTTGTCGGGGACAAGCCGCCCAAGAGCGTTGTCGGGGACACGCCGCCAAGAGCGTTGTGGGACAAGCCGCCCAAGAGCGTTGTCGGGGACACGCCGCCCAAGAGCTTAAAGAGGTCGTCTGGAACACACCGCCCAAAGGAGTCGTCGGGGACACACCGCCCAGAGGGAACAAGAGCGTTGTGGGGACAAGCCGCCCAAGAGCGTTGTCGGGGACAAGCCGCCCAAGAGCGTTGTCGGGGACACCGAGGCAAAGCCGCCCAAGAGCGTTGTCGGGGACACGCCGCCCAAGAGCGTTGTAGGGGACACGCCGCCCAAGAGCGTTGTCGGGGACACGCCGCTCAAGAGCGTTGTCGGGGACAAGCCGCCCAAGAGAGCCTGGAACACACCAGCCAAGAGAGTCGTCTGGAACACACCGCCCAAAGGAGTCGTCGGGGACACGCCGCCCAAGAGCGTTGTCGGAGGCACACCACTTAGAAGACTTAGTCGCGAACTCTTGAAGTGCAATACCTGAACAGTGATGAGCTAAACCGTGAATTTCGCTCACGTGCGGGTCGACTGGGCCACCACTCCCAGACAGCGAAAACGAAGCTGACAGGGCTAAATGTTAGTGATTTAGCTCAGGGAGTGGCGGTGTACCTTCATCCATCATGCCCACCATTTGACCCGTTCGCCATTAGTTTTGTATACGTGATGGCCCCACATAGCGGAGGTATTGGTAGTTGTTAGCTTCGGAAAAGGTAAAGGGGAGGAGCGAATTGTCGCAAACAGGGAAGTTGCGGAGCATGGTTATTAAGGAATAATGGATGGAATTAATGGATGAATGGTGTGGATGATACATGAATGCCCATGGCTTACTCAGTACACGTTTACATGTTCCACGCTCCATATGGAGCGTGGGAAGTGGTAAGGGGTCCTGTTGAGTCTGGGGCCACCGACATTACAGGTTTAAATTGCAATGTTTTTATTCTGTCCAGTCACCTCTAGGTTGTCGAGCAGGGGTGTTACAGACACAACCAGCAGACTTGTGCTCGACTCGAGTTGAATCGAAAATCGACTCATGAATCAATCGTTTTTGAATGGGTTGGGAGTTGACAGACAACCCTTCACACCGACCCCGCCCCGATCTCGCCGCCCTACAGTGGGTAAGCTAAGTCCTACTAAGCCTGCACCCACAAAGCATGAGTGGGTTGGGAGTCCGAAATCCGAAGAGATTGGGAAAGGTGGGAAGGGGTACTACTATAGTAGTACCTCTAGCTTATCTAATCAGGCTTATAAGCCTGATCTAATCATGCTTATCTAATCAGGTTTATAAGCCTGACTAGATAAGCTACGTAGTAGGTATGAGTAGGTAGGCTGAATAGGTGAGTAGGTAAACTAAGTCATGCTAAGCCTGAGTAGGTCATACTAAGCCTGAACCCACTAAGCCTGAGTGGGTAGGGATCCTATTCAAATGTTCTCCTCTTGACCAAATCTTGTCTACGCCACTGGGGAAGGGGAGGCAACAACACATGGAAGCAATGGTCGGATCCAACCTAATTAAGTGACGCACTGTCGAAAGTCGAAATCATCGAGGGCACGGCCAACACTGAGGGGGCTCTCGCCTCCTCTAAAGTATACAAAAGTGTACCCATGGTTGGATTTCCTAAATACTCTCTAAAATAGGACAGATAGCTTCCGAGTTATTACCAGTACGTACGTCATGGATGATCACGTTGTGCAGCCATATTGTTTTTATTCACAACACCTCATCGACTGTTCCTGAATGAGTACGCACCACACAAACGTTCGCATTCAATACTGTGCAAAGCTACTGAGTAAGTTGCGTGATACTTAAGGCAGTAAGTTAGGTCTCCGATCTATTGCTGGAGTGGTATTGAATGCATTTTTGCATAGCTTACAACAAAGGCCTAAATTAACCAAACCTAGCCAATTCATGGAGGTAAAATGGGTGAATATAACCATCAAGGTAAATGTTGGTTTTGTGATTTTCTAATGCAGTGCTTTTTGGCGTGATTAAGACTATGCGACCACTTATTTTCTTTGCAAATGATTACTAATAAGCCAATGTCGGTCGATACATATGATGACGTCATAGGAACTTGTCTGCTGTATATATGCTTATATGCTTGTATGATGCTTCGAGAAGGAACTTGAATCTCATGGCAGTGGAATTTGAGCAACAACAATTTGAGCAAATAATCCCACTGGGAATGACACTGTGTTGTCAGTAAAATTATGAATTTGCCTGTTTGTCCTCAAAGGAAATCTGAATAATTATCTAAGGCACTGCAGCACAGCTGATGCACCATGAGACTAAGCTTACGTTGATATGAGTGGTGTGCATGGCTGCATGTGGTTTGTCTACAGACTACTAAATAAATAAATAAATCATACAATCAATAAAATAAAACCTAGCAGACTAAGACGTAGCACAATGCATTACATATATTATTGCATAATATAATCTGACCTAACCTAACATAACCTGACCAGAAAACCAAAATCATCTGATTTTTTTTTTGGAAATGACAATCTATGTGACACTGACAGTGCTACCTTTATTGATAAGGGCATTGCAAGGAACTCCTGGCCTTTTCAGACACATGAGGCTGCAAGTATTCATTCTCTGGAATATATGTCAAATTAGGGCAAAAACATGAGGTTTTCGGTGTCCATGAGTATTAAATTGAGTGCATTAAGTTTTGAATTTCTTGATTATGTCTGTGATACACCAGGGATAGATAATTATATGCAATGGGCTATATCTGTGGAGTGATAATTATGATTGTGTATTTTTTGCCAACTGAAATGTAGCCATTTGCAGAGAAAATAAGTAGTCACATAGTCTTAATCATGCAAAAAAGCATTGTATTTTAAAAAAATCACCAAAATCAACACTTACCTTGATAGTTGTATTTACCATAAAATGTGTGTAAAACTAGTAAACTGTCCAAAGTAAGTTGCAAAGTTTTCCAATTAAAATAGTTGGACCTAATTACTTAACCAAGCCCAATTAACCTATATTTTTACTTTGTTAAGGTGAAGCCTACATATGTCAATGAATACCATAAACTGCAATAATGCCCCAAACTGAACCTAGCCCATCCCATCCTGAACTTTTTGTTTGTAAAAACTATTCCCAAGAATCTATAAAAATGTAAATAATAAAAACAATCTGATGTAAGCTAGCATCTCGCTTTACAGATGCAAACCATGTGATTAGCTTGTTTTGTGCCCAAATTAAGCTAGAATCATACCCAAAGAATTGCAGTAGGATTTCAATATGTGGGTTTAGCAAGGTAAGATCTTTCCATATTTTGTTATCTTAGCTTGTTACACTTTGAGGAGCTAGTGAAGTGGGGCATACTCATACATTATTATTATACTCATACATTATTCTGAAAGACTTAATGGTAGTAACTCATTAATGAACTACTGAGTCAAAGACTGCCCCAGCCTTTTGCTTTCATTATTTCATTCATGGGAGGTCAAGCCATGGATGACAGATACTGGTATACTTTTTCTCTTTTGAATGTATGACAAGATTCTTCCAATACATACAGTGACATCTGATCCAGTGGATGTATTTCTGATTTTTGTGGACTCCATTGCACCACATTAGCTGTGAATGTGCATAAAGTGTGTTGTGAATCACATGGGACCCCAATGATGAAACCTAGCACATATAGCTCCTTGAGTTTGAACCTGCTTTATGGTATATGTATGATGCTACTTTTGCTCCCTGGGAACATAGCAGTTGTATGATTTTTGGAAGTTATTTTTCTGAGAAGTGCTTATAGCATCAAGAACCATGCTTCTTATGATGTGAGAAATTAGTCTGTTGCATGGATTTTAGAGACAGGATTCATGATACACTGCACAATGATGAAAACAAGTGATTGAAAGGTATTAATTGGATGCAAGTTATAAGTTTGGTATGCCTGACTTCCAAAGAGTAAATGTTGTGTGAGAAGAAATATACGACCTTCGATATACCAGGAGGTGCTGAGTTTACATCAAAAGTAACATTAAGGATTATGCTATATTACTCAATGTTTTGGCCAAGGGCCATCGTCATGAGTCGCATTGACGATGACCCCTGGCCGAAACGACAACTCTCCTGACGATGCCCCCTGGCCGAAACGTTGAGTAATATAGCATAATCATAACGTTACTTTTGATGTAAACTCAGCACCTCCTGGTAAATCGAAGGTTGTATATTTCTTCTCACACAATGTCTAAAATCCAAGAGCATTTAAGAGCCATTCTTTGTTGTATTGAACAGAGTAAATTTTGTTCTATTGGCCCACATAGGATTGCATGTCAGGAAAATTGCTACAGGGTGTCATAATATGGAAACTGTGAGTTTCTTCATTGCTTACCAGCTTTCATTTTTACTCATCCAACTTTTGGGTTGAGATGCTTTGACAGTTTTGTTGTCATTTTGAACATCTACATGTACTCATTGTGCAGTGTCTTGCACCTCGTATCAGCATTCATTGTGGCAGATTGTCCAAATCACCATTGTAAGTGGCCAATGCACAACAGAGAGCTTGTTGCCATGGTTCAATGAGCCTCAGCTAAGTCTAAGTGCATCTGTCTGTCAACAATGGGCACAATGCTTGGCAATCATCTGATGCATGGGGAAGCCACCAATCTGATTACTTAATGTGTATGAGATACCATGGAGCATTATCAAGCCCTACTGCTATCATTCATTGGGAAAATATCCAACTGGATTATTCATGTTAATGCTGAACGTTAAATCCCATCTAGTGTGACTCAGATATTCGTGGATATTCGTGAAACAAAACAGCAGGTACTCAATTGTATTTAAATGTCGATATGTTTGCGACGAATGGGCGCTACATAACCGGTAGCAGTTGATGTGCCCTGAAGCCCAAATAATCAATCAACGACATGGCCGATACCCAAGTGTGATATCACGGCCAGCAGTGTATGCCGTTGGTGCCACTGGCAATGGTGTGGGAGAGAGAGGGCTAGTCAGAGCATGGCACCATGTTGCCGACCCCCTAGCGTTGACGGCCACCGTGTCGGCAGAGCGTGAGGATCGCAGCACACCATGCTGCCGGTGCTGTTGACCTTTCTGCGCACCTACGCGCCCGTCATCACGCTGCCGGTGGCCGCCGCCATCGGCTTCATCGGCTACAACGTGGAGAAGCTGTTCGACCGCAGCACGCCGGCGCTGCTGGTGGGCATCAAGGACGCGCGCGAGGAGAGACGACTCGTGGACATGGCGACCGAGGTGGCGCCGCTCAAGCAGCGCGACTTCGTGCCCAAGTCCGTGTTCGAGAAGAACGTGTCACCCACGCTGAGGCCAAGCTGAAACTCCACCCAGACCAGGCTGAAACCAGCTGTTGTCGAGGTGAAACTCGGCCGGCATTTCGGCTGGAACTGTAGTGACAATAATGCACAGTTTGATATCAGGGTTTACTGTAGTGTGTGTATGCTGCTGTGTTAGCGGTTGCAAGACCACAGCGGTTGGCGATCGCGTCATTTATGGTGTCCGGTTTGTTGGCCATCAAAAATACAGTCACTGCTGACACCAGGGTACACATGGGGTCCGGCGGTGCCTGTGGCGTGAGCAGACGTACACAAAGAGTTTTGTGATTACACGCCAGTGTGTTTGTGTGGATGGAACGGTGCCTGTGACGTGAGTAGACGTACACATGAGTCTTCTGACGGCACGCTGATGTACTCGTGCCGATGTACTGGCGTCCCTGGTTCGAGGACATACGCGTGACGTATCGCGAGGCGTGAGGTACCGTCAGTTTTGGTGGGATTGTGTTTCACTGCAGTGTGACGATGCCGTCAGCTGGGCATTGTAGATAATGTGTAGCCAATGTGGTCATCTGCCAAGGCAGGCTAATACATGCCCGGAACTCGCGCATGGTCTGTTGATATGACGAAATGTAGGCCTTATATTAGTGGGGGAGTGTCTTGGACATGTAGGTCATTGCACTGTTCATAACGGCTGCCCACGTAAGTCTTTGTATCTTCTTCCTGGTGATTGCTATTGATCGCCTATATAGGTGGCCACCGGTCACCCATGCTCCTCAGAAAGAAAGGGTCGATCAAACTATTTAAAAACAAATACAAGAATCGTGGATACTATTTGGCCCCAGACGGTACAATTCGGGGAATGTGTGGGGCTCGCCGCGACGATATTATAATTATTTGTACTCCAATGCGAGCAGTTCTTAGAATTAGCATGCTCCAATTGGAGGAAGTGGGCCTCATTCGTGCACAGTACGTGTGACAAGAAGTCGCTGTCACTGCTGTTGCAATGTCCACCCGCTGAAGTTAACCCTGGGCACGATCAGCTGGTTGAATTTCATCTAGGAGTTGTGCCACGTGCTGGTACATCCATGCGTCATCATTCACGATTTCACAAGCTGATGACATGGGAGTCTTCAGTTCGGAGGATAAACGCCGCAAATGTTTCTTTGGATTGTGCGTCAGTGCTATCTGCACAAATTCGGCGTTGTCCTCTTGTTTAGTAGAGTGAGATCAAACACGCTTTGAAGTTAATGTCTTATGCCGCATCTAGAAGACGCGTGCTTTCCTCTGGGAAACATGCAGATTTCGCATTTGGGGGGACGCGCTGTATTTACTTGGAGCCGTGGAAATGTTTGTGGGGCCCCGATGGGGATTGGAGACTATTTTTGGGTCTCAGTTGTCATTTCCTGGGGCCCGGCCGAATTGCTCCGAGTTCCTGTGCAATTCTTGGGTACCACCATCTCTCAGGGGAGGGGGTATTTCCTCCTTTTCTCCATCGGCACGCCATCGTGGATAATTAGAGTAAAATATACGTTAGCCATCGCCAAACTGCTTATAACTAGCGAGTCAATCATAACTTACTGCGGAACTGTGTGGGCAGCTTGAGCGTGGAACAAAAGGGAACGTGTTAAAAATGCTGCAGAACGGAATGAAACACATTTCATAACTTGTACGAAACCTTACCGAAAAAAATAATGAAACAATTCAAGTTCTGTTTGCATGTTGTCAAGCGCAGATTCAGTCGAGTGCACCTCAGAATATCACTACAAAAATGCTGATTAGAAGAGCAACCATTATGGGCGGCGACAAGACAAACATTGCCTCACTCTCGTGTCTTGAGATCAACCTTCAACACTTCATTTAAAAGATAATGTAGCGTGATCATATCCATTGCATCCCAAGAATGCGCGTGCGTTTTCGCTCGAGGTTCTAGGACCAGTAGTTCTCGAGATCGTAGACGTGTGGGCGCGAAGGAGCCCCATCCCCCACAGAGAACGCCCACCTCCGGGAACCCTCAGGAAATGTGCTAACCTATGATGAACAGGCCCAGCTCCACTCTCCGGTTTAAAGTCGGCTCCTGTACTAATCTGAATGCTGTCAATAGCTGCTGCTGAGGACGCTGCACACGGGAATCTTCTCGCAAAGAAAAACGACATAAATCTATTCGCTCAGCTGTCACTCGGACACGAACCGATCGGCGCTCGCGACGGAAGGGTGCCTGGATTTTCGGGCGTGACGATTCCACGTATGGCCATCTGTTACGAATGTGTTTCCCGAATATATTGCATGAGTTATGGGCGCTGTATAGCCACTGCAGTTGATGCGCCCTAAAACCCAGATAACTGACCGAATGTATTGCATAGTGTCGGTTCAACAACGTAACAGGCGCCACTGACTCGGCGAAGGCACGCAGTCGCGGAGAGCGCTGCGGGAGCGGCCGACATCAGACGGCCAGTAGGTGACTGCCACCCGGAGATGCCATGGGCACTGCACATGTGAATAGCAGCCGAGTATGCTGGTGACCACTCAAGTCCACACCGCACAAACGCCCTTAAAGAACCGCTTTTCAACAATGATCAATCCTAACTCAGGCGGCTACACCCAGACCACCATACTTGCTCAGTTTGAACCTGCCACGGGCACGCGGAGAGCAAATTCTGTCATGTCCATGTTAGCTTTGGTCATTTAAGCAGTGGCGCTCTTCGATGTTTGGTGTGTTGGCTCACTGTATATGAACTGGCTGTGCCTGACTTGATCGATGCAATGTTGTTTGCAGTAATATTCACACTTTGTTGACGGTTTGGCTGTGCCGGATGGGCATGTGGATCTTTTTGGCGGTTTGGTTGTCATTGGCCAAAGTGCATAGGCCTTGATGACTGTTGGATTGCGGCGCCTCGGCGTTTGCAGATCTTGTTGACAGTATGGCTGTGGCCGCTCAGTACTCGTTGCTCTCGTATTCTTATTAATATACCCTATTGCCGGTCTAACTGTGATCAATCAGAGTATGTAGACCTTGTTGACGGTTTGACTGTGACTTCTGAGCGCCAGTTGAGCCTGCTGCAGGATCCTCAGTCTCGGCCCGACAGGCACGCCCAGCTTCTGCAGCCTCTCCTCCGTCATGTACGGCAGCTCCAGCATGCCGACACCCTCACGCTCGAACAGTGGAGCGTACTTCTGCAAACACAAATATTTGGGATAACAGGAAAGCTTGCAAATATCGTCAAAAGAAGTCGGAAAAATCAACGACCTGTGACTTCGATCGAGAAATACGAAAGTTATTAGCGATCAAGAACCAAATTCAACGGATTTGGGCCTGGTTTGTTCAATTTTAGCGGAAGAAAGGCGCCATCTGCTAGCGCGGTCACGTCCATGAAAAGTTGCGTTGAGCCCACTTATGCGATATGCGGCATCAGGCAGGGAGATGCGGGCAGTCATCAGGCCGTGTCTCACCATCCACCTCGTATCCGAGCTTGTTGAAGATTCAGGCAGTACCACACCACCCACCTCGTATCCGAGCTTGTTGAGGAAGATGCAGGCCGTGCCACACCACCCACCTCGTATCCGAGCTTGTTGAGGAAGATGCAGGCCGTGCCACACCACCCACCTCGTATCCGAGCTTGTTGAGGAAGATGCGCAGCAGCGGCGGCTCGTCGCCGAAGAAGCGCGTCAGTTTGCGCACGCGCGCCGGTTCGGTCAGCGAGGTGGCGGCGCGGCCCAGATCGGTCCAGTGAGCCGCCGCGCCGCCGGCCGACCCCGTCTGACACTGGCGCAGCTGCGCCAGCTCACTCCTGATGGACTCCATCTCCTGCCGAGGCGCACGACCAGGTACGGTCAGGCACGGGCCAGGCACGGTCCAGGTACGGACAGGCACGGACAGGTACGGACAGGCACGGTCCAGGTACGGACAAGCACGGCCAGGTACGCGGTACGGCCAGGTACGGACAGGCACGGACAGGTACGGACAGGCACGGACAGCCACGGACCAGGTACGGACAGGCACGGACAGGCACGGTCCAGGTACGGACAGGCACGGACCAGGTACGGGCAGGCACGGTCCAGGTACGGACAGGCACGGTCAGGCGGCAGGTACGGACAGGCACGTACAGGCACGGTCCAGGTACGGACAGGCACGGTCCAGGTACGGACAGGCACGGACCAGGTACGGACAGGTACGGACAGGCACGGTCCAGGTACGGACAGGCACGGACAGGCACGGTCCAGGCACGGACAGGCACGGTCCAGGTACGGACAGGCACGGTCCAGGTACGGACAGGCACGGTCCAGGTACGGACAGGCACGGCCGCCAGGTACGGACAGGCACGGTCCAGGTACGGACAGGCACGGTCCAGGCACGGACCAGGTACGGACAGGCACGGACCAGGTACGGACAGGCACGGTCCAGGTACGGACAGCCACGGACCAGGTACGGTCCAGCCACGGACCAGGTACGGACAGCACGGACCAGGTACGGACAGGCACGGACCAGGTACGGCGAGCAGGCACGGACCAGGTACGGACAGGCACGGCCAGGTACGGACAGGTACGGTCCAGGTACGGACAGGCACGGTCCAGGTACGGACAGCCACGGACCAGGTACGGTCCAGGTACGGACAGGTACGGTCCAGGTACGGACAGGCACGGTCCAGGTACGGACATGTAGGACAGGCACGGTCCAGGTACGGACAGGCACGATACAGGTACGGACAGGCACGGCCCAGGCACGGCCAGGTACGGACGGGCACGGTCCAGGTACGGACAGGCACGGTCCAGGTACGGACCAGGTACGGACAGGCACGGTCCAGGTACGGACAGGCGGACCAGGTACGGTCCAGGTACGGACAGGTACGGTCCAGGTACGGACAGGCACGGTCCAGGTACGGACAGGCACGGTCCAGGTACGGACAGGCACGGTCCAGGTACGGACAGGCACGGTCCAGGTACGGACAGGCACGGACCAGGTACGGACAGGCACGGTCCAGGTACGGACAGGCACGGCCCAGGCACGGTCAGGCACGGCCAGGTACGGTCCAGGTACGGACAGGCACGGTCCAGGTACGGACAGGCACGGCCCAGGTACGGACAGGCACGGTCCAGGTACGGACCAGGTACGGACAGGTACGGTCCAGGTACGGACAGCCGGACAGGTACGGCCAGGTACGGACAGGCACGGTCCAGGTACGGACAGGCACGGTCCAGGTACGGACGGGCACGGTCCAGGTACGGTCCAGGTACGGACAGGCACGGTCCAGGCACGGTCCAGGTACGGACAGGTACGGTCCAGGTACGGACAGCTCGGACCAGGTACGGTCCAGGTACGGACAGGTACGGTCCAGGTACGGTCCAGGTACGGACAGGCACGGTCCAGGTACGGACAGGCACGGTCCAGGTACGGTCCAGGTACGGACAGGCACGGTCCAGGCACGGACCAGGTACGGACAGGCACGGACCAGGTACGGACAGGCACGGACCAGGTACGGACAGGTACGGACAGGACGGACAGGTACGGCCGCAGGTACGGACAGGCACGGACCAGGTACGGACAGGCACGGCCGGTACAGGCACGGTCCAGGTACGGACAGGCACGGACAGGTACGCCAGGTACGGACAGGCACGGTCCAGGTACGGACAGGCACGGACCAGGTACGGACAGGTACGGACAGGCACGGACCAGGTACGGACAGGCACGGTCCAGGTACGGACAGGCACGGTCCAGGCACGGTCCAGGTACGGTCCAGGTACGGACAGGCACGGACCAGGTACGGACAGGCACGGACCAGGTACGGACAGGCCAGGTACGCGCACGGACCAGGTACGGCCAGGTACGGACAGGCACGGACAGGCACGGTCCAGGTACGGACAGGCACGGTCCAGGTACGGACAGGCACGGACCAGGTACGGACAGGCACGGACCAGGTACGGACAGGCACGGACCAGGTACGGACAGGTACGGACAGGCACGGACCAGGCACGGTCCAGGTACGGACAGGCACGGTCCAGGTACGGACAGGCACGGACCAGGTACGGACAGGCACGGACAGGTACGGACAGGTACGGACAGGCACGGACAGGTACGGACCAGGTACGGACAGGCACGGACCAGGTACGGACAGGCACGGACAGGTACGGACAGGCACGGTCCAGGTACGGACAGGCACGGACAGGTAGCCAGGTACGGACAGGTACGGACAGGCACGGCCAGGTACGGACAGGCACGGACCAGGTACGGACAGGCACGGTCCAGGTACGGACAGGCACGGACCAGGTACGGACAGGCACGGTCCAGGTACGGACAGGCACGGTCCAGGCACGGACCAGGTACGGACAGGCACGGTCCAGGTACGGACAGGCACGGACCAGGTACGCCAGGTACGGACAGGCACGGTCCAGGCACGGTCCAGGTACGGACAGGCACGGTCCAGGTACGGACAGGCACGGTCCAGGTACGGACAGGCACGGTCCAGGTACGGACAGGCACGGTCCAGGTACGGACAGGCACGGTCCAGGTACGGACAGGCACGGTACGGACCAGGTACGGACCAGGTACGGACAGGCACGGTCCAGGTACGGACAGGTACGGACAGGCACGGTCCAGGTACGGACAGGCACGGTCCAGGCACCCAGGTACGGACAGGCACGGTCCAGGTACGGACAGGCATGGTCACGGACCAGGTACGGACAGGCACGGCCAGGTACGGACAGGCACGGTCCAGGTACGGACAGGCACGGTCCAGGTACGGTCCAGGTACGGACAGGCACGGTCCAGGTACGGACAGGTACGGACAGGACGCGGTACGGACAGGACGGACCAGGTACGGAGCACGACCAGGTACGACAGGTACGGCAGGTATGGACAGCAGACCGGTCCAGGTACGGACAGGCACGGTCCAGGCACGGCGGACAGGCACGGTCCAGGTACGGACAGGCACGGACCAGGTACGGACAGGCACGGACCAGGTACGGACAGGCACGGACAGGTACGGCCAGGCACGGTCGCACTCGTGCAGCTCACAGTCGGGAATGGTGGCAAGGCCATGGAGATCTCTCACGAAATCAGCGGGTCCAGGCCGTATTTTTGGATTGAATAGGGAAAATGACAAATTAAAACACTAGCAGGGGACTAAACCAGAGGGTCTGGACCCCTCCCCTCGACCCACTCGGGATATCCATGCGTGCATGATTGCCTCGGTATGCTGAACATGTAGACGTCTTGTGAACCTTGAACAGGTGCTCCTTCGTTTTGTAAACGGTATTTAAGTACGTCGTGTCTTACAAGTGACCACGTTTTTTGTGAATGTTTACGCTTGAGCTCGGCCGACCGACTACGGACCGCATTTGAGAGACACGTTTGGGTGTGTTCACCTGAAACATGAGGTGTTGTGTCCTCATCTCGGATGAGAGGTGCGCTACACTCCGGGCCAAGGTCACCACGTGGCTCTCCAGACGTTGAAAACGCTTGTTGATTCCCTGAAAGGCGGTACAAATAGTACGTCAGATATCGGTGCGTTCGACACTTATTGGCAGAGGTATTTACCAACGGAAATATTTCGCTTTGTTGTCAAAAGGTGATATAACAGCAACCTGTCAGCATTCTTGCATTGAATATACCAGTGATTGTCCTTTCCGGTGACCAATTTATAGCCACTGACCTACATCATGCATAAAGTCACCAAGTCGAAGGTGTTAAGGTTTAATAAGAACCACAGCAGTCTATAAAGGGCCATCAGATGAGGAAATAGAGACTGAACACCCTAATCAATGCTATATCCTGAGTTCTAAAGAACCCATGCACCTCATTGTGTTACTATGCAACGACCACCATGGTCGTAGTATTCCCTGTAGATGGCAATCTATGGCATTGTTGATTTTGTTTTGCCAATAAAGTATCACCTGCGGCCAAGAAGCTAAAGTACAAATATTTCAGTCTGGGAGTTGTTTGTTTGCGGTCCCTAGCTGTGCGTTCTGGTGCGCTGAAGTCCAAGCGCTGATTATATTGATTGTTTTCGAGTCGTTGTGGGGTCGCGCTCTCCATTCCCAGGCATCGTCGTGCCCGTGGCGTGCAGTGTCGCAGTCGGCGCGCTACCTTGGAGTCGCGGAGCTGCCTGCGGTCCTCTCTCCGGCGGTCGCGGGCCGGCCGAGCTCCGATGGACGACGGCAGGGAGGAGACGCTGCCGCCCGGCCGCTGTCGGCCGCCGCCCGCCCTGGCCGTCCGGCCTGACTGCAGCGTCTTCTGGCTGCCCAGCAGTCGCAGCACCTGCCCAACAGACATCGGCCATTGAAATGGTCGCCTAGTTGCCCAGCAGTCGCAGGAGCTGCCGAACAGACACCGGTCATTGTAATGGTCTTCTGGCTCTGGCAGCCACAGCACCTGCCGAACAGACATCGGCCATCGCAATAGTCTACTCGTCCCAGGTACCCGAATACATCCTATCTAAGTCTTACCTCTGAGTACATCGTCCTAGGTATCAGAATAACTCGTCTCCAAGTCTCACCTCAGAGTAGATCGTCCCAGGTATCCGAATGCATCGTGTCCAGGTATCACCTCTGAGTACGTGGCCTACAGATATCCGGGTATGTTGTTTGTTGTTTCTAGGACTCGCCTCTGAGTATATGGTCTCCAGTGCATGGTCGCCAAACCTCAGAGTATAGCGTCTCTAGGCCTCACCTCTGAGTACATGGTCTCCAGGCTCTGCAGCTGTTTTCGGACCGTCGGAGGCCCGTCCAGTCTGGTCTCGAGCACAGTTGACTCGTCAGTGGTGTCGGTGGTCGGGTCCAGCAGGGACTCCAGGTCAACGCCGTTGGTCAGAGACGGCGTATCTCCGCCCTGGCAGCCGGACGGTGCTGAAAAGCCAGCTGTCGATGAGCGGCGCTCTCGTGGGAAATGACATCGGCGCCACATTTGCAGCAGCGGAGGCGTGAATTTCTCAGAACTGGGGTCCGGTTAGCGTACGGTTGGTTCACTGTGTGGGGAAAGCTACAATACTGAATCGTGGGAGCATGCTTCTGCTTGCAACGCACGACAGGCGTAGTACCTAGAGGGCACGGACTTTAAAAAAACTACTAGCACCAAGGAGGGATCAAGTGCATTCATGGTTCGCTTGATGCAGCGGAAGAAAACAGCTATAAATTCGCTGAAGCAAAGTGGCAGGGGATGGAATACGCCAAGGTCAACGAGGAGGAGCCGTAGTATTTTGTTTTTCTGAACGTTGGTATCCAGTTTGGTCTCGACATACCGAGTCTGCCGTCGGTGGCGCCCCGCTGTCGCGACCTGTGCGCCGGGTCGGGCCGCACCGGCTCCGGCGACTGCTCGCTGTTGCGCGGCGTCCAGCCGCGGCTCTGGCTCTGACCGGCCGGTCGCCGTGTCGCCGAGCCAGAGCCGGCGCGGCCGGCGGCGGACCGGTGCAGGCGGTCGGGGAGATGCTGGTCGCTGGAGCCGTGACCGGGCGAGCCTGGCGGCGAGCCGTCCAGCGCCGGCAGCGGGGGTGTCGCGTCGGCCGGTCCCCGAGAGGGGCAGGGCGGGCCACCGTCGGACAGCTGGCTCCAGTGGGGCTCCAGGATCTGTCGCAGTTCCGTCTCCATCGTGTCGGTCCACTCGGGATCGGCCCCTGAAATGGTCGGCACAAACCATGGTGAAGGCTACCGCATCTGCAGGCCAGGACTGATATGGTCGACATAATTCATACAATCCGCACCAGCCTGTCTGTGAGTATGTGTGTGTGGGGTGGAGAGGCGCAGGGTGGTCAAATAGTTTGACCCTTTTTGGTAGTGAATGGTTCCGGAGTCGCACGTTTGGATCGACGCGTGTCCGAGAGCAAGCTCGCCACCGGAAGAAATCCGACAAGCTTTACTTTGCTGGCAATTTGCGTGATGAGCAATCCTGAACTTTCAGTCGGGTGAGGTGCAAAGGTGCAGTAACTAAAAATCAAGAATCTACGACCTGTGGCCAAGCATGGGACATATGCACAACAAAATGGTCGTTGTGTCCGCAGCTTGTTCCGGGGAGTGGAGCGGAGATTCCCTCGACTCCAGCCGATCCTTCCGCCACCATTATCCCACCTGGTGCCGGGCCGAGCCTCTGGACCGCCACCTGACCGCGCGCACGTCCGTCAGAGTCCAGACTGGAGTCGAGCGGCGACTGTCCTGCCGTCTGGTGGCCGGCGCCGGAACTGTGGCCGCGAGACGGCGCCACCGCCGGCCGGCCGCGATCCGCGCCGGCCGACTGGGCGGGCCCGGCGGCCGCGGCCGCACCACGCGCCGACAGCGCGTACGAGCTGGCCGGCGCGGGGCGACCCTGGCTGCCCTGCCGGTGCAGGTAGGGTCCGGGCGGCGGCAGGCGCGTGCCGTAGGCCGGCGGCGGCTGCCGCGGCTGGTGCGGCGAGAGGGCGGGCCGCGCCGCCGCCGCGCCGCCCGGGTACGCCGCCGCCGCGGGCCGCTGCTGTCCGGAGGGCCGCTGCATGGCCGGCGCCGGCATGCCGTTCACGTTTGGGCTGGGCGCCAGGTGGCGGTCCCCCGGCTCGTGGTGACCGGCAGGCGGAGGAGCCAGGTACTGGTGGCCGCCGTGCAGGTAGCCGGACGCGGCCGCCGAGCGGTGGGTCGGCTCGCCGTTCTGGTGGCCGGCGGCCGGCCCGGTCCCGTGCCGAGCGCCGGCAGGACCGGCTCCGCTGTGAGCCGCACCGTCAGCCGGCCAGCCGGCGCGGCCGTCGTCGCCGGCGACCAGGGACCTGACGCTGCCGCGCTGGGCCGCCCCTCTCCAGCTGTCGGCCGCCGCGGCGTGGTCGCTGCCGCCGCAGCCGGCGGCGTCCGCGTCGGCCTGCCGGCCCCTGCTGGAGAGCATGCCGTTCACGTGGCCGTGTCTGTTGTTGAGCGCGCCGCTGGGAGGCCGGTCGGCGGTGGTGTCGGCAGAAGCGGCACCCAGCCCGCCTCCGCTCGGCCGTGTGTTCTGTGTCGGCACACACTGAAACAGGCATGTCACTTCATCAGATGGCGCCGTCTCCTGGACTCTTGCGCTCAGTAAAGAGACCGGCCAACTGCATGACAAGACGTAAAACTAACAAGACATGTCAAATACGTCACATCGTTGAACAGTCTATCGGAAGATTGCAATGGACGCAGCAGTGCAACAATTATTGCTTCAGGATGATGTCACACAATCGCCGATTGGGTTCTCGTACGTCCGCAATCTTGATTGCGTCCCACTACTCCGTTCTGTAAATGCGATCTTCCTTCCGAAGAGAGCATCGGCTAGCATAACGACAATAAATACCAATGCAATATGTGGTTGCTTCTTTACCCTGGACTGTCATTTAGCACCTATGCTTGCTGTAGTGACCAGATTTGCGTCGATCGATGTGCGCATGCGCGGACGGCCGGTGATGTGACTGTGAGACCCGGGACGTTAGGTGTGGCTCCTCCCATGTGTAGGCCTAAATCTTTTGAGCTCTCATACTCACGGTAGGCACTCGCACGCTCAAACGGGATCCCGCCCAGGCTCCCCGGGACTGACCTAGGATGACCTAGGATGATCTTAGGTGGTTATCCTTCAGCTTCAAAAGTATGTGCGAGGCAATTTGCAATGCCGACTTCGATTTGATCGTCGAATGATGCCCATAATAAACCCGAGGTTAAGAAAGGGATGCTAAAGGTTATCCGAGGTTGCTGACCTAGGCTGACCTTTCATGATAAAACGGACAACTAAGGCGAATATGTGATGAAAATGTGAAATCCAAAAGTTAGGCTTTCGATTTATGTTCAGCCAATAAAAACCGTTCCATGAACCTCGAAGTAATGATAAGTAGAAAATTCCTCCACACCCAATCCAGCTCACTTTTATCCCATTACGAAATAGGGCTATCGCCACAAGTGTTGTAATACTTAGGTTGCGGTTGATGACAACTACAGTACAAATGAGCTAATACACATAAAATTGTTCAGCGGGAAGCGTCAGCTGGTTGCGATTATTGGTAGCGAAAAATGTCGTAGCTCCTGAGGATCGAACCCACTACTAGAAGGCGAAATGTCGTGCATGGTCTAAATTTGTGCTCAAAACACTGCCTGCATTTGATCGACAATTGTGTGAAATTTATTTAATTGTAAAGAGAAAAGAAATGTGCACATTATAGCGTGCGATTTGGTGGTGCCACTACTATAATGAGGTCAGGAGAACACGGAAAGTAATCATACGTCATACGTTATGATAATACCTGATGTTAAAGAGTACCATCCCTCACTTGACTAAAAAAAAACACCGCATTGGTTTAAAGCCTATTGATAACATGTACTTTTTACACGCAAGAGCGACAATCAGTGCATGTTGTCCGATGCCGATGGCAATATTCGCCTGATGCTTCACGACGCTAATTCAGTTCCATGCCTAAATTAACGTGTGTTATGGGAGCGCTGATATCCGCCGACCACCAAACGACACATGAAGAAAAACTAACCACTACACATTATCTTTGTGACCACAATGACAGATTTTCAAAAGAACAACATCAACCTAGGTATCGGGACTGCCGATCGGTTACATCTCTGATCCAAACAACTGGACGGAGGATGTAATTGGAGCGTCACTCAGCATTCCTCAGTTGATTCTCGCACGATTACTATTGTTCCGCACGAATCATATATATTAGGCTGGATGCCTCGTCGAAAGCGGCCCGAATAAGTGCGCCCACAAAGTGTGTCACGTCGCCACATATGTTTCAGGTAGCCAGTAGTGTGCGAGATGCCGGCCGGAACGATGGCGTTCGGGTGTTGCTACCAATCATGGAGTACTGAGCATGGTAGTGTAACACAAAGTAGTTGTACACAGCAGGAGTGGGAAGGTTAGAGAAAATATACGGAAAAATGAAATACAGCTATCCGACGGTATACTAGTTCACCCTGAAGCTTTAACGAGGGGAGACACGCACACACTTCTGCGACCTGAGGAGTGAGGCGTCTGATCCCTCTTAACTATTGCTGGATATGCTGACCTGTCATGAAAGCTACGTTGAATTAAGAATCCTTTGCACTTTTACTGGTAAAGATAATGATATGAGACCATTGTGCCCTCGCCGTCACCCCACAGGTGAACTGAGACCTGACACAGTTCAGTCGAGGTCAGGTCAGCCCTTAACTCTTGATGGCGAATTCCACACCCACCTTGAGATGACCTGTGGCCGGCGGCAGGTCGGCCAAGGTCGGATCACTCCCGGACAGCTGACGATGAGTCGGCCGCCCCGACAGCGGCTGCCCCGCCCCCTGGCCAGCGAAGTCCCGCGGAGCCGGCACCAACTTGTAGACGCCCAGCTCTCCGTCTGAAACACACGCCCAGCTCTCCGTCTGAAACACACGCCCAGCTCTCCGTCTGAAATACACGCCCAGCTCATCGTCTAAAACACACGCCCAGCTCTCCGTCTGAAACACACGCCCAGCTCTCCGTCTGAAACACACGCCCAGCTCTCCGTCTGAAATACACGTCAATCTCTCCGTCTGAAACACACACCTAACTCCGTCTGAAACACACACCTAACTCCGTCTAAAACACACACCTAACTCCGTCTGAAACACACGTCCAGCTCTCCGTCTGAAATACACGCCCATCTCTCCGTCTGAAACACACGCACAGCTCTCCGTCTGAAACAAACGCCCAGCTTTCCGTCTGAAACACACGTCCAGTTTTCCGTCTGAAACACACGTCCAGCTCTCCGTCTGAAACACACGTCCAGCTAAGAGCGGCTGAAATGCGCTTGCCACGTGTCTAGATCGATGGGGACGACGGAGGTCACAAGTGCAGCTGTGTCACGAGGTCGACAGTTCAATTGCCTAGCACAAATGGCATACAGCTGAAGAAATGTTTGAAGCCCACAGTGGCACATACATTTGGTGACTTTTTCATGACTGATCGCTAAAAAAATCACAATCCTCATGCATACTGCACAAACGTGACTGAGCACGTTGAAGTCTGCCAGCCGGTGTGGCCGTCTGACGAAGGTACCGCAAGTGGCGGGCTAGGTTCTACATTCGCCCGGGGTCTCAGCACAGTCCGCACCACGGATACACCTGCTCGCCCACATTGACAAACGCAGACTGTTCCTCAATTGTGACCACAGAAGATGTGGTCGCGCTTCAGCTGTGGCCGCACACTGGGGCTGTGGTGACGTTACAGTGGCTGTGGTCGTGCTTCAGCTGTGACCACACGCTGGGGTTGTGGTCACATTACAGTGACCGTGGTCGCGCTTCAGCTGTGACCGCACGCTGGGGTGTGGTAACGTTACAGTGACTGTGGTCGTGTTCAGCTTGCCACACACTGGGGCTTGCTGACGTTACAGTGGCTGTGGTCGTGCTTCAGCTGTGACCACACACTGGGGCTGTGGTCACGTTACAGTGACTGTGGTCGTGCTTCAGCTGTGACCACACACTGGGGCTGTGGTAACGTTACAGTGACTGTGGTCGCGCTTCAGCTTCAGCTTCGCGCACACTGGGACTCGGGCCACGCTGCAGTAGCTGCGGTCGCGCTTTATTCGGGAGCCAGGGACGCTGATAACTGGACGGATCACTGGGTCGGTCGTCACGCTTCATCACCGAGTGGTCAGTTTCCGAGCCGATAGCGCACCGACACTTGTGGAATATCTCAACCATGGCACGTGTGGAATATCTCAGCGCTGGCACGTGTGGAATATCACAACCCTGACACGTGCGGAATATCCCAGCCCTGGCACGTGTGGAATATCCCAGCCCTGGCACGTGTGGAATATCCGAGCCCACGCACGTGCGGAATATCCCAGCGCTGGGAGGTGTCCAATATCCCAGCCATGACACGTGTGTAATATCGCAACCCTGACACGTGCAGAATATTGCAGCCCTGACAGTGTGGAATATCCCAGCGCTGGGACGTGTGGAATATCCCAACCCTGACACGTGTGGAATATCCTAGCCCTGACACGTGTGGAATATCTCAGCTATGGCACGTGTGGAATATTCCAGCCCTGGCACGTGTAGAATATCACAGCCCTGGCACATGTGGAATATTCTAGCCATGGCACATGTGGAATATCCCAGCGCTGGGACGTGTGGAATATCCCAGCGCTAGCAAGTGTACAATATCCCAACCCTGGCACGTGTGGAATATCCTAGCCCTGACACGCTCCGGCATAGTGGCGAACCGACATGCAGAGGCTGACGCACGCACGCCGTTGGTACTGACATCCACTAGCTGAGGGACGGATACCACTGGGAGATGCTAAAACTGGAGGACGAATACCACTGGTACTTGCATACTATAGCTGAGGGGTGGATACCAAAGGAAGGTACTAAAACTGGAGGACGAATACCACTTGGAGATGCTAAAACTGGAGGACGATGCCACTGGGAGATGCTAAAACTGGAGGGCGAATACCACTGGTACTTGCATACTATAGCTGAGGGGTGGATACCAATGGAAGGTACTAAAATTGGAGGACGAATACCACTGGTACTTACATACCATAGCTGATGGGTGGATACCAAATGAAGGTACTAAAACTGGAGGACGAATACCACTGGGAGATGCTAAAACTGGAGGACGTATGCCACTGGTACTTACATACTAGCTGAGGGGTGCATACCACTGAGAGACACCTAAAATTATGGGAAGGAGAGCGAATAACGACTGGATGATGGACAGAGAAAGAAGACCAATGCATGTTCGGCTGATGGACCACAGGAGTTCCGATTTACCTCAGGACGCATGGGAGCCGGCAGCCCTTTTTGGGGCTGCAGGATGCGAGTACCCCCGTCTGGGCTGAATCACGTGCATGGGCCGCCCTGTCAGACGTGGACTCCGGACGGCGCCGAGAGCCGGCCGACACGCGAGACGTGGCCCGTAAAATCGCCGACAATAGAGGACATTCCGCTGGCATCCTATCGCCGGCGCCCGGTGCCCACGCGAGCCGTGTCGCATGCTACACCGGACGTCAGGCGTGCTCCCTTATAAAGCACCTGCCTCCCAGTCTCCTTGTCTCTGCAGTCTACCAGCTGTCTAGCCTCCCAGCCAGTCTCCATGTGCGGACTGTCGCATCGCCGGAAATGCGGCAAACTGTGCACGGCTGCCCAAGTTGCATGCTGTGCGTTATATTTCCCTTCTTACCATCATTAATTTAATCAGGCTGTAGGAAAACCAGCACCTCCCGCTGGCCTTGTTTCGTTATCGCTCGAAATGCAGGTCGTAAACCTTCAAAAGTTTCCGGGGATCTCGCCGGTATACAGGTTCGGGCACATTCTGGGCATTTTCCACATTCCCCACTAATCTTCCGTGTTTATGAGACACCTTTCCTGTTTATTGGCCTACCGAGGCGCAGGAGAAGTTAACTGGATGCCGCTGGAGGCACCAGCAGCGGCGGCTACAACGGCGTCGACAGCGGCAGCGGTGACTGCAGCAACACCAACAACATCACAGCAGCTCGGTCCCGCTCGCCTGCATTCGAGACAGTTGTGAAGTTCCAGGAGACACTACCAGAAGCCACCGAGTGCACACAACACCATTATCTCACATCTTTAGAGCGCCGACGTTTCAACCGGGGTGGTCATCTTAATGAGGTCATCGACTTCGTCAGGAGGTCCGGTCAGAGTTACTGACGCAAACACTGGACAGGCATGGGCAAGCGCCGCCAGCGAGGTGCCCGGACAGCCGGGCCAGGCGGCGGGCGGAGACTCGGCGACGTGACCGAGATGGCCGCGGCTAATATCACTCCCTTCGAAATGCGTTTTTAATGTCGGCAAACGACGGTGGCCGCCCTGCCGCCGCCACCGTGCCGTGGCTACCGCTCCCGGAAGAGGTGGAATCGTGGCGGCGCCGCCCGCCCAATGCCGGGCGTCTCCCTTTCGGCGTGACCGTGCAATTACACCAAATTGGTTTATTTGGACGGGCGAGGAGCGGGAACGCCACCGCGGGCGTGCCCGACGTCTGTCTGCGCTCGGTCCGGGCAGGGGGGTCGTGACCTGCGCGCATTAGCCACCTACGTCGACGACAGCACGCTCTGAGCGAGGCGCTGGTGTGTGCGTGGCGCCTGCCGTCAATCATGCCGGTACAGTTAGTGTTTTAGTGATGTGATGGAGTGCACTGTCCGGATGATCAATATATGATGGTACAGTTAGTACTTTAGTGATGCGATGGCGTACACTGTCTCGACGATCAACGTACGCACTGCAGGTAGATACTTCACAGCACGGTGCGCCGTTTCACTGGCTACACGCCGCCTCTACAGGCCTGTCTCGTAAGGCAAGGGACGAATGGGGCAGTCTCACGAGACAGCCAGCGCAGGCAATCCAGGATCAAAACGTGCAGGGCGTGCTGTGGGGCTCAAGAGAAAGAAGAAAATTAGGTTGGTGCTGTCGAGATAAATGACGGGCGTACTTGGCATGCGCAATAAATGCGCAAATCGATAAAAATGTTACGAATGTTGTAATTTGTACGCACTGATATTTGCAGAGTTTGTTTGCACTTTTTTAACACTCGAACGAACGAAGAGGGCCTGATTTCCGTCGCTTATATTGCAGGCAAGAAAGCAGCTTTGTGCACCTCTGCGCATGAATGCACAGTGTCAAACGGTTGGGACATGGATGTCCGCGACTGGGTGATGGGACGTGGGTGTCCGAGACTGGATATTGGAGCATGGCAGCCCGGGACTCAGTGTTGGGACGTGGGTGTCCAAGGCTGGGTGTCTGGGACTGGGTGTTGGGACATGGATGTCCGCGACTGGGTGTTGGGACATGGATATCCGGGACATGGATATCCGGGACATGGATGTCCGCGACTGGGTGTTGGGACGTGGGTGTCCGGGACTGGGTGTTGGGACATGGATGTCCGGGACTGGGTGTTGGGACGTGAGTGTATGGGAATAGGCGTTGGGACATGGGTGTATGGGACTGGGTGGTGGGACATGGGTGTATCGGACTGGGTGGTGGTACACGAGTGTCTGGGACTGGGTGTTGGGACATGAGTGTCTGGGACTAATTGGTGTGAACACAGTGCACGAAATTGGCCCGTCGATACAAACTCGATATGAGGCTGATGCTTGTCACAAGCAAGACGACTGGCATCCTGGCTTTAGTATTGTTATAGCATTATTCGCCCTGTAAAAAGGCAAATAATGCTCGGCGCTCGCTAAAGTTGTGTGGATGTTGGTGGTGAGATTGATTGCATAATGTGCATTATCGTGCTATCGTGTTCATCTGTTATTGAGACTGCTATTTGTGTCGACCTGCACAGCATATGGACACAAAGTCTGTAGCATGTCATTACCACGATGTCGTAACAAAGCGACTACGCGCGTGAAGGAGGGTTCTAGTTCCCACCAAAGAAAAGTCACGAGGACGTTCTAATCTTCAGATCCAGCTTTCGCCAATACAAGTTATGAATCTGGAACGATAGCCAAATTGCTGCTTGGTGCATTGTCACTAAAAGGTGTGATAACGTATGCACATGTTTGACTCGAACGAACGGATCTCCGATCGTCAGCGTGGTGGTACGTGCTGTCCGGCGGTCGTCCAGCAGACACCGTACATTTGCCTCGGTGCCGGCGCGCAGCTGGCGTCCGTGTTGGCCGGCTGGTGGTCGCCGGCTGGTTTGCCGGCAGCCGTGAGGCTTCCCACAGACCGCAGCACCATATGGTGGCAGCCCACATGTGCGGGAGGCGTCGGCGGCGGCGAGGACCGCGCGGCTGCCCGAGCTGCTGACCGCCCGCGCGCGTACTGCACCTGCGACGGCAACAACTCGTCGCGACCTCATGCGTCACCGCCCGCGCAGTGACGCCTCTCAGTGTGGTTCCCATACTCCTGGCGCTGTGGGCATGTGGGCGAGTAACTGGCTTGTGGAGCTTTAGAGTCTGGTTGGTCGTGCAGTACCTGTCCGCCACTATCTTGGCATGACGCTGTATGTCCTGTGGGCGAGTGACTGATTTGTGGAGCTTTAGAGTGCGAAGCGTAGTCCACGGGTGGACATGGCTGCAAAAAGGTTTCGTGCTCCTGCGTAAAATGAATATTTGTTTTGACGGCCGACGAAGAATATGGCGTCCGCCATGCCCACACTACCCAATGCTCCCGTCATGGTCAAATCCTGAAATTTGACCGTGAATCCGGATCACCGGACACTCGTAGTGCAACAGCAAAGCCTTCATTCTGGCTGATTGTTCATCTGGCGTTCAGAGTGTGCTGAACATGCCCGTCAGTGCGACACATCTCGGTGGCGCGATTGGCACGGGATCTCCACCTGTCAGCTGCATGCGGACGGAAGTGTGACACTGCGGAGTGGAAGACTGGGACGGGCGGGTGGGCTGCCAAGCTCCGCACTGACAGGAAGGTGGCTGCTCCGGCGGTGCCACGGTGTCGTCACGGCGGACGGAGTGTGACATGGGCGGAGGCGGCTGCTGCCAAGCTCCGCACTGACAGGAAGGTGGCTGCTCCGGCGGTGCCAGTGTCGTACGGCTGCCAACCGTGACATGGGCGGAGGCTGCTCTGCGGGATATCACGGTGGCTCGTCTCGCCATCGGTCACTGTCCGGTGCTGACACTCATTTGTTTATCTATTTCACGATACATGCCCTCCACGTGCAGTGGCTATTATGGGCAGTCTGGGCACAACTCACAGATATTTGCAAAGAAAGGATAGATTTGTGGTCAGTAGTGGGATCAGATGCGCAACAAACATTCATAGCGAGAGCGACTTGCATGGCCTTCCTGCTGAGCGCGATTCTCCTCGCCGGGTTGTCTTGGATGTCACAGCTCGCTGCAGCTTGACTGATGCGCTTTGTACGTACATGAGCCACTCACTGTCACAGCCCGATCCTGGCCGCCGACTTTTTGGGTGCTCTTCGATTCCATAGGCATTTCTCACGGTCTGATTCTCACTCCTGTAACTGTCAGGCTGGCCTGGGGGCAATCTAACCTGCCGGCCTAACTGGAACCTGACAAGTGGCGTCCAGCAATGGCGTCCCTAGATCCACCACCACTCCTCCACTTACACCCCCGTCCTCCCATTCACGCACACACCGTTGCTTCGACATAATTTCCTGGCTAAGCCCCTGAATCAGAACCTTCACCGTCCGTAAAAGTCCCTTATGACACCCTGAATCGGCATCTCCACCACCGATAAAACTGTTTGATGACACCTCTCAATCAGCATCTCATCCTTCCAGATAAGAAATGTTGGAAGCGGTCTTGAATTGGCACCTCCACTAAGCACCAAGACACACTCCTAGTAGCGCCAATGAATTGGTCCCTAATTTTCACCTCCATCACATCACCATAAAAATCACAGCGAAATCACTCAATCGGCACCTCCAATAACCACCAAGACCACCAATAACCACCACCTCCGGTGGTGCCAATGAATTAGTCCATAATTGACACCTCCATCACATTGTCCGATAAAAATTACCAGCAACGTCACTCAATCGGCACCTCCCTGATGTGCTCTAGCGCATCACGACTGGCGGCGGCCGAAGTCGGGCGGTGGCATTGTTGACATAGGAATGTTTGAATTAGTTTTAGCGCAATGCCTTCATTTATAAATGAGTGATCCTGTTTGTAACGCCAACAAAAATGAGGCGGAAACAGACCCAGAGATAGACATAAAGACATAAAGACATAAAAGGTTAGTGCAACTATGAGCCACAGGGGCCCTTCTTAGCTGCACTCTGTACACTGAAGCTGTTGCCCACCAAACCTGTCAATCAATCCTCCCTGTAATACTGAAAAGCAAGCCCTCTATTCTTATAATGATTGTCTATGCTGTTTTTATAGATGTTCAATGTGCTGCTACTGACAATGTTTTCTGGCAGCTGGTTCCAGTGTTCTACTACCCTCTTGGTGAAGAAAGTCTGCCTTAACCTTGTTCTGCTATGGTTAACTTTAATTTTGAATTTATTACCTCGAATTGCATCATTTCTGTTAAATTCAAACATTTCCTCAAGATATCCCCTCTCCAGACCATGGACAAATTTGAAGACCTCGATGAGATCTCCTCTCAGCCTTCTATATCTAAGTGAAAACATATTCAATTTCTTCAATCTTTCCTCATATGCCAGGTTGCTGATACCATTAACCATTTTTAAACCCTCTTTTGTACTCTCTCTAAAAGCCAACAATCTTTTTCATAGCTAGGAGACCAAGCTTGGATGCAGTATTTCAAATGTGGCCTGACATATGCACAGTCAAGCTTCCTGATGACCTCCACACTTCTGTATGATATATTCCTATTTATTTCCCCGAGCATTCTCAGTGCCTTCTTCCTGGCTTCCTTGGTCTGTTCTGATGCCCCCAATTTTGTGTTTAGAATAACACCTAAATCCTTCCCCTGTTGAGTCACTGATAGCACTTGGCCACCCATCAAGTATGGAGCCTTCATATGCTGCTTACCTACATGCAGAGATAGAGATAGAGATAGAGATAGAGATAAAGATAAAGATAAAGATAGAGATAGAGAGAGAGAGAGAGAGAGAGAGAGAGAGAGAGAGAGAGAGAGAGAGAGAGAGAGAGAGAGAGAGAGAGAGAGAGAGAGAGAGAGAGAGAGAGAGAGAGAGAGAGAGAGAGAGAGAGAGAGAGAGAGAGAGAGAGAGATAGAGAGAGTGGGAAGTAGAGAGGAAAAAGTCGATAAATGAATCTGATAGAGGCTAGTTAGTCATAACGAATTAGCTGAAAGAAATTGGACTAATTGTGGCTGTAATCGCTGTTGTGGTTGTTTCTACCGTGGCGTGTCATCAGTGGCTTAACAAGCAATTGTTCCCGGGATTCCATAAATTCAGTGCACAACACCCGGAGAGAAACGACCCACATATCGGTCCAAAACAGCCGTCGTTCATTCCATAAACATATTGTGGTCCCAAAACGACGGAAGCACAAACACCTTCAGCATGGCTATCATTATATAATGTAACCGCACTAATGCGTGTGTCCACCCAGCTCATGCGTGGATCACAGAGGTGTGCCGCCGGCATACCCAGTGGGTATGCCGGCGGCACACCGGTCCACCCGGTGGGTGGACCGATACAATGTGGGTATTACCCACATTGTATCGGTCCTTGCCGATGCCGTTAACTTATCCTGGCTCTGGGTGTCGTTTTGCGATAATGATTAAGGTGATCGAGTAAATTAATTAGCATTCCAGGGAATATTTCAACTGGTGTATGCCACGCGCACAATGGTTTATCTCCCAATAGGTTGCCTCTTCCATTTTCAGTCATCAAAAGAGATACATACCGAATGATCGGCACGCTTCCCAATGTCACGCACCTGTGTAGTTGTAAAGCAATTATTCGATTACGGCAATTATCCAAGAGACTAGAACTACAAGCTGCAGAACTCCTGGAGACTATTACTGACGGTTCGCTTTAAGAAAAATGTGTTTTGAGGAGAATAGATCATGGATTGCGTTTGGAATCACCATTAATTTCGCTCAGTCCCAAACTAACTAATATACGTGTAAGACAATGCACCCAACGTCCAGGAGTATTCATCAATGCTGAAGCACAGCATAAACACTTGCTTAGTTTCAGATCAATCACCTTTGACAACAATGGTAATCAATAATGGCATTGAAGAGCAATTCATACTTCACATCGCAAAGCCATGTATCATTTATGGAATATATTTGACCACACCTTTCTGCCCACAATATGGTGTTTGCATTTAATATCAGCCGTACACCAAGGAGTTTAGCGTCGGTTTATCCTGCTGCCAGCTGAGATCACTGACGGTCCACCAGCTGCCAGCTGAGCTCACTGACGGTCCAGCAGCTGCCAGCTGAGATCACTGACGGTCCAGCAGCTGCCAGCTAAGACCACTGACGGACCAGCAGCTGTCAGCTGATACCACTGACGGCCCAGCAGCTGCCGGTTGGGGCCATTGACGGCCCAGCAGCTGCCAGCTGAGACCACTGACGGCCCAGCAACTGCCAGCTGAGACCACTGACAGACCAGCAGCTGCCAGCTGATACCACTGACGGCCCAGCAGCTGCCAGCTGAGACCACTGACGGCCCAGCAGCTGCCAGCTGGGACCACTGACCGCTCGACAGCTGCGACAACAGGCGCGGCGGGGTGCCGCACGGTGTCGTCCGGCACCGCCCGACGTCCTGCCGCGACAACCGTGCGACCGGGAGGGTCAGTCGGGCCGCCAGTCAGCAGGCGGGGTAGTGCCAACACCTCCACTCTACCTCGCCCACCGGCAGTGGCGGCGGGGTAGTGGCGGCACCTCCACTCTACCTCACCCACCAGCAGGGACGGCGGGGTAGTGGCGGCACCTCCACTCTACCTCACCCACCAGCAGGGACGGCGGGGTAGTGTCAGGACTTCTACTCTACCTCACCCATCGGCAGTGGCGGCACCTCCACTCTACCTCACCCACCAGCAGGGACGGCGGGGTAGTGGCGGCACCTCCACTCTACCTCACCCACCAGCAGGGACGGCGGCGTAGTGTCGGGACCTCTACTCTACCTCACCCATCGGACGAGGCGGCGGGGTAGTGGCGGCACCTCCACTCTGCCTCACCCACCAGGAGTGGCGGCGGGGCCTGTCGGCTGCTGCGATTCTCCATCCCTCCCAATTAACGTAATTCAACGTAAAGAGAAAGTGCTCTTTGCTCTTTGCGTCGTCTAGAGAAATTGCTTCCATGTGACCTGCGCCTTCCAGCCATCTCCTGACGTCCGGACCTTGCGCCGCTGTTGCCACTGGTCGGACGTGAGGCCTCCTTCTGGTCGTACACGTCCCACACTCTCCTCCTGCCAGCCGGGAGCTTCCTCTGCGTCCCATCCAGCCACAGGATAGGCACTGGCTGATGAGTTGAACTAACTAGCCAGCCGGCCGCGGCAGCTGACCATGTGCCGTCTCCATGGTGGACATGGTGTCCACGGTCTCGTCTCCAGGTGGACAATCACCGCTGCATTCCTCTGCCAGTGGAACACCACGAACTCTTGAAGGAGGACGGTCGGGCAACCATACGTCTGTTATGCAGCTGCCATACATCTGCCATACAGCTGCCATACATCTGCCATACATCTGCCATACAGCTGCCATACATGCTGTTATGCAGCTGCCATATATCTGCCATACAGCTGCCATACATGCTGTTATGCAGCTGCTATGCCGCTGCTATATAGCTGCCATTGAGCTGCTATGCATGCCGCTACGTAGCTGTCATACAACTGGGATACAGGCTGCTATCCAGGCTGCCATACAGGCTGCTATCCAGGCTGTCATACAGGCTGCTATCCAGGCTGCCATACAGGCTGCTATCCAGGCTGCCATACAGGCTGCTATCCAGGCTGTCATACAGGCTGCTATCCAGGCTGTCATACAGGCTGCTATCCAGGCTGCCATACAGGCTGCCATCCAGGCTGCCATGAAGACTGCCATAAAGGCGGGTCCGGCCACCGATAATTTATATCAGTGGCCAAAGGGAAGAATAACGTAACTTGTATTGGCAACGATAGCCTGCCTAGGTTTTTGACAATTGGCTGCGGGAAGAAGCTGTCTGTCTGGATATGGGGTGTCACGCTGTTAATGCTAATGGAGCGCGTGCTTCCACGTTCAGAAAACAGGTGTATTTACATGGTGTGAGAGACTCGTAGTGTTGAGAGGTAGCTCCACCAAACGAAGCAATGCACATGCTGAGCATACTTCTGCAACATTTCCTGTATAGTTTCCGTGCAATATTACGTTGGCTTCTCCATCTTTCTCTTCCTTCCTTCCTCCCTCTCTATCCGTCTCGCTCTCGGTCTTTCTCTTTCTTTACCTCTTTTCCATCCAACCAAATGACCAATGGCTAAACAGTGCGAAGCGTTGAAAATGCACCCCAATAAACTTGGGGTGAATGTGCATGCTAGCTTCAATTACAAATGCATACATGAAAAGACAGCATAATTGTGAATAGGCTGTTAAATTAGCTGAAGTAGTTGAACACAGGCACTGTGTCATCATTGCTTAGCTGCACACCAGTTGCAATAAAGTAATGACATCGCGGAGTTATACGGACCGGAACTGCTTGTGCAGAGTCATTCTCTTTCGCAGCGCTTGTACGATTTAGAAACCAATTGCCTTCAACAGTGGCATAGCCATGTGCTTTGTATGGGCTGGGCAAGCCTTCCGGATTAGCAGGTACTTAATCCAAAATGAAATCTTCGGCTGTCTTACATGTGGTAGGTCTGAACATTTTTCACCATCCACAAATTATGACGTCGTCCTTGATATTAACTTCAGTTCAACGGGAAGTGACACCGGTGTTCAGAAACTGCACTTCCGCATGAAACAATATCACCATCGTTCCATTCAGCGTACCAAATCCGCCCACTCAAACACAGAAACTGCAATTCTGCAGGAGAAGAGAGCACCAGCACCTTTGAGTTCCCGTACAGGCCATGTCAACCACGCTATCAAAATAATCTGATTTTTGTTTAAAAGAATAAAGCTAGTACTAAAAGTACGTTTCACCAAGATCAAGTTGGTGACGAACTTCGCTTGCTCAAAATAGACTGAGTGCTTGGATGCAAGTCCCATGTCGATTCAGTTTAATAAACGAAAGGTGACGGGGATATCGGCACGCTTCCACGAAAGACACATCAAAACGATTATTGTGCAAAAGCAGAAGAGAAAGTCCAGCGTATGGTAAATAAATGAGCTACACCCAGTTGCCTTGCTTCCTCATGAACACGAACGTGAGAACAGGGAATTAAGTGGGAAGCACATTCAGAGATCTCTTGACATGTCCGGAGCGGAAAGCTAATCATCATTTAATCAAAGATTGCCTTTTCTCGTTGGTCTGCTGTTCACATGGTGAGTTCACAATTAAATAAAAGCGACAAGAGCAAACTTTGAACTGGGCTACATAAAATGCGAGCATCATTAGAACGCTAGTAATAGTGCGTTGGCAAAAAAAATCGATTTTTTTCTCCTATGATTTAATTCTAACTACCGTTTCGATATCCTGTATGCGATAAATGGAAATACCATTTGTGACTATCCCACTTCAACTGCCCGCATGATCGGGATCTCATACTCTCCAGACCTTAGTTCGAACTCCTCCAAGCTATCCCACTGCAGCTGTCCATGCAGTCTATTAGCAAGGTCTCACACCCTCCAGACCTTGAGACTCAAGCCTCATGAGACGGTGACATCTGCTTAGACAAATTTTCACTATGGGAGAAAGTATGTGTTGAACAGCTACCACCACAGGGGAAGGTCTGGTTGAGCAAATACCACCACTGAAGGACATTTACAGCTGCAACTTGTTAAGGCATTTAAGCTTCTATCACCTTTTGATCAACCGTAAATGGAGCTGTGCCTTGATTTGTGTGGTTCGAACACACTTATCAGCAAGTCGTTTTTTTCAATATCACAGTTATTGTCGTGGATAGATTCATCTCTTCATCTTCATCCACATACATCATCACACACATTTGCATGGCCTGAATTAAGGCCAATCATTCCAACGTATATAGTGAAACATACTGCTGGTTTCATCCACAAATGAATTGATCAGGACAAGGGTGTCGATTTAAAAAAACGGCATATCGGCGGCACAACATATGGAGGTAATAGGTGTGCCCAAATCGATTGGGGAGGGGCACACGCCATAAGGTCCTATGTTACAAGTTTACTTTTTTTAGGGGGCTGGAGAGAGGAAGTACACAAATACAAAAGGTACACAAAACAACACCCATGCATCATGGTCCTGGAATAAATGGGAGTATCCTCGAGTCACTGAACTGATCAAGCTCAGAAATGACTAAACAATTCATTTTTACTGTGATGAAGGCAGAAACTCTGTTACAGGGGGACGGGGGATGCAATCCCCAACCTTCGAAGGAAGGCTATGTTCACGAATGATCGCTTGACCAAATGTGTCTTGAGAGCGTTTTCGACTGGGTCGGACCATAGCCACACGGTATGCCAAGCTGTTAAGAGGGGAGGGAGCCAATTTTGTCAGAACTCGGTTATCGGTATGTGCATGTGCATGTGACGGTAGAGATCGAGTGAACCAGGGTCTTCCAAACTTGAAGCCTGTGGCGGAGTCGCTAGTTGGAGAGGGAGCTTAGTTACTCGTAAATGAGCTTCAATGAGAAAGAGTTAGCTTGCATATTGTCAACTTTTTGTCACGCAGAGCATCGGTTTAATGCAAGTCATCCGCATGCAATTAAAATTCCTCGATTTCATTGTTCGGCACCAGTACGCGCAGGGGCGGTCATGTCCTACAGCGAGTCCTACTCTACAGCGAGTTCTGTGCTCACAGGTGGCAAATTTTGGACCTGTCGGTCCAGCTCGACATCTAAGTCGCTGGATTCCAGTGATAATTGAGACGCTGGGAGAGCTTCACCACTAGCAAAACTCCCCAAGCGAGTTTCGGCGGCAACATACATGGAGAATATCCCATGGGCAGACGCGGGCTACTTGCCTGTGAAGGGGAGCGAGTGGATTGGCTGCAGACTCTGGCAGCGGCGTAGTCGTACCTGGCGCATTCTGCGCGCGCTAGCCATGTCAGCAGGGGCCGACCAGGTGGTCCCTGCCTGTCACCTGGACCAGTTATGAGGCCAGCTCAACAGGAGAGACGGAGGACTGAAGATACGGGCGTCGACCCATACACCGCTGAGCAGGTGGTCCCTCCTGCCACCTGGACCCTTCCTGAGGCTAACTCGAGGACTGAAGAGACTCCTCCGAGCCCATACACCGCTGAGCGGGGATGTAATTGCAGTCCATGCTCTTCAGTGACAGTCAGTCCATGACACAAGGAGTGAGCTGCGTAGCGAGCCAGCGAAGGCAACGTCACGGAATGGAGCTGATGTTGTCTGTGTGCCAGGCCGCTGGAAGATCCGCCCCCGTCGTCTGTAAATCGCGACTCTGCTTTCCGTCTCGGCTGCTCTCGAGCTGTCTTGGCTCACGATTCCATGGCGTGTCTTGGTGCACCAGTACGACAGCACAGCTGTTTGGTCCACCTCGGTCAGCGTCTCGCCATCATAGCACCAAACTGACGGCGATCCCAGCCGCGCGGGCACTGCAGTCTCTCCAGAGCAACTGATGCTCGATAGCGAACCGAACGATCAGGCTCTCGCGCGCGAGCGAGCACTTCCACCACATCGGCACGTGTCTACACCACGTCGCTGCTTGTGCCTTCGACAGTGCATCTCATTCATCGTCCCCATCGCCAGCTTCTACTGTGCACCGCAGCACCGCAGCATCGCAGCACCGCAGCAGCGCCGCCCGAGCTGCCGCGTGCCGCCGTCAGCACGAGCAGACGCTGCGCGACCGCCGCCGCCGGACGTGCGCGAGCGACTGTGTTCAGCCGATACCTCCGCTACAGGAGATCGTAGATGCGGCCGGCGCCGCTGGCTCAGGAGAGACACGGCATGGTGGCAAAACGTTGGTGACGTATGTCCCGGCGCACGCCAGGCGCACGCCAAGTGACTATCGAACTGCCCAGGCAGGAGCTGCTGAAGCTGGACATTTAATGCCACTGTTGCTGCCATTCCATTTTGCTGGTCTCGCCTGGTAGCATGTGCAAAATCAGTATTTGTCGGATTGCACACCACGTTTCTTTTCACTTCGAAAGATTCTATTCAATGAGAACTTCGCATTTCGGCGTGAAAGCAAACGCCAGCAAAGCAGCTATGTCCTTCGTGTGTTCTTGTGTGCGCTTTAACTAGAAGGGGCGGAGTGTATGTGTTTATGGAGTGGCGCTGGGTATTTCGGAGGTACTTAGGATGATGCTAGGGAAACGGAGGGGAGCATACTAATGCGAGGACTCAGAGCCGTACAGCCGGGCCACAGTATCCGGAATTGATAGGGGACGCCGAGCTGCGGCTACACAGGGACACAGTGCAGTACTGGGTACTGAGGGCTGATGGGAGATGCTGAGCTGTGACTACAGGGGGACACAGTGCAGTACTGGGTACTGAGGGCTGATGGGAGATGCTGAGCTGCGGCTACAGGAGAACACAGTGCAGTACTAGGTACTTAGGGCTGATGGGAGACTCCGAGTTGCGGCTACAGGGGGACACAGTGCAGTACTGGGTACTGAGGGCTGATGGGAGATGCCGAGCTGTGACTACAGGGGGACACAATACTGGGGGCTGAGGGCTGATGGGAGATGCCGAGCTGCGGCTACAGGAGAACACAGTGCAGTACTAGGTACTTAGGGCTGATGGGAGACTCCGAGTTGCGGCTACAGGGGGACACAGTACAGTGCTATGGGCTGGGGTTGATGGGAGACGCCGAGTATCGCTTTTTCAGTTATGTGTGGATCTCAGCTGATTTTATGTTTTGGATCTCAGCTGATTTTATATTTAAAAGATATGGGGAACGTCATGAAGCCAGTCAGTTGATGATAGACATGAAGCATGACATGTCTATCAAGTACTCCATGAATGCATGCACTCATGTATGTTTTGTGCTTCCTGTCAATTTCAGTGCTACACTCCAGGCAATTTTGCTAAGAAATGTTATTTGTGAGCATTCATTTAATCATGTCTTCGTTATAAGAACGTCGATGGGAAGAAGGCATTTGGCCCGCCGCAAAAGTGTAAGAAGGTGTTTCTCTCCTTGATATTGTGCATACAAATTGCTTGCCTTTTCGTATTATTGGCCCCTGAACATGTGTCTAATTTTATCGATGCCAAGTAACGATCCGTGACTGTTTTTTCTCACTTCCAAAATTCCATGGTACGAACCCAGAATGGTTATAATGGTTATAATCGGCAACTAGTGATTTACAAAATAGCCGTGGTGTGGCGCTGCGGGCGGACAATCCTGGGCTTGATGGCGCCACTGCGGGTACGCGCGGAGAAGTGCTGAACTGTCCAAATAAACGATAGCATGAACGTGGTATCAGTGATTATTACTATTTTACGTCAATAATTTTGCGTGATATCAAATAAGAAAAATATATATATGAAAACACTTAAATAAAAAGCCATTAAGCATTGTAAAACCAATTTACGTAGTGCTTGATACTACGTCTTCTGCTTTAGAATGTAAACACCAATGGGCAAGATCAACATTGGTGGGGCCATGGCTCCCACAAAAGGATACAAATTTACGCCCCTGCTACATAAGCAGGCTTGAAGGGAATTTTAAGGGAACCGTCAGAATCCTAGAATAAATCAGTTTTTCCCAACTAAGGAAACAAACTCTTATTCCGGTAGTTTTCACACTCCTACCTCGTGTATTCCTTAATTCCAGACTCTGACACGCCCAGCTGCATACATTTCATCAATTCAAATTTTATGGCCCTACCTGCGCTGTTATGAATGCTCAAGTAGAATTTGGTCTATATTAGCAGCAAATTAATGAACTTATGTACCTCCAGTGAATAGGTACTTGTATTGCATACATAAAACGTGAGGCCCACATCGTGCATTTTGGAATCGAAATACCCCCATGCACAATATAAGTCTATGGTTAAACTCGCTTGGAGCAGAAAATCTGGAGCGCCCGACGGAGGTACCAACCCATGGGTTCAAAAAGCGGAGATGCTTTTTGACGCTTCAGTGGTGCAGCTCTGCTTCATTTGTAGTGGCGAGATTACACCATAGTTCAGTGACATGGGATCTGACAAATGATGTTGATTTCATTGATAGTGATGTTGTTTACAATCATATCAGGAAAATAAAGCCAAACAAGGCAGCAGGACCTGATGAAATTTATGCTAGGGTGTTGCGGGAAACTGAAAAGGAACTGGCATTTCCACTTAGTATGATATTTTGTAGATCAGTTTCACAAAATGAAATTCCAACCGATTGGAAAAGGGCAAATGTAGTTCCTATTTTCAAGAAAGGAGAAAGAGGGAAAGTTGAAAACTATAGGCCAATAAGTCTCACATCCCTAGTCTGCAAGGTACTCGAATCAATTATCCAGGATAGAATAGTTAGTTATCTGGAAGGTAGCAGATTCATTCAAGATACTCAACATGGGTTTAGAAAAGGACGATCGTGTCTCACAAACCTCTTGTACTTTTTTAACTTCGCCACAGAACAATTTGATCAGGGAAATCAGGTTGATGTAGCATATCTTGACTTTAGTAAGGCCTTTGACAAGGTACCCCATAGACGGTTAATAATACAGCTTCAGTCCCATGGTATTGCAGGTAGCATCTTAAAATGGATAGAGTTGTGGCTTTCAGATAGACAGCAAAGAGTGATGCTAAATGGTACAAAGTCATCATGGCAAAATGTTCTTAGTGGAGTCCCCGGGGGTCAGTACTAGGGCCATTACTGTTCATTATATTTGTAAATAACATTGAAAGTGGCCTAAGCAGTAAAGTTTTGAAATTTGCGGATGATTTGAAGGTCTTTAGGGCAATAACAGGTCAGGATGGGCACATCTCGCTGCAAAAAGACTTACACGAACTTGTGAAGTGGTCCGAAGAATGGCAAATGAAATTTAATTTTGATAAGTGCAAAATCATGCATGTAGGTAAGCAGCATATGAAGGCTCCATACTTGATGGGTAGCCAAGTGCTATCAGTGACTCAACAGGAGAAGGATTTAGGTGTTATTCTAAACACAAAACTGGGGGCATCAGAACAGACCAAGGAAGCCAGGAAGAAGGCACTGAGAATGCTCGGGGCAATAAATAGGAATGTATCATGCAGAAGTGAGGAAGTGATCAGGAAGCTTTACTGTGCATACGTCAGGCCACATTTGGAATACTGCATCAAGCTTGGTCTCCTAGCTATGAAAAGATTGTTGGCTTTTAGAGAGTACAAAGAGGGCTACAAAATGGTTAATGGCATAAGCAACCTGGCATATGAGGAAAGATTGAAGAAATTGAATATGTTTTCACTTAGATATAGAAGGCTGAGAGGAGATCTCATCGAGGTCTTTAAATTTATGTATGTTTTGGAGGGGATACCTTGGGAAATGTTTGAATTTAACAGAAATGATGCAATTAGGGGTCATAAATTCAAAATTAAAGTTAACCACAGCAGGGTAGTGGAACACTGGAACCAGCTGCCAGAAAACATCGTCAGTAGCAGCACATTGAACATCTTTAAAAACAGCATAGATAATCATTATAAGAATAGAGGGCTTGCTTTTCAGTATTACAGGGAGGGCTGATTGACAGATTTGGTGGGCAACTGGTTCAGTGTACAGAGTGCAACCAAGAAAGGCCCTTGTGGCTCATAGTTGCACTAATCTTTTATGTCTTTATGTCTTTATGTCTAGTCTGCATGACACCCATACAGGGTAAGAGCAGCCTCTACCATTCACATCGTGAACCATTAGTTCACATGCTGCCCGCCAGGGTATGGTCGCTTCTCGCACCGCTAGTCTTCAGCAAGATGTATATATTTAAGTCTGGGTGGGGAAAAATAGCCGTTTCCTGAAGCAAAAGGTGCTGCCAACGTGATATCATGCGAGATTACCCAGCATTTAGAGTGGGTGAGGAAATTCTGGCAGCAGAATACGGGATTACATACTTTATCTTAAGATTACATATCTTTAGATTAAAACAAACTATTGCTGAAAACGTGACCCCAATATTTATCCCTGCGTTTCCCTACCCCGATCTCCACATCGCTCCGACTGCAGACATCCACAGTATGATGCATTTCTAAAGGCGACCACTTGGACATCCACTATGTGAAAGAAGCACCGGAAGTATGTTGTGTCGAGGCTGGGAGCATCAAAGGACAACAGCGTGACCTGCAGCTGAGAACCCTTACAACCACCGGACGGGCGAGTCGCAGCCATCACCTGCAGACTGAACTTGACAGTGGTGGAGAGAAAAGTCACACATACAGTAACCAAAGACTGGTGGGATCGGACGGACATCAGACCTCATTAGACAGACATCAGCTCTCTCCTAGTGGAGAAAAAAAGAGTCAACGCAAGCGACCGACAAGAGGGAGTCAGATGAGGCCGACGAACCTGAGGTTATCCTTTGCAGGATGCACATCGGGAACACCTATGCTATCCATCTCATACTGATACCGCTAGCTACCCCTCACATTGGCTAACCATCTCCTTTGTGGGGTTGTACGCACCAGAGTACAAGTTGTGGACGCGAATGCTCAAAGACTGGCCGAAGCGCCCAAAAACGCAATTATCTGACGAGCTAACGAGGCCGACGAAGCTGTTCCGGCATGTTCAGCAACAGGCTCACCTAGCCTATCATCCCAGGCGGAGAACAGCGAAGTAGGCGACCCTGACACCACGACATCGGGCATGTCAGATGTCAGGCGCGGCGAACAAACCCGCGACTTTCTCCTCTGTCGCGCCTGCAAAGACGCCAAAGACAAAGATGTGATTCGATTTGATGGGCTGATCAGTGCAACCAAGAGAATGGCCAGCTCACGGAATCCCACGGCCCTTGGCCTCCAATCTTGAATCTCGATCTCGCCTTATGACTATGCGACATTAACGACGCACTTCCTCGAGACGGCCTTCATGGGCAAGATCGATGACAAATATTGACCACAAAATCTGCTGAGTCAGTCGGTCGCAAGTGGCAGAGGTCGAGCGTAGCTCAATGCGCAGCTGAAGATACGAAGGTGAGGGAACCGATGTCTAAAGGTACCATGCGCCTCTAGAACGGGAGAGAGCAAATCGATTCATTTCCTGACGTTTTGATCACGACGGATGCAAGCGGCCATACTACATTATCGAAGTTCTCTCATAGAGTTGGCGTCCATCCTAATCATAATGTCAGCATGCGTGCTAATTACATCAGTGACAGAAGGCATACGCAGAAAATAAATGTATACCTGATATAAATGTACCTAAAATAAATACACCTAAAAAGATAATAAATACAAATATGTAACCGTATCCTACCACTTGATATACACCTAGGAACTAATGAGGAGTATACAAAAACACAGCTAACCTGCTACTGCAAGACCTTCTTTTCCGTCACTTGGCACTACTTTTGAAGTGCTGCATACTCCAGTGTAATTTGTTTAATCTACATACATGCATACATTAAAAGGTGCGGCCATATTTCCTAGCAGTGCCCTTATCTGGTCCTTATTGTTATCGTGCCCTTGGCACAGAGCCCTTCTTCACGTGTATATCACCTTAAGACAGAACCAAGGTGCGCTGCACGACCAGCGAAATAATACATTTGACATTTCTACACCGCCTGAGACATTTCCAGTACGCACATAGCATCCACCTACTTGTGCTTACAACTCTGCGAAGCGGCGCGGAGAACACTTGAACACCGAGCGCTGTCCTGCTCCCGACCATAGGCCCTCTCTGGCGTCAGCTGCACATGGCGAGCGGGCGCATCCAACGCATGGAAAACGCGTCCGGCTTGGGCGCCGATTTACGGCTCCATCCATCACGGACGTAATGACCGAGTGGAGCGGGTCGTCACTCATCGTGACTGCAGCTGACCGCACTCTCAGTTCACTCCACCAGTCGGTCGACTCTTCCGACCGGTTGTTGACGGCGGTGCGGTGTCGGTCGATGGTGGGTTCATCCGGTTTCGTTTTCACCCTCAGTTCGTCTTGTCTATTAGCCGGGTACATTTTCGGCTAGGGATCGCAGTAATTCGACTTTGCGCCGAGTTGGGCTGATATAATCATCATCTCCAGACAAGACTCAATAAAGGCCATCTCCTGTGGCCTTTATTGAGCCTTAGCACGTTATCTCGAATGTCGAATGGCTTGTCAAAGTGCGGTGCACTGTAACCAGGGCTGACAAGATGCTGGCATAAACTGGCAAAACACGAACCTGGTAAAAACATTTGCTGTTGCGGCACATCGACTTTGTGCAGAAGTTCATCATAGGCTTGTCATTCTGTGATTCCAGAAATGTCCCCCTCACGCCATCGCGGCCTGCTGCGGGATAAACAGGGTTTTTTTTTTGCCATTAAATTGCCTTTACGGGTCAAAATCACTAGCATGACCAAAGCATGTTATCAACATATCAACTTTTGTCACCATATTATCAACCCTGGTTAAAACTATCTCAAATAGGTATCAAGTCGTTGTCAAGATTGAAGGCTTGCAAACAGTGAGTGATGATTCAAGATCTGGGGAGGGAAGGCACTTGTGTCTAAGTCGCCCAAGGTGGGGAAGGCACTTGTGTCTCGTGGGCCCAAGGGACGCTGCGAATCTAAGTTCAGGGACCAAAGTCCCTAAAGATCTGTGTTCCACAGATGTTAAGGGAGAATTCCACATTTGCCGCAGAAAAATATCGCAAGAAAGCACTCCACATCCATCCAAAACTGTCAGTTTTTTAAGTTTCATAATGCCTTTTGTCAGTGGGTTCAGCACGATCAGCACGATCAGCACGATCTATGTGTTGCAGGGAGGCACGCTTCATGGAAAGGTCATCCATGGAAGATACAGTGGTGGCGACCTTTTCATGCTTGACCAAACGAATTGATAAGTCGAGTTAACAGGTATCGTCCCCGACCGTATGATCGAAAGATTAAAACCTTCGTGCAAAGATATGGGCATTCTGACAATAAACTGCGTTGCTGACAGATTGTGTGTTCTGACTTAGCACGATGTCGGATATCGTACAGCGTAGTTATTCTATGAAACAAGCAAATAATCAAGCACCCAGGGTTCAGGCGGCATCAATACGAACAAAGATCAAAAGCCCTCTGAATGCAGATTGATGTCACGTCAATTATCATACAGGAAGGCACAGGCTGCCATGGACACTGGCAGTCGAGATCTCACATCGCAAATGACGTATGTCCGGAGTTGCTATACAGACTGGCAGTGGAGCCGTATCTGGAGATACCGGGCAGAGGACTCATGCCGGGGTCTGAAGGCGGCGATCCTCATGTCATGGCACTGTACAGCGATTTGTCACCAGGACAGTGCACTTAGCGCACCTGTCAGACGTAGGAGACGCCCAGCTGACAATGGACACACAATGGCTGGGCATATCGACAGGGCGCGGCATCTGAACATCGCCAGGCGCGGACCTGGCTATTGTGGTCAGGTACCCTCGTGTACCCACATCGAGGACGAGTAGCCTAGGGGTAAGTCGCTCGTCTCACAATCGAAAGGTTGTGGATTCGAACCCACAACCCGAAAGGTTGTGGGTTCGAATCTCACCTGTCGCTACTCTTTGCCCGCGACCAGTTGGCGTGAGAGATTGGCGACGCTACGTGGTTCAACGGTCGATGTGTCGTAAAACCAATAACCAACCAACCAGCCGGCCGCATCGACGCGAGTGGTGCTCAAGTTCGTACTACGGCCGGTGTACGCTAAGTTCGCACTACGGTCGGTGTGCGCTAAGTTCGCAGTACGGTCGGTATGCTCAAGCTCGTACTACGGCCGGTGTACGCTAAGTTCGCACTACGGCCGGTGTACGCACGTCATGCACACATTGCTCACGTTGGCAGAGAAACGTAGCGGCTGTGTGGCGTCCACTGGCGTTCACGTGGACTAATCGGATGGCGGTCTGGTTTTCCGCACGAGGTATAGGATCCGATCGACTCAATGTGTTACTGACTCACAACAGCTCGACCATTGTGATTTGGCGGTGAGATGTGACACCTCGCTGTCTGCCTATGCAGCCTGCAGGTACTGGTTACGCGCAGGACTTCGTCGTGTCTTGCACTTTTTCTAATGATATCGGTGACGAGCTTTGTGTGCCAAAGCAATCCAATGATAACGATAACTCGTAAGGAACGCCACAGTACATAGCAAGCTTTCTGACCGCTCAGGCACAGATATTTATAACATTCGTGTGAAAGCTGATGACGCCTGAATAAATTCCACTTCTACTTGAACACATTTTGTCACCTGGATTCCACAGAGTGGGCTGTCCTGTCACGCCGTCAGCGTCCGCCACCGGCCGCGCGAGGTCGCATCCCCACGGGTCAGCGACATGTCACATTCCACGCCGCACCGACATGCTGGGTAGTCCTAACGGACTTCTCAGTAGAATACGCTTAGTCCTGACGGACTTCTCAGTAGGACATGCGTAGTCCTGACGGACTCCTCAGTAGGACATGCGTAGTCCTGACGGACTCCTCAGTAGGACACGCGTAGTCCTGACGGACTCCTCAGTAGGACACGCGTAGTCCTGACGGACTCCTCAGTAGGACACGCGTAGTCCTGACGGACTCCTCAGTAGGACACGCGTAGTCCTGACGGACTCCTCAGTAGGACACGCGTAGTCCTGACGGACTCCTCAGTAGGACACGCGTAGTCTTGACGGACCCCCCAGTAGATACGCTCAGTCCTGATGGACTCCTCAGTAGGACACGCTTAGTTCTGAAGGACTCCTCAGTAGGACACGCTTAGTTCTGAAGGACTCCTCAGTAGGACACGCTTAGTCCTGATGGACTCCTCAGTAGGACACGCTTAGTCCTGACGGACTCCTCAGTAGGACACGCTTATTTATCAGTTGGACATTAACAACGGCCCTTCTACGACGCTAGATGGCCCTCTCAGATGGCCCTTGATGTTGGATCACCTGCTCAGACTGTTCCTCTCAAAATTACCAGGAACAAATGGAGGTGAAAATATTAACCTGCCGAGGACATCGTGGTGTAGCCCCACAGCGAGACAAGACATCATACCCTGCGCAGGGCGGGGGTATTAATTTGACATCCTCATCTGTCGTATCTTAAACTATCTGATACTCGAACGACTTTTATGTATTTTCTCTCTTGTCGTTAACCTCCCAGATCGAGTTAAACGATGCAAGATTCTGCCTTCGCGAACCCTTAGAGCGAAAATTGGAGGCATTTTTTGTCGTCTGAAAGCCACTTGACGAGACATCGACTTGATGGCGCACATGTATATGATGACACGCTCTATCACATTGGCTGTTTTTTTAAAATGAATTTTTGGTAGAAGTAACAACGAAAATAAAGATGAAAAAAGAAATTGACATCGCCTGACCTAGTATCAAGTCATTGGTCCATATAGCTTTTTTAAATGTTATTTTGTGCCAATTTCTAAAACTATATATTCCATATTTTCACTATCTTCATCACGTAGTTACCGATATATGTTTAAGAACAGTCTGAAAATGATGTTGACTGAAGACGTGACCTAACTGAGGGCATGAAAATAGAACCTACCTTAAGTGTCACACTTCTGGTTTATGGCGGTCTCCTGTAGACTTGAATTGGCACTTATGAAAATGTGTAGGGTCCCTGGCAACTTCGGAAATCGGTCAACCCGTCGCAATGTTCTTACGTACCCCGTCCGACTTAACCGAACGTTTTCTGTTTTCAGCGACTTCGTTTAGCCGATAAATTGTTATGCGCTCCTTTGGAATGATAGTTCTTTGGTTCAAGATTGGTAGTTCCTGCATATGCAAGAAGAAACTCCTTGTTGACCGTACCAAGCAGGAGAGTATCCAATAATTTCGTGAAGAGATGGGCCTCACGGTATCCACAAATACAATTTTGCACAGCTTTCCACGATGGAGAAATGACATATGCAACGATGCCTTCTCCTTCGCAAAGAGGGCTCCTAATCACAGAAAACCATTTTACTTTTACTACAAAAGTAACTTTTTGGCGTATTACTTCACGACCCTCTTCTTGTCGTCAACCTTTTGGGAGCAACGTCTCTCACAGTTGAAAGTTCATGATGTTGCCACTGACATTGATGACTATTTTAATGGCGCTTTTAGAAGCGCCATTAGTTTTCGCCACTTCTTGCTTAGATTATTATGCTACATACGATTATTATTTATAAGAACTATGGCATTTTCCTACCAAAGGCCACTAGGTCACGGCACTTTGGGCAATATATGGCAGCGGCTGTGAAAAATTCCGAAATCTGCTTACCTGAGAGGACAAACAACAAACGATAGGTAATCGTCGGGCCCTCTTGGAATCCGGTAGGCAGGTGAAAATTCAGCTGCCAGCTTGCGTGCGATGTTCACGGTCCTGAGACGGTGTACTGAGAGAGAGATCGTCCCCCCACGTGCGCCATCTTCAGCTGTAGTCTCTCTTCGAGTGTTCACACATTAACAATCACTGGGGCTTTGGCTTGCCCTCTACGTTCGCAACGGTCACCACCGCTGAGGCCCAGACGATCACCACCTCTGCGGTCCGGATAGTCACGAGCTCTGAACTACCACCTCACAGAATTACCACCTCCGTCGTTCGAGCAACCACTGCCTCTGTCGTTCAAGCAATCACTTCCTCTGTTTGGACAATCACTTCCTCTGTTGTTCGGACAATCACTTCCTCTGTCGTTCGGACAATCACTTCCTCTGTCGCTCGGACAATCACTTCCTCTATCGCTCGGACAATCACTTCCTCTGTCGTTCGGACAATCACTTCCTATGTTGTTGGACAATCACTGCCTCTATGGTTCGGACAACCACTGCCTCTGTTGTTCTGACAAACACCACCTTGCCGATCCGAAGTCTCAGCGCGCCCGCGGTCGGACCACCTATGCGGATCTGATCCGGTACGTCGCCTGCGAGATATGCCGGCTGCCACCTACTGCGAGATTCGCTGAAGACCACCGCCGCTGAGGCCACACAACGACACACCCAGGCGCTCCGACCGGACCTGGGCGGCGGCTGTCGGCAGCGCCGGTCCGGCGTGTTGTGACGGGCGGCGGTGGCGCGCGCTCTCCCCACGCACCTTCCGGTGCGACGTGGTGCGCCGACGGCCGACCTCTCCATCTCTCCTTCTCCCTCCCTCTCTCTCTCTCCCTCTGTCTCTCTCTCCCGGGCGTGTGGCACCGCCGCGCCGGCCTTGATCGCCGCATCTGCCCTCTGGTGGAGATAAAATCAACCATGCCCCGCCCGGGTCAGGGATCACCGAGGCTGGCGGTCTCCGTCGGAGCCTGCGCCGACCCTCTCCGCCGGATGGAATGCCCGCACGGCCAGAGAGAGAGAGAGAGAGAGAGCACCGCATCCCGTCCGGCCGGACGCGCCCAGCCGGCCGGCCCGATGCCACGGTAGGCCGTCGTAAACACAGCCCTTGGGTGACGCCTTTGTCGGCTGGGCCAAGCGGCTCGGCTGTGGCAATCGAAGCGTGCACGCCGTCCATAAAGCCGTCCGTTAAGGGCGGACGCCCCCGGAAGCTGTTCACGCTGTCAAAGTCAGGTTGAAAAGCCCTGGTCAGGTTGGAATGCTACCGAGGTTTTGAACCTCACTACGTAGTTCCCAAGCGAACGGCAACACAGGACGGACAGATATGTGACCCATGAGACTAATGTAGTCCTCGCCAGGTGGGCACCCATCTATATGATATACACTATGAAGATACCCAACTATAAGATGGGCACTCATCACGATTCTGTAGAGAAGACCAGAAAGAGGCCAGTCCCCGAAGAAAGCCTCCTACTTCTCACAGAAAGAACGATTCTTCACTACTCAGAGATGTCCGGACGTTCATGCCTCTCTCCATGCAAAGGGACGTTCAAACGGCGACCTCCAATCCCACACGGAGGTTGTTTCACAGAGTAACCCTTCATTCCACACATAGGGAGGTCACGACGGTGATCTTTCACCCCACTCAGGGTGCGGCTCGGACAGTGACCTCTCACCCCACACGACGTAGGGAGGTCCAGACAGTGACCTCTCACCTCACACGGAGTGAGGTCCAGACAGTGACCTCTTACCCCACATGGAGGGAACTCCAGACAGGGACCCCTCACCCACACAGGGGCGGTTCAGACAGTAGGACTTGCCACCGCGGGCAGAGGGCGGCTTAAACAGCGGCCCGTCACCGCAGACGGAGTGGATCAGACCGGCACCGATCTCTCACCGGGAGGTGTGGACCAGACCGGCACCGATCTCTCACCCGGCGGGGTGGACCAGACCGGCACCGATCTCTCACCTGGCAGAGTGGACCAGACCGGCACCGATCTCTCACCTGGCAGAGTGGACCAGACCGGCACCGATCTCTCACCTGGCAGAGTGGACCAGACCGGCACCGATCTCTCACCTGGCAGAGTAGACCAGACCGGCACCGATCTCTCACCTGGCAGAGTAGACCAGACCGGCACCGATCTCTCACCTGGCAGAGTAGACCAGACCGGCACCGATCTCTCACCTACGATCTTCCTGGGGTGACCAGACCGGCACCGATCTCTCACCTGGCAGAGTGGACCAGACCGGCACCGATCTCTCACCTGGCAGAGTGGACCAGACCGGCACCGATCTCTCACCTGGCGGGGTAGACCAGACCGGCACCGATCTCTCACCTGGCGGGGTAGACCAGACCGGCACCGATCTCTAACCTGGCGGCCGGAGCACGGTGTTGGCGTCCTGTGTGGCCGACGGTCTGGGCGGCAGCTGAGGCTCCACGTGAGGGCGCAGTCGCAGTCGAGGCGGCAGAGGGGGCACGTCGTCCGGACTCGACTCCGATGGACCAGGTTCCGCAGGGCATCCCTGAACACAAGCAACACATGTGCTACGTTCACATAGCCCGGACCACAGCTATTATTGTGCTTTGGGTTTACAACTTTGGACTTACGGCTTTGCAGGTGCTGCATTTGATGTCACTAATTTTCATCGTAAGGATCTCCAAACTGTCGTGTGGAAAAGCACCTTATCGGCGGATTCGGAACAATTTGGATCAATCTGCCCGCGCACTAGTTTTTGCACCTTGTTTTCAGTTTTTTTTCCCACTAGTTTTCGCACTAGTTTTAACGTCCTGTTGGTTTTCGAGCAGAGGCTCGTTGGTTGTTATTCATTGACTGCTTATTTTACCAAATACCGTTAAAGCCTACAAAGCTATGAGTGTGAGCTGGCGCCTGCATGACTTGCTATTTCCTCGCATCTTCTGAGCCATCTACAGAACATCTCCTCGGATATACCGAGCCATTTACAGCACATTTCCTCACAGCGCCGGAGGTAAAAACATGAGGCTTGGAATTTGACCCAAGCGAAGCCAAAAGTAGACATGCACAAATCTGCAATCCTTTGTATCTCATGGTCAGAAGACATCATGTGGGCCGAACTTAGCCTCGCCCATGGAGGAGGCTGATGAAGCATTATACTCGAAGTTGTATTCGCAATCGCGGAATAACGGCGGGCGTGAGTGCATCTCCGTATGCAAAGGCTGATGGCGTGTCCGTTTCCGATCGTATGGTATATATTTTCTGGGATGTCTTGTGCCATTGAACTGTCAGAACGTAAGGTAGAACATGCCACTTTTTATCACCGAAATCGCGAAGCATTGGCAAGAAACGCCTCGCTTATTTTCTCCAAATGGCCAATGGCTCATGGCCAACTTCGTGTGCGTTACGGCGACGTACAACGTTGACGGCGACAGACAAGGTCGTTGACCCTCCCAAGGTATTTCGAGATTTTTAAGCCAGCTGAACCCTACATGGCTTTGGGCTCATAAATAACCATTGGGTTAATGTTGACACCTAAATTGGACTTTGGCGTCCAGCTGTATCCTCGAACACCAGACAATAGTGTTCACTGGCACTAATTTGGGATCTTCCGAAATGAGGTCAACCTTCGATCTCATCTGACCGTGAACCTACGGGTGAATGGGTTGAATCGTGGAAAATCGCACACTGTTAACATCACATTGTAATGTCGTATTTTGCTGATGATCTCATGCATGGCTATTCTTTTGACATAGGGGACACTTGACGACATAGGTGAAAAATGCTCTTTTTGGGGCATATGGGACATAGGGACAAAAAATAGGGGGGACATAGGTGAAAATGCCTATATTTTTGTGAATAGTGACTCATAAACTGACCTACGTGAACAAATTACCCCAAATATCAAATGCGTGTATAAACCGCATTTCGTGCCGTGACAATCTTCGTTTGGAAACCCTCCGGCGCTAGTGAAGGTTGCAAAATGTCAATTTTCAAAATTCAAAATTCAAAAATTGAGGGTGGCAAAATTTCGTGCACCGGCCAGCGCCAGCGCACGTAACGCATTGGCTGCTTCGACAACTCAGCCTGTGAACTGCACCTACGGTTTCAAAACCCACTTCGTTGGTTTTGAAAAGCCATCAGTGGCTCTAGAATAATCATTTGGTGCTTACGTGGAAAGTATATGAAGTTGCATATCGCCAATTCGTGACATATGCTCTGAATGATTATGTAATTACAGTCTGCTGACTGCCTGTGTGCTTTTTGCCGAGTTTTCAAGTGTCTCTCAGATTTCAGGATTTTCGAAGATTTTGGTATTTGTAGTACACAAGTACATCTCGATAGATCGCACAAAGTGAAATGTTTGTCTCACTGCCTCAAGAACAAGGATTGCATCGTGTCACCTCAATCATATAGAGTCGGGTACTCAGGAGCTAGTAGTGTGCCTTCAGATGGCCACTACACTAATTAGATTTGATTTGTTTAATCCATGACCAAACCATTTCAGGGTCATTTACATAAGGCACAGCTGACTGTAATAAACTTAAGTCGACATCAAGTGAAATTGCACGATCTCAAATTGTATGCATTCGACTATTGACGTCGATGTTGAAGCTTCTCTTCCTCAGAATAACAAAAAATAGCGATTTACGTCTGAATCAAATCTTTGCAACCACAGAAACTCTTGAAGACAGCTTTATAGCTGTATGTGAACTTCTCAGACGATTGTACGTGGTCCGTAGCCACGCTACGTAAGAGGCGTGACAGCGGGGGAAACAAATGTGCAAAAAAATGCTGGGAAGAGAGATGTATATTGTTTTCATCTTATTCGTCCCTTGGTCCTAGATCTGGCATAGCGCTGATATGTCATCCTGCCCCCTAGGCCAATACCCTCTAATAACACTTCTGCGGAGCAATATCCACATCGTAGCGCCGAGTAAGCTGATTTCACCAATCACTATTGAATAAGCTGATTTCACCCATCTCTATTGGCGTGACGTGTTGACCGATCCTAGTCAGGAATGCAGAGTATGCCTTACCTCGGAGACCTCGTGGACCTGGGCGACACTGTGCATCTTCGTCGGCATCACCGGTTGTCACACCTGAAACCATCCGAACAGCATGACACCACCGAGCAAATTCGCATACCACGGAAACCCGGTGAACAGTAGCAACGGTCATGCACACGACAGACCTCCCTCTACATATATTCGCGAGCCTGTACTGATGCACGTCAATAGCCAACGGAGCAGTGGCCTCCTCAGGGCCCGTTCCCATCGCTCCTCTGAGCTATACTGTACCGCCGGAAATGTCAGGCCCGTTGCAGGTCGGCGGCCGCCACCTGGGGCAGCCGAGCCCCCCCCCCCGCCGACAGTCCGACAGTCTCACACAGCCGCCACTGTCTCCGATGTCCCGGCCACCAGGTCGTGCCGCTCTTCTGTGCGCAGGTGCGGTACCGGCCGGCTGGGCTGGGCTCCGGCCGTGTTAGAAATGCATCACGGTGTAGCTATTGTATCGGCCGCCAGTCAGAGTCATCACGCTATGAGCAAGCAAAGCCGCCTTGCAGTTGAGCTATGCCAAGATCGAGACATAGTTGCCATAGTTCTCTCTCTCACTCTCCTTCTCTATTTATATATCTATGATCTATCCATATATCTGCCGGTCTCTCTCTCCCTCTCTCTCTCTCTCTCTCTCTCTCTCTCTCTCTCTCTCTCTCTCTCTCTCTCTCCTCTCCCTCTCTCTCCCTCTCTCCTCTCTCTTTCTCTCTCTCCCCCTCTCTCTTCCTCTCTCTCTCTATGTATATGTTTTTATATATATATATATATATATATATATATATATATATATATATATATATATATATATCGATCGCGCCCACCCGACTGGTCGTTCACTGCACGAGCCAGCCGCCTGGCCTCTGACCCGGCCTGAAGTGTGAACTGTGCGAAATGCCGGGTCAGAGAGGTCAGCCGACCGGTTCACCAGCAGCAACATGACCGCTGAAAGGTCAGCCGCAGCCGCCAGTCGTGGGAGCTGGCGCGACCGCGGCGGCACGCGGACCCTCCTCGGAGCGGCGCGGCGCGGATGGGTCCAGCTGGGTCCCGGGGATCCGTTGGTGGGTCTCTGACAGGGCTGCATTGTAGTGCAGGAGGGGCAGGTGTGTGCTGTGTCCTCAGGACAGTGAAGGGCGTACAGCCTGGTGATTTTGTTTTCCAGGTGATAGGATACCATCAATGATCAGGAACCACAGGAACTTTACATCGATGGCTAAGGGATCACAATGAGGCGGCATAGCTAGGATGTCACAGGTCACATGCCCGGAGTACATAATATATGCCCGGAGTACATACAAATTATGTGCCCTAAATACATAATATATGCCCCGGGGTACAGAGTCTATGCCCAGAATACAGAGACGTGGGCATGTGACTGAAAATCGGGCGCATCGTTTCATAAAACGATTCAGTGGGCACATTACATATTTAAGTCGCATTGATCCCGAATCACCTTATTGGAAGATCTTGCTAATGCCGCTCGACGACAAATATATTGAGCGGAGGGGGAGGTGCGCTCTGAACTTTTCCAACTGAAATTTGGGTGGACACAGTTCGGCTGGAAGTGCACAGTTCGACGCTGAAGAAGCACGTGCCTCTCCAGGAGCATACGAAGCCAGAAATCCGCGCCCTGTGTCAGAAGCCTTGGGTTCGGTCAGCTTTGGTGTCGGCTTGGAATCGACATCACGTGCCTGCTCCTTGCGACAGGTTAGTTGTTGAGAACAGTTAAATCGCGCCAACGGAACGCGGTGATGTGCGCCAGGGTGGGTGCTTCAGTAGATTTACATATGATGGCAGCCCGCGACTGTAGGTACGTAGCCAGCTGTACAGAGTATCCAGACAGCTGTATATACCCTATAGATACGTATCCAGCTCACTTGTATCTGAGAAACCGAAGTCGATAAACTAAGCCATCGAAAACCGAGGTAATTAATTACAAGTGATGCGCACAGAAATTAACTTACGTTCGCAAAGCAGCTCGTTTGATCCTTTGACAATTTGAGATGCTGCGGAAACTTTCAGCTGGTGTCGACACAAACAAAATCGTGAGAAATTGACCGTCATGACTGATTCACAATATCTAGCGTTCGGCCGATGTTCACCTTACCTCGGGTACGGTTCCCAGACACATGGGTTTCTCTTCGGCTGTCGAGCCTGCTGCGAGCTGCCGACAGCCACCGCTCGCCAGCCGCTGACCTGCCACCGGCCGGTGTATCCCGCCCCGTTCAGTAGCGCCCAGCTCGTCCGGCCTGAATCGCCACTGGCTGGAGACTTCCCAGCACCTGCGGCCGACCAGCGAGCCGCCAGCCGGCACCAACCCCCGCCTGACGTCACCCGAGGGACGACGCGATGCGTCACCACTGCGCCGCTTCTGACTCACCGCCCGCGGGCAGGGCGCCGGTCAGAGCCCGGCCACACAGCTCGCCACTGACTCGAGGATGGTGCCCGATCACCGGTCGAACACTGATCAGACCACTTGCCACTGACTCGAGGATGGCCCCTGATCACCGGTCGAACACTGATCAGACGACTTGCCGCAGTCTGTCGCGCATCAGCACCTGCCGGGCCGCCGCCTGACAGGCGGACGTGCGTCGCCGAGCCCTCGCCGATCTGCCGCCAGAAGTCACCAAACAGCCGACGGTCGCCGTCCCTGGACAGCCGGACAGCTGACGGTCGCCGTCACTGGACAGCCGGACAGCCGACGGTCGCCGTCACTGGACAGCCGGACAGCTGACGGTCGCCGTCACTGGACAGCCGGACAGCCGACGGTCGCCGTCACTGGACAGCCGGACAGCCGACGGTCGCCGTCACTGGACACCGTCTGTCACCCTCACGACAGTCCCGCCACTGGACACCGTCTGTCACCCTCACGACAGTCCCGCCACTGGACACCGTCTGTCACCCTCACGACAGTCCCGCCACTGGACACCGTCTGTCACCCTCACGACAGTCCCGCCACTGGACACCGTCTGTCACCCTCACGACAGTCCCGCCACTGGACACCGTCTGTCACCCTCGCGACAGTCCCGCCACTGGACACCGTCTGTCACCCTCACGACAGTCCCGCCACTGGACACCGTCTGTCACCCTCACGACAGTCCCGCCACTGGACACCGTCTGTCACCCTCGCGACAGTCCCGCCACTGGACACCGTCTGTCACCCTCACGACAGTCCCGCCACTGGACACCGTCTGTCACCCTCACGACAGTCCCGCCACTGGACACCGTCTGTACCCTCGCGACAGTCCCGCCACTGGACACCGTCTGTCACCCTCGCGACAGTCCCGCCACTGGACACCGTCTGTCACCCTCGCGACAGTCCCGCCACTGGACACCGTCTGTCACCCCGACAGTCCCGCCACTTTGTCCGCCACTGGACACCGTCTGTCCCTCAGCGCCACTGGACACCGTCTGTCACCCTCACGACAGTCCCGCCACTGGACACCGTCTGTCACCCTCACGACAGTCCCGCCACTGGACACCGTCTGTCACCCTCACGACAGTCCCGCCACTGGACACCGGCGGCCGCGAGCACCCGCCGACCACCGCCGCGGCAGGGGTCACCGCTGGCCACCGCCGGCCGCCGCCGACTACACGGTAGTTGTACCGCACCGGGCCGCGCGCCGTGGGAATCGCCCCGGGCGCGCGATTACACGGGTAATTTCGCGGCCCGCACCGGTCTCTCTTTTTCCCTCTCACACACACACACACAGACACCCACGCCCTCGTCGGCGGGTATGCCCACACAATGGAATGGCGTGTGAAACGCGGGCAGAGCGGACTGCCTATCGGTGATGGTGGTGCACGGCAAAATGTCGAGAGGCAGAAGTCAGAGGATGTCACAGTCGCGTGCAGAAATAAAAACACAACGAAGGGTGAAACGAACGCCGAGATAAAATGAAAACGAGCCAAAGTGAATTGGGACAGAATCACCATGACGAAAAATCGGGAGTCTATTAAAACCGGCGCACGAACGTAGCGTTTGTCATTATGTGTTCATCATGCAGGAAATACATTATTTTCCTATTGAATACTTCCCTTTCAGAGCAAAGTTCCGACGTCGGCAACTGATGTGATAGCATGGACCGTAAGTGTAGCAGGGATGCCGGCAAAGGCACAATCAGAAGACGGGAGCGGATATGAGCTAGTGTCCCCTCCCGTCAGCATGTCCAGGGCCTCGGGTATCCACTGAACGGCGAAAATGAGCATCTAAGGCGCCCTCAGCGCACTCTCAAGCGCCCGTTTCTGATCGGTCACTGCTTGGAACAGTGCCGTAGCCAAACGGGGCCTCCGGTCGTACGAAGACCGTCCCGAGCCGTCAACGGAGGCCCTGATCCGACGGGAAGGAGCCCGGGCCGGACATGCAGGGCCACCGTACCGGCTTTGGCTTACTACTGAACTCGGCCCAGAATGCTACCTGAGCTGCCAGAGACGTATAGTTAGATAGGTCCCTCACAGAAATACATTTTGTTGCAATACAAAGAAACAATCTTACGCGAAGACATGTGAGCGCGAGTTGCAGTTCCGGTTCATTCAGGGCCGGGCGGAACGCCATTAATTGAATGGTACAGTGGAACTATAAGGTTTATTGATTATGCTGGTTTAAGGGCGCGGCAACTACAGACATTTGGCGCCCACGAACTATCAGATTGAAGGCTTTGCCATGAAAACGCGCGGCAATACCCATTGTATTTAATGTGACGAATCCCGCATCAGCCGCATTGCAAATCTGTGATCGGGTGACATTTTGGTCCCGACGGTTACCATGGCGACGTGTGCTTCCTGACTGGATGTTAGCGCTGGGAGTTTTCGTGCCAAAAAAAAAACCGGCGTCGGGAGTGTTGGAATAAGCTAGGTAGGGGTTGAAGCGCTGTCCGCCCGCGCCGCGGGAAGTGGGTCGGTCTGTGTAGCGCACAAATGGCCTGGCTCGGGCTCGGACCATCGACTACAGATCTGCACACGCAGCTATTGCGAGATCCAAACGGTTAGCCAACAGCCGCCGGCGACGACCGCTCCGCATCCTGTCGTCACGCCACTGCGCCCAGACCATACCCGAGGCGCCCGTTCCTCCACGAAAAGGCGGGGAAAACGGTCATGGTGTCGCAAACTTCAAGGCTGTTCCTGCCCACAGCGGTGCCAATAAATTCTGCGACTTGGGCTGGAGGAGCGGAACCAATAAAGAACTGAAATCGTAGAAAGTGAAACTGTATGCTGTGCTTGCCTCTTGGTGGGGTGGGAGAGGGTATGTGACAAGCATCTGCAATTGCATGAAAAGGTAAGCGCGTCTCAGGAGGAACACAGTTTTTTGTTTTGTTTAGATGAACAAGTGTTCCAGACACAAAATATGCGCCACAGACTGGCTGAGAACACACCATGAGAATCTTCGCTTTACACGCTGAGCAGTTTATTTATATCTGAAAAGGTCTGAGAACCGGGTTGTTCATCAAACAACTTTATGAGTATGGCAAGTAGATACGGGCAGGGGGAAACGCGGGTATATTAACGTTATGTAGTTTCCGATACAAATATGTTGTGACCTATTCGGAATGTTTTGCCTTCAAATTGTGCTTTCAAATGTATAGTTTTGTCGTGCGCCATACGATCGCACCCGCTGCGTCCCCTTCCTCCCGCATGCACAAGCAATTTGAAATATTACTTGACAACTGGAATACTGAACAATAAATTGCCCCTTCGCCAGGGCGTGCCTTGATTTCGTTTCTTTTACCAAAGCTTCGGTAGAAATAAACATACTTCCGGTTCTCTCTTTATACTTACCCATCGATTGCTTCACGCCGGAAAATGTGCAGCCAGCGCAGGAAAAATGTGATCAGAAAACCAGCGTAGGAAGAGGAGCCGGGGATGAGAGGGGCTGGTCGCCCCTTTGACTGTTGTGGGGGCGGCGACAATGCTAACCGCCCTCAGTCCTCCATAGTGTGCAAGAATGTAGCTGGCCAATTAAAACAGAGCGGAGCGATACCCCTAGTTCAGTCAAGTTACTATGCTGAAATGAAGTGCCGCAAAAAACGGCATAAATTCACGTATGAAATGATTCCAGCTTGGTTAATGGACGAAATTTAAGTTTAGGAGGGCACCCCACCCAATCACTGGATCGAGCCTGGTCATGTTGAGCCGGCATGCAAGACAAAGGTGAATTTGGACACCTGTCAACAGGAACATGGCTATATTCTTCTGCTCAGCAACGAATTCTGTTGTCAGAAAACGTATTTTATTAGCTGCGTGAGACTCACTAGTCACTACATTTCGATGGAAGTCATTTTTTCCCGGTTTGCAATCAGCGGGATATGTGGCAACTGTTCAAATGTACTCCTTAGCGCTTCGGTGACTTCATTGAACGCTTAAAAGTGTGGAAGTAACTTTCTTTAGTAGCTACAACTTCGTGGAAAAGATGGTCCACATCTTCACACAGTTTAATAAACAGCATATTTCCACAGTAAATTAACGCATGTATCATTTCGTCCGCTTCACACAGGTGGGTCTCTGTGGCTCTTATTAAGCCTGAACACTTTATGACTTTAATTAATGTAGGTTTTTTGTAGCATCGACAAGATAAAAATAACCGTCACGGTGAATTGGAGATCTGGACAACTGCAGGGAGATTTGGGAAGCCCCCCCCCCCCCCATATTCATCATAGGAGCCCAGTGGTGGAGTGCCCCAAACATCGGTGCATGCGCACTGTAAAAATCAGCTGAAACAGGCTGCACTCTCGCCGAAATCGGCATCAACTTCCCAAATCAGGTACTTATCTCAAACTTGCGGGCACTAGTCCGATTGAGCATAGGTTGCGCGAAACAACGCCGTGAACCGTCAAGTTACGATACCCTCGATCACAATAAAACGTCACCGGACACGTCACAACAATCCGGCACACGCGAATCAAAATCGCAGGAGCATTGCACACTTCAGAACCTGAACACATCCGTCTCGGCCACGTCGGCAGCGGCCAGATGGTTAAGCATGTCTTTTTCGAACGAGCGCGTACCACACACCAGGTAGCGGGTGGGCAGCGCGTGGGCCCGCACCACCTCGACCACGTCATCGCGCGACAGGCGACGCCAGCGCACCGGCTCGCCGTACCACGCCGCGTCCGCCGCGCCATCCGCCGCGCTCCGATCCGCGTGCGCCACCTCCGCCGCAGCGCCGACACGACGCGCGGCCTCCGCCGCGCCGCCGCCGACATACAACGCGTACGTGAAGTTCCACTGGCGCGCGAACTCGCGCAGCTCGCGGCGCGGGAACACGTGGCGCAGCGAGCGCGCCGCCAGCAGCAGCGTCAGCCGCCTCTCGTCGTCGTCGTCGGCGAGCGCGGCGCGCAGCAGCGCCACCATGGGCGCCACGCCGGTGCCGGCGGCCAGCAGCACCAGCCGGCCGTCGCCCGGCCGGCTCGCGTACTCGCCGAACGGGCCGCGCCACAGCACCGCGTCGCCCGGCCGCCAGCGGCCGACGCACGCCGACGCGGCGCCGCCGGCGTACCGCCGGATGTACACGTCGAAGTGGCCGCGCGCGTGCGGCGCCGACACGGGCGTGTAGGGCCGCGTCACGGGTCGGCCGCGCGCGTCCGTCACGCGCACGGTCAGGTGGCGGCCGGGCGGCAGGCGGAGCGCGGCGCCCGCCGGCAGACCGAACCGGTACAGGGCCGTGTCGGCCGACAGCGGCGTCACCGACAGCAGCGGCAGCGCGCTGTACCGGTCGGCGCTGACGGGGCACGACGGCGCCGCCGCTGGACGGCCGGCCGAGGCGGAACACAGTCGGACCAGGTCACGGCGGCGGCGCCACGCCGCCACGTCGCGCTCGTACAGGTCGAACACGCACGGCCGACAGCCGCTGCCGCAGCACTCAGAGTCCAGGGGCGCTGCGGCGCCTCCGGCAGTCCCTCCTCGTCACTGCACTGGTCCAGGGGTGCGGCGCCTCCGGCAGTCCCTCCTCGTCACTGCACTGGTCCAGGGGCGCTGCGGCGCCTCCGGCAGTCCCTCCTCGTCACTGCACTGGTCCAGGGGGTGCTGCGCCGCCTCCGGCAGTCCCTCCTCCTCACTGCACTGGTCCAGGGGGTGCTGCGCCGCCTCCGGCAGTCCCTCCTCATCACTGCACTGGTCCAGGGGGTGCTGCGCCGCATCCCTTCTGTCCCTCCCTTCCTCTGTCAGGGGTCCGCCTCCGGCTGTCCCTCCTCCTCACTGCACTGGTCCAGGGGGTGCTGCGCCGCATCAGGGAGGCCGTTCTCGTCACTGCACCGGTCAGGGGTGCGCCTCGGACCCTCTCACTGCACTGGGGGTGCTGCGCGCCTCCGGCAGTCCCTTCTCGTCACTGCACCGTGCAGGAGGTGCTGCGCCGCACGAGCCCTTCTCTCCTGTCTCCGTGCAGGGGTGCTGCGCGCCTCCGGCCCTCCTCGTCACTGCACCGGTCTAGGGGGTGCTGCGCCGCCTCCGGCAGTCCCTCCTCGTCACTGCACTGGTCCAGGGGGTGCTGCGGCGCATCAGGGAGGCCGTTCTCGTTGCTGTCCATGTGCAGGAGACATTGTGGCTCCTCTGGGAGCCCGCCCTCTCCACTGTACCGACCCGAGGTGCACTGCGACTCCTCCGGGAGCCCCTCCTCGTCACTGTCTCCGTGCAGGAGGTGCTGCGGCACCTCCGGCAGTCCCTCCTCGTTGCTGTCTCCGTGCAGGAGGTGCTGCAGCGCCCCCGGGAGCCCCTCCTCGTCGCCGTCTCCCTGCAGGAGGCGCTGCGTGTTGTCTGGTATCGCCTGGCTCCCCTGCAGCTTCGCAGGACCTGCATCTTCAAGCTGACCATCCGCGACTGGAGGGTTGGTATCATCTGGTCGGTTTTCGGCGCATGATAAACAGCCCTCTGTATCGGTCTCTGTATCCGGCAGAATTGTCTGCACTCCGCTGTTGACTGACATGGCCCTTGTGAGGAAAATCTAATGAAGCAACCCATTTGTTTGCCAGCTAGTGAGTGCGAAGTGGAAGATGGTCTGGTGTTTCCTCGTTATTCTTGATGAAATCTGTGGATTAGAATTACACTGATGAGCACAATCAGAAAAGTATATTATACTTTTAAAAATCACGCAGACATACACTCTGGATACTGAGCACATATATTTATTGTTATTCCATCAGCTGTAAATTGAACAATGTCGATTTGAGTAGCTTCAAATATCGGTATGTAATGTTTGCGTAACTATTTATCTTGCACAGGACACTATATTCATTGTAATTGCATAGCCCATCTTGTAAATTCACATTTAAAAACAAAGAGCATGCACACTAAGATTATTGTTTCCCACCACACTCACATAGGGTCATGAAGTTCAATTTCTTAACGCATACCGCAGATTTGTCGAAACTAGGGCATTGAAGCTGTACGTTTGCAACTTTGGTGTTGAAAGCAAACACAAGGCGTTCAAGAGTGCCACAACAATTCTAAGCTTGTTGGTGCTAAAGCTGAACTTGAGCATCTTCGACCGCAAAAACATAGCTTGGAAGGCCGGTGATAATAGATCGACACCGAGCCCATCGATCATGCCTATGCTTTGGTCACACAGATGGCGCCTCCCCGCTTACGTGCGGATTTTCGGAAGTGTTTGGCGATTTGGTGCCAACTGTTGCATACATGTCTCTGGTCGGCCCGCTGCCCAATAGTACGCTGGCTGCAGTCGAACATCCATCCTACCACACTCAAACGTGGGAAGAAGTGAAGTAATAACCCAACCGGTGGCCGAAAGGTCAGAAGAGTCTGTGGAGCTCTCACCGAATAAATAAATGTGGAGCTTCATTCATTTAGGAAGAGTTTTGACTTTCGGAATAAGCTCCAGTGCAGCCTTGCACGATTCAAATGCGGCTGCTTCCACACACCTTACATCTGACATTCATGTCAACATTTTGTAGCAACTGCCGTTTTCACATCTCAGTCAGCTTATGACCATACTTGTTTCGACGCCATAGACGATTTCATAAATCGACTATGGCCTTACATCCTCGACGAAAAAATTAAAGCAATGGCCAGAGCACATCCGTTGGGCGCGAATTACGCTTGGTACAGCAGGACACCGACCCGCCACCTGGTGAACAGTCACGGCACTGACCAGTGTAAGCTACCAGCAGTATAGATGGCGGTAGTGTAGAAAACTAGCCCAATGACTACTGCGTACGGGGCGGACCAAACTGATGCATTCAAATTTGAACTGTGCATCAGTTGTGCGTGAAGGTCTACTCAATTATTCACTGGCTTCATGCTTTAGTAAAGTATGGCTTTAGCTCAGGCAGAAGTAAATCATTTGTAATCATACAAAATAGCCATGAGCTGTCTTGTACATTAACATGCCTTATTATCTTCCCAGTATTACTTGGTATGCTTAATTTTAAGCTCAACAATTTTGATGAAGTTACAGGTATTGTCATATGAAATCATATGAAATCAGAAAGTCGTTCTGAAAACTTGACCTTGCTGAAATAAGCTCCAAGATCTTGTATTCTCATGGAAAGTCATGCCAGGCAGTCATTCTATATGCATTGGTGGCATTTTTTTTTCACAACCACAAATAGCAAAACCAGGATGTTACTCCATTACACCAGATTGAGTTGGTGAACATTGGTCTGATCTGTGTATGGTAACTACAAGCATATTGCCAGTACTTGGAAATTTATGTCAGAAAAATGGTGTGAACTGAAATTATAAATGGACATATGGAGAAAAAAGGGCAAAGGCATGAGGCTTAACATGAGCCATAGGGGCTCATCTCAGTATAGCTTATGTGGAGAGGATACAATCTGAGAAAAGTGAGTGAAATCACTTAACCAATACTTTCTTCCAAGTTCTGGGGAAGTTATGACTATGGTGTACTGCCATGGTCAATCTCATCAGCAATACATACCCATAGTGTGGAACTGAATCAATACCTGTTGCTAGCATTATTCCAAATTCATGAGCCCAGCATAAAAGGTTTGAGGCCCAATAAGATTCAGTAGGCTGATCTAGAAGGGAAGATACCATACACAGCAAATCCTATTAGCTAACTAATGAAATAGCCTGCCATCACTATTGAGGACATTTTGCTTTCTTCAACACATGTAATGAAGAATTTCTCATTACCACCTCAGGTAATCTCCATTCAAATGATGTACTATTCTTCAGTTGAAATCATATTATCTTTCCATTTTTTTTCAGAATGTCATCTGTGCAATTGTGATGGCTTGCATAAAATATTGGCATTATATGTTTACTGTGGTCATGCATAACACTACTGGTAAAATAAAGGTGTGTAATTTATGGTAAATTATATATTTAATTTAACATAAGAAAACAATGAACTGTCATCAAATAAGCATGTCAAAAAAGTTGAATAGAGATTGATCAGCATGTTGGCTTGGGTTGTGAAATGCCCCAAATTTGTGCAAGCAAGATACACCACTTTTCATAGCAACCCATGTTAGTTGACTACTATGCTGGTATGTGTCAAATGCATGTAAGCACTTGCATCACAAAATTATGAATACCATAGAAGCATATGCACATTGCACACCTGATCTTGAACACAAAAACTAGAATAGCCATAATAAATAGAACTGAGATAAATAAATAGAAAGTATATAACTTATACCAAATACTCATTTTTATGCCTGGAATGCATGCACCTATTTTGCCTATGTGAATTGGCCATCACAAATAACCATGCAAAATATAACTACATGAATACAAGCTTCAAAGTATGCTGTGACAATAAATTACATCTAAATACATATTATTGCCTTCCTAAGCCAGTTTGCAACATTGGTAAATTTGCACTTAAGGAACTTTTTGAATTCTTCAAATTTATTTTTGAATGCAATGTCCATGAAAGTCATCAGCATGATGTGACCACTCATGTCCTCTACAAATGCATCCTGTTCAATCTGGAAGCAAAATGGCACCAACAAATGGGCTTCAAGATAACATAGCATATTCAACATTTAATAATCAACAACCTAGATAACATAGCACAAAAGATGACATTCAAAAGGAAGAAAAATGTAGCATTACAGAGTCTACCCTAACCTAGTGTAATCCCAAGTAAAGACAAATATGTTAAAAGGGAGAATTTGTAAACAATATGTCTCCAAATTATGCAAATTAAATCCATCTAACCTAATCTAACCTGATTTAATTTGTGAATTTTTTTTTGGCAAAAACAAACAAATGAAAAATCACAACTTAAAAGAAAAGCTTGACAAAATAATCTACCCATCTGATGCTTCAAGCTATTCTTTTTCCAATTGAATATCTATTAATGTGGTTAATTAACATGATCAGTTACAAGTACTACTCTTTTGCAGGATTATGACAAGAAGTAAGAGGGCCTGGAACTGGATGATAATTTACTTCTCATTTGTAAAATGTGATAGCATCTTCCAGAAATGTACCCATCCCTCTGCTCCAAGGTAAAATTTCACCGAAACTGGCGCACTTGTTGCATGTAAACAAAACAGGTTTCTACGAAACTAGCTCGGACAAGCTCTTTCGTCATGAAGGCTTCTGGGAGAGGTGCAAATATGTATAAATTGTCACACATTTCTCACATCCCTATCTTTTGAACACAACCGCACAGGTGGATTTTATTAGAGACAACAGAGCATGCTGAAAGATGGCGAGACTTCGGAATACCTATTCGAATGAGTCCTGAACCCTTCGATAACCTCACAGCCGACCAGAATGTTGGCTCCACACAATGCATAGCCGTCCGATGATGTGACTGATGCGAGAATGCTGATTGTCTTCGTGTCCAAATCAAAACTTGGGTTAAACAGAGATCATTATGGCTCCCAATGCCCCAGGACCTTGGCCCCTATTCCCTGTCCTCTGTCACATGTCCTCTGACCCATGCTCTCTGCCCCCTGTACCCTTTCCCTGCCCCTATCTCCTGCTTCCTACCCCCTCTTCTCTGTCCCGGCCCCTGCCCTCTACCCACTGTCCTGTCCCCTGTCCCCTGCCATATGTCACATGTCCCCTGACCCATGCTTACTTGCAAGTGTCGGAACACGCAATGCAATGCTCCAGCACTACATTTATGGAATTAACCAAGGCCTGCAAGTGTACGCCGGATGGAATATACGGAAGGGGAAAGTAGTCGTCGTTCGCTCCTCTGAGGGGAGATGTGCCCGGATAATTATTGTAGCATTATTTTGTCGTGCTTGTTGCCATGCGTAGTGCATTACATTGATATAATTTGATGCTACCTCCCGAGCCGGTCTGACCGACACACTTGTGCAACCGTAATAGCTACCGTGCTGCAGTGTTTCGCGTTCTAACTTGCTTACTCCTTGTCAGATGTGCTATTTTCCTTTTAATTATTACCCATTTCATCCAAATATTCCTTATGAAATCCTCTTAATATGTGCTCAATGGAAGGTAAATGGACAATTCCGCTCGCAGACGAATTTTAACGACGTTTCACCGTACGATGTATCGCACGGTGAAACGAGTGCTGGAATTCTGTATGCAGCATTCCATGGTCTAACTTTCCCACTCAGTGTCACATCTGCTCTTTTCAGTTTGATATATACCGGCCTGCGTGTGGGGAGGGGATATATTGCTGGCGCTCGACGGTTGCTCATCACATCGCCTTCAGTTCCACCAGCTGGCGCAGAATCAGCTGACACCACCGGTCGTTCGGCGACGGTCCACAGGTGAGCGGCTAATGACGATAATGCTTCATTACGGCCCTGATTGGCGCCATTACGTGTCGACGGGCAGATGTGGCGGGGCCGGTCCGAGGTGACGACCGCCGAGCCAGCCGGCCAGTCTCCCAGTCCGACTCGCCAGTCCCCCAGTCCCGCACGCCACCACCACCCGTCTCGCCATGATCAGCCGCGCCGTCCTGCTGCTCTCGTCTCTGCTGCTGGTTCAGGTTGGTGGGCAGGGTGGCTCTGCTGCTGGCTCAGGTTGGTGGGCAGGGTGGTCCTGCTGCTGTCGTCTATGTTACTGGCTCAGGTTGGTGGGCAGGGTGTTCCTGCTGCTGTCGTCTCTGCTGCTGGCTCAGGTTGGTGGGCAGGGTGGTCCTGCTGCTGTCGTCTCTGCTGCTGGTTCAGGTTGGTGGGCAGGGTGGTCCTGCTGCTGTCGTCTCTGCTGCTGGCTCAGGTTGGTGGACAGGGTGGTCCTGCTGCTGTCGTCTCTGCTGCTGGTTCAGGTTGGTGGGCAGGGTGGTCCTGCTGCTGTCGTCTCTGCTGCTGGTTCAGGTTGGTGGGCAGGGTGGTCCTGCTGCTGTCGTCTCTGTTACTGGTTTAAGTTTGTGGGCAGGGTGGTTCTGCTGCTGTCGTCTCTGCTGCTGGCTCAGGTTGGTGGGCAGGGTTGTGGCTCTGCTGCTGGTTCAGGTTGGTGGGCAGGGTGGTCTCGCTGCTGTCGTCTCTGCTGCTGGCTCAGGTTGGTAGACAGGGTGGTCCTGCTGCTGTCGCCTCTGCTGCTGGTTCAGGTTGGTGGGCAGGGTGGTCCTGCTGCTGTCGTCTCTGCTGCTGGCTCAGGTTGGTGGGCAAGGTTGCCGGCACACCGTACTGAAGGCTTGTTAGGTGAATGGCCTGGCCAGGATTTGCTGTTAAAACGTAGGAGTGGATTTTTCAGGGATGTCGTTTTGCTGAGTGGTTGACTTCCATTGTGACCATATGAGCCTGTGCTGCGAGCACTCCACACTTGTGATTTGTGCTCGTTAACGGACAAAGAGAACATGAGCAAGCAATACTATGGGAAGTTCTGTGGTGCCATGCATAATTCAGGTTTCTTAATTCTTAGCTATAAATTGGACTAAAATAAGGCAGAATTGTACGAAGACTGACGCTATCTTGAAATGTTATACGAGATGTATTCCGTTTGTATTGGAATCAGAAGTTGATGTGCATTTTCAAAGAAACAAATTCTAACTATATTGATGTATTGGTGTTGCTTTCAATTTTCTCATTACAAAATTACTCGTGCCATGCACGGCATTAATATATAGTGGCCTATGTATATCTACTCACGGATGCGACCCTAATAATAGTTATGGCTCCATATAGAGGTGATGTACGAGATAGATAATGTTATAGAGTCCTATATAGCTCCCTGTAGGGTGTTCTGACATTCACGCTTTGCTACTAGCGTGCCTCGTACGACCCACCATGCCTCGCTAGACGCGTGCTGCACACAAGATCCAAATTAATCACATTCCGGGTGTATGTCCCATGTTGCGTCGATTCCCCGTCGCGTCGGCTTTGGTCCGACTTCACGAGTCCGACGCCACGAGCCTGCGCAGCCACAGCCTTGTCTCGACACGCGAAGGCTCATTCATGGCGTGTGCATCTTACGAAAGGCACCGGAATATGCCGAGTGGGATCTCTGACCCCCCGACCTCAGCCTATCAACGACGCTGTCAGTGATGGCATAGATGCTGTGCCAAAATCCGATTGCGATGTGTAATAGCATGTGGCTTATGGTCACGTAGCCTGTGGCTTATGGTCACGTAGCCTGTGGCATGTGGTGACGTATCCTGTGGTCTGTAGTGACGTAGCCGGTGGCTTGTGGTATTTTTGTTGGGTCGCTCACCACTCTCTTTATCCATTCCCGGCTAAGCGCCCCCCCTCTTCTTCTTCGTGGGGGGGGGGGGGGGATTGGGAAGGGGGTGGGGTGGGGGAAAACCGGAACCCTTAGGACCTTTAGCCAAAAAACTTAAACACAAAGCCCGCGGCCCCCCGGCCTGTGGCAAGGTAGCCTGTGGCCTGTGGTGACGTAGCCTGTGATGACGTAGCCTGTGACCTGTGGTGACGTATCCTGAGGTCTGTAGTGACGTAGCCGGTGGCCTGTGGCAAATTGGCCTGTGGCAAGCTGTGGCCTTGGTACGTAGCCTGTGGGTGGACGTATCCTGTGGCCTGTGGTGACGTATCCTGTGGCCTGTGGTCATGCCTTGGTAGCCTGTGGCCTGTGGTGACGTAGCTAGCCTGTGGCCTGTGGTCACGTAGCCGTGGCCTGTGGGTAGCCTGTGATGCGTAGCCTGTGGCCTGTGGTACGTATACTAGCCGTGTGGTGGCCTGTGGTCACGTATGCCTGTGATGGTGTGTACCTGTGGTTACGTGTCCTGTGACCTGTGGTCACATGGCCTGTGACCTGTGGTCACATGGCCTGTGGCCTGTGGTGACGTACACTGTGACCTATGGTGACGTAGCCTGTGGCTTGTGGTGACGTAGCCTGTGGTGACGTAGCCTGTGGCTTATGGTGACGTAGCCGGGGGCCTGTGGTCACGTAGCCTGTGTCCTGTGATCACATGACCTGTGACCTGTGGTCACGTGGTGCGGTGCTGTCCGCCAGGCGGCGGTGACGCCCAGCGAGTTCCGCATGGACGACATGGACGGTCCACTGTACTGCCTGATGGAGTCGGGCGAGACGCGAGACGTGCTGGCCTACGCGTTCGCCAGGAACCTGCCCGTGATGCCCAGCATCCACGCCGCCTCCAGCTTCCTCGGACGCGGCATGGAGAACATCGTCAACATCGGCAAGATGACCGAACTCAAGTAGGTGCTGCCGGCGAAGAACACCGCCAGACTAGTGATATTGTTGCCGATGCGGTTCAGCTGATAGAACGCCCGGCCGCAATGCTCTCCCATGTTCTCGCGAGACAGAGTTGGAGCTGCCGAGCGCGCTCGCACTCAGCGCCTGGCTTAGGCGGCAACTGGTCCGGCAAGACGAGGGCCGTGTGGTGATCGCTTCTGAACGCGGACGACACACTCTCTCGGCTTAGGCTCTGCCGTAGTGAACTTTAATTTCCGGACCGGGTGATTGGGTCAGGCCCAACGCTCTGTGTAGCACGTCACTCTGTTCTGTTCTGGACACAGAATGCATTTAGTTTCAGTGATAAAAAATATCGTGGCCGTAGCTGAAAAAAGAACGTTCGAAAATCGATCGACATCACCTTATATGTCCAACACAATCCGAACAGCTACAAGTCCATTTAGCCATAACAGAATTGCGTTCCCTTTGCACGCGATGCCACCTTATTGCATTCGTACACAAATTAATCGTACTAATTTCCTCAGGGGAGCTCTTGGGGCCATCAACGGTGGCACTGCCTGGATACAATCCCTCAGCTAGAAATGTTGCAAGGGTAGCAAGTCAATTCAGCATGGGCTGAAACAACCTTCGCTGTATGTCAGATAAAGTAGAGCGGAACACTTCAGGTGGTTTTCACAATTTCGCAAGTTTTGTGCGATTACCATTTAACTTTCACGATGTTAAGTAATTTTGTTTATATATGTATATATATAATTTACGTACATTTGTACATGATTTAATGTATATATATATATATATATATTATATATATATATATATATATGTATATATTTTTTTTCATTATATATATATATATATATATACATAACGTCAGTGTATATTAAATATACATACACATAAATTTGAGAGCATAAGCCCAGTGAACGCAGGCCACACACGGATGGAGCAATGCCCCATCACGATTGTTTAATGGTATGTTATTTATGGTTGTGTTATGTTGCTGGGGGAACCATTTGTTTTTAGCATGGGTGTGAAGATATTTTGAATAACTTACAGATATAGATCCGATACAATATGTTTTGTGCAATGGTCGCAATGAAAGGGTGGTGTAATGCTTATGTGAATAGCTTATTCAGTTTCAAAGTAGCAGGTGGGGATAAAAATGTGTTGTGAGTCATTTGGCTTGATGTCACTGTGGGAAAGGCAACAGCAATATTTAGGATAGGGTGATCAGGAACCCTGCCACATTCTCAGCAACTGAGCTTGACAAGGTGATTTGTGAGGAAATCAGTAGAAACTTTAAGAGGAAGTGCCTTATTCTCGGTGACTTTAATCTAAAAGGTTATGAAATGCTGGTGTTGGCTCCCATCATGAAATGTTCAGGAAATGCCTTGAAGAGGACCTGTTCTTACACCAGTTTGTATCGGAACCTACCAGGCATGGTTCATTCTTGACCTTGTATTCTCGGATTTAAGTGACTTGGTTCAAGACTTGACTGTAGGCGAAACTCTGGGAAAAAGTGACCATAACATAGTTAGATTCAAGGCACATGTAGGGGAAATTATCAAGGATAATTTGGCAAAGGTTCCAAATTTCAACAGAGCAGACTTTAACGGCATGAGAGTGGCTTTAAGTGCCATCAGATGGGAAGAAGAATTCTCCAATTTAAATACGTGAAATGTGGGAAAAGTTCAAATCTTACTTAAAGGAAACTCAGATTAGACATGTCCCCCAAAAGCAAAGACGCAAAAGAAGGGTAGGAAAGCCAGCATGGCTTACACCAGACGTGATAAAAGCAATTAGGGCTAAGAAAACTGCATTTAGAGTTTTTAAAGAAGCCTCAAATGTCATTAATCTAAAGGCGTATCGAAAAGCTAGAGACACTGTGAAGCAAAAACCAGAGCAGCAAAGCGAGCAAAGGAACTAGATTTAGCTAGAAACTGTAATGGGGACAGTAAAAAGTTCTTTAGTTTCTACAAGCTGAGTAAAGTTTCTAGCACAATTGGTCCACTGGAAGTAAACGGGACTACATTGGGTGAGGATAGTGAGATGGTTGAGGAGCTGAGCAAGCAGTTCAAATCAGTGTTTACATTGGAAGATATGACCATTTGCCGACCGTACACCATAGTTCAGTTACATGGGATCTGACAAATGATGTTGATTTCATTGGTAGTGATGTTGTTTACAATCATATCAGGAAAATAAAGCCAAATAAGGCAGCAGGACCTGATGATATTTATGCTAGGGTGTTGCGGGAAACTGAAAAGGAACTGGCATTTCCACTTAGTATAATATTTTGTAGATCAGTTTACATAATGAAATTCCAACCGATTGGAAAAGGGCAAATGCAGTTCCTATTTTCAAGAAAGGAGAAAGAGGGAAAGTTGAAAACTATAGGCCAATAAGTCTCACATCCCTAGTCTGCAAGGTACTGAATCAATTATCAAGGATAGAATAGTTAGTTATCTGGAAGGTAGCAGATTGATTCAAGATACTCAACATGGATTTAGAAAAGGACGATCGTGTCTCACAAACCTCTTTGGACTTTTTGAACTTCGCCACAGAACAATTTGATCAGGGAAATCAGGTTGATGTAGCATATCTTGACTTTAGTAAGGCCTTTGACAAGGTACCCCATAAACGGTTAATGATACAGCTTCAGTCCCATGGTATTGCGGTAGCATTTAAATGGATAGAGTTGTGGCTTTCAGATAGACAGCAAAGAGTGATGCTAATGGTACAAAGTCATCATGGCAAAATGTTTTAGTGGAGTCCCCAGGGGTTACTGGGCCATTACTGTTAATTATATTTGTAAATAACATTGAAAGTGGCCTAAGCAGTAAAGTTTTGAATTTGCAGATGATTTGAAGGTCTTTAGGGCAATAACAGGTCAGGATGAGCATATCTCGCTGCAAAAGACTTAGACGAACTTGTGAAGTGGTCCGAAGAATGGCAAATGAAATTTAACTTTGATAAGTGCAAAATCATGCATGTAGTAGCAGCATATGAAGGCTCCATACTTGATGGGTGGCCAAGTGCTATCAGTGACTCAACAGAGAAGGATTTAGGTGTTATTCTAAACACAAAATTGGGGGCATCAGAACAGACCAAGGAAGCCAGGAAGAAGGCACTGAGAATGCTCGGGGCAATAAATAGGAATGTATCATACAGAAGTGAGGAAGTGATCAGGAAGCTTTACTGTGCATACGTCAGGCCACATTTGAATACTGCATCCAAGCTTGGTCTCCTAGCTATGAAAAAGATTGTTGGCTTTTAAGAGAGTACAAAAGAGGGCTACAAAAATGGTTAATGGCATAAGCAACCTGGCATATGAGGAAAGATTGAAGAAATTGAATATGTTTTCACTTAGATATAGAATGGAGGTTCATGGGTTTTAAATTTGTCAATGGTCTGGAGAGGGATACTTGGGGAAATGTTTGAATTTAACAGAAATGATGCAATTAGGGTATAAATTAAATTAAATTAACCAAGCAGAACAGTTAAGGCAAACTTTCTTCACCAACAGGTGGGAACTGGAACAGGCCAAAAACACGTGTAGCACATTGAACATTTTAAAAAGCATAGACAATCATTATAAGAATAGAGGGCTTGTTTTGTATTACAGGGCTGATTGGCGATTTTGGGCAATTCGTGTACGGCAACGAAGGGCCTGTGGCTGGTTGACTATTTTATGTTTTATGTTTACGAAGCAATGAGCTATTCACATTAAAATGATAGGCCTCGGGAAGACCGAATTTAAAATCAATTAAGTTGAATCTGAGCCTAATATTTAATCTTCACTCTTGTTAACATCGTTCTGAGTGTTCAATGCGTATGCTTGAGTCATGCCTCTATTTTCTCGAATTTGACAATTAGTTTGCGCTTTCGTTCGTAATTTCCTCTAGCGCCAATCAGGCCTGGGTGCATAGTTCCCTGTATTGTCGCTAGGCGGTGCTAGTGAAAATGAGCCACTGGCCGACAGTGGGATCCAGTTCTGTTTCTTCTGTTTTGATGCAACGAAAATTGGAACTTAACGGAGTTCGATATATTTTCAAAGAAGCTTTGGTTGTTGAATAAGTGACCATGCGCATGGCAGTAGATACCTCATCCTGTTGCCACTTGACCTATTCAAAACATAAGAATATCAAGCTGAATATGCTGAATGTTACTGGAAGTTCCATGCCTATCTATATGTATATTCGTTTCTTTTGGACAAGCTGGTTTTATACATTGATGATAATTTATATAAATATTATGGGAGCAATGGGGAAATTGATTTCAATAATGGTATAAACCTTACGCTATTTTTGTATGCTAGATAATCAAAGAAGTGAAAAATGACTTGCTTTGTTGAAAAGAAGTAGCCTGTGAGAAAAGGTAGGAATTTGTTCAGTCAATGTCTTGCCGTGGGTAACAATTTGGCATCGACTTTGGATTCTTTATTTACCCAATTACACAACTTCTTAGATATCTGATCAGAAATTAGTCGGAAGTCGGTTAGAAATTGTTATATTGTAAAGGCAGGAATACAATCAAATACGTCGCATACGTCACATACTATGTACAGCCCTGAAAATCACCGATATTATGGAAGTATTTTTTTAAAGTTTTTGATCGTTGTATTATGTCAGCTGTGGCTATGTGTAGACGTAACTACGTCCTTGCATGCATCTAACCGTTCATCGTATTGTTCCACAGCTGTACTGGCTGTGTCATCAACCTTCCCGAGGACTGGGAGCCGGAGGACTTCGCCGACAAACCGCTGCTGGAGCAGCCGGAGAAGCCGTTCCCGGTGCCCTTCTGAGCCGGCGTTCAGGTCGTGCTCAGCTGTTTCCCCCTCCTTTCTGAGTCGTGAATGGTTGAGCAGGTGGTCGGTGTGGGTCGGAGCAACAGTGCTCAGTCCCGTTCGCAGGTTGCCATGTCCCACATGCAGGTTATCATGTCCCATATGCAGGCTGAGCAGGAGGTCGGTGTGGGTCGGACCAACAGTGCCCTGTTCCACAAGCGGGGACCATGTTCGGATCTCACTGCAATGCACTTATCCGCCTGGTTTTTAGAAAGCTACTATTTGTCCGTTTCTAATGCAGCCCTTGGTCGTTTTCAATCGATCAGAGGCATCCCCCATATAACTCGACTCTTCTAGAGTAGATCTACTCCACTTTAGACATCGCACCCACGTCCCTTTAGGTAGCAGATTCTATCCGAACCATCCTTATCCAGGCCCCGTGCCGCACCTCGGTCCCGTTCTGACAGACTTCCGTCCTCCACTCGACACTTGCCAGGTAACTCAGTTGGCCGTCTCCCGGCATCACACCAAGGCCTCAGATGATGCCAGACCAAACGACACCAGTTGGTGTCAGTCGGTACAGCCTGGGTGGTCCTGGTGTTACCACTCGCGTGGTGCTACGCCCTGTCCAGATACGTGGTGCCACGCCCTGTCCAGATACGTGGTGCCACGCCCTGGCCAGATATGTGGTGTCGTGCCCTGACCAGGTACGTGGTGCCATGCCCTGGCCAGATACGTGGTGCCACGCCCTGGCCAGATACGTGGTGCCACGCCCTGGCCAGATACGTGGTGCCATGCCCTGTCCAGATACGTGGTGCCATGCCCTGGCCAGATACGTGGTGTCATGCCCTGACAAGGATACGTGGTGCCATGCCCTGTCCAGATACGTGGTGCCATGCCCTGGCCAGATACGTGGTGTCATGCCCTGACCAGGTACGTGGTGCCACGCCCCACACAGTGTGGAAGCATCTGGTCAGCCTTCTCTCCATTGTGGACACATTTTTCCGGCCTTCACTAAGGTGCGAAAACATCCTGCCGATCTTGTCTACAGCGTGGAAGCATCTGGTCGACCTTCTACGCAATGTGAAGATATCTGGCCGGTCTTCTGTTCGGTGTGGCAACATCTGGTCAGCCTTCCGCACAGTGTGGCAACATCTGGTCAGCCTTCTGTACAGTGTGGCAACATCTGGTCAGCCTTCTGTACAGTGTGGCAACATCTGGTCAGCCTTCTGTACAGTGTGGCAACACGCAGTGTGAACACGGTCTGTACAGTGTGGCAACATCTGGTCAGCCTTCTGTACAGTGTGGCAACATCTGGTCAGCCTTCTGTACAGTGTGGCAACATCTGATCAGCCTTCTGTACAGTGTGGGAGCATCTGGTCAGCCTTCTGTACAGTGTCCAAACATCTGGTCAGCCTTCAATACAATGTGGGGGCATTTGGCCAACACTCGTTCTACAACGTGACAGCACATGGTCGATGCTCGTTATGCATTGTGGGAACATCAGGCCGATGCCAACTACCCAGTGCGGGAACATCTAGTCGATGTGAATGTGCAGCGATGGAACATCTGACGAACACGCGTGTGCAAAGTGGGAGCATCTGGTAGAGCGACGGTTGAAGTCCATGTTGAGCTATGCCTTTTATTCGCACAATTGCATACAGTATATTTCATCCTGGAATGAATGTACCGATTTTTCATCAATACATTTGTATGCGTAATGGGTTTTTCGCTTGACTAGCCAATTGCATTGCTCCATCCCTGGTTAAAGATCATCCCCGTTAACCAGGCCTCCAGATTTATCGCTGGGAAGCCATCCAATGACCATAGGCGGCATCACGAAAGGGAGGGAATTAACGAATCGATAATTGTTAACTATGAATGTTTTAAGAAAATGAAATATGAAATCAATTCGCGTCCCATGGCTATAGTTGATTTCATTATAGCACGTTATTCGCATTTATATATGTGCAGATGCACATAATGAATGCATATATATATATATATGTATAAAATATATATATATATATATATATATATATATATATATATATATATATATATATATATATATATATATATATATATATATATATATATATATATATATATATATATATATATATATTTATATATTATATACATATATATACATATTATGTATGTGTATATATGTATATATACACATATACACATATAGTCCAGGCATTTCGTGAAAAAATGTGGTCAACCTCGGACAAATTGCAACAGAAAGTCTGTCAACTGTTTTATACCCAGAAATGTGTCCTCTATGACATATCAAAAGTCTTAAGGAATCCTAGTGGTGGAAAGTGCCATGGCAGGCATTTTTCAAAATGGCCGCCATAAACCTTATATTTCCCAATATCTCCGCTTTTAAATAACATAGAGCTTTCATTTCAAGTGCTAAACATATATTTTCTGGGGCCAGGAATCCAATGACACACATTTCAATAAGCTAAACCTGACCAAAAAGCGAAAAAGGCAGCCATTTTTCAAAATGGCCGCCATAAAACAGATATTTTACTATATCTCCGCTTCTAAGTAGCATAGAGATTTGATTTTAAGTGCCTAAACATGCATTTTTGGGGGCCAGGAATCCAATGATAACGCCTCTAGACTGGTGGTGGTGGTGGTGGTAGCTGGCCGTGATAAACAGAAAATGCTTGCATACTACAGTGGCCGCAAAAAATGTATACATTAACAATATTTGGCCAATAAAACAACAAGATCAGGGTGCTTCTTTTTAAGCGCTGATGCGGTAATTGCAGGCTCTGATAACACAGCTCTCTTCAGAATATGGTCAGTGCGTGGGGAAGTCTTACGGGGTGCTCCAGAGCCTTTCTTTCTCTCCGGAATGGTGCCTGGGGGTAGGGAGGCGGCGGCCATTTTGAGGCTGTAAAGAACCTGCCTCGTGACCTGTAGATCTCCGGCAACACGTATCATATATACATGTGTACATATATATACACATGTATATATATGTATATATATCTATATATACATACATATATATATATATATATATATATATATATATATATATATACATACGTATATATATCTACATGTGCAAAATGTGCACCAGGTACAGAACAAATGTGCACCAGACGTAGAAAAATGCACCAGAAGCAAGTGACCTTCCTAACAAGTATCCGAAGCAGGGAATCTGCCTACTTGATATATGTGCGGTTCCTTGTTGATATTATAACACAAAAAGTAAGTATTGTGAACCTAAAATAATTTATGACTAACAATTTGCAACTCGGTCGCCTAGGCGTGCGTAATCCGTTGGGAACACATCATTTATCGCCACCCTCTTCTCATTCGCTGATGCCGTCCATCACGAGACTATCAATATTCCAGCCAGGTACCCGCACTGGTAGGTGGACATTAGCGCCAGAAGGTGTTTAATGCACCCTCTGTTCTACCGTGCAGTCGCGGTGCATTAGGATGGTAATGGAACTTGAATTATTCCGCGGAAGTTTGTAAAATAGATCATGTGTACCAGATTCATCAAAATATATTTCGGATTCGGAGTTCAAATGTTACTTTGTAGGGGTCTCCTTTCTGTCTGGAGTGTCGAGTGAGAACCAGGCTGGTCCGGCCTAAAACAATTTCGTAGGGTAAAAAATCAGCGTATAGCTGTGAACTGCCCAAGCTATTAGCTCGGTGGCAAAATCCTCGATCGCTAGCAAACGTTTACCGCATCTAAAATTTGTCACAGCATCCAGCATATGGTTTTTATACCAAATTATCAATAATTGTACGTCATCATGCTATATCCTCGGAGGAAGTCCTAGTTTTCATAATCGGCTGTCAGCTTTGATAAAGGATATTCATGAACTAGAATGCGAAAGGTGGATCGTGCAAGTCATCATAATTGTGCAAATGCATTTCTGAAAGGCTTTGTCATCCATAATCTATCACTTAGTGCCCATATTCAATTGCACAGGACCTAGACTCAGTGTGCAAATTTATCCATTAAAGGAAACTTTAAGCACTGGATGTGTGGTTCATCGATTTGTCTAAAACCGATCAAGATTAATGTCCAGGCTAAGATTATTCGATGCTAATTCTTATGTTATTGTTATATCACCCCTGGATCCATCAACAGCCGTCACCGCAGGGACGAGTTTATCGGTGTAGAATGCAGGTCGTCATCACTTATCCACTTTGTGAAACCACGTACAATGTTGTGGGCGTGATGCAATTCACACCGGGCACATGTTCAATCTCCAGTCTCAAGTCTCCATAGGTTCGGTGCCGAACATATTCCTATGAACGCCGAACATAGATTCGATGCCGAACCTATCCCTATGAACGAAGTTCTAGGCTCTGTGCCTGCTTTGCTACGTAAGTCGTTGGCTAACAAATACATACTCTGGTAGAAACCCACGAACTTCTCTGTATGCAACCTGGATTGCCTACAACATATCAAAAGGGCAACTTCGCCCGACAACTTGAATGCGCAGTAAATCTCCATGCACATAAGTATGTAGATGGATTTAATCCTCAATAGTGAATACAAATTTACGATCAACAGTTTCCAGTCAGGATTTGCGCGTCTCGGTGCTGCTTTGAATTATGACTGTCCTACAGCGTGACATAGCTGAACTATGACTGGTGTAACATCGTGCTAGAGCTCAAAATTCAGCTCTAACACACCAGTCATAATTTTATGACTGGTGTGTTAGAGCTGAAGCGTGTTAGAGTTGAAGTATGACTGTGATGCATCGTGAACAGAGCTGAGTGGCTGAGTTGCATGGTAACAGAGCTGAAGTCAGTCTGTGTTACATGGTGACAGAGCTGAAGAGTCAGTCTGTGTTACATGGTAACAGAGCTGAAGAGTCAGTCTGTGTTACATGGTGACAGAGCAGAGCTGAAGAGTCAGTCTGTGTTACATGGTGACAGAGCTGAGAGTCAGTCTGGTTACATGGTACAGGCTGAAGAGTAGTTGTGACATGGTAAAGGTGAAGAGTGTCGTGTCGGGACGGCTGAAGAGTGGCGGAGCTACATGGTAACAGAGCTGATGAGTGACTGTTCAACAATGGAGGTGTTTACAGGTGACAGTTCAGTGCTGTACGTGTGTATTGGTGGCCGGTTTGAATTATTATGATTGTGAGTGGTGGGCGACTCTGGTGATGACCGGAATACTAATTGTTTTGTATGCTAACGGTTTTGAATACTGAGTGCTTTAAATGAAAACTGTTTTGGGTAATGTCGGTTGGGAATATTCACGATTTGAATCGCAAGAGTGTTAAATGACGCCTGCTTTTAATCGACATATGACCATTTTTGGATGATGGACTCGGACAGTTATTAGGTGCAGCACCAGGTAACACTGTGTGTGTGTGTGTGTGAGAGGGTCTGAGATTTTTTGCACTGGGATGTTACATGAGACACGTAGCGTGCGTGATGGACTCGGACAGCTACCACTTGCAGCACCACGTAACACGACGTTCATGATGGACTCGGACAGTTACCACTTGCAGCACCACGTAACACGACGTTCATGATGGACTCGGACAGTTACCACTTGCAGCACCACGTAACACGACGTGCATGATGGACTCGGACAGTTACCACTTGCAGCACCACGTAACACGACGTTCATGATGGACTCGGACAGTTACCACTTGCAGCACCACGTAACACGACGTGCATGATGGACTCGGACAGTTACCATGTGCAACACCAGGTAACACGACGCGCAGCACGCCAGATCTCCCGGCTATTGCTGTGGCACGAAATGCTTGTGTCAGTGAGCGTGGTGTCGACGCCAGGCTCCGGTGGCCCTTCGCCCGAGTCGCGCCGAGTAAGCGCTGCTCTCAGGCCCCCCCCCCTCGAGTGGATGTCCGTCGACTTGCGTTACTTGCGCGGACAGCGGACAGCGGACACACACGTGTGTCCGTCGACACAACTGGGCGTCTCGATGAAGTGTTCTCGGCACTTCCTGTCTCAATGCTGCCGTATCGTAGGACTCAACCGTTTCACCGTGATTTTAGCAATTTTCAGGCAGATTGTTGACTGACTCTCGGCCGGATTGACACACATTTGAGACACGAATTGAAAGCTTCCGACGAAATCGTAAAATGTACTATTTTAGGCATACCAAGATTACATTCGGCCACTATTCTGCTATGTGAACTTGCCTATGCTTGGCACATACAGTTAAGAAAGGAAACGTTGCAAAACAATGTGCTGCTGCTATGGTTTGCTCATATCTGAACTAAATCTCAACAAAATACAAGAACAAAAAATTATCAAACTTCATTTTCTACCAAAAATTGTTATATGTGTTCTATGCAACGTCTTCCTGACTATACTATAGCGAATATCCCTACCCAAGAATTGATGCGCTAAGCAGACATCAATGCACCGCCGCACCAAAACTCTGCCGCCAAACAGCGCTTCAATATTCCAAGGACACTTTTCCAAGTCACTGTCTAGGAGACCTGAAGTCATCCAAATAAGCCAGGCACTGCAAAATTTAGGACATACATTTTGGATCACTTCTGCATCGATGTACACTCTCATTATCTTATGCCGGGCATTAAGTTTTGTAGCACATCCCAAGTCAGGGATATGCTAAAACGAACTGAGCTGAATGAAGCCATGTCACAAAGAGCAATACCATGTTCTAAATTGGCAACCCGGCAGCTCTCCTTCTCATGTGAGTATCGTCAAACGGCGCCGCTCACCTTATGCTTAATTGTCTGCTGGATGGTAGCCAGGGAACGATCAGTACGACCTCACGCCAGGCTGCTCACGACGTATCAACTACATTCGGTCGCAAATTGAAACATTGAATTCACCTTTCTTTGGCACCGGATTGAAAAAGAGCGGTGCTTATTTGTCACAGCCTTTCATGCATTTTTGTTTTGCTTCAAACTTAACCATGTCACAAAGCCAAAATATAACCGAGGATACTCGGCGTGATCGTAGGATGATTATATGGAGTCGACATAATGCCATCGGGCAATGTCCGGCAGTCGCGGCCGGTTCGATTTGCGAGCCAGGCTGCAGTAAGTGATGTGACTAATGTGATGGGGAAGTGTGTACACGACTTCGGAAGGCACTACAACTTGCATGCATGTGACTCTCTTGCCGATCCATTTAGCATTTGTGAATTATCGGATACGAAGCCAATACACCGAACTAGGTACAAATCCGAACCAAACACCGAACCCATGGAGACGCTATCGCACCCCGAAAATACCGCACTGAATACCATGCGACCGAGCGTGCACGCATTTCACATTCCCGCTCATAAAATCCGGCCGAACCCTTCAGCGCACATCCACGTCTCGCGCTACCCGACCGACGCACGCTCACAAGAACATGGTCCTCGCATTACCGCCACGTGACGTCAGCTGGCTTCCTGACCTCACCCCTGACCTGTGGCGGCGGCACCGGCGGCTGACTGACCCGGCGCGACCCGGCCAGCTCCAGTGGCCGCGGCCGCCGGCCGGCCGGCCGTCGCGCCGTGTGCTTTGATCCGCGCCCGTGTGGAAACGCTGACGCGGTGGCGGCGCTGGCGCGTGGGCGCCGGCCCCGCCCGGGGCGCCGCCGCGCCACTCGCCCACCGCACCCCTCCGGCACACCAGGTCGGCCACGGCCCCCCGGCGCGGGCGCCGGCTCACACTCGCTGGCCGAGGTGGGGCGCGGGCGCGGGCGCCCACATAGCACCTGTCTTCAGGACCTGTCGTCGCCGACCCCGACGCCGTCGCCGACCCGCCGCCTGGCGCCGCGGCCGTCGAACGCCACGATTCTGCCGGCTCCGACGCAGGCGTCGGACGACCGAAGTCGTCGTTTTTTAAGCTGGTGCTGAAGACAGCGCAATGCACAGGTGAGCTGTACGGCAGGGCGCACAGCACGGCGTTGTCGGATGGAGTTAACTCTCGCGGTGCAGAGGTCAAGTTGACCTAAGTTGACCTTCCCCTCGGGATTTTCTAGTATAACTCAACAGTTAGTATATTGTTATGGAATTTGCTTGCCTTCTAATAATTAGTTAGCACACATTGTTGCAAAGCTTGCCATATACATATGCAGACGTACATACATACTACAATATATATATATATATATTATATATATATATATATATATATATATATATATATATATATATATATATATATATATATATATATATATATATATATATATGTATATATATATGGATATATAGATACATGCATAAATGTATTTATATACAGTAGTTAGGTTCCCGAAGCTAAGGTAGATAAAAGTTAAGCGACAGCCGCTTCTTAATGCACGAACTACATGTCCATCAAAACATTATATATAAGTAAGCTGTGCAAGATGCATTCAAAGACAAAATATGAGTATATATGCAAATTCAAGTATCACCTCATCAGCAACATTGACTTTTGCACATCATGTCAGTGTGATAGAATGCGGCTTCAACCAACATATCATCGATTCTGAAGCAGTAAATCGGACTTGTTTCCACGACCAATATCCAAATACTACGGCATATGCCGGGCGACCGACTACATCCCGATATTGAACTGTTTGACATGACCGGGAAGGTCAAATAGAAGAAAACGAAAAACATGACTGTTAACTCTCAAGGACGGAACTACATCATGCTGTCTACCCTATCTTTGTGTTTATTCTGGAGCAAACGTTAGTGGGTGTCCGTCGTCCCCGTCGCTGGTACTGCCAAGGATGGGAAATTGCGCGGGACTGCCAAGTTCAATTCGATCATAAATTAATCAGGAGGTTAAAAACTTTTCGAAATTGAATTCGCTATCGTTCCTTAACTTTCGTCTAGTATTTCGTCTGAAGTCAATTAATTTTATCGCTTGAGGAAGCAACCCAGCCAGCATTTTTGCGCCAGGCCCGATCCGGTCTTGGCTGGGCTAGCTCGGGCTGTCCTGCTTGGGGCGAACTAAGTTTTTCCTCCAGTTCACGGCGAGAGTTGACACAGAACGCGCAAGCGTCCCAGTACCAAAGCACAAGCTCAACCCAGTTAAACGAGCTCAGCCATTGCCCAAAATCATCCCACGCATGCCAGAGTACGCTCTGGTTAAACCCAAGCAACGCTTTTGTATCAATGATGTGCCCCAGATCAGGCTACGCTTGGCGTACTCGGGCAACGGGTACGGCAAACCCGATTTCAACCCGAGTTAGGCCAAAGCAATGCCATAACAAGCCTGATTCAGCCCCGATCGGAATGGACTTGGACATGCGAGGGCAGTTGCAATCAGGAAAAAGTCCATTTAGATTGGGCTGAACTACGGCTTTCCCCATGTGTCTGAGCAAGACGTAGCTCCGCCCAAACACATTGCTGACTGTGAGAAGAACTGGACTCGGCAGTCGCTATTATTTTCCCTCAGTGTGTGTTGTTCTTCATATAGCTAAGAACCTAAGCGGTACAATGCATTCAAACATTTATTAACCCTCCTACTAACAGCTTTACGCCTTGTACTATAGTTCTTCAAAGACATACATGTATACAGCGACACTCCGTGCAAGGGACTGGAAGCTCAATTTAATCGTATCAAAATGCAAATGTTTTAATAAGAAAAAGAAGAATCCCTGGTTTGTTTGCGACGCATTATAATGCTAGACGATATAAGTCTCCAGCCTCTCGTGCCGATTAATTGCAGGTGGACTCGGCAACCCCGCCGATTGCTGGATTCGAACTCACGATCTTACGAACAAGAGTCAAAAGCCCTGCCGATTAATCTACCGCTGCTGCCCACGAGTCTCTCAAATTCGCTCTGAAACGTAATTGCATTTACTCGAAGTGCAAAACCAATGTGGTTCATTCAAAAGCATTTTTTGCATTCGTCAAAATTAATGTGTTTTCCTGAAAAGCATTCTTTATATCCGTAAACGTCAATGGGGAGGGGGTTTATTGGAAAGCTGTGTTTTTATTCGTGGCTATGGAGTATTTTTTCGATCATGAGCTAACTTTTTCGAGCCATGCAAATGCCATCGTATTGAGGCAAAACAGAACACTTGGCTTTTCAATCTGAACTTTTAGTCGGCCACCTTGAGATACAGGTTAAATAAGCAGGCAATTCGCGCTCTTTGCACCGCCGACTTGCATTCAGTACTAGAATATTGTTGTGCGCTTTGAGTCGGGACGTCACAACTCCACATCGCTTGCATTGGTGGGGCTCAACACAAGCTTTTTTTTGTAATGTGTTTGATGCAATGCACAAAACTCAAGTTCCTTGATTGTGAAGTCGCATAACGCCGGGTCTCTCCAGGCAAGACGTGCAGGGTCTGATGTTTTCATCTTCAGATTACTTCGCGATATTTTCGATTTTCGCACATCTCAGAGCGTTTAACGCTGCATTTATCGCCAAGAACACCAAGAAGTGCGCTATCATCGCTCTGTCATGTTCAAGTTGCCAGAGTCCGTACTGTTACTGCCGGTACTGTTAGAGTCCGTACTGTTTCTGCCGGTACTGTTATAGTCCGTACTGTTGCTGCCGGTACTGTTAGAGTCTGTACTATTGCTGTCCATACTGCCAGAGTCCGTACTGTTGCTGCCCCTACTGCCATAGTTCGTACTGTTACTGTCCGTACTGCCAGAGTCCGTACTGTTGCTGCCGGTACTGTTATAGTCCGTACTGTTACTGTTCATATTGCCAGATTCCGTACTGTTGCCGCCATACTGCTAGAGCCATAATGTTACTGGCCGTACTGCCAGATTCCGTACTGTTGCTGCCGGTACTGTTAGAGTCCGTACTGTTGCTGCCGGTACTGTTATAGTCCGTACTGTTACTGGTCATATTGCCAGAGTCCGTACTGTTGCCGCCCATACTGCTAGAGCCCATAATGTTACTGGCCGTACTGCCAGATACCGTAATGTTGCTGGCCGTACTGCCAGAGTCCGTACTGTTGCTGCCGGTACTGTTATAGTCCGTACTGTTACTGGTCGTACTGCCAGAGTCCGTACTGTTGCTGGCCGTACTGCCAGAGTCCGTACTGTTGCTGCCGGTACTGTTATAGTCCGTACTGTTACTGGTCGTACTGCCAGAGTCCGTACTGTTGCTGCCGGTACTGTTATAGTCCGTACCGTTACTGGTCGTACTGCCAGATACCGTAATGTTGCTGCCGGTACTGTTATAATCCGTACTGTTACTGGTCGTACTGCCAGAGTCCGTACTGTTGCTGCCGGTACTGTTATAGTCCGTACTGTTGCTGCCGTACTGCCATAGTCCGTACTGTTGCTGCCGGTACTGTTATAGTCCGTACTGTTACTGGTCGTACTGCCAGACACCGTACTGTTGCTGGCGACGTTTTTGTGTGAGCCCTCGCATATTGAGCTAATGTTTAGCTTCCTCGCCGAAAATCGTTGATGACTCCATAGTGGTGGCGAGGAGACGCTTTGTGTAGTAACCTATTGCGTTTCAAAGTGTATAACCTAGGTGAGCGGACGTGTTGCATTGCATTCAATATTATTTCGGTATTATCTTCTTTGTATCAACTCGTATGTCTTTCATCTTGATCTTATAGCACATGAATTGCTTGTAATATTTGTTAGCATTTCATCTATATTTTGGTTTGACTTCACAAATGTGTTGAGGTCGGGCAATGACATTGCCTAAAGATGTTTCGTTTCTTTGGAATTCGTGAAGTTTTGATTGTGTTTAAATACCAGCAGCTAGTGCTCATGCATAGTGGTGGCGTTTTCAACGAAACACGTATTTGCATGTTATACATCTGGTATTTTTCTCCGAAGGGTAAGAACGATATAAGCTACACTTGGGATTTTACCTGTCGGTAATCAAGACAGGATGCACAACACGCAAAGCACGGCGTCGACAAGACTACCACCGTGCATGAGCGGCGTTGGCGTTTGAACGTGTGAGAATGTCACTCGTGGCGCTGCACGCACCAACTCAGCGTCACAATTTGGATCATGTCTCATTTTTCAATCTTTCGGCCATCGACAAAAATAGCTGACTGCAGTTGAATTAAATCACATTATACTTTGTGGAGCTTTCAATTTACGATCATCGTATTTAGACGCGGATTCAGCTAAATACAGCTGATATATAGAAAATGGAAATCACACCGAGTCTTGGCTCAATTCAAAACTTATTTTAAGGTATTGCAGAGAAATCTTGTGGTTCAGAATAGCAGTTCCAATCAAGCAACTGACAAACGCAAAAGAAGTAAGGCAGCAATGCATTTGGCATAACTCGTTGATTCGGATAGGAGGGGAACCAATTTTACACAATGAACTAAAGGGAAAAGGTGTGAACCTTACTGACGACTTTTTGGATCACACTGATAACATGCTTTCTTTTTTAATTGGAACAATTTCGTCCACATGGGTTAAGCCAGCTCACATATATGATGTGGTGTCAAGCCATCCATTCACAATGGAAGCACTTAACTGTACAAAGTCCTCATTTACAATCCAGAGCTAATCGTAAACGTACTATGGAAGTGGCGAACAAGATAATTTCCCTTTCGCTGATATAATCTAAATATTTTTGCAGCCAAAATGTATCTGGCGTGAAGCCAGCCGCACAAAAAAAGTTGGGACGAGGAAGGAAAGGAGTTCGATGGAGCGTAGAGGACGATATATTTCTTGCCTTTTAAAATCACCTCATCGACGAGATTGCGAAGTCTTCAACATATGATCATTCACCGTTATTTTCCAACACGACGATTTTATGCATTAGGAAAGTACTCGATGACCCATTTTGCGAGAACTGTGGAGAGGTAGAAACAATAGAACACCTAATTGTTTTGCGTGTCATTCATTGAGGATATTTTGGCAGAAATTATCCAACGAATTAAATCAAGTAAGGACCGGAGATGAGGTCAATAACTTAAACGAAAGCAACGTGTCGTTTGAGTGCACTAGTCATAGAGATGTCACAAATCGTGTCATATTATTAGCGAAAGGGTTTATTGTTTGTCAACGTGTCAGGGGGAATGCTTTTATATACAACCATTCAAAAATCGAGCAATTGAGTAATTAAAATGAGGGATATTGAGAAGGCCATGGCTAGAAAAAAACGAAAGAGTAGAGAGGCTTAGAAAGAAAGGTGGCCGTTTAGAAAATATATGGGCGTGATGTCACGTGGTCGGTTGGTTATCTTTTATTTGTGTGATATGGTGCTATGATGTATTCGAGCTTAATTCAGGCCCAGTCGAATCGAGTTTCATATTTCTGTGCAATGACAAGGGGTGGGTAGGTGGGGGTTAGAGGAAGGCGATATCACGGAGTTGTAGAAATTGATGAGCACATAGTGTTGTGGGGTGATTGATGGTGTGTGAAGTGATGGAGTGAAATGTTATATGACAAACATTCGAAAAAGAGGAAAAAAAGAAGTTTATATTTCTGGATCTTGTTTGTTGGACATTGATTGTACAAAATCATGATAGACTTCATCTTCCGGATTTTTAGATTGTGGTTGTAAGAAGCAGTACAAGGTATTGACGAACGCATTTTGAAATGTCCTTTGTAGTCGTGATGTTCTTGGGTGCTAATACATTCTATTCCCAAACAAAACGTGCATGAACCCCAGCCGAAGTTATATTGAACACTCCCAAAGCTCCACAACTTTCCAAAGAACCGAGATGTCTTACAGCCATCTCCCGCCATCTCGATCACGACGGGTCTGCACGATATCTGCCATCGCGGGGGACCGCGTGTTGGCGGACTGCGGGCACTCGTCGGCTCGGTAGCCGACTCTAGGGTTAGTTCGGCAACGTTAGAGAGATCTGCCATCATGAGGGATCGCGTGTTGGCAGACTCGGTAGCAACCGGCTCGGTTAGCACGATATCTGCCATCATGAGGGATCGCATGTTGGCAAACTCGGCAGCAGCCGGCTCGGTTAGCACGATATCTGCCATTGCGGAGGACCGTGTGTTGCCAGACTCGGTAGCAGCGGACCCGGTTAGCAACCGGCAGTGTGTCGTGTGACCTTGTGCAGCTGGCCGCCTCAGGTCAGCTGCCAACTGCACTGCCCCGTCCTAGGCCCCTCCAGCACGTGGCCGACGTGTCAAAGACCGTGACCGGGCCCATAGGCACGACTCGCAGCCGCCCACGCAGTGGCGGACACCGCTCGCAGCCGGTTTATTGCCCGCGTGAACTTGCGACCTTTCACTATGGCACTGAGTTGCGGCTGCTAAGATGATAAATCGGAGATGCAGGCCTGACTTTCATTGAATCCGTTGGTGTAATGCCGAAAAAATGATGCGGCCTGGGATGATTAGAAACATGGAAACAACTACATTCAGTTTTTTTCAGACAACGTTTCAGCGTCATGCCTTCTTCTAAGACTAAAGCTAACGATCATTTTTTTCGTCGTTAGCTATGGAAAAGTTATGGTGTTAGTATGTTGGGTAAGTGTATATATATATATATATATATATATATATATATATATATATATATATCAGGGCATCTTTTCAATGTACTTCAAATGCGTCTTCATTACCCCAGCTGCAACCTTTTTGTCATGAGCAACGACATGCTATGAAACTATTTTCAAATTAAAGCTAAATTCGAATTAAAAACCTCAACAACAGTACTTATTGCCAGTGATTTGACGTCGCCTGAGACGTTTTCATGCAGGCGGCTTGTTTGATGTGCTGAACAATAGTGACCAGGAACCAAAGTTTACGGCTGCAGCTCAAGCCAGCTCGTAACGGTAGGGTCGTCGATTCGAGGTTGGGTGGCCGGCGGATTCCCCGCTACCCAGCCTTGCAGGTTCCCTGCTCCCCAGCGTGACATGGGCCACAATAACCCAAGCTTCTTCCTTTCTGCTGATGAAATGATCCATTTTTGCTCAGCGAGTAACTGGTACAAAATCGGAGGAAGATGACCGCCTCGTGCGATCCTTAACTGTATAAAATGCGCCTTGTTTTGCGTATTTAGCTGTAGTGCCGAGTAATTGAGAGGAAGCAAGCACCATTTGGGAATTTCACCTTACCGCAACAGGGCAGATGAAGGATTTTCTAGCTCATCAGAGCCCATTAGCCGATCTTAGTGTTCAAACTAAAAGTACAAATGTTTAAGATAGTCTGGAGTATGGGACAGGTGCCTCTCGACGCCATGCACTACAGATCACGGATTATATTAGCCCAAGCAAATTGAAACATTTGTCAAACTTCGGTTTCGTAACACGGAACGTACGTCAAAGCTGTTCGAAGTTTTATATAAATAGCTTCAAACTGATGACGTATATAATATAGTCACATAGTATATACTGGAAAGACACCCCAGGCTATCAAAGTGACATGGGAAAAGAGTCTAACGAGGTCCGGTTTTTCACGTTTCTAAAGACAGCCTATCTCAATTTATCTGCACAAAAACATTCTTGAGTATGATTGTATGAACCAATAAGGCAGGTACGTCAGCTGTCGAACCAATGGGAAATAATTAGTCAGTCTTGACGAGCCGACATTTTGGCTCCTCCGGTATACCAGACGAATATATTCTGAGGCTATGTCATGCCAGACCAATGTACGGCAACGTACGGCAGTCGTTCCTGTCTGTCGGATCAATATTGAATCTTCTAAACCATTATTACCGGGCGTGTAAGCCTCCGGAGGGCAGAAATAATAGCTGTCACACACAAAAATGACGTCACACGCCATATAAATATTTTCAAACCGTTTTGACAGAATATTGTGCTCGTTGAGCGAAAAAAAAATCCTCCCACTTCTCAACTCAGACTCGAACAATAATCTCCAATAACTAGTCTCCTTCAGGATCGCTTTTTGGTAAGCGAATAAAACTTGTCATGGGCAGTTTTCCGACGAACATTTTTCTAGGTCCACATAACAATGGTCCTTATTATACTCATGCATACATAACATAATTATAGGTCCACATAAATGACGTCCCACCCGTGCGTGAATAACCGGAAGCCTTTCAACGCTCAATAAAGCAGCCCCGTCAATAAAAGTTGCTCGTCTCACAATCGAAAGGTTGTGAGTTCGAGTCTCACCTGTCGCTACTCGTCGCCCGCGACCAATCGGCGTGAGAGATTGGCGACGCTACATGACTCAACGGTCGATGTGTCGTAAAACCAATAACCAACCAACCCCGTCAATAAAAACACAGATGAATTCATCAAACAATGATTAAAGCGATCCACGCACAACAAACTCGGATAAGATCATAGAATATGATCACAGAAGCAATCAAATATTTCGTCCTAGAAGGATCAAAGAAGAAGGAAGGGATTTTTTAGAAGGATTCCAAGAAGGGTGTAGCACATTGCAGTGGGGCCATATCTTCCATGTCTGCAGTTGATGGCAGTTCATCAACTGTGGGGCCATGTCGACCTGCCGCAGAGGGCGGGTTTTCTTTGACCTGCCGTAGATGATGCGGATTTCCTCTGCTCTGACTCAGATGCGCACGGGTCTCCCTTGACCTATCCTGGAGATGTACGGATCTCCCTTGACCTATCCTGGAGATGTACGGATCTCCCTTGACCTATCCTGGAGATGTACGGATCTCCCTTGACCTATCCTGGAGATGTACGGATCTCCCTTGACCTATCCTGGAGAGAGGGTTTGTACCGGATGCATCCCTTGACCTATCCTGGAGATGTACGGATCTCCCTTGACCTATCCTGGAGATGTGCCCCTTGACCTATCCTGAGATTCTCCCTTGACCTATCCTGGAGATGTATACGGATCTCCCTTGACCTATCCTGGAGATGTACGGATCTCCCTTGACTGACCTATCCTGGAGATGTACGGATCTCCCTTGACCTATCCTGGAGAGGTACGGATCTCCCTTGACCTATCCTGGAGAGGTACGGATCTCCCTTGACCTATCCTGGAGATGTACGGATCTCCCTTGACCTATCCTGGAGATGTACGGATCTCCCTTGACCTATCCTGGAGATGTACGGATCTCCCTTGACCTATCCTGGAGATGTACGGATCTCCCTTGACCTATCCTGGAGATGTACGGATCTCTGCGGACCTGCCCAGCGGGTGCAGTCTCCATTGACCTGCCATGGAGGGATAGGAGCCTCCCGCGATCTACTTTGGAGACAGCCTGAGACAGAACGGAATGCCTGACAATTATGGAGCCAAAGCACTGTTGGCTTAATTCTCCCCATGTGACGCCTACCACTTCAAATGGCTAAAGGTAGCTAAAATTTGGAGTGCGATCCCCAATCAGCCCCCGTTCCCATGCCCATGAGCGCAAGGCGAGAGAATCATCCGCTTCAGTCAGCAGGTCGTGCCGACTGGTCTGCTGACTGAGGCTGTTGGTGACCGGATAAACGGAATCGACCGGTGTCTCTGGGCGGCCGGGGCCAGCTCAGGCTATCAGCTGGACCGTGGGAACCGACAGGTCGCCTGACCGTCCCACACTGCCAGCCTCAGCTCCCAGTGTTGACCAGTCATTATTCTAATCATCACTACCACCATGCATTAATACTTCCGCGGGCGCGGCCCGAATATCCTTTCCTCCCGCCCGGCAGGAGTTAATGGCTCGTGTCCCTTCCCTTCTGTCCGTGTCAAGCGACACCAAGCGACACCGTGTCAAGCGCTGTCAAGTCTCATGACGAGCCACGTAATAGTTACCAAATGCACGACATTATACCCGGCGCGTCTTCGGTTCAGCCATTCAAATCCAGAAATTGTCGCTTCATCACCGTCAATCCTCCCATTGCCTACCACCATTGCCGTGTGTCGATTGCAATCGAACACACTTTGCTTCATTGACCGTCTCTTGGTGCTTATTAGTTGCACGTGCCCGTGTGTGCACGAATTTGCCCATGAAGGCTAATCTGTCCATGAAGGCTCTGCATTTGATGTGTGCGTTTTGTTTGCGACTGCGGTCAATGTTTGGGTCAGCTGTCTTTAGGTTCTTGTGCTTAGCCCGCCTGTATTTCCGGCCAACCACATACGCACACGTACGTATGCACAAGGTGTTCCCAAATTCCCGACGAACCTCTTGTTTACTTGGTCACTTTTTGTGTCCTGTCTTATTAGTGTAAATCCGTTGCCCGAAGCAGAAACTGATTATCTATAAAACATTTATTTCCAATCCCAGTGAGGGATGATCATAGTTCCACCGGAGGCTAACGGGGATGGCAGACGCTGATTTTCAACATCCGTGAAGGACAATGAGTTCCGCCGGAAGTTTACGGATCCGCTTCCGTTTCCGGGGCGGCAGAGCCGCCGACGCTTGGTGATCTACTGGTCTGCTTACCTTCGCTCAGTTCTCTTGTTTCCATACAATGTTATCTTCCGAACAGCCATGAGCTGACTGATGCACAGCACTCAGTAAGCTATCCCAAACATGCATTTGGTATTTGTATCTTGTGTCGTCTATATTTTTGCTCTAAATCCGTCAGACATCAATGCGATGCTAAACTCGTCGGTCCCTGGTAGACCGAAACGGCAGTACGCTATCAGCCAGCAAAAAAAGAAGAACAGGCATGAACGGTGTAATATAACGAAAGCCCGAAAACAATCATAGTCCTGCCTCCTATCAGATGTCATGCTTTATAATAGTTTTGGGCGTTACATCTCTGATATGGATGTGCTGGGGGCGAATGTAAGGGGGCACTTGGGGAATGTGCCCTCTCCCCCTCCATGGAAGGTGGATGCCCCTCTCGCCGGGAAAAGGGCCCCCTGGAAAGGCTCGAGTACACACCCTTCGAATTTTACAGCAACAGGAGCCCTCTGAAAAGAAAAAGCACCCCTTGAAGGAAAGGTGTACCCCCTTGAATGTTTCAGCCATAGGTGTCCCTCAGAAGGCAAATACATCCCTCCAGTTACTTTCGCAGTGATGTCTGCCCGGACCCGTGTCCCCATGACAATTTTTCTGGATTTGTCACTGAGTTGTGTGCCCTTGGTTTTTGTCACACCTGTGCTTAGAATTTCCGAGATATGATATAACAATAGCCCAGAAATCATTACCATATTCAATCCTGCCTCCCATCAGGTGTCATGCTTTTTAACAATTTGGAGCGTTAGTAATGGTTATGTGCCCTTCCTTTGTCACGTGTGTGCTTCGGTGGAGATGACTAAGGCTAGGTGTGTAGAGACGGGGAACAGGTGTGCTCCACCGCTCGCTACAGCCTTTCTGCATACCCCAGAGTCGAAATTCTTCAATTGCATAATGCTGAAATCTGCAAGTTACCTGAGGTATATTGACGGCATCTTTGGAATTTCGACCCATGGACTGAAAATCCGTACGGACTTTATGCTAACATCCACTGGACCTGACAGCTCGTTTTCCGTAGAACACACGTTCGCTTCAAATAACATTCCATTTTTGGACGCACTGTTCACAGTCGGCGCGGATGGGTCATGCACCACTGAGCTGCACATGAAGCCTTTGGTGGTGCTTGTCATACACCACCACAACTTAGCACGTCCCATTACCACGAGCACCTCGGTGCTCAATGCACAAATGAGAGCGACCCGCATTTCCTCAAACGAAGCCGCGTCTAGGCAGTTTGCAGAAAATGCGCTACCTCTTCTTTGCTGGACGACCTCTCAAGCTTTGCCGGAGGGTAAACCAAATGTTGCGCTCATCAAAGTTAAACAAGATTAGTATCGCTTGGTTTAGCGGACCATCGCTAACATTTAATCCGGTAAGGTCAGCCCTCAGCATTTCCACTTGCCCTTCAGGTGACAAAAACGTCACACCGGTGGCTATAGCCTGAAAGGAAGGTGTAGAATGAAAAAAGTAGTTTATAAGGTGGCGTGCATGATTTGTCTGTCCACCTTCTATGTTGAAGAAACAATGCGTACAGTACGGGAAGGTTCAACGAGCATTTGGGTATGCACGTCTCCGCCGTCACTTTACTCGCCGGGTGGGCACATGCCCCAGCATAACTTCAATATGAACCATCCAGAAACAAATCTTAGGTTCAATATAGATACCGTATGTACAGCGAAAGAAGGTGCGCACTTCAAAATCCTAGAATATCTCTGTATTCGTGAGCTTAAGCTGGTTGTGAATTCCAACCAATCGTCGTGACATGTGATGTAGGGCGTCAGTTTCACCAACGTCTTGCGTGTGGCTGACATATCATCGCGTTCATCGAGCTACTGTCCTTTGAGAATGGCCAAGGAATCGTATACGGTGTGTGCCAATGGTGTGCCTTTGGTAACCTTCTTGTCACAACTGAATACTATCCCCGCCAGTAGCTGACCGTCGTGTCGCGCGCTCCTTCCTTTTATACATTTGCGCGTTAGGTTTCTTGTTGGTGTTTCTGGGTGTGAGTGTGGGTGTTTTTCTTCTTCACTTTGTTTTTTTCCAGCAGGGGTGATAATTGGCTTTTGCCGAGTGTTTGTGTCTTACGTACATTTGTGCTTACGTACTTTTTTGCGCTTATGTACATTTGCGTTTACATACTTTTGCGCATACGTGCTTTTGCGTTTACGTACTTTTGTGCTTACGTACCTTTGCGCTTACGAACGTATGTAAATTTGCGTATACGTACGTTTGCGCAAATTAGCATACGTACATTTGCGCTTACAGTAATCCAAAGGAATGTAGCCTATTACGTACATTTGCGTACATTTGCTTGCGTACATCTGACACACGTACATGTGTCCTTACGTACATTTGTCCTAGAATCATATATATAAATATATACCACACACACTATATATATATATATATATATATATATATATATATATATATATATATATATATATATACATACGTGCGTATGTGCATGTTCCATGCGAAGTTTACATCATAATAATACCTAGCTTATCTAAGACTAGTCAGCCACAAACTTTTGGAATGCCAGTTTTTACCAATGTGCTTATGCCTGCACAGCACAAATGTCAATTCCACAATCCAGTTGCATTTGCACCATGCTGTGTTTTGGTTGATAATTTGTCTGCACCATTGTCAGTGTGTCCCGCTGCGGTAAACGGACTGACGTATAATGGACGGTAATGGACTGACGTATAATGGACGGTGATGGATTGACGGATAATGGACGGTAATGGACTGACGGATAATGGACGGTAATGGACTGACGGATAATGGACGGTGATGGACTGACGGATAATGGACGGTAATGGACTGACGGATAATGGACGGCAATGGACTGACGGATAATGGACGGTAGCTGCCACCGCCAGCTGTGGGCAGCAGGAAATGCGATGCCCGCTCCTACCGACAGGCTGAGGCTGGCCTCCGCCCTGTCCGCGCGACCTCTCCGCGCACTGGTGCGTCGACTGCGCCCCCTGCACGACCTTGACCCCGAGGAGGCGGGGCCGGCGCCGCAGCAGCTGACGGCGGCCGAGCGGGCCGAGCTGGCGGCGGCGCGACCGTTCGCGGCCGTGCCGGGGCCGTCCAGCTGGCCGCTGGTCGGCTCGCTGGCCGCGCTCGTCGGCTCCGACGCCAGCCGACTGGAGCTGCTGTTCGGTGGTCTGCGCCGGCGCTACGGCGACCTGTACCGCTTCACTCACCCGCTGCGGAACGTGGAGATCGTGGTCACGTTCCGGCCGAGCGACGTGGAGAAGGTAGGGGGGGGGGGGCGTGGTGGCGTACTCATGGGTGTGGGCGACGTGGAGAAGGTGGGCGGCGGTGGCGTACTCGTGGGTGTGGACGACGCAGATGGAACGGCTGGGAGAGAGGGGTCGATATTTCACGTGGGATGGCACGGTCTTGGTTCTTTGCTGTGGGCAAGGAGGAAGCAGCTGACTTTTCAGTCGGGTATCTAGTCGCGTTCCTGGCTAGCATTGCGTGTGTCGGTGGAAACGCTTGAAGCTAGCATACAATATCCACATAGAGTTCCAAAGTGACCATCGGGATGACACCACCACGCTGGGGAAAGGGAAAGAGAGTTCCTCAAAACTGCCACATCTTAACGATAAAGAAGGTGCATGCAAAGGCGCATGCTTGCACACAGCAAAAGCTCGCAACAATAGCTTTGGCTATTGAAATGTTCATTTCCAGCTCAGTTCACACTAACGTGATGAGCAGTGCAGTACCATTGTCACCGACGTAGACACTCAGTGGAAAAGTAGGGGTAGATGGCGCATCTCTTCCCCACTCTCACCCTCTCCCCGAAAAGAAATCAGCATGCATCTTGTACTTGAACCTATGCCGTCGACAAACTGAAATTAGGTACCTAAAACGGCTATATTCCTTTTCACGTAGGATAATTCATTCGTCCCTGAGAGCTCAGCAATCCCGTTTGCAGTCACTTGCTTACCACTTCCCGTGCGCTCAGGTGTTCCGCAGTGAGGGGAAGTGGCCCATCCGACCCGGATTCTACCCCGTCCGGCAATACAACAACGCTCACGGACTCAATCAAGGCCTTTTCTCCAGGTGAGTGACTGGTCATCAGGAGGCTTGCAGCCTTGCCAAACCAGAGCACTCCTCACGATGTCTGCCCAGCCATGCCTGAAGTAGGAAATGTGGTGACTGGCGAGCAATCCTTTACCGGTGACTTACCAGCACTGCAAACAAAATTGCGAGACGTCCTGTGATGATCAACTATGAGTCCAGCGGTTCATGATGATGACATATTAGGTCAAAGCAAGTTACCGTAGCCCGTGCCACATATTATTTCCTAAGTTCAGTGCAATAAACCTGTTGAGAGGAAAGACGATTAACTTCCTACAAAACGACTGATCTTGAAAATTTAATCAGCAACATATCGCAGTCACGATGAGCCACCATTTATCCTGGAGAGCTCTTTCCCCTCACAGCAGCCAGGCTATCCTCAATAGCAGTCACACTCGCAGTAAGGGAGCGGGCAGTCTAGGGGTAAGTTGCTCGTCTCGCAATCGAAAGGTTGTGGGTTCGAATCTCACCTGTCGCCACTCTTCGCACGCGACCAATCGGCGTGAGAGATTGGCGACGCTGCATGACTCAGCGGTCGATGTGTTGTAAAACCAATAACCAACCAACACTAGCAGTGACGCAGAGCCCGCATCTCCAGCAACGGCAGGGCGTGGAGCGAGATGAGGCCGGTGGTGCAGCAGTACATGCTGCGGAAGGGCTCGATGCTGCGCTACGTGCCGCACATCGAGTCGTCCGCCGAGCGGCTGGTCGATGCTCTGCTCGCCGACCGCGATCCGGACGGCAGCCTGCAGCACGACTTCCTGCAGCACGCCTACAGGGCCACCTTTGACGGTATGTCGAGCGGCGTCGGCAGACTGCAGCAGGACTTCCTGCAGCACGCCTACAGGGCCACCTTTGACGGTATGTCGAGCGGCGTCGGCAGACTGCAGCAGGACCTCCTGCAGCACGCCTACAGGGCCACCTTTGACGGTATGTCGAGCGGCGTCGGCAGACTGCAGCAGGACCTCCTGCAGCACGCCTAAGGGCCACCTTTGACGGTATGTCGAGCGGCGTCGGCAGACTGCAGCAGGACCTCCTGCAGCACGCCTACAGGGCCACCTTTGACGGTATGTCGAGCGGCGTCGGCAGACTGCAGCAGGACCTCCTGCAGCACGCCTACAGGGCCACCTTTGACGGTATGTCGAGCGGCGTCGGCAGGCTGCAGCAGGACTTCCTGCAGCACGCCTACAGGGCCACCTTTGACGGTATGTCGAGCGGCGTCGGCAGACTGCAGCAGGACTTCCTGCAGCACGCCTACAGGGCCACCTTTGACGGTATGTCGAGCGGCGTCGGCAGACTGCAGCACGACTTCCTGCAGCACGCCTACAGGGCCACCTTTGACGGTATGTCGAGCGGCGTCGGCAGACTGCAGCAGGACTTCCTGCAGCACGACAGGGCCACCTTTGACGGTATGTCGAGCGGCGTCGGCAGAGCCTCCTGCAGCACGCCACAGGGCCCTTGACGGTATGTCGAGCGGCGTCGGCAGACTGCAGCAGACTTCCTGCAGCATGCCTACAGACCTCGCTTTGACGGTATGTCGAGCGGCGTCGGCAGACTGCAAGATCCTGCAGCACGCCTAAGGCCCTTTGACGGTATGTCGAGCGGCGTCGGCAGACTGCAGCAGGACTTCCTGCAGCACGCCTACAGGGCCACCTTTGACGGTATGTCGAGCGGCGTCGGCAGACTGCAGCAGGACTTCCTGCAGCACGCCTACAGGGCCACCTTTGACGGTATGTCGAGCGGCGTCGGCAGACTGCAGCAGGACTTCCTGCAGCACGCCTACAGGGCCACCTTTGACGGTATGTCGAGCGGCGTCGATACTGCGGAGCGCTCCGCGAAGCACACCGGATCAGGGCCGATATTGGCTGTACAGGTGCGGTGCCAACACTAATCGAGCGCACACATGTTCACTTGTCTGTGGTTTTGTCAAGAGGACCGTTTCTTTAGGCGTCGGCTGCGTTCTTGGAATGGCCGAATTGTTTCATTTCAATTTCCAAACGTGACCATACTATCTTGCTCATGCTTTTCTCCTTTCGTTGCCAATATCTATGCTGCAATACTTGGACCATTTGAGTTGCCTAGATTGAATGAAAAGTCAATCTGACGGAAATTGAAATACGGTCCCATCTGACAATTGTGCACAATTTGCAGTGATTTACAAGATGACCCACGGCGCGGGCAAGTGGGCGGATTCCGCTGACTTGGCCAACATCGTGCGGAACGCCCGTAGCTTCTTCGGCCTGCTCAGCGAGCTCGAGTTCAAGACCAACGCATGGCGGTACTGGAGCACCACCAAGTGGAATCAGTTCACGCGGGTCATGGACTTCTATGTCGGGTTAGTGCCAGTCAAGTATCTGTCGAGGATTTGGACAGGACATGCCTCGGAACGTGAGCATTCGTGACTGCATTGTGTGATTGCTGCGGTGCTCTTGCAAGCCAGACTACCCTCTTGCCGAGCTTTCTTTCGCATGCTGAAACCGCATCGCGAAAAACAACTCCGATATGACTGTTCGTCGTTAGCACTGGCAGTCGATGCGCCCTTAAATTCCAACAACCAACTAACTAACGTTAGCACTGGCAGGCATAACATTTTTCGGTGTTGCGGTAGCTAGTGGTACTTCGCGCGCGTCATCCCACTGAACCTGATGCTGTCTGAGGGGTGTACGCCGAGCCGAGGGAAGGAGGCGCGCGTCATCCCACTGAACCTGCTGCTGTCCGAGGGGTGTACGCCGAGCCGAGGGAAGGAGGCGCGCGTCATCCCACTGAACCTGATCCTGTCCGAGGGGTGTACGCCGAGCCGAGGGAAGGAGGCGCGCGTCATCCCACTGAACCCGATGCTGTCTGAGGGGTGTACGCCGAGCCGAGGGAGGGAGGCGCGCGTCATCCCACTGAACCTGCTGCTGTCTGAGGGGTGTACGCCGAGCCGAGGGAGGGAGGCGCGCGTCATCCCACTGAACCTGATCCTGTCCGAGGGGTGTACGCCGAGCCGAGGGAAGGAGGCGCGCGTCATCCCACTGAACCCGCTGCTGTCTGAGGGGTGTACGCCGAGCCGAGGGAATGAGGGCCGCCGCCTTCCCGCCGGCTGTCCAGGATCTGACATGTGTGTGTGGCAGCATGGCTGACCAGTGGAGCCGCGTCGCCCTGGAGAGGAGCTCGTCCGACGAGCCCACCATACTGGCCGCGCTACACCAGCAGGGCCTCTCCGCCGACCAGCTCAAGGCGCTCGCCTTCGACTTCCTACTTGGTGGCATCGACACGGTGTGTGTTTGGCCTGTTTGTGGCGGCAGGGAGCCGTTTTTGGTCACACCGCACCGCCTGCGTAACGGCATCAGACCGCCATCGTCACATGGGTCACAACTCACCACCGTCACAGAGGTCACACTTCACCACCGTCACAGAGGTCACACCTCACCACCGTCACAGAGGTCACACCTCACCACCGTCACAGAGGTCACACCTCACCACCGTCACAGAGGTCACCACCGTCACAGGTCACACCTCACCACCGTCACAAGGTACACCTCACCACCGTCACAGAGGTCACACCTCACCACCGTCACAGAGGTCACACCTCACCACCGTCACAGGGTCACACCTCACCACGTCAGAGGTCACACCTCACCACCGTCACAGAGGTCACAACTCACCACCGTCACAGAGGTCACACTTCACCGCCTGTGTAACGGCATCAGACCGAGTGAGGGTCTGACCTCGTCACCGTCGCAGAAGTGGTGGTGAGATGTGCCATCACCTTCATGGCGGTACAAGCGGTACTGTGCTTCTGGCACTCGTGGCACTTACGACACAGCAGCACCAACCGGTCTCTTAGAACCACATCGTTTGGTTCAACGACAGGCAACATTAAAATGAACACACGTAACTGAACCGAATATTGCGCTAGGTTGTAGATGACTATTTGTTTAATGCTGCGATCCTAAAAACGTCAAGCACACTTTTTCATGGGAGACATAGCACCAAAGCTTGATTATTATTTTTAATGTGGAACCGTATATACTGGGATTCAGGTGCATCGAACCTTGAGGCAGCTCCAGAATAGAATTATCGTGTCAGTGATGGTAGCGAGGCTCGCGCCGTGTTTCCGGTCAAATTATCGCATCCCGTCTCAGGGGGGGGGGATAGTAACCCCCCTCTAAAATCCAAACTAAGCGTCGCACGAAAACGAAAGAGGCATCATCGGAAAGCGCTCGACAAGTAGGGTCCGAATCCACCACAAAAACAACTTCCCCCAAAAGTGACGTCACTAGGGGGATATATTTTGCACGACTTTTCACGACTTACGTTATGTTTTTGGCTCTGGGCAGTTCATTTTGGGGGATATTTCACACAAAAAAAATGTTTGGGATAAAAAAGGACAGCGAAATCGACCATGGCCATATAATCTTTGTCCCCCCACTTCCCCCCCCCCACACATTAAAAAAAACTTTCAAAATTCTGAGTTTTCAAGTTTTCTTTAATCTTCCTTTTCTAATAAGAAGAGCAGACCGAGAAACGTTGTTGGAATTTAACTTGGCCTAATATAAAATGCTTACTTTAGCCAGAATCTTCGATTTGAACTGCAATAGGCAAACATGCAAAATGTAGTCAAATATATGTAGTTGAGAACGAAAAGCAAAAATTCCTCTCGTACGTTTTGTTGCATCACTAAAGATAAGCAAACGCTGAAAATTTCATTAAAATATCTGTATCCGTTAAAGTGTGACGACCGGTTGAACGTTTTTGGAGGTGACCTCACTTGACCTTGACTAACTCGTTGACCCTAGACGACCTGACTTCAAAGTTTTGACACAACATGTAAAATTGATGTGGGAAATGGCATGCCAAATTTCGGCGCGCTGCCGTGCGCTGTTCGTTCACTATCCGCGAAAAACATGAGGGGGGCGGTTGAAGACCCCCCGAGACGGGACTGGGTAAAAAATACAAAAACCAAGCTAAGCAAAATGCTACAATATAAGTGTTGCGTCGATTATGAATGCTACTTTTTGCATTCAAAACAAACGTTCAAAGTGCGGTGTGGTGACCAATGGTTAAGCTGCCTTAATCGACGAACCGGCCTTGATGCCGTTATTGCAGACCGGCCTGTCACTGCAGTACCTGATGTACCGCCTGGCAACCAACCCCGAATGTCAGGAGCGAGCGTACACGGAGATACAGCAGGAGGTTCCGCCACCCGGTCAGGTCATGACCCAGCAGTACGTGAAGAACCTGAACTACGTCCGAGCCTGTATCAGGGAAAGCTTACGGTACGCATACATACGTGTGTCCATGTGAAGTGCAAAACAACACGTGTACCGCCCAAATGATAAATGCACATCTGCTCCTTTCTGAAACAATGTGTGCGTTCCTTTTGTCCATATTTGTTTTCACTTTCCCGCATGTCCACATAACGAGTTATTCATCGGGTGATTGGCTGCTTCAGACTAAGTTCACCACTGCTTGGAATTGGTCGAAAACTGGGCAAGGACGTCGTGCTTGGCGGATACCGGATTCCAAAAGGGGTAAGCGAAAAACTTTTGCGCCACTCTGGAATTGTAGTCATGTATTGTGTGCTGCCATAATTCGTTGTATCAGTAAATACACCATTAGTGGTGCTGAACGGGCGAGGGCGTAGCATGGAAGAAAAAACATGGAAAAAGACAGGAAAAAGACTAAAGGGGTCTCGTGCTACTGACACATGATGAGTAGCAAAATATTCGACAACGTTGCCGAATATTTGACAGGATAACCGACTATTCGACAGAATAGCCCAATATTCGACAGAATAGACAATTGTTCTGCAGAATAGTCTGACATTCCATAGAATAGCTCGATGATCGACAGAATAGCCCGATATTCGGTAGAGTAGCTCAATAGCTACTCTACCGAATCCCTATCCGCCCCGGTAGCTCAGTTGGTTAGGGCGCTGTCTTGCACTGGTCTCCCCTGTACTGGCAACACAGGGTTCGAGTCGCTTCGCACGGTCGCATTTAGCCCCCGGCCGGGAGTGTCAGTTGGCAGCTGGCCCGATAAGGCAGGGGACGAGCTACCTCGCAGCCGTGTGGCTGCATTGACGGCACGTCAAACTTTCGGCCTAAATTTTGCCGTTGAATTGGAGTTCATGGATCGGGTGGTGGGGCCAGGGTTCACGCAACAAGCTCTGCTTAGCAATAGAACCCTGGTTCCTCAAGCCACCCCAGCAACAACTCGGATCAAATTTTGTGTTCAATATTCGGAAGAGTAGCTCAATATTCGGCTGAATAACCAAATTTGTGGAAATAGTGTCTCCAATCCAGAAATTACCGCCTTGCAAAACCATAAGTTCCAGTCGAAATAGGCTGCACCCTTGCTGAAATCGGCTCAATCCGCCGAGTATCTATCCTGTGAGAACTGTGTATCACTTGCTTCATCCCATCATTGCGGAATATCAAGAATGCCATATAAGGCGTCATGGTGTGTCAGGGTACTTGTCCTATCGACAGTGGCGAGCGTATTCTAAAATGCATAGGGGAAAGGAATGAGGGTTTCATTGGATTCTTCCCAGTCAATGCCAATAATTATCATGCTAGCCTCAGCAACACTGGGAGGATTGCCTCCCGGGAGGTGGGGAGGATTGCCTCCCGGGAGGTGGGGAGGATTGCCTCCCGGGAGGTGGGGAGGATTGCCTCCCGGAAGTGTGAGAAGTTGTACCGCTGCTCACCGATATACCGCTCTGTTTATGTCGCAAGCGACCATTCAGCACAATGTCATGCATCGAGTTAGCATTGGCCAGGCAGCCGGTGTGTCTCCAGCCACATAGCGGCGTGGCAGCAAAACCACGTGACATTTGACCGAACCCACACGGCCCCCTTTGCTGCATGGGAAGTGTGGCTACAGAGCTATTTCTTTGAACAAAGGTTGAGAGTGTTAGTTCAGAAGAGATAGTGGAATTAGGCGAGGAAAATCGAAATTGCAAGAATAGGTCTGTTCCTGAGTACAATAGTTACATGTTAAGCAGTGTACAAAGAACGTCGTCGATGTTCCCCAAAGCGTGCCGGTCAGGCGGAGGTCGCCGGGTCGACTCGGCTCCGGTCATCGGTCACTGATCACTCATGCCTTTGAGTGATCACTGATCGCTGATCGCCGATCAATGATCGCTGATCACTGATCACTGATCACTGATCACTGATCGCTGATCGCTGATCACTGATCGCTGATCACTGATCACTGATCACTGATCACTGATCACTGATCACTGATCACTGATCACTGATCACTGATCGCCGATCGCCGATCGCCGATCGCTGATCACTGATCACTGATCACTGCTCATGATCACTGCTCACTGATCACTGACGCAACTGATCACCCATGCCATTGTCGCGTGTATACAGGAGTGGAGTCGCTCATTCCCCGGCGTTCCCCGCTCTGCGGCAGAAGGTGGTGTTCATGCCGAACTACATGATCGCCCGTGACGACCCCGAGTTCGTCGACGGCGGCCGGTTCGTGCCGGGGCGGTGGCTGCGCGAGCGCGTCTGCCCGGCGGCCACGTCTCCGTTCGCCAGTCTGCCCTTCAGCCACGGCCCGCGCATGTGCGTCGGCCGGCGGCTGGCCGAACAGGAGCTTCTCATTTTCACCGCCAGGGTACGACGGCCGAGCGCCGCACTGTGTTGTGTTCGATTGCTGTGTTCTGAGCTTAAGCAATGAGTGTCTTTCGATGAATTTCGAAGGGAAAAATTTTCCCCCTCACTTTTGCTTTGCCCATCGCTCAAAATATGTCCAGCTTTAGCATGGCACTCAGCGGACAAGGGCGTCTCAAATGCTGTGAGGAGTCGTCCCACCAAACTTGCTGCATGAACGATGCGGTTGATGCACCCCTAAACTCCAGTCCTTCAAGGCTTCGTGCAGCTTGGCACCCGTACCGGGCGCCATGAAATGCGCTGGACGAGAGGGAGCTGCCGGTCTGTGGAGCCCATCTGCCGTGGGTACAGGACAGGACACCAAACGAAAACAAGAGAATTGGTGAACCGACCACAACTGCACTCTTTTGACAACCCAAGGAGTATCTCATCTCAACCTTAATGCGCTATGTCAACTTGTCGGGCTAGAATAGGTGTCACGCTGTTTCACGGCCCCTGCTCCTCACAGCTATTCTGATCCGTCTACAGCATGTGCAGTCTTTGAGCATCAGGTCCGGTGCGCAACCGTGCCAGGTTCTGGAGAGTTTACTTCGAGTGGCGCTTGTAGAGGAATGGGGACCAAAGTTGGGGGAGGGATGGAGCCATTTTTGAGTCGATTTCTCCCTTCTTACGCACATGTGCACGTATGGTCAGTGTTAAACCCGATCAAAGTTGTGGAGGGAGCGCTGACCCTCCATCATCCGGCCCCTTGTTCCTGTTCCCTTGCTCCTGACCCTCCATCATCCACCCATGTTCCTACGGTCATGGGTGGATGAGGCCACAAAGTGCACCGGCAGTGGCTGGGTGGCTGGCAAGTTGTTGATCATTGTCTTTGTCATTTTACCATCTTCCCACCAACTAGATCACTACCGTGACGTCTGATCATAACATGCTGCCTGTGAACACTGAACATGTCGACGGCAATCAAGCTATCCGAGGCCGTAGGCCAAAATGTGTGCTAGTCTCCGTGCCAAAAAAATTGATAATCTGAACAATGCTCTTTAATGTTGTTTTTATCGGATATGCAGTGGAGCTCAACTCCCCGATGTGGTTAAATGTGTAAATTTAAATCTCTAGAAGTCATGACAAGTGATGCGATGCTAAGCCACGATTATTTATGGGGCATGTTTGAATTTTTAATAAAAAAAAATAATACTAAAATTTGTTGGGGGGGGGGGAGGGGGAAGGGGTTTTTTTTTAAAAGGGGTTTTTGGGGGGAACCCCCCCCCCCCCCCCCCCCAAAAAAAAACAAAAAAAAGGAAATAAAAAAAAAAAAATTAAAACGCCCCCAAAAAAACAAAAACCCCCCCGGGGGGGGGGGGGCCCGGGGTTTTGGGGGGCCCCCGGCCGAAAAACCCCCCCCGGGGGGGGGAAAAGGGGGGGGGGAAAGGAAACCAAAACCAGTGTTGGGAGGAGAGGAAGGGGGGGGGGGGGAGGAGGGGGGATTGTCAATGTTGGATTCATGCAGCTACCATGGTTGGGCACAAAGACATCCTTGCAAGTTAGTTAGTTATTAGGGCTTTAGGGCGCATCGACTACATTGGTCATGTAGCGCCCAAACATCCTTGCAAGATAACCTCTCAAAGTTTGCCGAGACTAACTTTTCAACCGTTGCTCGGATCGCGTTTGTATTTTCACACCTGGGTTCGGATCTCAGCATAACCACAGCGTGTCTTTATCTTCAACACGCAACAGATGAGGGTACCGGACATCGGTCAATTTTTCGTGAATGTCCACAACGGCCGTCGATGCAACATACACCATGTAACGCGAGCCTCTCATGGGCAGATGTGACTCGCACCAAGTAACGCGAGCCTCTCGTGTAGCCATGCACCCTGTAACTCGATCCTCTCACGGGCAGATACAACATGTACCATGCAATGTGAGCCTCTCATGTAACCATTTACCCTGTAACGCGAGCCTCTCGCGGGCAGATGCGACTTGCACCATGTGACGCGAGCTTCTCACGTAACCATGCACCATGCAACGCGAGCCTCTCGCGTAACCATGCACCATGTAACGCGAGCTTCTCGCGGGCAGATGCGACTTGCACCATGTGACGCGAGCCTCTCACGTAACCATGCACCATGTAACGCGAGCTCTGTAACCATGATGAACGCGAGCCTCTCACGTAACCATGCACCATGTAACGCGAGCCTCTCACGTAACCATGCACCATGTAACGCGAGCCTCTCACGTAACCATGCACCATGTAACGCGAGCCTCTCACGTAACCATGCACCATGTAACGCGAGCCCTCGCGGGCAGATGCGACTTGCACCATGTGACCAGCTTCTCACGTAACAAGGGGGATGGCGCGTTACTGCACCATGTGCGGTCTCACGTAACCATGCACTGTAAGCGAGCCTCTCACGTAACCATGCGCCATGTAACGCGAGCCTCTCACGTAACCATGTACCATGTAACGCGAGCCTCTCGCGGGCAGATGCGACATGCCCTGTGTAACCCGAGCACCTGGCGGGCAGATTCTGCAGCGGTTCCGTGTCGAGTACAGCGGGCCGCCACTCGACGTTCTGACGCAGATCGTGTGCATTCCGTCTGCGGTGCTGCCCTTCACACTGGTGGAGAGACCGCCGCAGGCGTCCGGCCAGGCCTCCGACGCGGCTGCGCACGACCCGCAGAGCTTCTGCCCGACCGGGTGAGGCTGTACGGGGTGCGGGCGTTGTCTGGATTGCCGCACGGTGTTTTCCCCCCGCTTGTTTTGGACGAAGGACGACGGTGCGAACGTGTGAACGGCACGTGTGAAGTGTGAACAGCGGACCGAGGCTGTGGTCGGCAGGGCGGCACCACTCGCACCAGAACGGCTGAAGACCCCGTCAGGATGCGGCCTGCCGATGCGGCCAGGTGTTGATGAAAAACGCCTCACAGACTGTTGAAAGTTAACCGCTTTGAAAACACAGGGACAGCTCCAGCTGAAAGGGATGCGTCTGGGCCTGGGTTCGCGGCACGGGGATGATGGTCGGGAGCCGGGAGAAGTGGTCACCGCTGTGGTGGAAACGGAAACTGTGCCGCCACGAGGGAAGCAGATCCCTGGTCAGCATGTGCAGAAGAGCAAAACCCAGTCGGCAGGTGGTGTGCTATGCTAACAGACTGCAGAAGTCGTATGTCAGGCAGTCTTACTGCAGGTGGATGAGTCTGGCGGGATTTCGTGGCCACCACTGCCGTTGTATTTCCTGGTGGTAGGTTGTTGATCGGTGTTCGTTGGGAGTCAGACACAATGTTAATGCGGGCATCGGGGGGGGGGGGGGGATCTCGAGTAAAGAAAGAAAACAGGTAGGTTCCTGATGCCGTTCGAGAACTCTCAAATAATTATTATATGTTTCTAAGGCCCGCTGATGCGTGTCGTTACGTTTTGAGTGGTGGCGGAGAGTGACTATGTTTGGCTGATACGTGTCGCTATGTTCCGGATGGTGACCAGGACCGACTGTGTCCGGGCCGGGTGAGTTGTGTGGAGATATCTCCAGGATCGAATCCAGTGAGGCCACAGTGGCGGTGGTTCCCAGGTGTGGCCGCCCGCCCTGCCCGGCACAAATCAGTCATATTTTACCATTGCGGGCGACAAATGTTATTTTTACACACGAGCGTAGAATAGTGCCTATGAGGCCTGCATACCGGCCATCTTTGATACTTTGTATACTATTTTAATCAATGAATCGCCAAAGGGACTTCGCCTCCCATTACGGTCGGCTGGTCCCGCCATTGGGTGTTGTTGCTGCTGCCGCCATGATTCGCAAGCCGCCGACTGCACCGAGGCTTTCGCAACACCGGACTTTCCATTGAGCTTTTTTGTATATTCAAGCTGACCGCTTAATAAATACTTATATGACATTGTGCTAGCCTTTCAACGATTCGGCAGCAGGCGTTCCATGTTTCGCCCGGAGCCGCAGACATCCGGCGACCTGTACAGATGCATCAATGACGTATGCACTAGATCTTGGGCACCGTCGCCGTTTCGTCCTCAGATCTGCATGACTGGTGCATATATGGCAACAACACCGCGGCCATCGATGCCTTTGTACATGGGCAGTCTACCAATACCGAGTAAATGGAAGTAAACGTTCGCGTGACGCCAAATATATGCCTGGGCACGCCACACAGTCAGCGCCACACAACAGACATGACACGCAGGTCAGGCGGTCCAAGCAGGTCACCAGAGCACGCAGGTCAGGCCGTCCAAGCAGGTCACCAGAGCACGTGGGTGTGGCTACACCAGTCGCAGTCACGGCAGCATCGCAACACTTCCACGTCTACGGCTCCTGTATCTGCACCGTCTGCACGGGCCCCTGTGTCAGCTACACAAACCCCCGCGCCAGCCACATCAACCCCCGCGTCAGCTACATCAACCCCTGCGCCAGCCACGTGAGGTTCTGTTCCAGCTCGGTCGGTTTCCGCGCCAGTTACACCGGTGCTGGTGCCAGTCACGCCAGTATAAGCGCCATTTACGTCAGCCCCTGCGTCAATTACACCATTATCTGCGCCAGTTGCATTGGTCTCTGCGCCAGTCTCGATGTCAGTTGCACTAGCCATACGTGGATATGAACATCAAACACCGACCATCGCATCAGCTCGTCCAGACTGCACGGCAACACCTCACCGCAACACCTCACCGCAACACCTCACCACAACACCTCACCGCAACACCTCACCGCAACACCTCACCACAACACCTCACCACAACACCTCACCACAACACCTCATCGCAACACCTCACCGCAACACCTCACCACAACACCTCACCACAACACCTCACCGCAACACCTCACCACAACACCTCATCGCAACATCCCACCGCAACACCTCACCACAACACCTCACCGCAACACCTCACCGCAACACCTCACCACAACACCTCACCACAACACTTCATCGCAACACCTCACCGCAACACCTCACCGCAACATCCCACCGCATCACCTCACAACACCTCACCGCAACACCTCACCACAACACCCTACCGCAACATCTCACCGCAACAACTCACCACAACACCCCACCGCAACACCTCATCGCAACACCTCACCACAACACCTCACCGCAACAACTCACCACAACACCTCATCGCAACACCTTACCCCAACACCTCATCGCAACACATCACCACAACATCTCACCGCAACACTCCACCGCAACACCTCACCACAACACCTCACCACAACACCTCACCGCAACACCTCACCACAACACCTCACCGCAACACCTCACCGCAACACCTCACCACAACACCTCACCGCAACACCTCACCGCAACACCTCACCGCAACAACTCACCACAACACCTCACCACAACACCTCACCACAACACCTCACCGCAACAACACACAACACCTCACCACAACATCTCACCGCACACCTCACCGCAGCAACTCACCACAACACATCACCGTAACACCTCACCACAACACAGACCACTGCAACAGACTGCAACAGGTCGGTCAGGGCCAAGGCCACCATAACACACATACGACACAAGAGACACAATACACCAGAACACTGCGAGAACTTTCTGTTATCTAAACAGGGCCTGATGCAGTCCAACGGGATCCTGTCGCAGTCATTGCAAAACGTAGCCCCACAGTCCAACGGTCATGATACTGTCCCACGGATACCTGGTACGGTCTCACTGGGTCATGGCACGCTTCCACCAAGCCCTGACGTGGTCCCATGGCGTACTGGTTCTGGTACCACAAAGGGTCCTGGTACAGTTCCATCAGTCGTGGCACAGTGCCGCGGGGCCTTGATGCAGTGCCGCGGGAGCCCTGATACAGTGCCGCGGGGCCCTGATACAGTGCCGCGGGGCCCTGATACAGTGCCGCGGGGCCCTGATACAGTGCCGCGGGGCCCTGATACAGTGCCGCGGGGCCCTGATACAGTGCCGCGGGGCCCCTGATACAGTGCCGCGGGGCTCCGATACAGTGTCGCGGGGCCCTGATACAGTGCCGCGGGGCCCTGATACAGTGTCGCGGGGCCCTGATTTACGTGCCGCGGGGCCCTGATACAGTGCCGCGGGGCCCTGATACAGTGCCGCGGGGCCCTGATACAGTGCCGCGGGGCCCTGATACAGTGCCGCGGGGCTCCGATACAGTGCCGCGGGGCTCCGATACAGTGTCGCGGGGCCCTGATACAGTGCCGCGGGGCCCTGATACAGTGCCGCGGGGCCCTGATACAGTGTCGCGGGGCCCTGATACAGTGCCACGGAGCCCTGGTACAGTGCCGCGGAGCCTGATACAGTGTCACGGGGCCCTGATACAGTACCACGTGGCCCTGATACAGTGTCGCAGGGCCCCGATACAGTACCGCGTGGCCTTGTAGCTGTACTGCGCCGTTATATGGTACTCACACGAGGCATCGTCACTCCATTGCCACGCTTACAGCGCCGATAAACAAAAAGGGCGTCAAAACCGGCGAAAGGCGTCCTTTCGATACCAACTTTCATCACACAACTGCTATGAAATCGCCTTTTTGCAGTCAGGTTTGATGACATAATTGTGATCAAATTTGTCATCGAAATGGCGCCTGTCGCCGTGTCGGTGCCTTTCTGTTTGTCAGCGCTATGAACTGCGCTTATGGTAATTATTTACAACATCATGAACAGTTTCAAAGCGTTCGTTTGAGCCGACTGTGTGCTATTTTCGGACGACTGACTATGTGAGCCCTGTGGAGCCTCCTTGAGCCGTACAGTCTACCGTGTTGCGTGGTGCCCTTTGAGAGAGATTTGAAGAAATTTGAACACTTTGCTCAGTTTAGTGAACACTTAAGAGATATTTGAACACTTTGTTCAGTGTTCTACAACACTGTCCGGAACCGTCGCGACATTCACCCTTGCCATACACACATGAAGACTGGTACCAGAACACAGCGCGTTTGCGAAGACCTGGCAGGTTCTCAGTCGGAAGCCCTTCGTTAAGATATTGCGATGAAATTTATTAAGATTCTCGGGAAGTACGACCCCCAACTCGCGTTCTCTTAACTAATACTTCAATGCACATGGATGCACGTTCCCCGTGTGTCAAGTCCACTGGTGAAGACGCAGTTGAACTGTTCAGCCGTTTCCCGTGCAGTTGTTGGCACTCGCAGAGAGGCCATATGCGTAGGTTGGTTTGGTGGCACAGGGAACACACCCCGAGTCAACGTGCTGAGCCGAGCCAAGCACTCCGAGATTGCCGACCGTCGAGCCGGCGTCTCTTAGAATGCGTACACGGTGAGAACGCCATCTCCTCAGTAGGACAAGTGGCAGCCTCTGGAGGCGTTCACGCGACATCAGTCGTGCTGCAACAAACAGGTGCACGACTTTGACCAAGAGTCGCCGAGTGGCCGACAGCGCAGACACTCCAAGAGTGCCGACACCCCGAGAGTGTCGACACTCTGAGAGTGCCGACACTCCGAGAGCGGCAACACCCCGTGAGTGCCAACACTCCGGGAGCGCCGACACTCCGGGAGTGTCGACACTCTTAGAGTGCCGACACTCCGAGAGCGGCGACACTCCGAGAGTGCCGACACTCCGAGAGCGCCGACACTCCGAGAGCGCCGACACTCCGAGAGCGCCGACACTCCGAGAGTGCTGACACTCTGAGAGTGCCGACACTCCGAGAGCGCCGACACTCCGAGAGTGCCGACACTCCGAGAGCGCCGACACCCCGTGAGTGCTGACACTCTAAGGGTGCCGACACTCCGAGAGCGCCGACACTCCGAGAGTGCCGACGGAGAGGGCCACGCGCTCCAGCCACCAGCAGCCAGGTGCGGCAGCCGACCGCCCGACTACCCCGCCGCCATGTGCGTCAGGATGCTGATGAGGTTGCCGATGCCGACGAGGTAGCCGTCCTCGTGGTTGCCGGGCCGCCAGCCGCTGCGGTGGTCGATGTGGACGCCGGCCGGCAGCGGCGTCGTCTTGGCGAAGTCGATCATCCAGACGGACGCGTGACAGGAGTCGTGTACGAACAGCAGCGACGAGCCGATCAGCTGCGGCGTCACAGCAGTGACGTCAGAAGGCGTCACGGCGGTGACGTCAGAACAGCAGCGTGACAATGGCGGCGCACTGATGGCCCCGTGTGTTTATCTGTGATGCGTTCATAGTGACCCCGCCGGTGACGACAGGCGCACAACAGACACAAACCAGGGTGTTTGCGCACAATAGCAAGGCAAGATGTGGAAGGCTCCACAGCACCTTAGAACGCGGCGCAATAAACGAAAAATGAGTGTCATTCTGACATTCAACTGCTAGGCTTGTAAATAATCCATGTGACTGAAATTTGAGCAGGTAGCAGGAGCAGGAATAGTAACACATCCGACAGTAGTTGGATCAGGTAGCAGTAGTGGGCATAGTAATCCATTCCACTACATTGGGAGCCCGTAGCAGGAGTTGGCATATTCTGGGGTCCAGCCAGAATTTTCTTCACGGGCGTCGGACAAAAAAAAGTGGCACGCAAGATAGGCCGCTTGTTTGTATCAGCTTCAACCAGCAATTCCTCAGTAAAATGTGCTTAGAATTCAAGAAAATCAGAGAAAAACTAATCTCCTCTGGGATATGATGATCGGCATGGTCCTTCATTCAGATCCACCCATGTCCGCGCCTACGGCAACCTTGATTCCCTTGCCACGGATGATGGGGACATAATACCTGATTGAATTATAGATTCAATCTTAGAATGTTTTCAATAGCATGGCAACCGTATACGATCGTCATGCTATTTCAGAGAGCGCAGGACGCAGGACTATGTATCGTGCCGCACTCGGCAGATAACTTGTTAGCCGTCCGAAGTTATTCTCTCCTGGCAGCCAGATCACGGCTAGATGCTGGGTCACTATAGGTGGTCGGTCAAGGTGCGGGACGAGTGGAAAAAACGTCACAGAAATTATTTCATCAACAAAGATTGCGACGATGTCAGAAGTACGTTATTGTGCAAAATAGAAAGGCACGCCAACTAAACAGCATGTCTAATTTCAAGTAACAACGACTTAAAATGTTTCACAAATAAAACAATAAGAACAACGTGACGGTCAGGTCGGCTTAGTTCTATGAAAGTTTCACATTTCACAACAAGCTTTCAGAGAACTAAGCCGAAAGTCTTCGGTGTAACCGATAGGTCTGCTTAGTTTTCTGAAAGTTTTCACATTACACAAAGTTCGACTCTCCTGTGCTTTGTCCTAGCTGGCAAACATACCTCGTGCGTTTTGAAGAAGCCTGATTCGTTGAGGGCCTCGCGAATTCTCTCCAATCTCACCAAATATTGTTTCTGAAACATCCGTTCAAGTTATACATTATATAAATCCTATTCATGCATTGCCGTTGCTCAGCATTGACTCTTAAGCTCAGCTCTGGAAAGCCAATCTGCCTAAACAGTTACAAACTCGCAAGTTATTCACCGCTAATCCGCTGGATTATCAACCCAAACTATACAAGTTCATCCAAGATAGTTTCCATGCATGACAGATCACATGGCGTAGTGAAAAAGGTCACATATCCATATTTTTTAAACCACTGAGCATTGCCCATAGTGAATGCGCTTCCTCAGCCTCCCCAAAGCACAACAGTTGAATGGCAACGTATCCAGCAGTCAGACCACATCCAAACACCATGACTCTGATCTCAAGGTTGGTGCTGTAGCCGTTCAACTATATCGATCTTTCTCATCCTAAAAATAACATTTGAAGAGCTGGTCTTCTCTCATTCTCCTTGCTTAGTTTATTGCGCGTTACGTTACGTAGCGTCTATGAATGCATGCATTCAGAGCATGGTCAATGTGAACATTGTTTTCCAAGCCACTGTCTTACAGTATGCATGTACAATCACGCAAAATAGACCAATCGCAGAGAGCGTTAGAAAGCATATGACAGAACGTTCGGGATGATGCATGCGCACGACCACGATAAGCTATAGTGATGATATTCAAGTGGCGCTTCCGTTCAGGGAGTAGCTTGAAAAAGTGACCTCACAAACGTCTCATTTCAGATCGCTCTCGCACGGTAGAAAAGGAACCGCTGAGTGGAAGCTAGTCCGTACCTCGGCAGGTCTGGTCTAGTTGCTTCAGTCGCACGCGAGTTGTGTGACGAGATATCAGACGGACAGTGGTTGGTTGGATCAGGCTCTGGTTGGATTGTGTATTTGGTCTGGTGGCTGTACACTGTTCTAAACACTTCCCATTCATCTCGACGCAAAACTAGGCGAGACCAATTTCGATCCAGCAGCGTCAATGCCTATGTCACACTAGTAAAAAAAAACTCGCGTTGTCACACTTGAACTTCAAGAGTCACCTGAATACGACTCAGTCGCATTCTGAGGATTCATGTGTACTAGTACACATTACCGCTGGCAGCAGATTAAAGGAAAGAACTATCTAACTAGCAGTTAGCAACATCGCTGAGACGACTTAACAACAGGTAGAACGCTATGACCCACATCGGCGTAGCGTTTCCTGATGTCGCTCAAGGCATTCGATATTTAGCACCGAAAACAAAAGTTCATTTCAGTCATATAACCACACGACAAAAGTATGCCCGACACAACTGTCGAGCAACGTTGGCGTCGTTCCACCTATTATCGCAGCTTTGCTCGGGTGAACGGCACACGCGCACAGACCTACCGCAGCGTCAGGATAGCCGCTGACGAACAAGCTGACCGCCTGCTGAACCTGCTCCCTGGTCCGTGTGGTCTTGAAGTCCTTGCTGGAGAAGCCGGCAGACGTTCGGATTCCCTCGATGCGGAAGCCGAGGGTGGCTGTCGACGAGATGGTTTCCCTCCACACCATGTACCTGGCGAAGCAGGTGTTTTGAAAATATCGTCCCCTGTCATGTCACATGCAACAGAGTAACACACATTTAATAATGCATAGGTGTGCCCTTGGTCACTTGATATTTTCCGAGCCACTTGGGCTTCGGAAGCTTGTGGTTGTGATTGATGCTCTAATTGAAACCTTCCGTCTCTTCAATAGCTAGAACTTACAACTATTTTCTTGGTGACTTGAAAGCATCATGTGTAAAGGTCAGCATATGACATGGTGATCTCAAAACGACGCCGACAGGAATTGGCCTGTAAAGTGTTGCACGCGGTTTTCACACAAACTGCAGCTAACACAAATATCTTTGGATCTTCACAGTCCTTGCCTTCATGGACACTCCAGACATTGCCAACAGAATAAGGTATTCAGTAAGAAAACATAAAAAAATATTATGACTGACGTAGAGACGCCAAGTTTCGATGACCTCGCCCCCCCCCCCTGTTTACTGCAATTCCTCGCGATCGATGCCGAGACTTAGCTCTCGTGAACCAAACTGTGTCTGGCATACCATTGCTCAAGTACATACGTGATTAGCTTATGATCTTGCAGAATAGCGAACCTACTGTTGCATACATCCTCTCTCGCCATTGTGGTAACGCATTAAGAATCCATTAGATCCTACAGAAACCGCTGGAAAAAAATTGCATACGCGAACTTTGATACCGTGGTACTTTGATTTGATTGGTTACTTCGACACTTTTATTTATGGTACCTTGTTCTAGGGAGATTGGAATGTGTTGATATCATTTCACACCTGAGCAGTACCAGGCGTCATTGGGAGCGCTGTACGAGTGTACGAGCGAGGACAAGTAGTTGACCATTGGACTGCAGACATAGGATCGGGCATCATACCATTGATGCAGACAGCCTGCGAAGGACGGTGGTGGCGCGGTAACACGCAGCCACCACCGTCAGGTAGGCGCTGGCAGCGCCACCTATGCTGCCATGCTATACCACCTTCGCATTACCTGCGCTATGGTAGCCCACACACACCCGTTACGTCTAAAAGACCAGGCCCCAAAGTGATTAAACGGAATTTATTCTGTACACTTACAGAACTTTCTCGTATAACGATTAATTTGGCTTGGTGGGATTGGTTCGCCAGACGTGCATTTTTTTCATCAGACGTGTCCAGTTGGTTATTTCAGCTGCCGCCAGACATGGTCAGCTGGTTACCCGCAGCTGCCGTCAGACATGGTCAGCTGGTTACCCGCAGCTGCCGCCAGACATGGTCAGCTGGTTACCTGCAGCTGCCGTCAGACATGGTCAGCTGGTTACCCGCAGCTGCCGTCAGACATGCTCAGCTGGTTACCCGCAGCTGCCGTCAGTACACGAAGCTGCCGTCAGACATGGTCAGCTGGTTACCCGCAGCTTCCGTCAGACATGGCCAGCTGGTTACCTAGGCTTGGTGACCGCCTTCCGACGATGTTCCTCTTCAGTGGGAGCCGACTGGTCGACCAGCATCATCTTCTCATACATGTCCTGCAGTCAGGCAGAGACGTCACCAGTGGTGACGTCACTGGTCTACGAGTATGACGTCATCATATATCAGTGGTGCAAATGGCGATCGAGGTCAATGTCGGTCGATGGAGCACGTGACCTCAGACACAGGTGCGCAGCTCACTGGAGTGATTGCGCGTGTGCGTTGCCCAATCAAGCTAGGGCGCTTCACAGCCAATACGCTCCAGTGTACGGCCAAATATGCCTGATGGCGCACTATGCCCAACATGCCTGCTTAAGTCAACGACTACACCACGCGGCAGCCAGGTGTGGACCGGAGATAGTATGAAAAGGACCAACACAAATACCGCGCGGGCAGCCAGGTGTGGGACGGAGATAGTATGAAAAGGACCAACACAAATACCACGCGGGCAGCCAGGTGTGGGCCGGAGATAGTGTGAAAAGGACCAACACAAATGCCACGCAGGGTAGCAGGTGTGGGACGGAGATAGTGAAAAAAAAAAGGTAGGGGTGTGGGCGGAGATAAAAGGACCAACACAAATACCGCGCGGGCAGGGGTGTGAAAAGGACCAACCAAATACCCGCGGGAGCCAGGTGTGGACCGGAGATAGTGTGAAAAGGACCAACACAAATACCACGCAGGCAGCCAGGTGTGGACCGGAGATAGTGTGAAAAGGACCAACACAAATACCGCGCGGGCAGCCAGGTGTGGGCCGGAGATAGTGTGAAAAGGACCAACACAAATACCACGCGGGCAGCCAGGTGTGGGCCGGAGATAGTGTGAAAAGGACCAACACAAATACCGCGCAGGATAGCGGGTGTGGGCCGTGGGGTAATGTGAAGAGGACCACCACAAACCGTGCCGCTCCACCTGCGATTAGACACGAAGCCCATCAGGTCAAGATTATAATGTGCAATGCTCTTGCTTGGCTAGAACTGATCCCTCGAAGTAGTGATGGTGCAACTGCGAACACACACTCCATGTTATGTGTTATTATCTGTACTTGCATTTCTGTTTGCGATTAGGAAATGGCCGTGGGTAAGGTCATGCTGGTGCAGTTTGAAGTGGGTCAGTCGTTGTCGGCGCCCGCCAAATGAACGGTATGGAGAGCGAACAAGTAAATACATAAGCGCACTGCAATAGACATTGATGACTATGTAGGTGGTCGAGATTCCATTCGTGACGAGTGGTTTTGGACTCCATGCATCACGGAAAACATTGCATCGGTGATTATCTTGTATACATTGAACACTGCACTATGTTTCCGTTCTGTATTAACATCATTTGTGAGTCCAAAAGCTACTTAGACACATCTTAATGCACCACATCGCACATCAATGCGTTGCATAGAGTGATTCAAACTCATACGTGTGCAGGGAAAACTACCTCCTTTTTCTAACATAGTCATTCGACGGCACCAGGGCAGTAGCTAGTCGAAATCGTTGTGTGGGGGAGGGATAGAAGGGCACAAGCCTCTTGTGACATGGGAGTGTGTCCACTGTGTGCGCGCACACACGGCGCCTCAGACTGCCTATGAGCTTCGACCACACCCACTTTTCTCAACTTGGGCTTTTCTTTGGCTTTGGCCAGTTCGTCCTCCTGGTAGGTGCGCACTCCGAGTTTGCAGTCCATGACACACGGCTCGTCGAACTCGCTCAGCAGGTCCCGCAGCTGAAGGAATACCTCCCCATCCTCAGTAACCACCTGCAATAAATGCAAACGCTCCATGTCTACGTGCATCTCATCTTCCACAATCACCTCTAACGCACTCTAGCAAAATGCAACGATAGTACTGCAGTAGGGGATGCTTGAGTGCACCGTCAGTACTCTCCTGCAACAATGGCAGTGCTGCAGGGCATCCGCGATTGTGCAGTCGGTGCTTTGCTGCAACGGTAGCAATGTAGCAGAGCATGCATGAGTGGACAGTCGGTGCTTGAGGGTAATTTGGCCTTCCCACGGGCAAGTAACGATAGCTTAATAAATTAAACTCCAATAATAGTTCATCTAGAACGACACCATTCTGCCATTCGATGGGCAAAGATCAAGTCTAGCAAGTGGCGTGCAAATTTCTCAACTCAGGCCCTTAAACGCTAAGACCTAACCTTTAAGGATGAAATTAATGGTTGTTGCACGTTCCTGCTGTTAGCTATCAGTCACACAGTCTGACAGCCTGTCACACCAGTCACGGTGGGACACTCACATACACAGACTGACAGCCTGTCACACCAGTCACGGCGGGGCACTCACATACACAGTCTGACAGCCTGTCACACCAGTCACGGCGGGACACTCACATACGCAGTCTGACAGTCCCCATGTCACACCAGTCACAGCGGGGCACTCACATACACAGTCTGACAGCCTGTCACACCAGTCACGGCGGGACACTCACATACACAGTCTGACAGCCTGTCACACCAGTCACAGCGGGGCACTCACATACACAGTCTGACAGTCCGTCACACCAGTCACGGCGGGGCACTCACATACACAGTCTGACAGCCTGTCACACCAGTCACGGCGGGGCACTCACATACACAGTCTGACAGTCCGTCACACCAGTCACGGCGGGGCACTCACATACACAGTCTGACAGCCTGTCACACCAGTCACAGCGGGGCACTCACATACACAGTCTGACAGCCTGTCACACCAGTCACGGCGGGGCACTCACATACACAAGTCTGAATGTACACCAGTCACGGCGGGGCACTCACATACACAGTCTGACAGTCCTGTCACACCAGTCACGGCGGGGCACTCACATACACAGTCTGACAGCCTGTCACACCAGTCACGGCGGGGCACTCACATACACAGTCTGACAGCCTGTCACACCAGTCACGGCGGGGCACTCACATACACAGTCTAGCCTGTCACACCAGTCGCGGGGCACTACATACACAGTTGACGCCGTACCAGTCCGGGCTGACAGCCGTCACACCAGTCACGGCGGGGCACTCACATACACAGTCTGACAGTCCGTCACACCAGTCGCAGCGGGGCACTCACATACACAGTCTGACAGCCTGTCACACCAGTCACGGCGGGACACTCACATACACAGACTGACAGCCTGTCACACCAGTCACGGCGGGGCACTCACATACACAGTCTGACAATCCGTTGCACCAGTTACAGCGGGGCACTCACATACAAGTCTGACAGCCTGTCACACCAGTCACGGCGGGGCACTCACATACACAGACTGACAGCCTGTCACACCAGTCACGGCGGGACACTCACATACACAGTCTGACAGCCTGTCACACCAGTCACAGCGGGGCACTCACATACACAGACTGACAGCCTGTCACACCAGTCACGGCGGGACACTCACATACACAGACTGACAGCCTGTCACACCAGTCACGGCAGGACACACTGAACTCGCGTACTTGACGAACCCCTGGCGGCTAACGACATTGCAAAAGTGGTCCGGAGCAAGCTTTATTGGTGTGCAAAATACTTGGCTAGGGTGCAAGTGCACCAATAAAACACGTAATGCATTTCACTTGCATCGCTGGCAACACGCGATGAAAGGGTGAAGTACGTTTTATTGTTCAAACCTTTCAATGCTTGGTGTACTCAATGATATTGCCTATGTCAACCGAGTCTTCTTACGGTGCGAGAAGCACTATTCCCGAAGAATGATAAGTGGGTCCCGCTCGGGGTTGAATTCCAGATACACCCGGGCACGACATTTGGGTTTCAGGTACAATCGGGAAGTTATAATAGCATTCAAAAGTTTGTATTTTAATCCTGTTTATGAGGTGGATTGTCTATTGTGGTATATTTTGAACTCAAGCCGCACAGCTCAGATAGTGTGAGTAATAACACCGTGAAGATGTAAGCAAACAGGACAAAGGTGGCATCCACGGAATGCGTCATGGAGTAATCACTGGTGGGAGAGGTGCTTCAACAACCAGTGAGATGTGCAGCATCGCCTGGTAGCAATGTTACACTGTGTGTCAAGGCTGGCGTACCTGCCCCATGTACTCGGGTACGAACGGCCGAAGCACATCCGACATGAGCTGCCGCAGACAAATCTGCTCCCGACCGCACAGTCGCTTCTGAATGGTGCCCTCGTCTCCGGCACGGAAGTTCCCTGCGGAACACAGACACTGGGGTCACTGGGGTCACGAGATCACGTCTCCGGCACGGAAGTTCCCTGCGGACCAGAGACACTGGGGTCACTGGGGTCACGAGATCACGTCTCCGGCACGGAAGTTTTGCGACCACAGACACTGGGGTCACTGGGGTCACGAAATCACGTCTCCGGCACGGAAGTTCCCTGCGGACCACAGACACTGGGGTCACTGGGGTCACGAGATCACGTCTCCGGCATGGAAGTTCCCTGCGGACCAGAGACACTGGGGTCACTGGGGTCACGAAATCACGTCTCCGGCACGGAAGTTCCCTGCGGACCACAGACACTGGGGTCACTGGGGTCACGAAATCACGTCTCCGGCACGGAAGTTCCCTGCGGACCACAGACACTGGGGTCACTGGGGTCATGGACCACGAATTAGGAATGCACGTGTTAGGCCGGCCAGAGTCGTCATAGATCACCGTATGGTACATAGACGCCAGGGACTGACGCATCAAGGGTGACAGTGGTCACAACTGACCTAGAACAGCGGTCGCCGAGGTCACAGGTCACAGAACGTAAACGCCACAGGGATACTAGGGCTGCAGGCGCCCCAGGTTATAACAGAGTTTGCTTGCAGCACACAAAGTTTGTGAGGTTATGGTGATACCAGACAAGTGCCACTCGGTGCGCACCACAGCCACCATCGCAGATGCACCTGGTCGAATTTTGGAACACAATAATACCGAATTATGGCTGTAGCCCAGGGGTGCGGTGCTCGAGATATCATGACTATGATATCTCGACGAGCCGCTGTGGCGATGTTGACGCGAAGCTGACACAGGGCACCACATGAGGTGGCTCACAGGGCACCACATGAGGTGGCTCACAGGGCACCACATGAGGTGGCTCACAGGGCACCACATGAGGCGGCTCACAGGGCACCACATGAGGTGGCTCACAGGGCACCACATGAGGTGGCTCACAGGGCACCACATGAGGTGGCTCACAGGGCACCACATGAGGTGGCTCACAGGGCACCACATGAGGTGGCTCACAGGGCACCACAGGGGGCCACACGCCACAGACACCACATGAGGTGGCTCACGACACATGAGGTGGCTCACAGGGCACCACATGAGGTGGCTCACAGGGCACCACATGAGGCGGCTCACAGAGCACCACATGAGGTGGCTCACAGGGCACCACATGAGGTGGCTCACAGGGCACCACATGAGGGGCTACACATGTCTACAGGGCACCACATGAGGGCGCTACACATGTAGGGGCACCACATGAGGGCGCTACACATGTTGGACCACATGAGGGCGCTGACATGTCTCACCACCACATGAGGGCGCACATGTCTCACAGGGCACCACATGAGGGCGCCACATGTCTCACGAGCACCGCATGAGGTGGCTCACAGGGCACCACATGAGGTGGCTCACAGGGCACCACATGAGGTGGCTCACAGGGCACCACATGAGGTGGCTCACAGGGCACCACATGAGGTGGATCACAGGGCACCACATGAGGCGGCTCACAGGGCACCACATGAGGCTACAGGCACCACATGAGGGCTACACATGCTCCGGGCACACATGGGGGACATGTCTCACAGGGCACCACATGAGGGCGCTACACATGTCTCACAGGGCACCACATGAGGGCGCTACACATGTCTCACGGGGCACCACATGAGGGCGCTCACATGCAGGGCACCACATGGGGTGGGCTCACAGGGCACCACATGAGGGCTCACATGGGCACCACATGAGGGCGCTCACGCTCACAGGACACCACATGAGGGCGCTACACATGTCTCACAGAGCACCGCATGATGGCTCACAGGGCACCACATGAGGGGCTACACGGGGCACCACATGAGGGCGCTAACATGTCTCACAGGGCACCACATGAGGGCGCTAACATGTCTCACAGGGCACCACATGAGGGCGCTACACATGTCTCACAGGGCACCACATGAGGGCGCTACACATGTCTCACGGGGCACCACATGAAGGCGTACACATGTCTCACAGGGCACCACATGAGGGCGCTAATTCTCCGGGCACCACATGAGGGCGCTGCACATGTTCACAGGGCACCCATAGGCGCACACGGGCACCACATGGGGCGCTCAATGTCTCACAGGGCACCACATGAGGTGGCTCACAGGGCACCACATGAGGTGGCTCACAGGGCACCACATGAGGTGGCTCACAGGGCACCACATGAGGGCGCTACACAGGGCACCACATGAGGGCGCTACACATGTCTCACGGGCACCACTGGCGCCACAGTCCACCACATGAGGGCGCTACAATGTCTCCAGGGCACCACATGAGGGCGCCACATGTCTCACGGGGCACCACATGAGGCGCTACACTGTCTCACAGGGCACCACATGAGGGCGCTACACATGTCTCACAGGGCACCACATGAGGGCGCTACACATGTCTCACAGGGCACCACATGAGGGCGCTACACATGTCTCACAGGGCACCACATGAGGGCGCTACACATGTCTCACGGGGCACCACATGAGGCGGCGCTGAAGAGTCCGCGGGAGCGATGTTACACCCGATTGTGGCCGGTCAAACACTCATCCGAGTCACCTGGAATTGCAATAGCCGAGAGGCTCCGTCCAATTCTAGACACGATGTTGTCCAGTTCTAGGCACAGTTCTGGGTTGTGGGCACGATGCAAAGCGGAACATCGCTGTCCATTCCGAACGCCCCCGCACCGGGCCGACGGTCGTCAACTCTTGCATCTGGTCGTCGTTCCTTGAAGCGTGGGCGATAAGCCTGTCCAGTGGCCAGTGACCCATGGCGAGCGCTGGGCGGATCGTGCGCCTCCGTTCACCAAGTCACCACTTCCTGCAGCCGCAGCGCTTCACTTCACTCTGACGTCATGACCACTGTTAAAACACCGCGCCACGGAACTTTCCGGGTACGTGGTCAGTCAATGTCCTGGCGGTGAAATCAACCATCCCCCAGACCGCTCATATCCGGCGCTGGCAGACATTACATTGCCATGAAGGAAGGTTCCTGACATAGAAGCATCAGACACAGCAAGCTTGGGCCCCATTTCAATGGAGGCACTTTTAGTTGGACGTATGCACTAGCAAACGTCCTGTTCCATTCCGGCATGTCCCGTCCCATACCGCCCTGCTCTGTCCTGTCCTGTCCTGTCCTGTCCTGTCCTGTCCTGTCCTGTCCTGTCCTGTCAGATGACGAGTATATGATTTCTCCAAAAGGATGCAATTTTGAGAAAGCGCTCACATGCAATGATGGACAACCATACAATGCTCGTTATAGTAGCCAGAAGTCCATTGTGGATTACCTCAATACAAAGTGTGTGTATGGAGCGCCTGCCCGGGCTCGAAAGTGGGGGTGTTCGGAGGGCCGTCAGCGAACAGGAAAGTTTCAGGCGGGAAAGCGTAGACTCGAGCATCCCCCAAGGAGCGCCTCCTCTACTCAGAGGGTCACCTTTGGCTGAAGCATTCGAGTAGATGCACTGGAGCACCCTAAGAGGGACGCCTTGTCGGAGGGGAGGCATTCGGGTCCCAGAGGGCGGGGGTGGTAGCCCTTTCGCTCCCCTTCAGATCCGTCCCTACTCTTGCCCCGTGCCGCGTTGTCCCACCTCGTCTTTTCCTGCCGTCTTGCCGAAGTGGCAGTATGGCCGTTTGATGCCGGCTTTTCTTGCCTTCTTTCCTTAAATTTTAACAGGATCTTCTATTATAAACTTGCTTTTGTTTCTTGGTCTTAAATTCAATCACATTTGTTTCTTGTTCAAAATATACTCACATCCATCTTTATCTGTACTCCTACAGCTGTATCTTCACTTTCGTTTTCATTTCTATCTCTGTCTCATAGCCATCTCTATCTCTCTTCATCTTCGTTTACACCTCGAGTGCCGTCTCACTTCTTTTCCGTCTTTGCCATCCCTGTCTTTATCTCACATGTCCCCATTCTACGATGCTCCGCTTCCCACACCTTCACCCTCTTCTTTTCCCGCCGCTCAACCCTCCCAATTCAATCATGATCACGTCTCTCAGATCTCGCTTTCTCTCTCTCCCTCTCTCTCTCTATCTCTTTAGCTCTAGCTTTATCTATCTCCCTCTCCCTCTCTCTCTCGATCTATCCGTCTCTCAGATCTCGCTTTTTCTCCCTCCCTCTCTCTCTCTCTCTATCTCTTTAGCTCTCTTTCTCTCTCTCTCTTCTTCCATCTCTCTCCCCATTGTTGTGCTCTCTCAGTCTATCGGCTGCAATCACTCGGCTATCAGGCGCTCCTCTCCGCGGTCGCCTGATGGCACATTAAACGCCGCACGCAACCGACCAATCGCGGGGTCAGAGATCAAAGACGAAGGGCCAATATGTCAATACATTATGCAAGTTTAAATGGCCGCGCCATGCGACGAAATGGTCGTTGGTTCCTCTTACTCTGCTGTATCGCCAGGCCTCGGCTTGCGAAAGGTGCGTGTCATGCTGACCGCCTTCGATTGTAATTGTATTTGACATGTCAATGGCGGAGTAATTGCACATTTAATTTCACCATGCTGTCTACAGTGCATAGCGTGTAAGACGTACAAGCAGATGTCATGCATCACATGAGTCGATGCCTTGACTGTTGGGCACCACGGGCGAGATGGCTGGTCCCTCCACAGAAGGATAAGCCAACAACGGTTCAGTACATGCCGTCACTCCTGCGTGGCTGGCAGGGAATTTCGTCGCACGTACATACTGCAAGACATGGTTGTGGTCGAGAGGACAGTTCCGGCCCACACCATGGACCATAGTTTGCACCATGGACCATTCTGCGCCAGTCTGCGCATGATGATGGCTGACATGAACTTCACAGGTGGCCGAGTACGGGCGTAGTGGAGAAATCTGTATCCGAATTACCACAACTTGAATTGGTGGCTGTGCATTACCGGAAGACCCCAATGAAAGGGTGGGAATTTTCTTCGGGCAACCAGATGAGGCTAAATTTTAAGATGCGGGGAACGAAGGGAAATACCAGGTACTATTATTAGTAAGATGTGGGGTCTGTATGACACCGGTGAAGTCAGGGAATTATGAAAGAGTTGAACTGGTTCTCCCGAGGACAAAAAGTGCTTTCGGCGTTCTAGTTTAGACACCTACCCAAAAATGGTCTCCGGTTGGTTAGCTCCCAGTTCTGAACGAGAGGGGAACCAGAATTCATCATGACGACATTTCGACTCAATATGTAAATTTACTTTTAAAGTAATGCATTGACTTCATAATGTAAAGAGCCAATGGGAAACAGGAACCCAAAGTATTCGCGGTTTTGACAAAGACAAGCAAGAACCAGGATCTAAACAGGAACTCTTCTAGGAAAACCCAAGGACGGCATCTCGTATGTTTTGTGTATGTGAGTTTGGGTTCAAATAGCTCAACTAGTCAAGGCGTGGATATTCTGATAAATTGAACACTGGGTTCGGGGCGCAGCCAGAGATTCCTTAAGAGAGCTAGGCCACAAAACCAAAAATCATCCTATTCAGTCGCTTTAGGCGCGCATCGTGCACCAAAACTTTCTGATTTGGTGCGGTGAAAAACTCAAAATGCTTTGTTTCATCTAATGTATTTTATGTCAAAAGACGGCCTCGGGCCCCTCTTGGCTGAGCTCCTGCACAGGGTTGGAAGATTTCTGCCTTGGGATGGGACGAGAAGGATATGTTGATTAGTTTGTCCATGTAACGACATAGGAGCAATATTTAAAATAACGTCCATGGTATAATAACGTCACACACTTGATAATAAATCTAAGCAAATTTGGTGGAATATTACCGCGGCGTCATTCACCTAAATCCACCCATGTTTCCCACTACTTCACAGACACCACGAAAAACGCACGTATCAGGTGATGGTGAGATAAGGACAAAAGTAAATTTACCGAGAGCAGAAGCGGTCGAATCGTCGAGAGCCGCCTTGCACTCGCGGCCGATGTACATGGACCACCAGCGGTCAATGGCGGATCTAGGTTTCGGTCAAGGTTGGGACTGGCATCCCAGGTATGAAACCCACTGGCTGGGAACATCACTGCAGGAGTGCCTTCCCGCCATGCCCGTTCGAGTAGAACAATGTCAGTATTATTTTGCTTCCATTTTTAAGAAGAGTACAAGAATGAGGGATCTGGCCATTGGGACAGCAGATATGAATGGATCATGATTTCCATTGTGATTTCCTTTCTTTGGATGCTGTCTGTCAGTGATGTAGCTTGACGTGTGTCAGTTCTTCGAGGACCAGCCGGTCTTCGATTTTTAGGGCACATTTATCTTTCGCTCCTGAAAAATACATCGAATTTGTATTCGCATAAAGCACAGAATTGAACAAGGATTAAACATCTCATAATACAAAATATAAAACAAGAATTTTTAAAACATATAGTCTGTCCTAAAATGGCTTCAAGTTCCCTCGAACGTTGGAGACAAATATATTGCAGATAAAGCTCCCTGCTGAAAGCCATTGCATTGAATTGCCAGGCTACCCTGTAGAAGTAAAACGTTACAACTAAGTAACTTAGCTTGATTAATTAAATACCATCAAAGAACTGAAATAACTGTGATGACTGAAATTGCTGATATTAATATAATTAATACAATTACTACGATTACTACAGATCAACTACAGTGAAGTAACATAAGTAACAAGTAACAGGTAACAAGTACCAAGTAATACAACTCCGGCCATCCGAAGTTCCAATAATTTCTGCGTGACCAGCAGACTATTGATCTCGACTCCACAATATTTGTCTGATGTTCTGGAGCCACCACACAGTTCAGAGTGACTTTAGTAATCAGGCGCAGACGGGCAGTCATTTAGCCAGGCAGCAAAGGAAGAGTTGCCGTTTCTGTAACATTTGCTGAGTGAAAGAAAGCACCCCCCCCCCTAAGCCTACCCCCACACATAGTAAATATTGCCCCACCTCTATTTATCATGGGCTTTATATGGAACCCTACGGAGTCGCCACCGTGCTCAGAAGACTCATTGCTAACACATGCATTAGACTCACCATCAGGGACTTCATGGTTGTGCTTTGTAATCCTGTATGTGGGGAGGAAACTTTTGGAGTAATCGAATGAGGAGACGATATTCTCTTCCAACCCGTGAGATGAGAATCTTAGCTTGCACTTTCCAGTGGGTCTTAATCACTTTATCATGGAGCAGCTAATTGACAAACAACACCATTCAACCTCCAAATGAAGCAACTGAGTCAAATTTTCTGGGGAAGACAATGTTCTGGATGCCAAAAGTGAAGGAACAGCTTATTTGTCCAACTCTGCCACCCCTCTTACCACTCACTCCTGCAAATACCATGGTTTTCAGGAAACATCGCTTGTCAACAAGAACTAATAATGTGGGCCAGCGAGAACTTATTATATCGAGTGGATCTGTCAACCGAAAAGGTGAATCACTGTTCTTCACCGAACCTTTCGTCGGCAATGCTGTTGGCGTCACAAAAGCTGTTGGTGTTTGATGGTGAGCATCAGTATTATTGTACTCGATGGGTGCAATAATATTGTACTCGGTGGGTGATGCGCAAAATTTAGACATCAGCTGGGAGCACAGATAACAAGCATAATTCAGTTCAGGTTACCGGAACTTCACTTTTTGTTTGGTAGAGAATATGGACTATTTTTTGTCGAAAGGCCTCCCCCCCCCGACAAATGTGCCGTAGCGTTGCTTCATACACAAAAACAACACTGCACATTATAGATCGTGTGCGGTTAGTTCTTTGTACGCCCCTGTAGCTGCGAACAAGCTCCAGTAATTCTTCATGATTAATTACAAACTCGAGGGAACGCAAACAGGGTAGCAATTGCTTGCATACGACAGCATTAAACAGCTTTAGTTTGTTTCGCGATGCGGATTTGAAGCTTTTCTGCCAAAATTTGGTTCCTGTTCGTGGCATTCACTCGAAGCCGAACATGCTGCATATTTTCGTCGTCGGAGCGGGAGGCTGAAGTCTAGCTGGCGCCGATGATTGACGGTCGATATAAATGTTTACCCGCTACGCAGCCCGTCGGGCGCGCGGTGAACGATTCGACCGGCTTAATCAGCCGACTTCCCGGCGACTTCGCTCGAAAACGCCCGACGGCACCGTCACTCAGGAGTGTCGACAACGACTCGGCAGCGCCAGCTAGCCGCTGGCTAATTGTGGAGGTCCGCTGGTGGCCGACCCTGCCCAACACCGGCACGACGGCGACCCGTCGACGCGAAGCACGTCAGGCTCACAGGTGGCCCGCGCCGACCGCGGCCGTCAGCGCGCGCCCTGTCGAGATAACGAAACGGCCGCCGCGCGCATGGATAACTGACGGCCAATAGCCGGACCACCGGGCGGGCGCGCGCGCCAATCGCGGCTCATTACCACACACATCACACCGCCCACTTGTGCAGTCAAGTCGCCGGTCAAATCAGTCGGCCCGCACGCGATACGATCGCGATCGTAGGGCGGCTGCAGATTGCGCCCGAGTGTGTCACAAGCGGTAAGTGTGGGATTTTATCGCCAGCCCCGACGGCGGTTTAGCATTCCGAGAGACGGCGCAGGTGACTGTATGCCGTATGGTCTAGCTGCGGGACACGTGACCCGCGAGAATTGCGAGACATGTGACACGTGACCCGTGCTGATAACTGCATGGACTGCTATGTTAATTGCTGTACTGTACTGCACGGAACCGTATGAGAATCACAGCCAACACGGGCGTAATTAGTGGAGAGGGACAGTGGGAACGACACCTTTCGGCGGCACCACCTCTCACTGTAGAGAGGCGCCCCTCTGGCTGGAATAAGGTGCCCCTGCAGGATGCTAGAGTCCCCCCCCCCACACACACACACCACACCCATGAAACTTTCAACTGAAAGCGCCCCTCGGAGTACAAAAGACGCCTCCTTCCACCCAGGGGCACTGGAGTAAGCCCCCTTAATTGTTCTCAGTCGGCGGCACTTCCCCTGGGAAATGGTGCCCCTGAAAGGCCACCCACCTTCCCGGCCGATCCTATACCTCTGACAGTCCATATGGCATAATTTTGAGTGAAAATTTCAGTCCACGCGCACGGAACTGACAGTCATAAATGTGTGACGTGCGCAATGACCCAGCTGGTGTGCAGCCAGGGGCGGATCAAGGAATTTTATCGGGGAGCACTTGTTCCGGAGGGGCGCGATTTCTCCGGAGGAAGAGCGCTTTGTGCTTGTAATCGGCCAAAAGAAGCATGTCGAGCGAGGGGGAGTGCACACGAGTGGGTGCGCGGAATGTTTGCGGAGAATGTTGCACCAGATGACGTCACGACCTGTTCAGAAACGGCAGAGTGCAGCCAAGGGCTCGAGAACGGACGAACGGACGAGCCCCGGGTCGGGCGAGGTGTGGGCTCAGATCAGACGGGAGCGGTCGGACGGTGGGCTCAGACCAGACGGGAGCGGTCGGACGGTGGGCTCAGACCAGACGGGAGCGGTCGGACGGTGGGCTGAGACCAGACGGGAGCGGTGGGACGGTGGGCTCAGACCAGACGGGAGCGGTGGGACGGTGGGCTCAGACCAGACGGGAGCGGTCGGACGGTGGGCTCAGACCAGACGGGAGCGGTGGGACGGTGGACTCAGACCAGACGGGAGCGGTGGGACGGTGGGCTCAGACCAGACGGGAGCGGTGGGACGGTGGGCTCAGACCAGACGGGAGCGGTCGGACGGTGGGCTCAGACCAGACGGGAGCGGTCGGACGGTGGGCTCAGACCAGACGGGAGCGGTCGGACGGTGGGCTCAGACCAGACGGGAGCGGTCGGACGGTGGGCTGAGACCAGACGGGAGCGGTGGGACGGTGGGCTCAGACCAGACGGGAGCGGTGGGACGGTGGGCTCAGACCAGACGGGAGCGGTGGGACGGTGGGCTCAGACCAGACGGGAGCGGTCGACGGTGGGCTCGACCGACGGGAGCGGTGGGACGGTGGGCTCAGACCAGACGGGAGCGGTGGGACGGTGGGCTGAGACCAGACGGGAGCGGTCGGACGGTGGGCTCAGACCAGACGGGAGCGGTGGGACGGTGGGCTCAGACCAGACGGGAGCGGTCGGACGGTGGGCTGAGACCAGACGGGAGCGGTGGGACGGGGGGCGGTGGGACGGTGGGCTCAGACCAGACGGGAGCGGTGGGACGGTGGCTCAGACCAGACGGGAGCGGTGGGACGGTGGGCTCAGACCAGACGGGAGCGGTCGGACGGTGGGCTCAGACCAGACGGGAGCGGACGGACGGTGGGCTCAGACCAGACGGGAGCGGTGGGACGGTGGGCTCAGACCAGACGGGAGCGGTGGGACGGTGGGCTCAGACCAGACGGGAGCGGACGGCAGTCCCATCAAGCACCATCGGACTTGGCGAGCAGCGCCGTAACACCGTAAACGTGTGATCTATTGTGATTGCGCTCGAGCAACACGTGGCTATCAGGCTCAGTTTATGCCGCCAAACGCTACGGAATAGTTAATGCCTCGCATAGATAACTCATTCCAAGTGCTTTGTAGATGTCAGCTGATATAGCAGGAATTTGGAAGAAGTGCAACGAAAAATCATAGGATCCATTCTTGTCGAAGAGTGTCACAATTACAACCCGGGAAGGCGAATAGTATCTACAGCTTGGTGCAAGTCACCAGTACGTGCTATTGTATCGGGTTTCAAAGCGCCGACAGCTCAAAGATGATCAGGATTAAATGCTGGAAGGCATACTGGCACATACAAGGAGGGCGCGAAGGCCTACAGTTGTACGCTAAGTGGTAGAACATTTGCAACTTGATATGGCGATCATTATCGGCCTGCCATTTGAATTGTTCTATGCAAACACAAAACTTTCAAAAGTGTTCACATTTTGTTCTGCTTCCGATCATTCTTTTTTTTTTGACGTTTCATGGATGCTTCACTAGTTGAATTGTTTCCCGTGGCATCATCCGTCACAAGAAGGAAGACCCGTCGTCCAGCCACGAGACGCTGCAAGTGTCAACTGGAGCGAGTGTCAGCTGGAGCGAATGTCAGCTGGAGCGAGTGTCAGCTGGAGCGAGTGTCAGCTGGAGCGAGTGTCAGCTGGAGCGAATGTCAGCTGGTGCGAGTGTTAGCGGAGCGAGTGTCAGTTGGAGCGAGTGTCAGCTGGCGCGAGTGTCAGCTGGAGCGAGTGTCAGCTTGCGTGAGTGTCAGGTAGTGCGAGTGTCAGTTGGTGCGAGTGTCAGCTGGAGCGAGTGTCAGCTGGAGCGAGTGTCAGCTGGAGCGAGTGTCAGCTGGTGTGAGTGTCAGCTGGAGCGAGTGTCAGCTGGAGCGAGTGTCAGCTGGCGCGAGTGTCAGCTGGCGCGAGTGTCAGCTGGAGTGAGTGTCAGCTGGAGCGAGTGTCAGCTGGAGCGAGTGTCAGCTGGAGCGAGTGTCAGCTGGTGCGAGTGTCAGCTGGCGAGTGTCAGCTGGCGCGAGTGTCAGCTGGAGCGAGTGTCAGCTGGAGCGAGTGTCAGCTGGCGCGAGTGTCAGCTGGAGTGTCAGTGGCGAGTGTAGTGTCAGCTGGAGCGAGTGTCAGCTGGTGCGAGTGTCAGCTGGGGCGAGTGTCATCCTGCAGCGAGTGTCAGCTGGAGCGAGTGTCAGATGGAGCGAGTGTCAGCTGGAGCGAGTGTCAGCTGGTGCGAGTGTCAGCTGGAGCGAGTGTCAGCTGGTGCGAGTGTAGCTGGGGCGAGTGTAGCGAGTGTCAGCTGGAGGAGTGCAGTGGAGTGTCAGCTGGAGCGAGTGTCAGCTGGCGCGAGTGTCAGCTGGCGCGAGTGTCAGCTGGAGCGAGTGTCAGCTGGAGCAAGTGTCATCTTCAGCGAGTGTCAGCTGCTGTGCAGTGCCACATACCACAGGCCTCCTCACGACAACACTGGACACCACAGCGCCGAGCGCTTCACAACGCGCCAGATCATGAAGCTAACTTCAGCTCGGAAAGTGCTGACGGGATTAGTCAATATGCTTAATATGCACGAAACGCTGTCAATAAGCAGGCATGCCGATTTTGAAACAACTTTTCACTTTATATACATAGCCGTGGGCTGGGATGTGGGAGTGAAAAGCCGAGCCATATCAGGCCAACACAATACAGGCACAACACCAACACTTCAGGAGCGTGATATCGCTCCGCCTCGGACCACTGACCTTGACGTCCGGCCACTGACCTTGGTCCGACCGGGGCGTAGTATCGCTACGCCTCGCTACGCCTTGGTCCGACCGGCGCGTAGTATCGTCACGCCTCGCACCACTGACCTTGGTTCGACAGAGGCGTAGTATCGCTATGCCTCGGGCCACCGACCCCGATATCCGGCCACTGACCTTGATGCCCGGCCACTGACCTTGGTGTCCGGCCAGCTGAACCCACGGGTACTTCTGCTTCTTGTACGTCTGCACGAACGGCGACCATTGCACCGCTCCTCTGACCTTCCGCCACTGCGACAGCTGCCATCGAAGGGAACATTCGTCAGTAAACGCGCGCACTCACGATTAAATTCCAACCATGTGTGGTCTGCATTAGCGGAAGACAACGGTGGGGGCGCAGGGGTATGCCCCCCAGTCCCATGGGAAGATGGGACCCTTCAGATTGGGAACCGGTGCTAGGGACTCCCTCAGTGGTGACCCTTCACGGAAATTGCGCCCCTCCGGACAAGTGCTGCTCCCATGAGAATTTCTGGAGCAGTGCCTGGGCCACTTCAATCAGTTATTCCGACTCGAACACTTATTCTGTCTTGATCATCACGAATGCGACTTTTGCATTATTCATCTGTCTTCCCTGCGGAGGAGAGAAGCGAAATGGTGTCGAAAATCGATCACAGGTTGTGTTCAGGTAGCTAAAAGCATTATCTCAGAACTCCAGGTGATTATCAAGTTCATGAGCAGCTTCAGGGACAGGGCAGGAGATTGTGGCCTCCATAGGCTGGTGGTTGGACGTATATGCTCCTACATATCTTAGTGGAACGTTATTTTTGCTAACCTCTAAGCACGAGCGAATTTAAGGGGGATACAGGGACATGTGCCATCCCGCATAGACATGCTGCATTCCTCTGACTGGAAAAGGAGGATCTGTGGAACGTTCGAGTACACCTCCTCCCCCTCCATAATTTTGTCCGGCAATGGCGTCACTATAAGTAGGAAAAGTTCCGTTTCAGGACGCTCGAGTTCACCCTTTAAATTTGTGCGGCCGAAGGCATTCCTCTAGGTGGAAAAGGCGTTCCTCCAGGGGCACCCAAGTGCACCCACCTCTGGACATGCTATAAGTCAGTGGAGTCCCTCATGAGAAATAACATTGCTCCAGGCGAGTGTACCATCACATAAGATTCCCGGATTCCCCTGCCTCTACACTCAGTGTATTTACATTTAGAATGTTTTTCTTGAAGTCACGAGTTCAGTCATGTAGAACATTCACATCTCCAACTGTCTGTAGTTACCTTCCAGATCCGCGTTATTGGCAATGCTCCTTCGGCAGCAAACATGAAGAGGATTTCCCATCGCAATCCCACTTCTACCGAGCAGAAAACGATCAAATACACATCTATGACACCCATCGTCATTCTCATTTCCATGTGCGTAGCTAGTAAGGTATGGATGGGGAGACTAACCCACACCCGCTCTTCGGCTGCGCTTCCTCTGACTGGAGATGAGTGTCCCTCTGACTGGAAAAAAGTGCCTCTACAGGATGTTCGAGTGCACCCTCCCCCTGAAATTTTCAGCCGAAGGCACCTCTCCGAGTACAAAAGTTTCCCACCCGGTGACAATCAGTGCATCTTTTTCACCACCCTCAAATTTGCATCAGCGGCTCCACTCCGGAAAGTGGTACCCCGCCACCTTCCTGTCGCTCCTGTGCCTCTGCACATTGCTCTTGCCAGCCGTTACACACACTACTCCGTCGCAGCCGGCAGCACGCGCTCCGTGCCACCCTGCTGAGTGTGCTGCTGGTGCGGCACACAAGTAAGCCGAGCCCCCTCCCGACCACGACGCCCGGCCGCCGCCGCCGCCGCTGCGACACCGCCGCCACGGCCAGACGATACACCCGCCGCCCGCTGACGTCACCGCCGGCCGCTGACGTCACCGCGCGCCCGCCGCCTGCGCTCTCCGGTGACACGTCGGGGACCGAGCTGCGGTCGCAGGCCGGCAGTGACGTCACCACCGGTGGCGGCGGCGGCGGCGGCAGCGCGGTGGCACGTGTGCCGACTGGAGTGGCCTGGCAGGCCGGCGAGGCTCCGACAGCCGCCCAGCTGTGCTCTCCAGCCACCGATAGTGGCCTCCCGCTGGTGTTTAAACACACCCGGCGGTTGGGCTGACACAGGTACTCTGGAAGGGCCGAACTGATGCCGTTATTTTACCCCGCATTGTGTGTCACTAAACGAGGTCACCAATGAAAGATGGTGACATAAATTTCATGGAATTAGCCCAGATTTGATCCGTAAAAAGTCTGCTCCGATTGCTTTGTCCCTATGATCCCAGATGTTCGTGGCTGGTTGATATAGGAGCAAGGCTGGATATCTTTAACCGAGCCGATGGTCCAGGTCCTTACTTTACAGAGCATATTTGCATATTTAATAGAGAAAATAACAGCTTAACATTAGCATGGTATCAAACCAGGTGGTTCAGAAGCCCCGAATCGCCCGGTATCTTCACCCACGTACAGGAGGTTGAAAGGCTGAGTAATTTGGAACTTCACATGGAGTTTCGCGATGATTGAAAGACCGCAAGCTTTCACAACCGAGTTAAACCAGCAATCTCATAGAAATCCATTTAAGGTTGCTATTTATTTGACCCTGCATCTATTTCAAAGGGAAATAGAGTTTATTAGCACTGATGAAGGGTTTGTTTGTAGACCGTGGGTCGTCTCCTTAGGGGAAGAATTATTACATTGTTGAAGAATAACAGGCTACCACGGTGTTGCTGTCATTGACACATAAACCTGCCGCTATTACACTTTTCATCGGATGATGAATTGCTAATTGTTTGATAATAACTTACTGCCGCGGTACTGTTGTCATTTGTGCATAAAGCTGACACTATTACTTTGATTTATAGTATTGTCGAAACGAAGAGGAGAAAATAACCATTGGCCGTGATTTTCAGCACAGCACAGTTCCCGGACGCCACTGTGTTGAAAAGGGTGATATCCAGCTTCGATCACGCCAGACTTTACTGTTTGACTGGACAGAAGGCGCAGGTGCATCGCCTTTTGGTTCTGACCCACTATCCTTACGTTTAGCGAATTGACAGCCTCGCTGGGTGTGGGGGAGGGGCACTCTGACACCTTTATTTACACGCCATGGGCCCGACGTCCGACCCACCAACGGATCTTCAGAGTTCCAGCACGCACCGATCTACGAGGCACCACCCTGTCTAGCCACTGCAGGCCTTCTAACGGCTGGGAGCGTCTATTGCAGTGATTACGACTCACGTATCTCAACTGTTGCAGCGGTGTTTGTGAGCAGGCTACAACGGAAGCCTGCTCACGTCCGGCACCAACTGAGATCTCAATTTAGATCTAATCAGAATAAACACGCCCTGTGTGGGCGTGTCCCACCCGCACGCTGGCGACTTCCCAGCTCGTGCCGTGATCATGGGATGGGCCGCCACCGAACACCACGGCTGCAGAAACCGAAATAAATTGTCGGCGCGAAATGACGCGTCAAGACCACGCCCTGGCACCTGCTACAGTTGGCGCTGTATCGATAGCAACGATGTCGAGTATTAAGACCCGAGTATCGTGTATCGAGTAAGCAACGATGTCGAGTATCGAGTATCGAGTATTAACACCAGTGTCAATGAGTATTAAGACTCAGGATAAATTCAGAGTTCCTCATAGCTAACTTGAACAGATCTTGTAATCCTCAAAGGCACTGTCGTTGTTATGTAGTCGAATTTTATCTGAAGAAGAAGAACGATCGAGGAAACTGCGCTCCTTCGAACGGTATGCCTATTTTTTGCAAACTCGGTACCGTTATCTCGCAATTTGGGTGCCCCAGTTACCCCAAACGGCAGTAGGTGGCTTGTCGGGTTTCCTCAATTCACGTTATCAGCACCAGTATCGTTCGCCAGTGAGTGTCGTTGGTGTCAACTAATTAGCTTGCGAGTTGTTCCCGCTGCAAGAACAACGGCATTGCGTAAGCATGCTGACGGCCAGCAGCGTCGACCATATTGAGGGCGCATATTGAACGTCACTCTAGGCTTTCTGTCGCTCTGGAACAAGCTGAAATCTTCGGCTGGCCTATGAAATATTCACAGACACCGATAGCTACGTCAGGTATTGATGCATGTTAGATACTTCGGCATCATGTGAGGTACCGAGTAGGCTGAATCATTGTGTGCTCTAGTCTCGATATAAGGGAACGGTGTGATAAATGAAGGAAAAACCTGGTCAGAACTCTATTTCTCGACTATTTCTTGCGCAATATGTGTCGCTCCTATTGCATCAGCAGATGCCTGAAGAACACCAGATCACAGTTTTCATGAACATTTGCGCAAGATTTGACATTGTGATCAAGGTATGAGGCATTTCAAGAACCTGGGCAAGTGACATATGAAGCGATAGCTGAGGACATCATCCTCGTGTTAAGCAATGAAAGGCCATAGAATGGGTCACAACACGCCATCTTTGATTAAGCAATAAGTAATTAAAATAATCGTTCAACTTCCCAGTACTTTCAAGTTTGAATAAGTGTTCACCAATAAGGCCCGGGAGGCTCGAGGAATCCCGAGCCGGGCGCCGCGATGTGCCAGCTGACTGGGTGTTTTGACCAAGAAGCCTGATCCAGCGGTCGCATTGTAAACAAAACAAAAACCTGGCAGACGAGGCGACTGAGTCGAGATAGGTCACGTCGGGAGTGTTTCTCATGGTAGGGGTGCTGTCCTTGGCTGTAAGGGTCGGGTCAGTGTGGTTGGATTTTTCGTATAGTGAACACGGAGGTGCGTGTCAGCAGAGAGGAATTAGTGGACTTGTCAACCAGCGCAAAAGCGTCTGGGCGTGACAAGTATCATGATCATGTGCATAATTATAGCCGCCAGTAGTTGGTTAAAGAGAAGGAGGTTAAGGAAGGTACGCCTAACGACGGAAACACGGCTCGACAAGCCTTAGGAGACCCAGCTGCATTCAGCAAGATCACTGGGATCGACAAAAGTCTCGTCGTCTGTCTCTCAGTGATTCTCGCTGCTCTGCAAAAATGCACGCCCGTGGATTCTGATCGGTACGACAGGAGCGCCATGGATACAGCTCTAGTGGCGGTCCAGCTCTATCCATGGCTCTACATGCCCGCCTCCGTGCACAAGCTCCAGATCCACGGCACGCCTGTGATGCGGTCTCTTCTTCCGATTTGCACGCGCAGGTGCAGGAGAGCCAGAATTAACATAGCAGGTGGTACCGACACAGACATCCGCGCAATACGTCACGGGTCGACACTATCAATGATCAACTTCACTATCTACTGATCACCAGCGGTCCGAAGACGACCCAGAATACCAAATGCATTGCAAGATCACTGCGGGTCCAGAATGTCCCAGAGACAGGTGAAATTCAGCTGTCTTCTCACTCCCATTCAGCTGTCAGCTGAATGAGCATTCAGCTGATATCAGTCATACACTGGCATCATCTCAGTCGGCTCGGGAGAGAGGGCTAAAACAACCTGCCCCGGAAGATGAAGACGAGATGAGGCGAAGATATGTCGTAGATATGATATGTCAGTGGATGGCAGAATGCTCCCCGAGTACTATGGGCTGTTTAATGAATATTAATATCGGAAAGTCTTCAATAGGTTGCTAATGGTATGTTATTATTCGTAGCTATGAGCATGCTATGTGATGTGTTTGGATCTGGTCTTTTGCTTTCTCTGTTTCTAAGCGCGGCTACAGCCTACAGTATTTACCATGCATTTGGAGGAAGCACCATACATTCGAGCATGTACATTTTAAAATGTGTGTTGTTGCACAGGGGATTGGCCGGCTATGACGTCACACGCCCGGTGTTATATGCACCGATTATATCTGTGGGTCGTATATTAGGCGTGTATCTTGGCATAATTTTAGCCACTTATTGCAAGGTGGTCTTGGATCTATTCTGCGAAGCAATTGTTAGGTCATATTTACGGTGCAGAACACTCGCATAACAAACGCTAACTAATAATTATCAAATATATTATTTCACTTATAGATATATGGATTTCGTTTATGACGTCGTCATGATGTCACCATGCGTGGCCGGATATTGATCGTTTAAGCCAAGGCACCATTGGTGCTCATGTAGGTGTGTGCACAATCTAAGCTGTCTACATCAAATGGTTCCGGAGTAGAAACGGAAGCAGAAGCAAACTGAAGGAAGCGGAATACTCCTTCCCCTCTGGCAGGTAAGACCAAAACGTCCCCGTAACTAGCACATTTTGTCCGTAATTATTTCTGGTCAGTTTTCCCATGGAGTTTTCACACTGTGCAGGGGTGCCGTTTTATGACAATGATTGCGGTGACTCGAACATTCGAAGGCGAGGTGGAGGGTACGGTAGGTTTGGGACGGGAGCCTGGAAAACCGTACTGGGTACATACACACCAAAGATATTATGTCTTTATGGCATATAAGACGCATTACTTGACCACGGCTGATATAAAGTACGCAAAATATGAATCCTATCACGGCTGCAATACTTCGGCAGTAGCAGATAGATCCTGTTCTTTACTTCGCATTTCCCAGCCTGCCTCTTCTTGCGCATACGATAATCTGAGCTTGTTGGTTGAACTCCAACTACACCACCTTCTCGCTAAATTAATAGGCGACACCACTGTGCGGTGTGTGGCGAACTGGTCCCACACAGTCATTTTCCTGCGTGGATCATCCGCCGCGGTCGAGGAAAACAGCCCCTCTCAGACTTACGGACCCTTTCACGTACTATAAGTAACAAAAAGACGAAGAAGCTATTGTCACATGACGAACGAAGATTGCTAGTTTCAAGTTTTTAAAGGCTGGTGCACCGTGTGGATAGTGATGTGTTGCGTGGTGGTTGTATCACAATTCTACCAATTGTGATAAATCATGAGCCAAGAGATTTAGTGACACTCCATTACTTTGAATCAGAATGGCCAACGATATAACTAAATACAAGCGTGGCAGTTAGACAAATTAGAACTGGCCGGTGTAGTTATGTGTTCTATATCCGCAAATGTTGCTGTCCCAGCACCGCGGTGCTGCCCCGGTAGCTCAGTTGGTTAGAGCGCTGGCCTGCACTGGTCTCCCTTGTACTGGCAACACACGGTTCGAGTCGCTTCGAGAGCTCGCATTTAGCCCCCGGCCGGGAGTGTCAGTTGGCAGCTGGCTCGGTAAGACCGGGGACGAGCTACCGGGCGGCAGTGTAGGTGCATTGAAGGCACGTTAAATTTTCGATCCAAATTCTGCCACTGAACTAGAATTCATGGATCGGATGGTGGGCCGGAGTTCACGCAACAAGCTCTGCTTAGCAATAAAACCCTGGTTCCTAAAGCCACCCCAGTAACAACTCGGATTAATTTTTTTAAATACTACCCAACTTGGGCGCTGGGGGTGAATAGCATTTCCTGACTCGGATTACCAAACAATGCTAGCTTGTCACTATTTCGGTCGACCTATGCTGTTTGCAAACAATGTCCACACAAGCATGACCGTCAACATTGTTGCGCAGAGTGGTGAATTGTGTACATGACTTAATGGTATGATAGGATGTGTTAGCTGGTGCGACCCACGATAGTTCTACCGAAATTTGTCAAATTTTACACCCACTAAATTTGCATTGGAACCAGCATAGGTGTGCAGAGCAATCTTGTGTTCCGAACACGCCTGGACAAATCTTACTCCGATCCGACTAATGGTTTCGGAATGTACACATTCTTCCCCGCTGCCCGGGCCGAGCGTGCTCCACCGATCACGACTATAGCCGGCCGGTGACTATCGCGGGAGCCGCACTGACGTGATCGGTAGCGGGAAGACAAGATCGTCACGAACGTGGTGCACGAGTAGGACGAATCAGTTGGGTCGAGGCGAGAGGGACGGGGTAGAGGATGAGCACCGACAGTGTGGTCCGTGCGTCTGGGTGGCATTTCCGCGCACGACCCCAACAACGAAAAGCGCTTTTGCTGGTACCGAAGTACGATAGCGCGGAGATAAATCGCATCGGGACGCTGCATCGGGCGATACAGACGTAATCTCGACCATGGCTCCACCAGCCGGGAGCGATTTGCATGCACAGAATCGGCCATGGGGGGGGGCAGGCACACCGTGCCTTATACGCAACAGACAAGCGGCCATCGAAATACCCTCCACTACAATACGGAGCACAGAAGCCATACTTCACTCCGAACAGGTGAAGTTACGCAGAAGGCAAGCTATTGAATACCTGGAGTGTTGCCATCCCTCAGGAGGCAGTCAACTGCAGCGAGTAAGTTCGTCAGACGTTGGTCGATCGAATTATCGGATGTCTCTCAGTGTGTCTCCCCGCGACTCCCTTGAGCAAAGAGGGAAAGTTTATGAACGAGCTATTCTCGGTACTATTACCTACCGCATGAAAGGTCATCTTCCCACATGTCGGGACAGCATATTCATTCCCGGAGAGCATGGCCATTCCCGGACAGCATAGTCACTCCCCGGACAGCTTAGCCATTTCCCAGACAGCATAGCCATTCCTCGGACAGCATAGCCACTCCCCGGACAGCATAGCCATTCCTGGGACAGCATAGCCACTCCCCAGACAGCATAGCCATTCCTGAAACAGCATTGCCACTCCCCGGACAGCTTAGTCACTCCCAGGACAGCATAGCTACTCCCCGGACAGCTTAGGCATTCCACGGACAGCTTAGCTACTCCCCAGACAGCACAGCCATTCCTCAGACGGCATATCCATTCCCCGATTCCCCGTGTACCGAGGCAGTTGTCCGTGGCCCTTCTCCGGACTCCGAGGAAGGTCCTTCTCTCTGATCCTTCTGCGGACACTGCTGCAGGTCCTTCTCTCTGACCCTTCTGCGGACACTGCGGCAGGTCCTCTCTGACCCTTCTGCAGGCCCTGTGGCAGGTCCTTCTCTCTGACCCTTCTGCGGACACTGCGGCAGGTCCTTCTCTCTGACCACACTCCTGTCGCCGAGACAGCTGTTCGTTGTCCGACGGCCGGATGGCGTGAGATAGCGCACTTCCCACTGGGAGCTGGCCATAGGCACGCCTATTGGAGCATAGTACACGTGGGTACAATATCCATAAACCACGCGATGCGCACTCAAAACATGTGCACACACACACATACGCACAAACACCGCGTGACAGGAAAGCAGAGGCAAACGTCAGATCACCCAAGATCATATACAGCCATGAAGTGGGAAATACATGTTTGAAGGAGGGCGTTGTCACATTGCACATTCCACCACACATCGTGCCTATACTGGCAAGGTGTATTCACTTGATCACTCCTGGCCAAGAAGCATTTAGCACCGAGAGGCATTTGTTAGCGCGTGTGAATAGGAGGTGGCACAATCCGCTTGCCATTTAATATACAGTATGACACACTGAAACTCCGGATACAGATACCTATGGACCTATGCGCCTATCAGCCTATGATAACCATATGAACCGGATATATGTGAACAAATGCACCTCACCTATCTAAGTATTTAAGACAACCGCTCATTGGCATGCTACTATCGAAGTGGTGCTTAAGGCGTCAGCTAACAGTCGGCACTATAATGGCATCCACTGGAATACGGAAGCACGGTGCACAGATATTGGACGCAGGACCCCTTCCCCTTAAGCAGCAGGAACATCTAGCGACTGCGTTCCACAGCATGGTTGGGAATGTGCCCGCCTGGCTGCGGCGGTAGGGCACATTTTTACCTGCGACGGGTAGATCGGGGCCAAATCCCAAGCACTGCCGGACTTGGTGCACACTTGTGTGCAGACCACACTGCAGTGCGGCCGATGGGTGCTGCCGCGCGTATTTGCCTGTCGTCACTATAAACACGGGAGACATATCTTGATCGTATATAAGTCGCATAACTCGACGGCAGCAGATGCCGAGCACGCCTAAGATGAATGTTGTTGTGGTATCGAAAGGCCTACACTAATATAAAGATTCTGCTCTTTTCCTCGCATTCTCAACATACCTTCTCTTGCGCATAGGATAATCTGAGCTTGCTGGTTGAACTCCAACTACACCACCTCGTCACTAAATTCAACATCGGAACTACCGTGCGGGCTCGAATACCAAGGAATGGTAGCTTCCAATTACTTTGGTTGATCTATGTTGTTTGCAAAATATATCACACGCAAGCATGGCTGCAAGCATCGTTCCGCAGCGTCGCTAACTTTGTGTACAACATAATACTACGAGATGTTAGCTATTCATGTGTGGCTGCCAAAGACTGTTCAACAACTCATTTTGGATTGGATATAACTGCCATGGGCAATCGCCATCGCAATGTTAGCGGAGGTATCAGCCCAGCAATGATAGAAAAACACAGCATTTAAAGGGTTAATAACCTACAGGCTACAGATACATATCCACTGCACAGAGGACACGTAAGGAGGAAAATAATGACTGGATTATCTCTGGACATGCTTGCAATGTGTACCGCTGCTCTAATGGCTTTTATTTTCTTCTTCATAACCACTGGGATGACTCAAATATTTATTGGGGTGACTAAGCGAAGGTGGAGTAGCTCGGACCATCCCAAAACCATACAAAACGACATCCCTGGGGTAGTCACCGCCCAGGCAAGGCCTTGGTCATCACACTGGCAACTGGCCACAGACATCTAATGCCAAAGGTAAACCGTAGCATCACCTGCGTCAACACACCTGCCACGAATTTACACCGGAGCTCTCCCGAGTCAGCCTTGGCCGGTTCGCCTTTCGTCTCCACCTCAAGCACGCAGCAGATGGACGACCACCTGTTGGCTCCCACACAATTGATCCTCACAATGGACCGACTGTGCCTCGATGTCGAGTGCCCTTCACAATCGACCAGAGAACCTCAGCCGCCTCCGGCGGTTCTCCTGCGTGTTCCAATGCACAGGGAAGTTTTCAGGCGGAGAATGCGGTTGCAAAATGTCGATAAACCTTCACCTAAAACGCCACAGTTAGCAGACGTTCTGACTTAAGTATTCGTAGTCACGTGCCTAACATATGAAAACTAGTGAGGGAGAAGCAATACATGAAGGCAATGGGCAGTTCTAATTGGATTAGGCGCACACTCTATGAGGTCCCATGTTAAACGTTTAAATTATTTGTGGGAAGCCAACATTGAGAAATGAGAAGGTGCTTTTCCCTTAAAAAGTATATAAAACAAAACACCTGCTCATAGCCATCCACTACGGAATGAAAGAAGCAAGGTCGGGCCAAGTTTGATGTCGTCTTTTGATGATAGTCAGCTATGTAATCGAGTTCTGTTCTAATGGCTGAACCCACGAGTTAGGACGAAAACCTACCAATTCCATTGCCTTTATTACATCAGCAATAAATATGCACATAATGCAGCACTTACGGCCATTCAGAGAGCATTGCTTTCGACACAGACCAACGCACACGCGCAACCGCTCACTCAAACATACGGACCGAGGCACGTGCACAATGCATATACATATATATATATATATATATATATATATATATATATATATATATATATATATATATATATATATATATATATATATATATATATATTGGTACACCTCAGATAAATGTGTATGTGTGTGTGTTTGTGTGTATCTGCGCGTGTATATGCATGCACCAACATAGGCGTTTTGCAGTATTAATAGGAACCTCGCTTTGTTTCCCCAAGTGGTCCGTGAACAGGGCTGTCTAATGCCGGTAGATCCCACATGCAAATCGAGTTCTAATTTGAACGGTGGCCAACGGGATGAAGGAGGTGGAAGCACATTGGCTGTGCAGGTGACAGCGGATGCCGCCCATAAAGACCAGGGAAGCCCGCGCGGTTGCTCTCCACAGTAGTTGCATGCAGAAGCAGACTGGTCGGCTGCATAGCTGGTCCGTCCACAGTCGCTGAGCGTGGTGAGCGTTACCCAGACAGGCGGTCCTGTGCGCGATTGCGGGGCCGGTCGAAGGGCAGCCCTGTGCACGGTGGGAGTCCAGTGTGCGACGCACTTCCGCCAGCTACGGCGGCGAGAAGTGGCTGCACTTTGCTCCAGCTGTGGTGGCGCGGGATGGTTTGTGTATCGGTCGAAGGACGGCTCTGTGCGCAGTAAGAGCTGCGCACAGCTCACGAAGTGCGCGAGTGCGCGTGTGTCGCGCACTTCGCGTTACACACGAAGTGAGTGTGTGCCGGTGTGTGACGGTGTGTGACGGTGTGTGACGCACTTCGCGTCAGCTACGGCGGCGCGAGACGGTTTGTATGCTCAGTAACCGAGTCACAGCTGATCACAGTCACAGCTGGGATTTCGACACACTCCGCCGCGTTACTTGGGAATGTATGATGAGCTTACCACAGAGTGTGTCATTCTGAAACGGGGCCGAGGTTTTCCCGCTCCTGACTCATCGTTCGGAGCTTCACAGTCGCTGCCTCCTTCAGCTGGGCGCCGAGAAGTGCATCATTTTTAATTGGTACATTGCATAAGCAACCGCCAATAGAGGCCGACACGTTAGATAAGTGGCAACCAATAGAGGCCGGCACCTTAGATAGGTGACCGCCGAGAGCCACCGACACCTTCGATAAGTGACCTTTGATAGTGTTCGACACCATAGACTAGTCACAACCGAGAGTGTTCGTCCCTTCAGACTAGCGTCCACCGATAGAGTCCGACAGCTCTGATTAGTGAACAACGATAGTGTCCGACAGCTCTGATTAGTGGATAACGATAATGTCCGACAGCTCTAATTAATGGACAACGATAGTGTTCGACAGCTCTGATTAATGGACAACGATAGTGTTTGACAGCTCTGATTAGTGGACAACGATAGTGTCCGACAGCTTTGATTAGTGAACAACGGTAGTATCCGACAGCTCTGATTAGTGAACAACGGTAGTGTCCGACAGCTCTGATTAGTGGGCAACGATATTGTCCGTCAGCTTTGATTAGTGAACAACGATAGTGTCCGACAGCTCTGATTAGTGAACAACGATAGTGTCAGACAGCTCTGATTATTAGCAACCGATAGTGTCCGACGGATTCGACTATTGGCCCCGGTGACGGAAACTGTGCAACGCGTGTCTACGGAAAGGAGCAGGGGATGTGTTGTCATGTACAGCGCTGGTGCGTACGCCAGCTGGCTCGCGAAAGCCAGCTGGCTGGGTTGGGGGATGGAGGTGATGTCATGGGCAGTGCTGATGCGCATGCCAGCTGGTTCGCGGCCAGCTCTGTTGCCGACTGTGACGCCACGACTATGACCCCGCCAGCTGGCGCAGGTTTCCAAAGTTGTGAGGTATGTTTGTCCATCTATGGGGGTCGCCTCGGCGCATGCTGTGCCAAAGCGACTGGGCGAATTTGCCCCACCTTTTCATACTTGATGCGTCGATTCGGTGGACATATTTCGATGGTGTTTTCGAGTGTCGCGTGCCACGTGGCCACGTGCCACGTGTCATAAACTGAGGTCATATTGAGATCAGTTAGCCAGGGCCACAGCATATACCACACGTCGTACGAATATGAAACTTAATGGAAACACTCTGCTGATAGGGAAATGCTTGCTGTTGTGGTCGTTGGCCGGGTGCACTGAACCGTGTGACCGGCAGGTGCGTGCGTCTGTTATATTTAGGACATCTCCGACTTGAAAGCGGTGAATACTGGAGCTATACAATTTGGTGGACGGATAGTCCGTCACCGGGGCTATCCGTCCATGTGCAATTTGTATGGGTGGGTGAAGCGCAGCGCGTGCCATGCGTTCAAGATTCGCCAGACACCACAATTCTGTTTCACATGGGGCTGGTTTTTTTTTCTCGACGGAACAAGCGACCACCACGTATTGGTGCCCGACTTCGTTCACATCACACGGCACGAGGGATGTGTGACATCACGTGAAAGCTCCAGGTGTTGGGCACAATTTCGGTGTGATCGGGCACGTGACCGACACCGGTGTGCTGGGAGAACGGCGTGCTCTGAAACCCTCTGTCCTCAATCGGCTTAGCGTGTAAAATGAAATATTCTAAGTAAGAATGTGACCAATTGTAGTGCGTCAACTCGGCTCGGTTTTAACTGGCATAGCTCGCGAACCAATGGACCGACCGACACGAAATCGACACCGCGGTGTAGTCACAACAATCGCCAAGCACGGCAGTGCAGACATCTCTACCGCACGTGACACTTGCGCCCAGGGGAAGGATGTAAAAAAGTGGCATTTTAATCGTGTTTCACGATTGTGTCTTCCTGGAAAGCAGTTGAAAATGTCGAAGCGCCGTTGTTCGCATACTCGGCTCCATGTACCGGCTACACGTATCCCATCGGCCACCTACACCTGTCATGTAACGAGGTGAGTTATTGTGACTCAATTAGGTACATGTCGTGACCCATAAAACGGGCTTTGCTTCTCAACCCATCAGCATCCCTGTGAAACCTGAATTTGGATGAAAAGTGGTAGGCACGCTAAGCCCAAACCGTTGTGATTAGCACGGTACCTTTACATTTCCCATCCGAAATACCTTTTCCACAAGCAAGGCTACTCGAACCCATAGGCGAACAGGGGGACAGGGGGAGGGGACAGGGCGGCCATGTCCCCGTGATTTTTCATGAAAGTTTGAATCAGTGCCATGGCGATACATGGTAAGAATCTACCTCAAAAGGGGTTTTGCCCTCCCCAGGCGTATTCCCACCATCCGCAATGGTACCGGTGACCTCGGCAAAAGGATGACAAGCAAGGCTGGATATTTATCACGAAGGCAGGAAGGCCCAAGTCTTTACTTCCTAGATACATTGTCAGATTGGACAAAGAAAATGACAAATTAACATTAGCAGGGTATCAAACCGGGGATCCATACTCCCTGGTCCGCCCGGGATCTCCAGCCATGGCGTCGGGGCTTGGCTGTGTTGTTTTATTAGTACCTGTCGGACAAGTGGGAGGAGGTGAGCTACCGCCGGCACAGAGCTGTGACTAATCACCGGCAACGCTCCCTGCTGGCAGCCTTCTCGTCAGTCGAGTGCTTCACGGGGCGGTTTTCCGTCGGCCTCGGTCGTGGCCGTAGATTCACAGACGCATTTCAGCACGTCTGCAATGCACGGTCGCGGACAACGTGTTCGAGATGCTGAGCCTGACTTGTGGCGGGCATCCTGACGCCACCATCCGGCCGTCCGCCCAGCAGCACTATTTCCGCCGGGGTGTCACGTGTCGCCGATACTCGGCCGTCCCGCCCACCGGCCGGTGACGTCACTGACCCGGGCACCGGCCGGCCAGGGGCACACATACTCGGCAGTACTGGATATGCGCGCTGCGCAGAACTGAAGTACGCGGATGAGCCCTTCTTGCACGCCGCCGGCCGGCCGGCCCGCCGATCGACGCGCGCCCAGGGAGCCGCGCGGCGACCTGTCAGTGCCGTCTGGCCGACCAGGCCACAACAGGGGCGGGGATGGCCGAGTGGTTAAGGTGTCGGGCTATGGGTACCAAAGGTCCCGGGTTCGACTCTAGCGCCACTCAGGACATTTCCAAATCCCGCGGCCCACCGGCGAAACAGTGTGGGCGGCGCCATTAGCCGTGTGCATGAAGTGTGTCGTGAACCAACCAATAAATAAACAATAAATAAATAAACCAGGCCACAACACGCAGGAAGGGCGTGCGTCCACACCTCCTCGTGACAACTCAAGTTCAGAACGGCCCGGCATTTGAAGCTGAGCTCCCAGCCGCCGGTGGTTAAGTATCGGCGCGTGCAGCTAGGGCTTTGCCAGAACATATGCGACACCAGTTCTGGTCTCGGCTACCTGTCAACCGTTATGTTCGGGCGGAAAGTTGACATCCGGATTACAGTAACGGTACGTTGTAAGTAGTGTCCTATCCGATCTGCTTCCAGATACCACAGGCAAACGTGTAAACTCCACTGACTGCGGGAATGAACAGGACCGGCACTCCACCGACGATCTTTCGCAGCAATATGCTGAGAACGGAGCTCAAAACCTACTAGCCCATAGAGCTTCCATATTAATTTGTAAGTTTGTCAGTGCCATATCTCGGTTCTCGTGCTACTTAGGGACACGATCTTGAGTTTGCTGGAATAACCCGTTTAAAGATCTATCAGCGACATTTTGATCATGTGTCTTACCGCGGGTTGGAAAGTGGGCAAACATCAATGAAGACAACCCCGCATTCCACGCCATGTGTTTTCTGGGCCGCGGAACGTGCGTTAATGTGTCACCAATATCATCAGCCAATATCTCTGCGGTGCCAATACTACCAGGTCATCGCATCATCTGCGGCGCCATGATCTGTTTCTGCGCAGGGTAGTTGGAAGGGCCTTAGAGGTCAATTCCCAATGCATTACATCAATGTTTCCTAGATTTTACACTGGTATCTCAAACTCAATAGTTCAACGTGTCTCCCGATAAAGGTAAAAACTCTTCCCTTTGAACGGAGAAAACTTTTACCCCCCCTTTCTCCCCTTTAAGGGGGGATCGGAAAAAATTGTTTTTAAAATTTAAACCAATAATTTTAAAACAAATAAACCCCACCTACTTCTCCACAATTCCCCATTGATTAAAAAAATTTTTTTCTGAACACCGCTTCGCTGAAAGCTTATCTCGTTACCATTACTTATTTTGTTTCCATTGTGCATGTCGTTCCCTTTATGTATGGCGCTCACCATTGTACAGCACAATTGTACACCTATTGTACACAAGTGTACAGCACCATTGTACACAATTGTACAGCACCATTGTACACCTATTCGCTCTAGCGACTTTAGCAAAAACATTTGCATAGCTCGATTCCCTCTGACACGTCATCATATTATGATGTCTTCTTAACGCCATTTGCCTTCTTGAATGTTTCAAGCGAGTTAATATCGGGTCTGTTCCTGACCCTGCTCCAAGCTGCTCCGACCAACTTCGAGTAGCTGCTCCGTGCAGAGGTAAAAAAAAAACAGGCTACTCGGCCTCGAGCGTGAGTGACAGATATTTAAAAAATATATCCAGTTATGGTGACAACTTACGGTACCTATTATCATTGTGTATGGGTTGTATTTATCATCAAGCCGTTTTTCCTCTTAACATGCCCAATTTGTATTTTCTAACCATCCAGATATATACGTGCTCATCTTGTTTCAGTGCATGCATCAGAAGCATACAGAAACAATTTAGTAGCTATGATCGAGGAGACGGGGGGGGGGGCTGAAAAACTCGGCCACTCGTGGTAAGGCCCATAGGTTTTAACATCGTCGTGGTAAGCCTGTCACCTACGAACTGTCCCATCCCCATCCACAGACTGAGCCCGACGCAACAGTTCCGTTTTCGAGCGCAGTTTGTGGCGTGTGACACAGCTCCCATCACAGGTACCGAGATATGGCTGACATCACGCGGAAGCTCCAAATGTTAGCTATCCGTTGGGCACAATTTCGTTGCGGTCGGGTCAACGTGTTGCGCGTGCGTGTCACTGGAGTCCTGAGAGAACGGGTGTCTGGTGAATGACCGGTCGCCCGTAATCGGTCTGGACTACCTCAGCTCTACTCTTCAAGAACATCTCAACGCTACTTCACCACTGCTCGACGACTCTACTAAACCTCCACCTCGAACTCATCCTCTTACCCTACACTACTCACTCCCTTACACATCTTCTATTCAACCGGAACCAGCCGATATCACCACACGGTGGCAGGCTGGCAAAATTCACCCACACACACACGCCCGTAGGAATAGCATGCAAAACTGAGATTTTGCGTTCGGAACATCACTAATTTTAGCGCTTCCCATCGACCCGATTCAGACCGCAATATCTCGAGAACCAATGGATCGATTGACACCAAACTAACACCTCAGTATTGCCACGACAATTTTCAACATCGTCGTGGCAACAGTTTCCAAGCCACGCGCCACGCGCACGCGAAGGGGGGGGGGGGTGGAAAGCGAAAGCGACGTTTGTGAGCGTTTTTCACGATTTGGTCTGGTTCTCGGAAACGGCTAAACTTAGCGACATACCGTTACCTTCACATCATGGCCCCATGTACCGACTACAATTTTTGAATTGACGATCAGTGGCTGCAGACTGTGCGGGAGCAGTCATCGTGACACGTGTTTCGGTTCGTGAAAAAGGCTCCACGTTCCACTGTCTCCATACCACTGTCGAATGACAATTCGCGGAGAAAGTTGTACGTGCGGATAGCCACACTCTTTGTGATGCTCACAGGTCCTTCGGATTTTACCCATCGCAAATAGTTTTATTGCAATCGTTGATGCCCGCAACCATTACCAGGCGTCACTTTCGGCAATCTCAAACGGCAGCGAGGCGGGACAGTATCCTGTCACCATCCAGAGATTGAACCCGACGCAGCAGTTTCGTTTTCCGGCGCAGTTTGTTTTCAAAGCAGGTTTCAGTGTGTATCTACCTAATAAGTACCAAGGCGCTGTGTGAAGCTGAACTTGCGTAGGTGGTGTTTCGTCTTTGAGAGTCAGGACAAGTATTGGAAACATGGTGTTTCCAATACTTGTCAGTGTGTATCTATTCGTCTTTGATGTTGGCCGCCCAAAATATATTTATTATCATTATCTCCAAGAAGTCTTCCACTCCATTTTTTCAAAAGACGAATAGAGTCTGACAATGACTGCAATCTCCTTGATGTTTGGTCATGACCATGGGAACATGGAAACACGGAGCATGACCGTGAAAAGTGCGAAGATGTTTTTTTTATGACAGAAACAAATCACATCATTCTCCAAGGTGGAATGCCACACAGTTTCCTCTCATAATCCAAGATTCAGATCAAAAGAAAAGTCCTCAAAGTCATCTGCTCTATATCAACATGTAAGGCCACATAATTTTCCTCTCCAATTCCAGAATTCCAAGACATAAACCCAACCCTGGTCATACCTAACTAAAGTGGCAATTTTCTCAGTTTCTCAGTTTGACACTTTTCTCGTTTCTCAGTCTAACATGTCTAGCATATTATTTCAACCATTTTGCCAAACTGCAAACTTCTGTAATCCTTATCATGAAATTTTGTTTTTGGTTCCCCTAATATGAGCCTTTATTTTAATGATTTCATATGGTCACTTCCATGAGTTTTATATATTTGTGTCAGGGCCCACGCTTTGTCATAAGCAGAACTTGTTGCATTCACCAAAAGGTTTTAAAAAATAAGTTACTCGAATCTCATGCAAAATATGACCTATGACACTATGCCCTTGACATTGGTGCTACATTGACTTCCTTATTGGACAAGGGAATTCAATTTGCGTTGGTTAATTTTATTTTCAATAAGCCATTGGATTTGGAGAAAAGCTTGTTGTAATTCCATGTTCATTAGCATGATTGAGATGACGTGACCACTGGCTCCCCTCAGACGTGCTTATTTTTAGTTAGAAAGCAAAATAACGTGCTACTATTGTTTCATACCTAAAATAGCCTGGCCTGGTTTACCATACCTCATTTTAAGTTGTTTCTTCAATATAGGCACAATTTGTGTGTTCAATGATAAAAATGTTAAGAAACCTAACCTGGCCTTATCTTTTTTTCAAAGAAGAATCTTATTTTTCTCTCACATAAATTCAGCATATTTTCACAATAAAAGGTAGCCTAACCTGTGGTTTTGCTTTGCTAAGTAAAATGTGTGCACAACATATTGTGAGCACATTAAGCCACAATATTACGCACCATAGATGGACATTGATGGATACCCACCATAGAAGCAAGATTAGCTTATAGGGTGTGCTATAATTTGGCATATTATTTAATAATTGAAGATCGTATATAATTAAACAAATTGGTGATCATAAAAAGACTAAAGCGTTCTTCTTTGTTCCATTTCAGCGGCATGGTCGATGTTTCGCGCTCACACACATGCATGCGGGTCTTAGGACGAGATATCAACATGTGACAGCCTGGTGATGTTCGATATTCTCTAGGTGACAGGCTGGACACTTTTTCACCTCTGGCTCCGTGTAACCTTGCGTTTTCGGAGCAGATCGGAGTAGCTCCAATCTATTCCACCTTACTCCAGCCAAGAGCAGGGATAGCTTGAAGCAGCTTGGAGTAGCACAAATCTGGCGTCGGAGATACATTTGCGAAACGCTTTGTAACTTCCTCAAATTTGTTGTTTTAATTTGAAAGTGTCCTTGATTCTTTCTGATTGTAAGACGGCAATTCTATGTTACACGGTAATCTAAAATTAACTACGAACCGCAATGTTAGCCTATCCCATACAATGTCACGTAATGGTTCAATTGTTTCGGACAACTGCGTCATACATGTAGCCATAATACAAGCTGATGTATACTCTAAGTTGCTCCAGAGTTCCAGCGCTCGTTCTTCTCGAGTCTACTCCGAAATGCTCCAAGTTGATCCCAAGTTTCTCTACTCTTTTTTTGGAGCATGGTGAGGAGTAAACCCATGGTCAGTCGCATGTCATGGCCAGTTTTATGTGCTTCTTTCCAGCTGTGTATGTTCTCATGTGAGCGTCTTGGCACTATAGCGCGGCCTTAGTCTGCATGACAGATTTGTTGCGTGCCATCACCTCGGTATTCGCTCCCCCACGCCCCCCAGCGCTGGAACCCTACAGTGTTAAATTACTCGCGAAATAGGGTGGAATATACACCACTTTCTGAACACTCAATCGACATCCTTCTTCCAGAAGTATCGGCATCCTGCTCCTGGATATGAACTATTCATGTCCCCTTTCTAACGGTATCTCGTTTATGAAATTTAGCTCTTCCTAAAGTATAAACCTCAAAACAAATGATAAAGGTCCAGTCATAATTACCTACACCTTCAACTCGAATTTTAGTCTCAAGGACATCAAAAGCATTTTAAATTACACTACTTACATGTCAAATTTCTACATCCTGCAATGCTCGTTTCAACATCTCACACCTAACGAAAAACCAATATTTTAACCCTGCCGGACTACCGTCGTGGACAATGGCCGTGGTCAGAGCGGTGCCAGGAAAGCGTGCTGCTGGCGTCCAGGCATTATCATGCTTGCTATTCGGGTCACTTATTGAGGAGACTAGGCCTGCTCAGCCGGGGTGGCGAATGCATGAATGCAACCCAGGATGGACTTCGTTCTGCACGTGCTTTGGCGTGCTCCATTCGCTTTGGTTCGCGATGCACTGTTGGTGTACGAATGGCTCAGTTTATGCGTTTGCTCTGAACCGCGTCAAGTGCCTTTCCGATGTATATGATTGCCGGAAAGGTTCGATGGAAGTCGAATGGCGGTTGGCTGTTTGAGCATGCTTCAGCTTGTCCAAATAGAAATGATCAGACCAGTCACCGATTCAGGCAGCAGCCGACGTGAGGCTGCAAAGCAAATCACCGGTTCAAATCGAATTCAAGCTCAATTAAAATGCAACAACTCAGGACAAAAATCTTGAGCAACGGCCAGCTGTACCTTCTTCTGGCCGCGCCGCGCGTCCAGGTCGAGCTCCCACTCGGAGCTGAGGTCGTCGCTGGACGCCTCGCCGTAGTCCAGGGAAGAGTGCGCCGAGGTCAGTCCACCGCTGAACAGGTCGTACCCCTCCGCCGCAGCGGGCTCGCTGCAGCACAGGGGAGGCGCCGCTCCACGGTCACCGCTCGGGTCACGGTCCGCGTCGCTAGAGCACGTCAGAGATGCCGTTCCGCGGTCACCGCTCGGGTCACCGTCGACGCCGCCCGCGGCCACCGTCACGGCGTCCGAGCCGGTCACCGCGTCCGTGCTGAAGACACCGGCATCGCCCATCTTGTGGCAGCTACCGGTGGTGTCTCGCGTCACAGAGCGGCCGTCAGGTCACAGAGCGGCCGTCAGGTCACAGAGCGGCCGTCAGGTCACAGAGCGGCCGTCAGGTCACAGAGCGGCCGTCAGGTCACAGAGCGGCCGTCAGGTCACAGAGCGGCCGTCAGGTCACAGAGCGGCCGTCAGGTCACAGAGCGGCCGTCAGGTCACAGAGCGGCCGTCAGGTCACAGAGCGGCCGTGGTCAGAGGGCCGTCAGGTCACAGAGGCCGTCGGTCACGAGCGGCCGTGGTGGTGGCGGCCGTCAGGTCACAGGGCGGCCGTCAGGTCACAGGGAGTCGGGAACAGCCGACGAGTGTAGGCGCGGCTTCCGCTTGGTCGCGAAGAGTCCAGCGCCAGCGGCCAGCGGAGATGAAGGGGAAACGCACCGTGGTCTGCTATCAAGCTGCGCCCGTCGCGACTGAGCCGGGCGCTCTGTTGGGCCGGGCCGTGGCCACACTTGACCGACGACGGACCGCGCCCCGTCTCCGCCCGTCCACCTCCATCGCGACGGAATACGGACGTCAGCCAACGCCGCCGACGACGGCGCCGGGCGCAGCGGCACGCACCCCTCACAGGTACACTCTCTGACAGAACACGCCGAATCGCGGATACGGCCTCCGTGCGGGGTCACGCGGGGTTTGTTTACGCCCTCTGAGCGGGCTCTGCAAACGTCTACGACCCGTCTCCGACCCCAACTCCTCAGCCGCGCACCATTATCATGCTGTCGATGAGAATTAACACAGGGACTAAGGCTCACTGGCCACGAAAACAGAATAAACCGAACAATGCTGACGGGAACGGTGTTGCGGTGTTGTTGTACCATAACACTGTTCCCCGCGGGGCTCTGCAGCTGTGTCCGTGAGTTCCTCTTACGTACTACTACGTGCCGCGGGGTTCTGCAGCTGTGTCCGTGATTGCCGCTTACATGCTACTACGTGCCGCGGGGTTCTGCAGCTGTGTCCGTGATTGCCGCTTACATGCTACTACGTGCCGCGGGGTTCTGCAGCTATGTCCGTGATTGCCGCTTACATGCTACTACGTGCCGCGGGGTTCTGCAGCTGTGTCCGTGATTGCCGCTTACATGCTACTACGTGCCGCGGGGTTCTGCAGCTGTGTCCGTGATTGCCGCTTACATGCTACTACGTGCCGCGGGGTTCTGCAGCTATGTCCGTGTTGCCGTTACATGCTACTACGTGCCGCGGGGTTCTGCAGTTATGTCCGTGATTGTCGCTTCCATGATACTACGGGCCGCGGGGCTCTGCAGCTATGTCCGTGATTGCCGCTTACATGTTACTACGTGCTGCGGGGTTCTGCAGTTATGTCCGTGATTGTCGCTTACATGCTACTACGTGCCGCGGGGTTCTGCAGTTGTGTCCGTGATTGCCGCTTACATGCTACTACGTGCCGCGGGGTTCTGCAGCTATGTCCGTGATTGCCGCTCACGTACCACTATGTCCCGCCCACCAAATGTTGTGAACTTAGCCAAACCGGAAACCCAATTGCAACCGATCGGATCTGACCTGACCTAAACAAACCTGACCTAACCGACCATGACCTGACTTGACCTGACCTAGCCTAGGCCAACAAAGCCTAACCTCACCGAACGTTACCCAGCCCGCAGAAGCTGGATAATCTAAGACCTGCGGGTGTTTGATTGCCTAGATCTACAGACGTTCGTTCGCCTAAAGCCTACGAGTGTTCGATGGGCAAAACCCACGGGTGTTTGATAGCGTACAGCCTATGGATGTTCAGTCACGTAAAACCTATGTATATTCGATCACCGAAAATCTACGAATATTCGATTACTTAAACACAATGGCTGTTCACCGCATACCAGTGATGTGATCGTTGGATGCTTCTCTTTCTTAATGGGCGATTTTACTTTTAGATTAGTGGATGGCTTTGCTGAACGGTGCTTATGGCACCGTATTCACCAAATGCAATTTTGTATCTATTCTATGTGCCGTTCGAAACTCTGAGGTGCCACAGTATTTGCATCTGCAGTCGTGTTGTGCCGCAGTACATTCAGAATGCATTTTTGCTGTAGCAGCAATGTCATGTTTCAGTTGTCTCAGACGCAATTTTGAAGCGTGATAGCAATGTTGCATCGCAGCACTGTATTCGCGGTCCTCTTTTGGTCAAAGCTAACTCCAAATAACACCGTTAGAGACCGTGACTCGCCCTGCCAGAGGTACCGACTAACCGCGTAACAGAGCCCGCGACTGACGGCATCAGAGGACCCGACTGACAGCATCAGAGGACCCGACTGGCGGCGTCAGAGGACCCGACTGACGGCATCAGAGGACCCGACTGACGGCATCAGAGCCCGCGACTGACGGCATCAGAGGACCCGACTGACGGCATCAGAGGACCCGACTGACGGCATCAGAGGACCCGACTGACGGCATCAGAGGACCCGACTGACGGCATCAGAGGACCCGACTGACGGCATCAGAGGATCCGACTGACGGCATCAGAGCCCGCGACTGACGGCATCAGAGGACCCGACTGACGGCATCAGAGGACCCGACTGACGGCATCAGAGGACCCGACTGACGGCATCAGAGGACCCGACTGACGTCATCAGAGGACCCGACTGGCGGCATCAGAGGACCCGACTGACGTCATCAGAGGACCCGACTGACAGCATCAGAGGACGGCATAGATGACCCGACTGACGTCATCAGAGGACCCGACTGACGTCATCAGAGGACCCGACTGACGGCATCAGAGGACCCGACTGACGGCATCAGAGGACCCGACTGACGGCACCAGAGCCCCCGACTGACGGCATCAGAGGACCCGACTGACGGCATCAGAGGACCCGACTGACGGCATCAGAGGACTCAACTACGGCATCAGAGGCCTCAACCTACCTTATTAGCTGCAGCCCAGGTTTGACCACTACATCATGGCACACTCACCTGACTATGGTCCGCAGTGTCGTCGACAGCAAGAGTCGCAATGAGTTCGTCCTCGTCATCCTGGCTGAGGGTGCTCACGCTGCTGTACGAGCAGTCGGACACCTTCCGCAGCACATCACTGGCCTCGGCCGCCGCCTCGGCCGCACTCTCCACTGTCAGGGTCCTCTTGCTCTCCTCCTCGGCGTCGGTCCGGCTGCGTCGGCTCGCCCGCAGTATCGGCAGCGACTCGATGCGCTGCCAGCGCTGCCACGACGGCGCCGGCGACTGTTGCCACGCGGGGTCCGGCGACTGCTGCCACGTGGGGTCCGGCGACCGCTGCCACGTGGGGTCCAGCGACTGCTGCCACGTGGGGTCTGGTGACCGCTGCCACGTGGGGCCTGGCGACCGCTGCCACGGGGGTCCGGCGACTGACGTGGGTCCGGCGACTGCTGCCACGTGGGGTCCGGTGACTGCTGCCACGTGGGGTCCGGTGATCGCTGCCACGTGGGGTCCAGTGACCGCTGCCACGTGGGGTCTGGTGACCGCTGCCACGTGAGGTCCAGTGACCGTTGTCGCTGCAGATCCGGGTAGCGCCGCTGCCGGGGAGGCTCCAGGTCGCCATCACGCTCGAGGCGGCCGTCGGCGCGCAGCACGAGCCCCTCGGCCTCCAGGTCCAGCAGCGAGCCGCGGCGACTGAGGCCGTGGCCGCACGAGCTGACCGTGCTGCAGGACGAGCAGTTGGAGAGTCGGCGCGTGTCCAGCGGCGGGTCCCACTCGTGCCAGGGCGCGGCAGGCCGGCAGCGTCGCCAGCCGCCGCCGCCGCCGCCGCCGCCGCTATAGTCGCTCACCACTACACACGGCGCGCGCTCCGCCGACGTCGGCTCCGTCCGTTCCGTCGGCGTCGACGCAGCGCGTCCCGGGCTGTCGGAGCGCTGCTGGAAGGCGGCGCGCCGCTGCCGGGCGGTGCGGCGCGTCGGCACCTGACCGCCGACGCTGTCCATGGTCGCGCCGCCGCCGCCCACCAGGCTGCCCAGCGACTGCGACTTGGGCGCGTCTGAGCTGCGCGCGGCCGCCTGTCGCGACTGGCCGGCGCACGGGCGCCAGCGCAGCGGGCCGCTGAGGTCGTCGGACGAGCGCCAGCGCGCCGACGCGTCCTCGGGCGCCAGCCGGTGCAGCCGCTGGCGCCGCGCGCCGTCGCCGGCCGGCCGGCGCGCACACGGCGTCGCCAGGTGCACGCCGTCGGCGGCCGCCCAGCCGAGGGCGCCGAGCTTGCGCGACCCACTGGTCATGACGACCGGCGCGCTCCGCCGCGGAGGGCGGGGCGCGGCGGGGCGGGGCGAGCCGGTCTCGCCGTCCGGCCAGCCGGTCGCGCAGCTGCGGTGCCGGCGGTCGGTCGGTCGGCCACCGTGCGCACGCGCCGTCGCCGACCCACTGGCGCCGACAGCCGGGCGGCCGGCGACTGTGCCGTCCGAGGCGGGGGCGCGCCCGCCGCCGGCCGACACGGTCGCAGTCACGCCGGTCGTCAACAGAGGCGTGGTGCGCCGCGCCGCGCCGTCCCGCGCCGGCCATCGGCTTCCGGCGCTGCGCCTGTTGCGAAACTGTCCGTTGGCCACAACAGTGCGTGGCCGGCAGCCGCCGTGCCAGCGAGTCGCGCTTTCTCCCGGCCGGCACCGCCGGGTCAAGACGAGCGACCGTGGTGGTCGTTATTGGCTTCACGACGCGTCGGCCGTTTTGGCGAAATTTGCTGCAGTTTGGGTGAAAAGCGCGCGGCGTGTTGACAGAACGTATCGCGTGATAAAACTATGAACGGGCTGCCGAGCCGGCCAGTCTAGCCAGGAGCCAGCAGATGCTGCCGACTGACACCAGGGTGCAGCCACGGGATGACGTCGGTGGTGAAGCGCCGAGCCACGGGATGACGTCGGTGGTGAAGCGCCGAGTCACGGGATGACGTCGGTGGTGAGGCGCCGAGCCACGGGATGACGTCGGTGGTGAGGCGCCGAGCCACGGGATGACGTCGGTGGTGAAGCGCCGAGCCACGGGATGACGTCGGTGGTGAAGCGCCGAGCCACGGGATGACGTCGGTGGTGAAGCGCCGAGCCACGGGATGACGTCGGTGGTGAGGCGCCGAGCCACGGGATGACGTCGGTGGTGAGGGCGAACGCCGAGCCACGGGATGACGTCGGTGGTGAAGCGCCGAGCCACGGGATGACGTCGGTGGTGGAAGCGCCGAGCCACGGAGCCGAGCCACGGGATGACGTCGGTGGTGAAGCGCCGAGCCACGGGATGACGTCGGTGGTGAAGCGCCGAGCCACGGGATGACGTCGGTGGTGAAGCGCCGAGCCACGGGATGACGTCGGTGGTGAGGCGCCGAGCCACGGGATGACGTCGGTGGTGAGGCGCCGAGCCACGGGATGACGTCGGTGGTGAGGCGCCGAGCCACGGGATGACGCCGGTGGTGAGGCGCCGAGCCACGGGATGACGTCGGTGGTGAGGCGCCGAACCGGCGAGAGGACGTGGGGTGAAGCGCCGAGCCACGGGATGACGTCGGTGGTGAAGCGCCGAGCCACGGGATGACGTCGGTGGTGAGGCGCAGGCGCCGAGCCACGGGATGACGTCGGTGGTGACGGGATGACGTCGGTGGTGAAGCGCCGAGCCACGGGATGACGTCGGTGGTGAAGCGCCGAGCCACGGGATGACGTCGGTGGTGAGGCGCCGAGCCACGGGATGACGTCGGTGGTGAGGCGCCGAGCCACGGGATGACGTCGGTGGTGAGCGCCGAGCCACGGGATGACGTCGGTGGTGAAGCGCCGAGCCACGGGATGACGTCGGTGGTGAGGCGCCGAGCCACGGGATGACGTCGGTGGTGAAGCGCCGAGCCACGGGATGACGTCGGTGGTGAGGCGCCGAGCCACGGGATGACGTCGGTGGTGAAGCGCCGAGCCACGGGATGACGTCGGTGGTGAAGCGCCGAGCCACGGGATGACGTCGGTGGTGAGGCGCCGAGCCACGGGATGACGTGTCCACCGCACACCATTAATTTGGCCATTATGCCATTATACTGGGTGAAATAACCCTCACCACATTCATATCTGCAACCACGGAATAGCTATGCAGTGAATAAAAAAATATGCACTACATCAGTCAATAGAGAAGTATATGGCCACATGTGATAATTACTTTAGCGGAACTACTTTTAATGACATCTTTATATCATCAAACTAACTGATTTAGCCTGTGTTATAGGTGTCCCATTCGAACTTAAAGACTGCTGTTCCTGGTTTCACTTTCCTGATCGCCTTGGCGCATATCTAAGGTGTCTTCTGTTGTCCCGCCAATGGCCATCTTGGTTTATTTTTGCTACCTTCTTTTCTTGACATGGTTCCCGATATAGAAATGCACAGTTCAGGTGCAGACATCGGATCTATGGAGGAGCAATGACAGTGTCCTGAGTGCTCGGCTTTGCGACCAATCAGGCCGTCTTCGGAGTGCTGCGCCATATTTAGCATATTTGGAGAGCCATATTTGACGTTTGGGCAGGTGTTCCATCCTGCGGAGGCTAGATGGCATCAAGACAAGCTGCCTGGTGCTGTTGATGTCAGATGGCATCAAGACAAGCTGCCTGGTGCTGTTGATGTCAGATGGCATCAAGACAAGCTGCCTGTTGCTGTTGATGTCAGGTGGCATCAAGACAAGCTGCCTGGTGCTGTTGATGTCAGGTGGCATCAAGACAAGCTGCCTGGTGCTGTTGATGTCAGGTGGCATCAAGACAAGCTGCCTGGTGCTGTTGATGTCAGGTGGCATCAAGACGAGCTCCTTGGTGCTGTTGATGTCAGATGGCATCAATGCTAGTCGCCTAGTGTTGTTGATTCCAGGTGGCATCAAGACTGTTGCTGGTGCTGTTAATGTCGGCTCCTGGAGCACCCCACGCCATTGGTGGAGCGTTCCTTGGTAATAGCGACAGACGATGTAACAAGATGTTCAAGCCCAAATGACCTCGTGTTACATTTCGAGCTTAATGCGCACCAAGCAGTCACATTCTTGCTATGAGGAGGCTCCTCTTGAGCAGTATCTGAAGGTCCAGAGGTCCAGCTTCGACAGTGACGCGTGTTGACAGACCCATCACAATGAAAATGTACTTTATTGCTAGGCCATATGCTGCTCACAAATTCGCACTTGGCAATGAATTTCCAAACGAGCGATTCTCCAAAAGCGTTACGGTGCTCTCGACCGCTTCTTGATCACCTCCTGACAGCTGCTGGTGTATTGTCAGTTGCCCCTTAACGTGTATCTGATAAACATTTGCTTACAGGCGTGTCATTTGTCAGACGGAGCCGTGGCTGGTGTTGGGCTCTACGATGCATTTATCGATCGAGTTTCCTAGGCGTTCATCAATGATTGCCTGGATCCTCTCCACTCACTTCAGACGTTCTTGCGGAGCGCTTTCTGTTGCTTCGTTCTCTGCTCAGACTATTGTTGGTCCATTCTTTTATGAAGTTTCCGTGCAGCATGAAAATGCTTTTCTATCAGGGGAACGGTGTGTTATTAATGTGGCCCAGGACCAGAGGAACAGGCGATGGGGACGCCCCCTCCCCCCACCCAGCGACCCAGAGAACATTAGATGAAACGAGAAACTATGAGATTTTCCCCACGGGAATCAATAAATTTCCAGCGCGCTTCGCGCCTATAGAGCGTTCTACATTTTTATTTGTGGGTCGCCCCCGCCGCTAAGAAACATCCGCCCGGAGCGTCCCCCGAGTGCAGAGGCTTTGTCACAAAATAACGCCAATGATCTTACCCTCGCTTCCCTGCGAAGCCACGCTACATATGCCATCGAACCATACGTGATACGATTAAAAACGCACAAGTGCACTCAAATATCCGCATCGCGTGCTCGTGCCCCACTTGAAAATGTGCTCAAGCATGCCATGTGATTTTCAGAGGCAAACAAAAGGTGGAATTTGTCTGGTTTATACCGTTTAGTTCCATATATTTAATGAGGATCCAATCGCCTCGATATTCGTTATGCATACTGATTCATGTCAGTCAATAACAAGGCATGGAATAGAGAAAACGTTTTTTTTTTCTAGCAGGGATGTAGTCATGCTCTTTTTCCAAGATGCTTCGAGTAGCTGGACAAAGATCCCGTTTAACTGGAGACCACTGGGGCAAGGGTGTTCCATGCAATATCGCCCAGTGGGTAGCGTACCAAAGCTTTAAATTTATATCAAATTTGGTTATATGGGGTAGTATATGGCCAGAATCTCGGACTTTCGATGTTCAACTCGATTCGAACAACGTGTGTTTGTCTAGAGCGATCGGATGTTTGTAGAATTGCCCATTTCTTATCAAAGCAACAACTAAATATTTCAGTACATTTTTTAACCGTATAAAACATCGAATATGTTGGTGATTAGAATGGGTTCGCACATCACCCTAAAGTGATGTGCGAACACAGCACGCGCCATATTGCCTTGACACATTTCAGTAGTGGTACTCGATAATGGGAAGATGCGGGTAATTTTCCGGCTTCAGTTTGGATGTATATGATCGCGATATTTTCAAGCCCCGATAAACCAAAAGACTACATTATTAGGCTACAATAAGCTGATAACTATGCAAGGACCAACTTTACCAAGGTACCAAACCAGGGGTTAGAATCACTTCTGGTGCCTTGCAAAAACATCATTCAGCTCCTTTTATCCAGCAATGAAGCATACATTCATCATTTCGGTAAGATAGCATCAAGGTTCCCTCTGTCGGAAGTGTTGGGCTCGAGAATATTCCTGACCACATCCAATAACCTCCAAGTGAACATGCCGACAGCGGCCCTCGGTTGGCTATGGAGTGGGATGTTCGCCAATGCCGACATGCAGCCGACAGGTAGCCGACGTGAGGCCGATGTCGGAAAGATGTCGGGCTGCCGTCGGGGCGCCAGGGGCACGCTAGCGGCTGCGAAGTGAAGTGGGGAATCCCCCCTCAATGCTCGTTTTGCCTCCTCCAATAATTTAAACCTTTAGCATGGGACATAATGGAGTGTACCCCCAATCCATTTGGGGTTGTTCATTGCCTAAATGTATTTTGTCCCATCATCTAATAATATTTAGAAAGCAACACCAGTGTTTGATATTCCAGGTCAGTATGTCGATGTCGGGCTTCCCCATGTCGGCATACCGTTAACGAAATGCGAAGGTTGCCTCGACACATGCCGACAGCGGGACGACATAGGAATTTGTATTGTACTGATCATCCCAGAGGAATTAAATTTGTACTAGACTCGCCTAAACCCCGTAAACCGCTTCTGAACTTACTGCAAAAATACCCCGCGATGCGAGCAAGCGTGCGATGTGTGTAGCACGGTCGCCACATTTGACTCACAAGCGCACTATTTGTGTTCGACATTTGGAAACCCGACAGGATCCGGCTGTAAGCTCCGAACGCCGGACTGAAAATGTTTCGTCCTCACGGAAATTATTCTCCAAACACCCTTTATCTTGCTATGTGTCTGGCCTCCTGAACTAACAGCATGTACGCACCCCCACATTCATAAGCGTAATTCCAGATCCCTCATTGAGTAGAATTCCGTTACTTCCTCCATACTTTACTAGCCCTATACCATTTTTCCTTCATAAGTGCTGTAAGGCTCTGCAAGATTTCCTTGATAATAAATGCACAATATTTATCATTAAACAGTCCCAGAATATGTTCCACTTCCGCATAAAACATGATACACCTTTCACATAGAGTAGGAATTTTGTACAGAAAATATTTCGTTTTGGCGCTTGGCTACTCCAAAAAGTGACTTCACCCGTTATGATAACTATGAAGTAAAACCTTCAAGCCGCTCTGACGCATCGCTGCCAATACGCTTTGTGTGGTCAGCCTAGCTAGAAGTTGTGGGATGTTTGTCGTTGGTGGTATCGCTCTATGTAAAGGGCCTTGGTATCGCTTGTGAAAAAATGTGCTGAAGTGGAGGTGATCCTGTGTGAACAAGAAGCTATTTGTATTATTCTGTCATGAGTTTAAAAAAAGAATCGTCAGTCATGTCCTATGATGGTTGTAAAAGCTTTCGAATGCGCATTGTTTTAGCCACATTGAGTGGTAAAGTTGTTAAAATTAAGAAACTCAGAGCTCGTAATGATGATCCTGGTGTTGATGGTAAGGAAGCTTGACCTAAAGCTGCAGTGGTAGTTTGTGGTGGGAGCTGCAGCCTATTGCCGGGCAGAGTACCTTTTAAGTTTCTGCAGATGTTCTGCAGAATATTTCATTACAATACAATTATACAATTCATTTACAATTGTCACCAGGATCTATTGTGCCTATTGGTGTCCAATTTTACTCTCAATTTGGGGTATTATTGTGCTTTAAGATGTTTACAGACATGCTTTACATGCATTTTATCTCCATTATGCACACAAAGGATCAATGCAATGCTCCTTTTCCTTTTTTTACAATGCAACAGTTATAAATGTGGTTAGCATGATGCAACCATTAATTTCCTTTGCAAGTACATGACTTTCAGTTGGAAGGCAAAATATAACTAAAAAGGGGCCTTGAGTTGGATAGTATGGCATTAAAAGCAATGTTCAAAATATAGAAAGATAATGTGATCTAACCTAACCTTGCTTTTAGACATAAAGACTAAAAGATCAGTGCAACTATGAGCCACAAGGGCCCCTCTTGGTTGCATGCTGTACACTGAACCAGTTGCCCACCAAATCTGTCAATCAGATGTATGCACAGTAAAGCTTCCTGATCACTTCCTCACTTCTGTATGATACATTCCTATTTATTGCCCCAAGCATTCTCAGTGCCTTCTTCCTGGCTTCCTTGGTCTGTTCTGATGCCCCCAGTTTTGTGTTTAGAATAACACCTAAATCCTTCTCCTGTTGAGTCACTGATAGCACTTGGCCACCCATCAAGTATGGAGCCTTCATATGCTGCTTACCTACATGCATGATTTTGCACTTAATGAAATTTAATTAATCAAAATTAAATTTCATTTGCCATTCTTCAGACCACTTCACAAGTTTGTCTGTCTTTTTGCAGTGAGATATGCTCATCTTGACCTGTTATTGCCCTAAAGACCTTCAAATCATCTGCAAATTTCAAAACTTTACTGCTTAGGCCACTTTCAATGTTATTTACAAATATAATCAACAGTAGTGGCCCCAGTACTGACCCCTGGGGGACTCCACTAAGAACATTTTGCCATGATGACTGTACCATTTAGCATCACTCTTTGCTGTCTATCTGAAAGCCACAACTATCCATTTTAAGATGCTACCTACAATACCATGGGACTGAAGCTGTTTCATTAACCGTTTATGGGGTACCTTGTCAAAAGCCTTACTAAAGTCAAGATATGCTAAATCAACCTGATTTCCCTGATCAAATTGTTCTGTGGCAAAGTTCAAAAAGTCCAAGAGGTTTGTGAGACACGATCATCCTTTTCTAAACCCATGTTGAGTATCTTGAATCAATCTGCTACCTTCCAGATAACTAACTATTCTATCCTTGATAATTGATTTGAGTACCTTGCAGACTAGGGATGTGAGACTTACTGGCCTATAGTTTTCAACTTTCCCTCTTACTCCTTTCTTGAAAATAGGAACTGCATTTGCCCTTTTCCAATTGGTTGGAATTTCATTTTGTGAAACTGATCTACAAAATATTATACTGAGTGGAAATGCCAGTTCCTTTTCAGTTTCCTGCAACACCCTAGCATAAATATCATCAGGTCCTGCTGCCTTGTTTGGCTTTATTTTCCGGATATGATTGTAAACAACATCACTATCAATGAAATCAACATCATTTGTCAGATCACATGTCACTGAACTATGGTGTATGGTTGGCAGATTGGTCATATCTTCCAATGTAAACACTGATTTAAACTGCTTGCTCAGCTCCTCAACCATCTCACTATCCTCACCCAATGTAGTCCCATTTACTTCCAGTGGACCAATTGTGCTAGAAACTTTACTCAGCTTGTAGAAACTAAAGGACTTTTTACTGTCCCCATTACAGTTTCTAGCTAAATCCAGTTCTTTTGCTCGCTTTGCTGCTCTGGTTTTTTGCTTCACAGTGTCTCTAGCTTTTTGATACACCTTTAGATTAACAACATTTGAGGCTTCTTTAAAGACTCTAAATGCAGTTTTCTTAGCCTTAATTGCTTTTATCAAGTCTGGTGTAAGCCATGCTGGCTTTCCTACCCTTCTTTTAATCTGATCACACAGTTGTTAATGGTAACACCCAGGTCATTAATGTTACACTTTATATTATTCAACACCATCATATAGGTTGCTTCATGTACTAATATTTGTATCAAAGTAAGTAGGGGAATACTCACATAAACCCTGCTCATGGAATGAATGTCCAATTGGACCATCAGAAATTAGGCAATCTTTACTTTTGATTTCCTTGAATCAAAGTGGGCATATACCTGCCCAACAGTGAGGGTTTATAATGCTATGAAAACATTGCATCTGTATCCAGTTGTTTATTTCAACAGCATGGTTCTGTATGCACCATATTATGTTACATGTTGAGTGCAAGCAATGCTACTGTAGACAGTGCAGAAGATCCACAGTCAACATGCCTCTCACATAATGTTCATTGGGGGGGGGGGGGCAGTTTCTGACCCCCTAAGATCTCTGGAACTACTGGAACTAGGTGCACACACTTTGGAGGAATTATGGCTATAGTGAACTTGATGCAGTAAACATTTCATGACCCTAGGTCAATGTTTTTGGGTCAAATGGGGTCACAATCAGTCTTCACTCCACCCGAACCAGCACTGCCGACATATGCAGAAAGTATGCATGCTCTGCTGCTGAATGGCAAGCAGAGGCCATTTGTATGTATGCTTGCTATAAATGGTGGCACAGGCTGTGTGTGCTGTCATTACAGTCAGCATATTTTGGAGGGGTTGATGTGCTCATTCAGGGGTGCTGTGCCAACAGGATTACCTAGCATAATGCCCATGGGTGCATTCAGTGCACCCAACTGGATATTTTTGTTGGTATGTTTGAGTGATGTCACCAAAATCTAACTGGTGATCAGCTGATGGTGCCTTGTTGATATAAAGGGAGTGTGGTGGATAATTCCTGAAGATTGTTACCTAACCTGCCATGCAAACATTTTTTTAACTGGAAAATGCTGAAATATGTTTTTCCTCAAAACTTTTCAGATTATAAGAACATAGCCTGACCTAGCTTGACCAAATTTGGATAAAAATGATTGTTTTTTTAGATTAACAGAAAAAAGAACACATTTCCCAACTTAATACAAAAGTTTAGCCTAACCTAGCAGAGCCTAATCCCTTGATTTGCTCCATGGAGGTAAATTTTGTGTAAAGTTTGTCTTGTAGATATTTAAACTGGAATAATACCCAAAAGGGCTAGGTTAGGTGAAGTTTTATATTTTTGAAGAAAAAAACACTTCATTTAGAAAACACTTGAAAAGCAGGTGGGGCTATATCATTTTGGTATTTTACCTCATAATTTTAATTTTGCAGAAAGTGCTATCTTTTCTTTCTCATGCCAATATGTCTTGTAAAATGGTTATCAAATCAGAATTAAAGGTGTTATGTAGTACATGCATTTATGATTATCTTTTAAAAAACATAGTTTTAAAACTGTCATGTAAGAGCTTTTCAAGCTCACTTGCCTAGCCAGGGATGAAGCCAGTTATAAATTATTTGTGAAAGAGGGTGGAATACACCACTTTCTGAGCACTGAGTGGGCATCCTTTCCAAGGAAGTAGTGACAATAGGCATCATGCTTGTTGATGTGGGTGCATGATGTCTCCATGACTCGTTTCTTAAAGTATTTCATGTATGGGTATCATGCTTATGCTCATAATTTTGTATTGTGATGTGCATCTCACAAGTCACAACACAATTCTAGGTGCCAAAATCCTCTATGATTTGATCTTCTCATAGATGTTGCTTTAAATGCTTTTGAGTGCCCTCTGGACCCTATGAAATGCAACCCCCAATCCATTTAGGGATGCTCACCATCTTCATTTATCCCCCCCCCCAATAATTTTCACAAATAAATACCTTGAGGCTGCTAATCAATGTTGTCTGCTGATGCCATGATACTGTAATTGACATCTCTGTCATAAGTCTCCCTATGTTAGGTATCCAACAAGTTAAATGAAAATCATGCACCTATGGGTGCACTATTGGCTGAAATTGAGTTTAAAGAACTGACACTATGTTTTAATGATACTTCCACAACAAATTTTGGCATCCTACTTACTTGTTTCAATGTCTCATACCTAGCAAAAACAACATTATTTTAACACTGGGTGAGGGAGACAGCTACCCCCTCCTCTGAAGGGTCAGGGGGCTGCAGGGCATCAGTGCAGGGGGAGTGCAAGGCTCGACTTGAAGGGCCACTGAGCAGAGGAAATGGGCCCTTCACTATTGGAAGGGGCCCTAGGCCAATCAAGGATATGTCAATTCTATGTAAAATGCCTTAAGAAAGATATGGGCCATTGGCTGGGATAATGTGAAGAAAAAAATTATTTTCCCTCCAGCCCTTCACCAACTCTACCACTGATTAAACAAGCAAACTTCCAAAGTAGCTTGCCAGTCACAAGTCCCAGTTTTCATGAGAAAAAAGCAACCACAACTTGTATTCATACTTGTTTACTTGGTGAAACAGAGATCTTTAGTTCATATATACATGGTTGGTGGACAGCACATAACTGCCCTGAATTATAATTCCTAGCTGCACCATTTCACTCAAAGTTTTCTCATTCACACAGAAGTGGAAGAATGGATATTGAGGAATAATTACATTATCATGCATGAGTGTTTCGGGAAGACATAGTATACAAGAGGAGAATGGAATGCATGACAGATGGAGGAGTGTGCACTTTGTTGTTGGTTCAAGTAGCCATTCTGAAGATGTGGTTTGACAATATTATCATGATTATTGGTTTACACCATTTTGCAGGGCTTTTTGACAACCATGGGGACCTTCAAGATCATGAGGACAGATCTTACATAATATTTAATGACCTGTGGCTGTCCAGTACCACTACATATACCTAGAACTGGCAATGGCATGAGGCTTTGCCTAAGTGATTGCCAAACTAAGGATGCTCTAGATGGGTGCTGTATGCAATGCAATCAGTGCATCCCTAAGCCCAAATAACCAAGGGTGCTTTGGCATGGATATGTTTTGAAGTTTGATTGAAAGTGCTACCATAATTTGGTTTGGATTTCACTTTTTGCTGAGTGTTGTCCAACTCCGGAAATTTTGAAGTTGCTCATACTGATCGATAGCTGCCATCATTTGATGCTGTTGGATCCATATGACCATTACAGTAGATACACCTCTAAGCTCAAACAACCAGCCATCATTTGATGCTACTCAACTATAGTGTGGCACCATGGTTTTGCACGAATCCAGTTATCGACGCAATGCGGTAGGAAGATGCACACGCCTTTCAGTCAGATCTGCCACCAACCGTTATTCCTTGCCTTGTTCCTAAAATAACCATCGTTTATACCATGGTGGCGTGGCTGTGCTCCGCAGAGAGCGAGGCGAGCTTCCTTCGGCTGATGGACAAACTGACCAACGGCACTAAAATCGAGGTGAACGAGACGGGCACCTGCGTCACGTACATCCCAGGCGTGCTGGCCGGCGGCCGACTGGAGCACACCTGCAGCAAAAAGAGGGCCCTTGGCTACTACCTGGAGCCCATCTTCATGCTGGCGCCCTTCTGCAAGAAGCCACTGCACCTGACTCTTCATGGGGTCACCAATAGCCAGGTCAGCTGGGGTCTGAGGTCTCGGATTCGCTGAGCAGAGCAAATTGTTTCTTGGTGAGGATGCTTGATGTTTTCCCACTATTCAAAATCAGCAGGTGACGATTGCAACAGCTGCAGCCGACGATGTGTTTATTGCAGGAACAATTTGGGATTTGAGACGGTCACCGACGTGTTTTGGATGTTGGAACACACATTTCTGGTGCTGTTGTTTCCATCGATGGATAAGGGCACAAATTATCAAAACTTGCCAAAGTGCCCTAAAGCCCACATAACTAACTAGCCATCAGTGGATAACGACATCCTCTTAACTTGACTTTGGTGAAAGTTTTTAGAAGTCATGCTTTTTTGGATGACGATGATCCGTGATGTAAAATTATAGAATCTCTCCTTACGTAGAGCATGGTTTATAAGCCAAACCAAGCTGAGAAATCGAAATAGCTGTTTTCCTTTCGCATCGTCCACGTCCAAGTCTGATCACTATCCTGGAACACCACCACACTGAGGTTCACTATCCTGGAACACCACCACACTGAGGTTCACTATCCTGGAACACCACCACACTGAGGTTCACTATCCTGGAACACCACCACACTGAGGTTCACTATCCTGGAACACCACCACACTGAGGTTCACTATCCTGGAACACCACCACACTGAGGTTCACTATCCTGGAACATCAGCCACCCTGGCCCGTCTCTCACCACCAGCCGGTGTTGGTCAGACGCTACCCTGACCCATCCCTGGCCCTTCCCTGACCACCAGACTGTGTTGGTCAGACGCTACCCTGACCCATCCCTGACCCGCCCCTGACCATCAGCCGGTGTTGGTCGGACGCCTGACCCTGACCCGTCCCTGACCACCACCTGGTGTTGGTCAGACGCCTGACCCTGACCCGTCCCTGACCCGTCCCTGACCACCAGCCGGTGTTGGTCAGACGCCTGACCCTGACCCGTCCCTGACCACCAGCCGGTGTTGGTCAGACGCCTGACCCTGACCCGTCCCTGACTACCAGACGGTGTTGGTCAGATGCCTGACCCTGACCCGTCCCTGACCACCAGCTGGTGTTGGTCAGACGCCTGACCCTGACCCGTCCCTGGCCCCTGGCCACCAGCTGGTGTTGGTCAGACGCTACCCTGACCCATCCCTGGCCCTTCCCTGGCCACCAGCTGGACGCCACCCTGACCCGTCCCTGACCACCAGCCGGTGTTGGTCAGACGCCTGACCCTGACCCGTCTCTCGCCACCAGCTGGACCCGTCGGTGGACCAGCTGAAGCACAGCTGCCTGCCGATCCTGCGGCGCTACCTGCTGCTGGCCGACGAGCAGCTGCAGCTGAAGCTGGTGCGCCGCGGCATGGCGCCGGGCGGCGGCGGTCAGGTGGTGTTCTGCTGTCCCGTGCAGAGGACTCTTCGCGCTACGCAGGTACCGATGTGGGTCTGGCCTGCCGCAAAATAACCCGATTGGGGTAGACGCACCCAAAAACCCTGGTAAACAAACAAACCGCGCGCCTGCCGACCTCCCGGCCGGACATTGGACGAGTGTTGATGCGCGGTGAGCAACTATTATCACTGGGCTGACACGTCTGGAACGTTTTGTATGTGTGTCCGTGTGGCGATGTGTGGTCATGGTCTAACCCTGTGCGCATGCGACGTAGCATTTCTTTGTCTGTTGGCTAACAGTAGAGTAGGCATGGTTTGGCCAAGAGTAGATTGTTCACCGTGTTTCAGCAATGTTCAAATCGAGTACTGGAGAATTGGCGAGCGCGCACTTCCCTGCTGAGCGTGCCAGTACTCGCCGGCGCCGTCACGGCCATTCCTAGCCACGCGAGTGTTAGGCACCCGCTGTTGAGTAGGAACCTCCCGGGGCTGGAGCCAAAAGCAGAAGCAGCATGGGACTGTGTTGGTCGCCGCGGCGGCAGACTCGGTGCGTCGCTGCTGTCCCGCCGGTGTTGTTTCGTATCGGCACCGACTGTAAGAAGCCGTGTGCACACCGGTGGCCTGTGCACTCGTTGCGTGCAGTGCTGGGGACGGTGTGCCGCCCTGTGAAACTCCGTGCGGTGTTCCACCAGTGGCTGGACCCCGGGAAGGTGAAGCGGATCCGCGGCGTGGCGTACGCGGCCCGGGTCTCGCCGGCCATGGCCAGTCGGATGGTGGACGCGGCTAAGGGCCTACTGCTCAAGTTCGTTCCTGATGTGTACATATACACGGACCATTACAAGGGCGACATGGCCGGAAAATCGCCAGGATTTGGTGAGTGGACAGCTGTCAGAGAGTGATATATATGTATATATATTATATATATACACATATATTGTATATATATATATATTATATGTATGTATGTGTGTGTGTGTTTATGTGTGCATGTGTTGCGGGCTGAGACGGTTGACTTCCTGTGTGACATGATGTGTGATGTTTTGGACGCTAATTGTCGTCATCGAAGATACAAAAATATTATGTATCTGTGCTTTTCTTCACTTAGGATTCCTGTGACCTGTAACTTCTGACTTGAGACCTAGAGAGTCGAAAATCTCAAGATCGTATTCTGGGCCATTGATAACCACCTGGGCATCAGAATGGGTGTGAACACACCTTGGCGATTTGCTCTGGAATCGCCATCTTCCAATGTTGTCAATGCCTCATCTTTTCCTGGTCTGATACCCAAAATGGCAATCGACCTGAGAACATTCAAATATTAGGAAATATCATTATTTTTGTTGGATTTTTAAACTAACCAAGATCATTGCTCTGAATATCTGTGTTCCACTCTTTTCGTGTTCAAATGTTGCACTCTTATCAGTTCATTTTGAAGAGTAATTTTCGACTCTGACCAACTAGCTGCCGCTGGATATTTGGCCATTGCTGAGCACGCTCTCCCCGTCCTCCAGGCATCAGCCTGGCGGCCGAGACCACCACCGGCTGCGTGCTGACGTCAGACGTGACGTCACAGCCGCAGGGCTCGGAGTCGCCTCCCAGCGTGCCCGAAGATCTGGGCAAGGCGGCGGCCGAACGGCTTCTCGACGAGATATACCGGTACGACTGAGTGGATGGCGGTCCGGGCTGTGGGCTCAGTGAGGCGGTCCCGAGGAGGCGGCGCAACAACGTGAAACAGATGTAGACGCAGCGCGACATAGCTCTGTCGACAATAGTATTGCATGTGGTATGCGATTCTAGGCTGTGCTTTGCGTACATTCATTCTCTTTTGGGTTGCTCCATGCAAACTCAACCAGTGAACAAGCGAGTTTATTATCCGACCTCAGGAAATTGTTATGCAAATTAGTGTGTGAAGTTTCCTGTAACTCCGGACACGGTTCTAAGAGTAGGAAACCAATGGAGGGTATGGTGTTTTAGTTATTGACATACCTTAATTTCCACAACATTTTTTAATGTTATTTTAAACAGCCATATCTTGCAAAGTTCTTCTAGTAGTAAGAGAAGTTTAATGTCAGCCGATCGAACTTCAGCTAAACTACAAACTGAAATGAATAAATCATTATGAACCCTGAAATGTGACATCTTGCTGAACGTATAAAATTTGTACCGTTAATTTATGAAAACATCACACTGTTCTAAATTAAATAATATTTTTGGATTCTCGATGTCACTGGACAAATGTACGTATGACAGATGATGTAAACAAATGCACGTTCAGCAAATGTACGCATGCGCAAAGGTACATAAGTGGAAGTGTGCATGTCCGAATGTGCGTGAGCCCAAATACACGTATGAACGTCAGCTTAAAAGTACGTCAGCTTAAAAGTACGTGAGCGCAAATGTACGTAAGCGCAAGTGTACATTCACCAAATGTACTTAAGCGAAAATGTACGAAAGCACGAAGGTACGTAAGCACAAATGTACGTATGAGTCAATGAACGTGCTCTTGCGCATACGTACATTTGGGTTTATATCTGCCATAAGCACCTTTGAGCATACGTACTTCTACCACACGCGCTTTTGTCACACTAATACATGTATATTACATGTATGTTTCATGTATATTATGTGAATATACCGTAAATGTATATTACATGTGAATATGCCACACTCATACATGTACATTAACTTGCGCACATTTGCAAGGCACAAGTGTATTTTGCACAAATTTGCTTTGCACAAATATAGTGGGTATCCATACATTTTCTTATTGATTTGTGTAAATTTGCATTGACGTGCATATGTACTTGCATCTCATGCATACATTTCAGCTTACATACGTTTATGGTGACATACATTTGCGCTTACGTACTTCAGTGTTTACGTGCATTTACCCATGCGTATATTTATGCATATACACATTTGCTGTTACGTACTTTTGCGCTTACGTACCTTTACGCATGCGTACATTTCTACTTATGTACATTTGTGCATGCGAACCTTTGCGTTTGCGAACACTTGCGCATAGTACATTTACGCCTGCGTGCATTTGTGTCTACGTACATTTGCGCGTACGCACATTTGCGTTTACGTACCTCTGGCACGCGCACATTTGTCGTTGTATGCATTTGTGCTAGACTTGACGTTCTGCGACCGTCTCGTTCCAGAGGTGGTTGCGTGGACTCGGTTGGTCAGAGTCTGATGCTGCTCTACATGTGTCTCGGCCAGAAGGACATCTCGAAGGTCACTCTGGGCCAGCTCACACCGTACACGTAAGTTGAGGCTTCAGATCAGTCAGTGTCAGGACAACTATTCCGACTTCAGGCCAGTCGGTGTCAGGACAGCTATTCCGACTTCAGGCCAGTCAATGTCAGGGCAGCTGTTCCGACGTCAGGCCAGTCAGTTTCGGGGCAGCTATTTCGACTTCAGATCAGTCAGTGTGCAGACTGACTATCCCAATTTTAGATGCCACTGTTGGGTTTCGCCATCCGTACTGTATGGAAGGCGGCGTCTCTTCGGCCGGGAAAAGGCGCTCCTCCGGGGAGGTTGGAGTTCACCCCACCCCGATTCCCAGCGCTCAACAGATTTTTAGCCGGAGTCGCCCCTCAAAGAGGAATGTGCTCCCGTTGGAAGAAGAAGGCGCCTCTTCAGTGTGCTCAAATGCTCCTTCCCACACGTTCAGGGATTTTCAGCAAACGGCGCCCCTCCAGGTACCTTAGCAGCGGTGCCACGGCGCTTTGTTCTCAGGCAGTGGACGGCGTGTCGTTTTGCTCAGAGTATTGCGGACAGTCAATTGGTGTTGCCCGGCTGGTCTTGATTGATTATTTGGGCTTAAGGGTGCATGAACTGCTACTGGTTATATAGCGCCCACGATATTATTTACAGCCCGGCAAGCCGGGCAATATTATTTGCCCGGCTGGTCAAATAATATTGCCCGGCTATTCGAACAGCACATGTATTACACCTTGGGGGCGTGGATCGGTGAAGGAATGTGGCCACGTGTTGGACGAGTGTGTCCACGCCGGACACCGGTAACACAGCGAGCCACAACAGTAGCAAGTGGCTGCTGTCTGATAACGTGAGGTGACACCAGTCAACGGCCGTCGTTTCTGGGGGTGATTTAATGCCCTATTAAACCTGTATTTTAACATGAAGTGAGTCACAAATGTCGGCATTTTATTATTTTAAATAAACTCGAGTATATTTGCTTCCGCTGTCGCCAGTCAATTTTCTCCTGGACGACCGAGAACCACTCCATTGCGACTGCACACATGTCGGGAATTAGGTAATTGGTGGTGAAAATGGTAACGGTCGTTACAGTTCGTAACTGCACTTTAATGGACATGAATTCAGGAAGTGGAAACTCGATTCGCAGGTAACGAGTTTCTTTTAAATGTTGGTTCCACGTTTAAAATAACGCCGATTGCCAGCTGCAGCGTGACACGGTGCGCGGTTACAGGATGGACTTTCTGCGCCACCTGCGGGACGCGTTTCACACGACGTTCCGGATCGAGAGCGTGGTGCCGACGGAGGAAGAGGAGGATCTGAAGCAGGGCGGCGAAAAACTGACGCTCACCTGTCTGGGCGCCGGCTTCAGCAACCTGGCCAAGACCGTGTCGTGATGGCTGGCGCGGGCGGCGGCGGCTGCGCCGAGCGGCTCGTCGGTGGCGACGCTGGTGTGGGTCGCTCCGCCGGTTCGCTGGTGGTGACACCACTGGTCGTCGGTTCGCCGGTAGTGACACCTCTGTGGGTCGCTCCGGTCACGTGGCACCCAGCGCTTCGTGTCGCGGAGCAAGTGCTGGTCTTCGATGTGACACCGATGATGGGTCCTGCGGCGATGAGGAAAGCGCGTACAACCGTGCCCATTTGTCGTGTGCACGATTGCGCCTGAGATCTTGTCGCGTACGCGTACTTGGTTATGGGCGCTGTATGACCAACGCAGTCGATGCGCCCGAAAGCCCAAATAACCAACCAACTTGTCGCGTACGATGTTCTTGAAACAAAACTGTACCTGGAACGCACGTACTTGGCTGGAATAATTGGTCCGGTCTATGCGGGACGCGGTACCAGTGTTTGTTAAGTCGTATAAAGCCAGTGTCCCACCGTGTGTACTGTGCACTTTTCTGGACGGCGATGCAGGTGCGCAAGTGGAAGTTTGGGGTGGAGGTGAGACCTGGCTAACGAAGATTGGGGTAGGTTCAGGAAGGGAGGTGGAGAGGATGGATTCTGGGTTAGCGGTGGTTAGTGTTGGGCGAGGGGAGGTTGGAGGGTGCGCGGGAATTAGAAGGGGGATTTCGGGCAGGCGAGGTGGTAGATGGAGAGGGCTACGATTTTATGGAGAGCCGAACGGGCCTCGTAAAGCGCCGAACCCGCGTCCGCTGCCCACCCCTGAGACGTTGATCGGGAGGAGGCCTCTGGTGGGTCAACGGTGCGTCCACTCATGCCAGGTGGTACTTCCGTCGCTTCAGTGTCGTTTTGGGCTGGCTGCCTGCCTTTCGGGCGACGCGAGGCACTCCAAAGGATCGAAGCAGTATTGCAAGTTGAGTGATCAGCAGATACACTTTTGGGCTGTCTGTGCTGGCGTCCTATCAGAGACGAACTGAATAATATCAGTTTTTTGTTCGATGGTTAGGGGGCGCCATGCGTTTTTTGTTTAATTTAATAAAGAGATCGCTCTGGCTCCCCACCTCACCGGGGCCATATTGGGGACGCCTGCTTCCCGCGGGCGGGAGGACGTCGGGCGCCCGAAGAGCTGTGTGGCAGGCGGCGCCTTCATACGCCAGTGAAAGAGACTAACCACTCCGACCACATTGCAGAACTACCCGCTTTGACACCGGTCGGCCGGTTCGGCAAGCGCCAAGCCCCGGACCTAGGCGACCTGTCACTTGACATGTGTGGGCCCACGGGGGCCCGCCCGCCCTTCCGGGATATCGGGACCAGAGGCGTGTTGCTCCCCCGTCATTAAAGCTGACTCCGTGCGACCACGGATGATTTACACCTGGATTGGAAGCTCAGCGTCGGTGCCTTTGATCTGCGCGCATCAGCGGCACCAACCTGCCACCTGGCGGAGGATTAATAAAACACGGAAGCGCGGCCAGTTTTGGGAGTTAGGGGTACGTATTTCGTATCGACATTGTTTTCAGTTGAGTCAACCACCCTAGGAGGATTGCATCTGCCTTTCATAACACAAAATTGATCAAGGAACCTTACCCTTCTTTCCTTACTAATTTATCGCGCTCCGTTCCGAAGTTGTGATGCGAAGGCCATGGCATCCGTGAGTGGGAGCCCATTTCGCCGAAAGGGTCGGCCCACCTGTTCATTTCTTAAAATGGTCGGAGGAGGCAAAGTACATGAAGGCAATAGGCAGACTAAGATGAATAGGAGGCACATTCCATATTCTCCCATATTAGAAGTTGAAATGATTGTGGCTGGGGGAAGCAAGCGCTGAGGGAGCAGTTCCACCCTCAAAGATAAGCATGAGCGGTTCGGCTTGCGCCCCACCCTCCTTGTTCTATAGCTGTGGCTGATATTTTCTGGTGGAACGGTTTACACAACTGAATTGGGGGTGCAGACTTCGGCGTACCAACTAATCCGCAGAGGATTGAGCGGAAGCTCCACAGAGGGCAGAAACCCGCTCGCCCTACACCATACCATTGATATATTTATGACTGCCGAGGAGGCGTCTTTTCTCCAGAGGGGCGGCTCTTGGTCCAGAACATTTGGACGGGGTACACCCCGATCTCCCAGGGGACATTTGTTATTGTCTGAGGAGTGCCTTTCACTGAAAAATTCGCGGCGCGCACTTGGACTCCCAGAGGACTGCCGTTACCAGGCCCAGGAACGTGTTGCGCTGATACATTCGAGAGACGACAGGGTACACTACAACCTCTAAGAGTGGCGTTCTTCAAGTCATAAGGGGCACCACTTTCGCTTCCCTCCCCTTGGATCAGCCCTTGCAACGTACCCTAGCTGGCAACACCACTACCTCTTGCCGATTCTCTAGCACTTGTCAGTCATTCAACTCAGGGGTGTTGTTTTATATACCCCTGGGGGAACTGCCACCTCAATGGTTGCTTAACCCACCCCCGCAGTTATTTAGACTTTTAGCATGGGAGCCAGCGGAATGTGCCCACGAATTTATATTGGCCTGCACATTGCCTTCATGTACTTTACCCCGTCCAATCATTTCAAGATCAAGATAAAGATAGAGATATGAGACAAGGATTCAAGATAAATAGCACCAAGATATCAACATCGGTGGGCCGACCTTTGCGGCGAGGTGGGCTGCCTCTTACAGATGTCTTCACTTCGCATCACAATTTCTGAGCGAAGCGTAATAAATTAATAAGGAAAGATCGGTAAGGTTCCTGGATCAATTCTGTATCATAAAAGTCTGATGCAATCCTTCTGGGATGGCTGGACCAATAGGGAAAATGCCAATACGAAGCGCGTACCCTAAACTCCCACAGGCGCATGGCCAAAAACCGGCCGCGTTTCCGTGTTTTTACTTACACTCCGCTATGTGGGCTGATAAGCAAACAGCTATCTGTTTCCAATCCAGGCGTACATGATCCATGGTGCGACGGCGGACATCAGCCCCGGGACTCAAACCCTGGTCAATCCTGGGGAACAGCCAGGGGCGCGACTACCCCGATAAAACTGAGCCGACGGGCAGATCAGGGAAGGCTGCCCTACCTGCTCGTGACAGGCGAAGGGTCGTTGTTGCGAGGTCGGCTGAAGGGTCTGTCTCAGCAGGGATGTTGGCAGTGAATGGACGGTGGGGTGGGGATGGGAAGGACGCCATCGGCCGAAGCCGGCGCCCCTGTTGGTCTGAACCGGTGTGATGCCGGTGGAGGGAAAAGGGAATCAATTTGTAGTGTTGTGTGTTGGGCATCACTACTGGTCAGGGCAGTTACTAGTCCTTCCACTTCTCCCGTCTTGCGCATATTTTTCTCCACTGGTATTGATGCCTCATATTGCGGAAGAACGAGGGTGCTGAAATAGCAGAATGTGGGCCTCACCTTTAACACGAATACCCTCTACTAAACTATTTCTGAATGCATGATATATATATATATATATATATATAGGATTTAGGACTTAGATTTATGGGCGCTAAATGACCAACCATGGTCGATGCGCCAAAAAACCACAATCACACACAGGACTTAGATTTAGATGTTCGCCCTAAGCCAAGTTCTGGCCACGCCAGTGTTCCAGGGACGCTTTTTCCCTATCAGAGTGGGGCCACATACCATGGGGTCGGGGAGGGAGGAGGGGGTATCTCATGCCACCCAGTATCCGGCCAGGCGTGTAAAATATCTTCCGAATCGACTGGACATGCACCATTTCATCCTCGATACGAGCCAACCGCAGTCAATTATCAAACATTGATGCGTATGCACTGATGACACTTCACATGGTATATTTGTATTATTCACGACACCCACATATGCAGCTACAACTGGTTACCACATGAGTAAGATTCTTCATGCTTTTTTCGCCGGCTTCATTTTGTAGTACACGAAAAATAGTGCACAAGCAGCATATGTTGCCTTGGCGACCTGCAAAAAACGGGAAAGTGCATTTAGTACATCCGTGTGCCATAAAATGTGACACTCACTCAGTTACACACAGGTTACACTCAGCCGTCTAAAGCGGAACCATAGGAGCTCTTTGGATCGACGGGCTATTTCAAACCCAGTACAATGCTTCAATAATCTGCCGAGGCAATAGTTCAGCTGGTTGGACGACCGGACTGTCACTCCCACGCCCATGATCATAGCACTGGTCAAACGGTCATTAAGCCAAATGAATATAATTTCAAACAGATTGTGCACATGATTGTGGTTATCCTTGTGCTGACGACGCGTCGACCGTTCTGGGTCATATAGCGTCGCTATTTTCTCGCGCCGATTTGTCGCGGGTGGATAATAGCGACAAGCGGAGCTTGAACCCACAACTTCCCGGTTGGGAAACGGGGACATTGTCCCTATATTACTCGTCCGTCGTGGATTAATTGATACTCTCTTAGACGGGCACATTGTCCCTATATTACACGTTCCCTTGTGGATTAACTGATACTCTCTTAGACGGGCACATTGTCCCATATTACACGTTCCCTTGTGGATTAACTGATACTCTCTTAGACGGGCACATTGTCCCTATATTACTCGTCCCTTGTGGATTAACTGATACTCTCTTAGACGGTCACATTGTCCCTATATTACTCGCCCAGTTGTGAATTAACATACTCTCCAATTCAGAAGTTGGATTTTATTTCCTCTCACGAAGATTGGGATTGCAATGTAATCATGTCCTTCAATGGGGAGATCGCGCTAGGCGCAGGACGTATGGTGCCCCGCCTCCCAAAGTGGGGGTCACCGGAAAGCCGGAACCACTGGAATACTTTGCGATACACCTACGCGCCACTACTCTGTGGGTTCAAATCCCGGGGCCCTTTGTTCTCCATGGAGAATGCATGAACACCTCTTGTTGGTAAATTTGTCCGCACAAATTCGCGCAATTCTTGCTCACAATCTATTCTCACTTGGCCACAATCTTCCGGAGGCCACACCGGAGCACGCAGTCCAAATCGCTCGACACGTCAGCACTGTGCCAGTTCCAACCGCAGTCTCCCGTGTCACACCCACAGCTCCTCTTTCAACCCCTCGGGCAAATGACACGTATGTTACGCATGCACAGTGAGCGCCACGTCTGGGCGCAAAATGACCCTAGATGTCGACGCGCCCCTAAACTCCAATCCACCACCACTGAGCGCCACGTCGCACGCACAACCGACCGCAGCAGAAAGCAGTGGCTACAAGGTTCACCACTAGATGATGGTACGCATCGGCCTGCAGGCCAGAAATAGCCGGCCCGGCACCCCGCGCACATAATTCTCAACACCTCTTGTAAATGGGTGCAAGTCTGTTGAAGGGAGCGACAAACAAATGAAACTACAATAAGATCATTTTGAAAAGGATTTATATTATTAATGATTGTACAGTAATGGATGTTGGTGGATCGAACCACTGCCGGTTGTACCAACGACCGGCAATGGCGGCTGAATGTAGCTTACATTTGCCCGCCCGGTATTGGTGTAGCTGTTGAAGTACTTGGAGATGCCCGTGAACTGTGCTACCTCGCCTCCCGCCATCGTCTGAAAATAGTAATTGGATTGGCATACTGTAAAATGCATAGTTCTAGGCTTAGTTGCTTCTGCATGAACCTTGAAACAGGTCGCTTTAAAACCAGTAAACAATATTATCAGAGGCAAACATGTTCACGGGGATGAGTGGTCTAGGGGTAAGTTGCTCGTCTCACAATCGAAAGGTTGCGGGTTCGAGTCTCACTTCTCGCTACTCTTCGCCCGCGACCAATCGGCGTGAGAGATTGGCGACGCTGCATGACTCAACGGTCCATGTGTCGTTAAAAAAACCAATAACCAAATATGTCCACACATTTTATGCTGGAATCGGGGAAGAGACAGCGCTTCGAGGCATCCACCGATCTCCATCCTTACCATTAGGCTTATAAAAAGTACGAGTAAAATCAAAAGTACAAGATCAAACCAAGTATGAACCTGTTTGAGCATCCAATAATGATATCAGAGTTCCATGTCTGGTCACTGGCAGCCTCAATGTATAACGATTGTGTCCTGGTCTACTAGTTAAATAAAATGATCACCTCCTTAAACACTCTGTTCTGATCATTGAGCTATGATCATTAACACACGTTAACCATCGCTCTTACATACGGGTGTTTACATCCTTCGCCATTACAAGGGGTGAGGGTTGTTGCGCCTAAATAGAGTAAATGGTAGGGAGGTGGGTTTCTTTCACGACTGCTGAGCCATATAGCGTTGCCAACCTCTCACGCCGATTGATCACGGTGGACTTGAAAATCCACTGATTGCAGGATTAGATCCCAAGAAGCCTATCAACAGTCAGCCACCCTACATACCGAGCTTCCACCAACTTATCTTGTTAACACCTAAAACTGCAATGATACCAGTATTGGTAGGTTGGACAGTATTGTTGCAGTTTGTGGGAACTCACAAGATACGTTTTACACAAGCACAAGGCACAAGTTAGGTTTGGCTTTTGGAAATGTTGGGACATTTCATATTTGAATATATTTTTGGTTAGACAAAATCTTTTTTTTTAAAGGATGCTAGGATCAATTGATGATATTTTTAGGTGCTTGGTTCCTATTTGCTACACACAAAAAATAACCTGAAAAAGACCTTAGTGTATGTTTGATTTTTTGTGTTAAATGTTGCATGATTCATTATGTTGGCCCATTGAAAATTTGGTACCCAACTGAGAAGTACACATGTGCATGAAAGTGAGTGCTTATGTCATCTTAATCATTGCAAGAAATATTGAATCAAAACTTTTCCTCTCAAAACATAACTCCTTGACATACAGTGGTGCTGGTTATGACATGCTGCATTGCATCACATCACTTCTAAATATTATATTTTTAGTTCTACACACTTAAAAATAGGTGCCCTGAGTAAAAAAAATGTGAGGAATCAAAACAAGGAGGTATTTTAAAAACACATCTAATTGTCTGAAAGCAATTGTCCTAAAGTTGATGTGCCAACTACAGGAGCACTCACACTAAAAATAATGAGATGAAATGAACCACTTTTTGGGAACATAAATAATTTTATATTTGATTATTCATAAAACACTTTAAACTCTCCCCCAGGTTTTCTGTGGATAGTGAAAGAACAGAGCACAGCAGTGTGCCAAAATTTGGTGTACATTTTCCCCAATAAATTTGTATGTTGTATCAAAATTTTGAAGTCAGGTGATCTTGGGTCAACGAGTTAGTCAAGGTCAAGTGAGGTCACCTCCAAAAAGTTCAACCAATTGTCACACTTTAATGGATGGATATTCTAATGAAACTTTCAGTGCATGCTCATCTTTAGGGATGCAATAAAACACACTGGAGGAATTTACTATTTTCTGTCTTCTGATTACTTATTAGCTTTGCATATTTGCCCATTGGAGTTAAAATAAAAGACTTTGGCTAAAGTATGCATTTTTATTGGAGAGACTTGACTTCAAACATTTTTCAATCCACACTACCTATTAGAAAAGGACAATTTAAGAAAACTTGAACTCAAAATTTGGAAATTAAAAACATTTGTATTTTTGGGTGGGCAAAAATTGTATACCCCTGGTCTATTTTACTTTCCTTTTCTGATTCTATTCCAAATATTTGTTTTTCAAATCTCCCAAAACATGAACTCCATAGAACCAAAAACATGATGTAGGTCATAAAAAACCTAGGCTCCCTATTCATGTGACTTCTGGAAGAAGAAAAAAATTGGGAGTGGGGTCTGGCCCTACTCAAGCACTTTCTGATGACACCTTTTGCTTTCATGCCACATTTAGTTTAGAGATTAGAGGGGGTCCTCGGTTGGTTATTGGTTTTTATGACACATCAACCATTGAGTCATGTAGCATCGCCAATCTCTCACTCTGATTGGTCACAGGCAAAGAGTGCAACAGGTGAGGCTTGAACCCACAACCTTTCGATTGTGAGATGAGCAACTTATGCCTAGGCTACTTGTCCCCTAGAGGGGGTCCTTATTAACCCCCCAAGACAGGGAGTGATAATATGACCAGAAAGTTGGGGAGGGTTAAAGCACAAATCTACCAACAAAAACATTAGAATATAAAAAAGAGCAAATTTGTGCTTTAGGGTGATTTATGAATTCCCAGAATTTATATTTCAATGCAATGTATCAATGCAACAAAGATGATTGGACCACTTATGACTCTATATGTACTTATTCTATGTGCAAATGCTTATTTTTCAGGCTGTGAGCAAAATGACACCAAAAATGGTCCTTTGGGCTAGGTAGCATAGCTAAAAGGAAACAATAAAGGAAAATATGAATGCAGCATAGCCCAATCTAATCTTACTTTCAAGTAAGATAACATGTCATAAAAATAAACAGTTAAAAAATGTAATGCAGCATAACCTAACCAAACAAACTTAACATTCCTGTAAGGAAAAAAGTCCAAAAATGTAAGAAAACATTTTTATTTAAAGTAAAGAAAACCCAACCAAACCTAGCCTAACAACAGCTACTTTTCTGGAAAAGTATAACTTCCTTATTATTACTTTTTTTGTGAAATACAAAACCTAAAATGTAAACTAATCTTACCTAACCTAACCTCACCTATTCGTTTGCTTTATGGAGGAAAATGCATGTAAAACTTGCCTTGTTGCCACCTTAAAGCACAAATACCAGAAAAGCACCTACTCCACATCAAATTAGCCCAGCACTCTCCTCTTCACATCCAGTATTAACCATTATAATTCTGGAAAAGACCGTCCAACCCGCGCCGTTTTGGGGGATGTTAATCCTACGCACTTAGGTAGGTAGGTACACAGATAGGACATGTACCAAATGCAACCTGATGTACCTACCTACTGACACAAAATGGACGACGAAAAATGCACCACTCAAACCAGCAATGAATCCTGCTTGAAATAATTATATTCCCCAGCACCTACCAACCACCAAACCCGTCCTGACTTGCCTCGAACTGGGTAGTCGAATTGGTCTCGGCTCTTTTCCAACATCCACAGTAAGATGGCGTCATAGAATCCAAGTCACGTGATCATATAAAAACAGAGTAATTATGAATAAACAACAAAAAATAGAACAGGAATTATAATACGGAGAGAATATGCAAACAGATGAATTAAACTGTGCATCAAGAGATACATAATACCAAAGTGAAGATGTACAAGGTACCTGATTGGAATTATCTGCCGATTTTTTTTCGTAAAGCCGAAATGCCTCTGGATTCAAGCTATGAGTACTCAATGTATTATGTGTTTACCGTGTAAAATGTGTAATGTGTTGTAATGTGCATGTATGATTTTATTTAATGTTTTGGGTTTGTGGCCCGGAGGAATTCCCCCGTGGCGACGCAGGCCAGAAAGCACATACACTCACCTGACACTATTGTACAGGATGTTGTACGGCGGTTCAGATCACTGTCTAAAGCTTGGAAGACTATTGGATGGACTACTGGTTTTCTGTTAGGTCCCGAGATACGTCGGCATCGTGGGGAACGAGTGAACAGATACTGCTTCGAAACGTGCAGCCAAAATCACCATACTTTCGATCTATGCCGCTCCCCGCGAGGGAGTATGACCGTTCTATCGCAACCTATGTTATTAAAAAATTGCAGTTTAATTGGAGCACGCTGCGAGACAATAAACTACGAGCGATCAAACCATGCATTGGAGAGTGGCCCTCATCCTTACCGTAGGACGCGGCTGGACGAGGTCGTGCTCTGCCGCCTTCGACTTTGACACTATCACCCACACACCCTCATCTGCTCTGTGGGGAGGACAGGCCAAACTGCCCCCGATGTCGCACACGGTTGTTAATGCATCACGTTCTGATTCCATGCCCTCTGCTCGCCGATGACCGAAGGCGCATTCTTGGAGTCGCGCATTCGCTGTCACTCCGCGACGTCCTTGGTACCACTCGCGCGCGGTAACTTCTGGAAACTTTTTTCACTTTTCTATCGGATGTCGACTTCAGAGCGATTTACACACCCCACCGACATGCTATACGAGAAGCTCCGAATGATCTGGCTGTATTTTTAATGTTCCTGTTCTACTGTTGGCACCAATCCTTTTAAGCCGTCCATCTAGCATTGTTATGGGCGCTGCATGACCGAAGCGGTCGAGGTGTCCCTAAGCCCAAATAACCAACCAAACACATACAATTTGAAAGCTGCCGCCCGGACAACAATTCGATTAATCTCGACTTTGCTCCTACCTATGCATGCTTGTGGAAGCATCCACGTTTCAGCTCGTTACGTATTTCATAGCTTAGCCTACTTATCCTATTATCTGTGTTACCTGCAAACAGGGGTGGAGCTTTGTGTACTTTTGGTGCTGCCGATGCAACACCAATCCGAATGCGATCCAGGATTTGACTAGGGGGCCATACATTATTTTGATGTCCCCTGAACTTTATTGTCTCTATCATGGTCTTGAGTTCTTCACCGGGACAGGAGAGGAGAGGGGAGGCTGCTTAGAAAATGTTCCGGCTACATTGCAGGTAGCATTGTACACATAGCTGCTATTAATTAGTCTTCGCGGGTTTCGTAGCATCGAGACAGTTTGCAGCACAGGAATCAGAACCACTTGTAGAGGATGCATCTTGGTGTTAACGTGATACCATTGATGAAGCGAGCACCTGCCCGATTGGGGCTATCCAAAGGCCTTGGTCTTCAGTACCACTTTCTGGCTGAGAGAAGGGGACCAGGTCTGAGGACTAAGTCTAAGTGATTTTAGATATCGGACCGTGGCGAGAAGAAAATTCGGCAGGGAGGGCCTCAGTCAACGGAAAAGATCCACAAGTGTTGGAAAGACGTTTCTGAGGACCTCTTTATGAAAGTTTTCCGATTCATTTAACGCAAAACCATGCGAAGAACATGGCGTCTTGGCGCACGGTAGGATTTTATGACGTCACAACCACTTTGGGCGACTTTCAGCCGGATGGTTTACCTCTGATAGTCATCCTTAACGAACAGGAATAGCTGTGTGGAGGAAAAAAGAGATGTCGGCAGATTAATTCATCAGTGGTGATGCGTTTGCAGGTCCTGGTGGATTTATTTTAAGACCAAATTGTTTGGTGCAATAAATATAAACTTAAAATACGCATAGTTTGTACACTATACATATATAGGGCTAAAAGCTGAGGAGTATTCACTACCTATATAGTTGGAAGGGGAAGCATTGCTTCAAATTATCGTGCACAATGAACACCAGAAAGGATTTTCGGCACATCCTCACGCAATGAGACAGGGGAAATTTTAAGTAGCTTGTAAACAGAAAGATCTGGTGAGGAGCCATTGCCACCCGATAGAAAGGTCCGGGTAGAAGGCACTGGCACATAGGTAAAAAGGACTGGGTAGGAGTTGACACCCCATCAGAAAGGTACATGAAATTTACACGGGCCCGGTTTCAACTCTAATAAAGGTATCTTGGTTTCAACTTCGAATTGAGCCGTTGCACCAGCGAACACCACATAGTGGTGGCGCGGGATTGTCTCCGAGGGAGGGGAGGGGCAAGTTAAGGAAATCCTTCCCGTAAACACCCATACTGTGAAATCCACCAGATGGATCACCGCACCAGAGGGTTTCACAATTTGAATTAATGTTGCTCAGTCAGCGAACTTAAATCGGTATTACGAACTTAACTTCTGTCCAATATGAACGAACCGCTCAATTTCTGCGGCTGCTCCATCCAAAGCCTATACCTCCATTCAGGCACGTATTTAGTCACCAACATAGTCTTCAACTAGATATTCACCAAACTTATGATTAAGACGGTTTATCCTGTTCCACTGACGGCTGAATCAAGCCAACGAAGACGCGTGTCTATTAAAGGAAGTTTATTCGAGTGGGAGTCGGCGCGGGACGCAGGCAGCGCTCGGCGTTGTTAGAAGCCAGTCGAGTCGCAGCACACCTGCGCTATCAGTCAGCCAATCTCAGCAGAGCAACATGGTGACTGGCCGTCACATCAACCGCCAGCCGGTGACTGGCCGTCACATCGACCGCCAGCCGGTGACTGGCCGTCACATCGACCGCCAGCCGGTGACTGGCCGTCACATCGACCGCCAGCCGGTGACTGGCCGTCACATCAATCGTCCGCTGGTGTGCGGCCATCAGCACCACAGCTGGCCGCCGGGCGCAGAGTCGACAGCGGCTATGTCGTGTGGCGCCGACACCTGCAGCTGCGGGGCCGCCCAGCACGCGCCCGACTGACGCCGGCTCCGCGGCACGCGCACCCATCGGCTGACGGATGTGGCGCGGGTCTGTCGCCAGTTCACCCCGCCACGGCAGCCTCGCGTCACAAACGCATCAGCACTGGATAGCACGGCAGCGCTGCAGCCACGACAGAACTGCAGCCACATCAACCCTGCAGCTACAGCAGCCTAGCAGCCTAGCAGCAACGGCAGAACTGCAGATACAGTAGCCACGCAGCCACAACAGCCCTGCAGCTACAACAGCCTTGTAACCACAACAATCCTGCAGCCATAGCAGCCACAGCAGCCCTGCAGTCACAGCAGCCCTGCAGCCACAGCAGCCCTGCGGATACTGCAGCCATACAGCCACGGCAGCCAAACTCCGAGTTCTGCCAGCGAAGGCAGACAGAAACAATAAAATACAACGTAACTGAGACGGACCCGGACTTCGTGACACTCACAAGAAAAATAGGCCCACAACAGAAGACACGACGGTAGAACTCCGGAGCTTCGGGGCAAGCACTGATCAAATCAAAATAATGTCCGGCGGCGAGCAGAGGTCAACCGGTCCTGCAGGCGGTCGATGCAACAGTCGCGTGCACTATGGACTATAACACTTCCGTTCGAGCGTCTTCCGGGTTCAGATATCACAGTCGTAAGCTTTTGGTATGGTCACCGCAAACGGAATGCTGCTCTTTCTGATCTCAACGGTCACGCCTTGCAGTGTACCAGGATGGGGGAGGGAGAGCTGCATAATGAACCACCAGGAAGGTCACACGTCGCGTAGCGAAGGCAAGCCGCAGAAAAAAATACACGCATGCAAAACCTGCCCAAAACAACGTCAGCCGCCGCCATCAACGTGACATCGCTTCGCTGCCATTATCGTTCCACCCACTCGTGTACAAAATAGCCGGCCGACAAGGCGGCTCCTCGCGTCGTGTCGCACCCACCACAATGCCCCAGTCCCGTCGGCAGGCCGGTCGCCGCGCCTGAGCCAGCGTGCGGTCCCAGGCGGGCCGGCCGCTGACCGCTGACACTGACCCTGACCCACCGGCGACCGGGCCGGCCACTAGTCCGAACACTGAACAGACCGTCTGCGCGCCCAATCAACGACCAGACCACCTACCGCCGACGACCACCTCGGAGGACAGACGGTGTCAGCCACCAAACAGCTCCGCTCGCGGATGTCAGTCGGTGCCGCCCGCGGCCACCATCACCAGCAGCCACCGGCAGGTGGAGCCTCGCCGGAGTCCACCAGGCGGGATGTCCACGCCGGTGGTCCCGACCGACCCGACCCGACCCGACCCACAAGCGCCCGACAACACCAGGCGAAGCCCGGGCAAGGACCGCCATCGCCTGACCGCCGACCAGAGGAGCGATCAGTCCGCCTTCCTCGTCCGTCGCTTCCGCGCCTCGGGGCTGCCAGTCTCCTTGGCGGCCGGCTCGCCCTTTTCGTCCGCCTCGTCCTTGTCCTCGTCCTGGGGCGGCTGTCTGCCTGCCTGTCGGGGCCAGCACAGGCTGGTCAGAACCATCACCAGGGACAGAGCCGGACAGGGCTGGCATGCCGGCGAGCAGAGGATATCTATTTAAACACATGTCAACCATAGAGGTACACCACTGTTTGAACTGAACACATACACATAACGGCAGCAGCACACACAAATACAACATCGTGGTGTACCTAGAGCTGTACTGGGAACACACAACATCGTGGTGTACCTAGAGCTGTACTGGGCACACACAACATCGTGGTGTACCTAGATCTGTACTGGGAACACACATCGTGGTATACCTAGAGCTGTACTGGGCACACACAGCATCATGGTGTACCTAGAGCTGTACTGGGAACACACAACATCGTGGTGTACCTAGAGCTGTACTGGGCACACACATCATCGTGGTGTACCTAGATCTGTACTGGGCACACGCAGCACACACAGCACCATGGTGCACAGCATGATGATGACATCCGAAGCCGACTTGTACACATTTCAGTTCAGATCCAGAAGACAGGGGAGGAGGCAGAAGGACGCGGTGTCCGAGCCGCGCGACACCCCCTGTCGGGCCCACCTCGGCCCGAGCGGAGGTGGGGCGGCCGACCGCGCGGCCGGCCCGGCACTCACGTCGTCGTCCTTCTTGGTGATCTCCGGCGGCAGCTCGGTCGACTTCTGGGCGCAGCACACGTCGATGCAGCACACGAACAGCAGGCCGAGCAGGGCGCCGATGATGACCGTGGCCAGGATGAAGAGCAGGTAGCTGCCCCACACCGGCACGCCGTACTCCTCCGTCAGCGAGGTGTGCATGTTCTGAACAGGTGCAATACAGTCGGTCAGTCGGAACCATGGGTCAACGAGGTGTGAATGTTCTGAACGGGTGCAACACGTCAGCCGGAACCACAGCTAGCACCGACTCGGCGGCAGGGCCTCCCCTAACATGCCAACTGCAGGGGCTGTGCATCTCGTCAAGTTGCATTTTCCATTGTTTAAACATTACTGCGAGCAGCGTATTGGGGAGGCCCTGGTCACGGCCTTGCCCTTCGGAAGGCTGTGAGTTTACCACATTTGTCCATCGCAGTGCCACCCCCACCCCCTCCGTAATCGATTTCGGCTAGTCGAAGCCCTGCTGGACAGTATGGCTTCGGCGACCTCACACATAGTACTGCGTCATGTCTTAAACCCTGCACAGTGCAGGGTCTCACGCCGATTTGGAGCAATTACTGTGGTTTTGTTCACCACCGGGAAATTACAAATGTTGAATGCAAGTAACGACAAAAGTACGTCGCAATCGCAGGGATAGGGTGTAAAATTAACCAGTCAATCTGTCCTGGAACGGCCCAGTCCAACGGGAAGTTAGCCACTATAAGCTGCCTGTGGCACGTGTGTATGTCAGGGATGCAAGAAGACATTGCCAAAATGTGAGTCTGACAGCGTCGTTCGTTGGTTAGTTATTTGGGCTTTATGGTACTTCGAAGTCTCACGACGCCGTGCATCTAACGTTAATCGCATACACATTGAACCATACATACATCCAACTAAACATTAAGTGGAACTGCACGTCTTCAATGAACACGTGACATTTTCCTACAGTAGAAGTGGAGGATTTATTGTTTATACCCTACATTTCCATTTATGGTTTCTCATACAATTCCGAACAAAACAATAAATTCGACTGCCTGTTGACTGCGACCTAGGGCTCCTCCGCCAGGCGCCAGACGTCACAGTAACACCGCTCACCAGGAGCACCTCCGTCAGGCACCAGACGTCACAGTAACACCACTCATCAGAGCACCTCCGCCAGGCACCAGACTCACGAAACGCCCACACGCGTAACACCGCTCACCGGAGCACCTCCGCGGCACCGACGTCACGTAACACCGCTCACCGGAACACCTCCCCGGCACCGACGTCACAGAACACCGCTCATCAGGAGCACCTCCGCCAGGCACCAGACGTCACAGTAACACCGCTCACCACGCCTCGCCGGCACCAGACGTCACAGTAACACCACTCACCCGGGCACTCCGCCAGGCACCAGACGTCACAGTAACACCGCTCACCAGGAGCACCTCCGCCAGGCACCAGACGCCACAGTAACACCGCTCACCAGGAGCACCTCCGCCAGGCACCAGACGTCACAGTAACACCGCTCACCCGGAGCACCTCCGTCAGGCACCAAACGTAGTAACACCGCTCACCAGGAGCACCTCCGCCAGGCACCAGACGTCACAGTAACACCGCTCACCAGGAGCACCTCCCCAGGCACCAGACGTAACAGTAACACCGCTCACCACTCACGCCTCCGCCAGGCACCAGACGCCACAGTAACACCACTCACCCGCAGCACCATGGAGAGCCGGAAGAACTGCGCCAGCACCGACATCTGTATCGAGTCGGGCGACTTCCAGCTGGACACCGGCTCCAGCTGCTGCCACTTCTTCTCCTCCACGAAGCTGATGAACTGCTCACGGTCGCGCGAGTTCTTGTACTGGCGGAACACGCCATCCTTGACGCTGCGGAAGGCACCGGTCATAGTTTACGCCCACCGGGCATGGCTTGCGGGCACCCGGTCACGTCGGTCTCCCGGTGGCGCCCAGCCTGTCAGGGAAACCCACCGCCCGCCACACTGCTGCCTCATCCTCGTACATTCATCCATCCATTCGGGTTAGATGGACCAACATCGATGGTACGAGACGGACCAACGATGTTGGTTGGCTAAGCCCGGCTCAAACCGCCGCTGGACCGAAGAAAGGCCTGGTGACCGGATGGACGTTTTTACTCTGCGCGACACAATGAGCCCGGCACAGCGCGCCGACGGTCAGAGTGGAAACTGTGGACTTCATTACAAAGATATGACCTTTAATGCGCACCCTGGAGGGGTGGGGCGGAAACCCCGCCCACCCATCCGGCTTTTCGTACATAACTCCAGATTTTATTGGTCGATATACACCGTTGTTTGTGTACCTACTTAGAAACGACAGGCGCGTTGCTTAAAGCATGAAAACAGAAATCGGGCGATTTTTTCTCGACATAGGGGCCGTTAAAGATAAAAAATCGTCGCACCAGACCACCAAAATCGGCGCTGGTGCACTTCCCGTAGAATGGCAAAGGGGAAGTGTTCTTCGCAACACTAGCGACTAGCTTCATGTATATTGTTATGATACACAGTTTCAAGGTCATGTTATGTCACCAAGGTCAAGTCAGGTCAAGTTCATGACGGGTTAATGGGACCAAACTTGGTCAACTGGAATGCTGTCATAAATGCAAATGACTGTCGCGCAATTGATGTTACTGGATGTTACTCTCTACACATATTAAAAACTACTGTTTGTCATTGTGTACCTTAGCGTTTCCATACTTTACTCATGTACTTCACTCCTTTCTTCACGAAGCCGATTGCGCCCAGCCGTCCGACAGAGCAGTTAAGCGGGCGGCCCGGTTCCGGTAACTAGAGTGGGTAATGACCTGATAAAGTGCTGCTATATAGGTGGCCTGAGGTCAAATTCCCGGGACTACCATCTGCATAGCAACAGTAGTAATGTCAAAAGCATCATTGATGCCCATTTTTGAGCATTTAAACACAATCACAGCTAGCCATAACAATGACAAGCCAAAGGAAGCAAAACAAGAAAACTATGACATGCGACTTCATTTGACCTCGGATATACTGACCATAGGTCATGCAATTTGCATACAAGAGTTCACTACTGTACCCATCCACCTTGCAATTTTTTAAACTCTAGCTTTATTGGAGCCGAAATTTTAGGGTAGGCAGAATCCGCCGCCTCCTCTTACAATGCACGTAATTTTCATAGGCCCACCAGGCCCCAGGGCGCATGCTAAGGTAGTTTGAGAGGTCAGTCAACAAGCTCAACTATTAAGATCTAATATCCATCATGTGCAACATCCTGGTTCATTGCTCTATGTAGCTAATTGTTCCAGGAGCAGGGTCGTGGTGACCTAATCCTCTGCAATGGGAAAGGTGGCAAACTGTTCTGCAAGGGAGAAGGTCAAGACATCATAGACGTGTCTTGATGTCAAGTCAAGACACGATATATCATAGCAATATGTGGTGAGGTACATCATAACAATAGTCATTTTTAATCTTATATTCAACGAGTGGCCGAGAGATGGATCACCCCTAATTAATGCTTAGTCATTTGGGGTGTTGGGGTGCTTCAACTGCACTGGTTGCGCGGCGCCCACTCACTGGAAAATGGTCGGCAGGGCCGTGATCATGAACCGTCCGCTGAGCCCAGGCGACTCCGTGATGTCCACGGCGCCTATCTTCACGTCCAGATCCTCACTCCACGAGGCGAACTCGGCCCATATTGGCTGCAGGGCCTTGCACGCCGGGCACCACGGGGCGTAACTGCAAGAGTCAGTTAGTTGTTAGGGCTTTAGGGCACATCAACTACTGCAAGTCAGCATCCACGTCATACAACTATCCACCTGGTTATCGATTGATGCACAATTGTATGTGTCGATTATGGGTTAAGCGGTACTACAATTACCTATAGATGCACAATTGTGTCAGAGCTCAGTTTTAAAGACTTAAAAAGTATTTTTTGTGAACGTTATTTTCACGGCAATTAAACATCCTGCTGCACTAATTTTTACATATTGCACCCAATGAGAAGCCATTAGCTTAACTCTGGATGTAACTACAGAGATATGACAAACATAAAACATGAAAATCAAATGTGAAACGTGCCAAATATTGTTCATGAGAAGTATTGAATGCACATATTGAATATCCCAAATATGTAATGCACAAAAACAGAGAGTACAAACTCGAACAAAATATTGAATACAAATTGATGTAAGGTGCACAGCCTGGCCACTCTCATCACATCATCCTCTTGCCTACATTTTCCTTCATCATTCAAGGTTATTCGTCTAAAGGCAGCATTTGCTTACTATGGCATGAAGCTCAAATTATAGTACCATAACGAAAAGTGAAATGATTAGTGAAGCACTATTGCTGTCAATGACAGGTTGTGTATGACTCTCTCACAACATGTGGAGGCAGTGTTCTCAAATTCACTTTCAGTTTAATGAAAGAAAATATGTCAGGGATGAGGAAAAATGTAAAATGTTTCTATTTAGATATACATTTTTAGATACATGAAATGTTGAATCCCAATTGCAGATATTGAATTTGGCATGTGAAATGTTCCAGATCAAACTATGCAAAACCCACAGATAGCAAGCAATGATGCCACGAATTGTCACAAACTCAAAAGCCCACATTTGTGATGGGAATGAATGGTCACAAGTCAATCATGTTCAGAAATATGTCTATGTAACATTTTCTTATTCTAAAAATGCTGCATTCAATGTGAAATAAAACTTAACGATCAGAATCTTATGCAAGATTGATTGATTATTTTGGCTTAAGGGCACAGGAGACTGTTAGGTCATATAGCACCCATAATCTTGATGAATTTGGTGAATTTGATGATCATGCAAGAAATGATCATCAAATTCACCCAAATAGAACTCCAGAACACCAACATTTTTAACAATGCAGATGCACATTATTCCCTCCCCTCCCCCCAACACAGTTTAGTAAATGTACAGGGAAGGGAGTCTGATTGTGGAAAATATATGAGAGAATAATGCAGAATTGCATCCTCTCCATCTGCAAAATCACACCAAAAATCTAACCTGACTTTGACCCTGAAACTTACCTAACATAATCTAACATGGCTTTTGTTTGCCTAAAACCTACTGATGCTGAATGGCATAAACTTTGGGATGTTGGATTCAATATGAGATGTTGACCTTGAGATGTTGGATTACCTCAAGCCTATAGACATTGGATAGCTTAAAATGAACAAATGTTGGATTACCAGAAATTTATTGATGTTGTCATCTAGAATCTATGGAATCCATTTTCCCCCAAAATACATTGTTGTTTCCAAAATAACATGTCAGGCTAGATTAACAATATAAATATATTTTTTTAAAGAAAAAAAATATTTTTATCATGATTTACACAGAATATACCCTCTTACACAGGTTAGGTTAAGCTGCCACATGTTTTCTTTACTTTGAACATTAACTTCTCAAGCAAATTCATGCCTGAAAGTGTTTGATGAATTCTTGGAATATGTATCTTTCCACAACAATGCTATAGACGTGACTAAGATGATGGGATCATCAATGTTCCGTGCAAATGCTTACTTTTTGGCTTGCAAGAAAATGAACACCAAAAAATGGGTTATGTGTTGGGTAACAGCATAAAAAGTAAAGCATAAAAAGTAAAGCATAAAAATAGCATAACATAACCTCACCTAGTCCAATCTTAGAATATATTTTTTTAATCAATAATTTATGACCTGAAAAGCTTCCTAAATAAAAACAGCCTAAACTGACCTGCTTTTGGAGAACAAGTTACCCCCCCCAACATGTTGTTATTTTTTAAACATAAAAAATCCACCTTAAAATCCCTAAACTGACATGACCCAATCAACTGTATTTCCTTCATTGAGGAAAAATGTGTGTAAAACTTTAATGTGTGTAGAAATATTTGTAAAAGAATGATTCAGGAATGTTATGAACACATATTGCCATTTTCCCCTCAAATTTATCGACTTCCTAACTCATTGTTTGCATTATATAGGCAAATGTGTGTAAAAACTTGCCTTGCTACTAGGGTGGAAATTAAGACTTCAGATTTTATCTCTGAACACATTTTTGCACTCCAGGTTCATACTGGGTGGGATGAGTTCCATTCACATGCACTTTGACACAGATGCAGGAGCAAAGAAGTCAATAAAAACAAACACAGAATGATACCCACAAAAATGCAGGTTATTCCACTCACTGTTAGCACTCACACTGACAGATTTTCTTAGCAGTCAGCAGCCAGACCACAGATTTACACACCTTTCAATCCCAATCATTGGAAACTCAGGTGACATGCACCAGCAACACTTGCAAGATGGTGTGCCTGTGCACTGAGTACAATGTTCTCCAGTCACTCAGACTCATAGAGCTTATGTCTCTGAAAACCTGCATTCATGCCACCCATATAGCGGGAAAGTTTGACAGTTTTAATAGACATCCTCTGGAGTCCTGGAAGCTGCGAATCAGAACTGGCTGCATTAATGTTTTCTGTTCTGAAATCTATCTGTGAACCAATCAATGCAAAACGTTTTTTATTTGAGGTCATAACCACTAGTGATTTTGAGCACATTGCTAACAGTGTCATGCCCAAAACACAAGGCCTTGACTGATCCTTTGCATTGTGCACTAGTATGCACTAATATCTAATATGATATATGTCTAGGTACAAATTTACAAATTAATTACAAATACAAATTTACAAATTCCACAGCCTGGAACATCCCATGGAGGTATATAGATGCCTGCATCTATGTAAGTCCATCTATTCCAAGTCATTCCTTCCTTCAACTAAAAATTCCTCACATGAACAAAAAAGTGCATCAAAGAACATTTAGTATTAATAAGAATTGGTTCCAATCAATTTATTTCTTTTCTTTTGCTCTTTCTTTGATGAAAATTATTTCTTGGTGGTGAGAATAAAACAATTTTAGGTGGATTGTTTTAGTATAATTTTCCTTAAACTATTAGCAGTGTTATATTTAATTATTAGCAGTGTTGTATTCCAAAATGCATATCCAATTACACAAAGTAGCAAATCAGTTGGAGAATGAATGTACCACTCATGTGGTGTGTTGTGAACATTTATTAGCTGTGCAGTGTGAGCATATCATGAGTGTCAGGTATGGATCACTAAATTATGTTGACATCCATTAAGCATACTTTTGTGATCAATTTCTCTACCATTACTCAGGAAGTTGGCTTATAACAGCATCCTTCACTAAATTAACCATAGAACCTATCTGTTATCTGGCAGTCATTTGTTGGCTGCCAGATATCATGGAGCTGAGTGCAGTCTCCACATAAATCAGAAAGCATATTGTAATTTGCCAATGCTTGTAAGCTCAATTATACTTCTCTATCTCAGCACCATCAACAGTAATGCCTAGTTTATTAAAAATGAAGTGGGCAGGCACACACCCAGGATTTTTCCATGGAGGTCCCGGACTGAAAAGGGCACTTGGCCAGGTCCAAAAGGGTGGTTTGCAGCCCACAGCCTGGGGCACACTGGAAGGTTTGCTGACTGGGGGGGGGGGATGAAACCTTTTGGCTGAAAGGGCAGTTTTTGGCCCAAAGGGCACCTTTGGCACAGGTGGGAGCAGGGTGGGAATTAAGGCACTTCAAGAGATTTCATCTCTTAAAATATTTTTGGACTCCAGATTCATACTAGATAGAATGGGCTCCATGTGTACTCTGACACAAACATGGCAGAAGGAACAAAAATACCACTAAAAAACTAATACAAGACTGAATAAAATATATCGCCAAACATGCTATTCTATTTATGATTACCAAATAAACTAGCCACTTTTCATACCATCAAGCACACAGACAACACCCGAACACACCGCACCATTCCGCAATCAGCAGAAATGCTGACAAAACTCCAAACCTTGTGCCTGCTCACTGAACAGTGGCCTCCGGTCACTACAAATTCTGCCAATGTGTCTCCAGAAACCTGAGTTAGAGCCACCCTATAGTGGGAAAAACTGACAGTTTTAAGAGATGACTTCTGGAGTCCCAGAGGCTGCTGATCAAAATTTGCTCCAGTAGCATTTTCTGTTATGAAAACTGTCTTTGAACCAATCAATGCAAGATATTTTTTTAATGACATCATAACCATTAGCAACTTTGAACACATGTTTAACAGTGCCATACTGCAAACACAAGACCTTGACTTATCCATTGCCTTCTGACTGTCGTATGGGAGGTGTTGGTGTCCTGTCTGTATCAAGCAGGGAATTGGCTGCACTGGTAGGTGTGCATTCTGAGCTGAAGGTGAAGTATGAATTATTTGTGTTTGTTTTTCATTTGGCTAGCCTTGTACTGAGACCAACAGTGAAAGGAAAGCACATTGCTCCTGAGTTATGATAGACAAAGCTGAGCTGATCATCACAACTCCCTGTCTTGCTGTACCATCCATTGTTCACTTGGATTCTATGCTTTGATGTGACCAAAAATGATGTGTATTACTTATGCATATTACGTAGGTACTGACTAGGTGCATATGACTTTCCCATCGGTTACTGGCAAATAGATTCAATGCATGAAAAATAATATGTCCATGTAAATGTACTCCAGAAGAAATCTGTTTGCACTCTTATTCCAAACCTGAAAAGTAAGTTTCCCACCCTGCACATAAGGCAGGTGATTTTTGGGCTAAATTTGGGACATTCGAGCCAAGAGGGCAATTTTTGGTCAAAAGCTCACTTTTGGCCAAAAGGTCACTTTGGTCTCATGGGGGGTCAGGCCCCTGGGCCCCCCTCCAGTGCACCTATGGAAGTGGGAATTAGATTTGGTGGCCTCTTCTAATTTATGCAGATCATTATGTTGGGTCTTCTCTCTCTATCTTGTTCCTAAGACCACATGACCTGTGAGCAAATTTCCTCTGTAAAATCAGCTAATGTCACCAACTGTACCAACCACTGATGACAAAATTAAGAACTTGCTTAGAAAATGAGCGGTCATATAGTCTTAATCACAATAAAAAGCAGGAAATATTCCAACGTTTCGATAGAGTTGCATATCATGAGTATTAGATACTCGATTTTTCTTGCAAAAATATACATAGAGGTAATAAACACCAAATAAGTTTCGACAAAAGGGCATGGCAAAACCTGATGCAAGTAAGGCGAACTCAACGCGCACCGGCGGCCTACGCGGACTTACAATTCAACCATCCATTCTCCCTCAAGGAGCTGAGTCCAGTCGTCTTCGCCAATAACTTTCGATCTGCCTTTTGCGCTGCATAGTGCCACAGAGAGCAGGATGAAAATTCCAACCAAGAGCCCGTAACAACCCCTATCCGACGACGCCATATTCAAAACGTCACGTCACGAACTCATCACCAGCTTTAGCACCCCGGCGCAAGCAGCGCAATTCCACAGAACATTAGGTAAAGACGTCTTTGTCTGCGCATCCGTCTGCGCAGGTCAGGTCCTGACGTCATTGATTTTTGCTCTTTTGTCCGAGCTCACAGTAGGCCTTAAAAATTGCCTTTTATTTAAAAAGGCAACCTTAAATTTGGCTACTTTTGACCATGGGTAAATATGTAAAACACGTTGCATTTGATGGTTGCATGTATTTTACCGTCGACATTATCTTCTTGGTGCAATTTGCTGTCAGTCAGCCAATGCTGCGATGCTTAAAACTGGTCTCCGAGCTGCGCTGTAAACTAGCTGCGTTCTGGAAGCTTGATTGATTTGATGATGGCATCATGAAAGTAAGTGTATCTGAGTGCATCCACGTATAAAACCCATCGCAAATGAAATGTTAACGAAACATTTAGAATTTCGTTTTGCACAATTAGATTTCAGAGTTGCGCATTTAAGTCATTTAAACAATTGTTGCGCTCGAGGTTAAGCAAACTGTAAAGACGTCATTGTTGCAATCATTGGACAGGGGAAACCGGATCAAGTTGACGAATTTTGGCGGAACTCAACATAACTCATCACTTTGGAGACGTAGCGAGGAGATGGCTACACCGACGCCAAGCGTAGACCTGGTATCATCGCGATATTTTTTTCGTGGCACCCTCTGGGCTTTCCACCAGGGAACAAATCATCGCATAACTACCGGTTCATCAACTTACCCCGCAATAGGGTTAAATTGTTGCAGACGATGGGGTAAGTCGGTAAAATGTACGTTAAGTCAACTATATTATGTACATGGGTAGTCCTAGTTTGCGCCTTTTGAAAGGTCCATATTTCACGCTTACAGTACTTTACTGGTTTGAATCTTGACTGACCATGGCTAATGGTTCATGACATTTATGGAATGCTGAAACGTTCATTCCGAAGCTACACCTTTCCCCTTCGTTCAATCTTTTCCATCGGATGAGGAATGACCGCGGAAAATCCGCCCCGGTATTCTAGTTGGTTATGGCGTTGGCCTACACTGGTCTTCCCTGTCCAGGCAAGGCAGGGTTCGAGTCGCTTTACGCGCTCGTATTTAGTGTCAGTTGGCAGCCTGCCCGATAAGGCCTGGGATGAACTACCGGGCGGCCGTGTCGGCGCATTGACGGCACTTTAAACCTTCGGTCCACAATTCTGCCGTTGAACTGGAATTCATTGATCGGGTGTTGAAGTCAGGGTTCACGCAACGAGCTTTGCTTAGCAACAGAGCGCCGCCTCATAAAGCAACCTCAGCAAGAACTTGGATTAATTTGATAAAATGGAATACAATTTGAAAAATATATCAGGGATTTAATGTTTACTTTCGGTCCATTTTAAGCCTGAATTTAAACGCATTTAACAGTCGCAAAGTTGATAGAACATAGTAATGATAGCAGACACGTCAAAAATTAACAAGTGGGCGACATATTATAAATTAAGAGTGAAGCAAAGGGATTTAAATTTTACTTTTTGTCCACAAATGTGTCACATCGTCACCATTGCGCAGTCACAAATCGAAAGGACTTGGGTTTGTTTTTGGCGCGAGAAGAGGGTGTCAGTAGCAACATGTGCAACAGTAGCAATGACAACCGGCTTCATGCTTTTGGAGAGAATGGTGTTGTATCAACAATCCCGTGCATCAACTAGACCCGGTCTCCCCTACTCCTGTTGTCACGTTTATTTCATGTGTTTACATGGCAACCTCGCAAGCTGCCACCTGGACTGGGCCATTTGAATCCTCTTAGGCCATGGCGTGTAGTGACTCGCAATACATTGGCATCAGTACTTTCATAATCATAGGCATCATATTTTGTTTTTAAAACGCTGCGAAAATGGCACTGCAAAACATTACAATACAAGATGTAGGGCTGGGTGTTACGGAGACTGAAACGGTGTCTTGTGGTTAGGTTAAGTAAGCCATTCATCTCAAAACAAATACGCTGGGAATCCCCCCCAAAAAAATATCGCCCGACCCCGCAACGGAGATAGTGCTCAAACAAACCTTGCTGTGCTCCAAACAAATCGCGCCGAAGCCTCAGACAATCGTACCAGAGCGCAAAAATCGTCGGACCCATCCCGAAAAATCGCGATGGAAGCGGAAAAGTTGCACCGTGGCCTCAAAGCTTACACAGGGTCCCGGAATGGTTCAGTTTGTATAAATAAAAACCAAGGGGACCCTCGAAATATCGAGCAGTTTATAAAAATATGCAATGAATGCACCGGATCAAAAATCGCGCCGACTGAGGCCTCAAAGCGCAGGGGCCCTCCAATGTTGGTGTCATTGCTGAACGTCTGGCGTAACATCTGCCGGTGTGTGTCTACCAACGCACACGACATGACCCGTGTCCAACTGAGGAACTAGGAGTAACTGAAGTAAAGTTTAAGGTGTATCAGTTTAGGTTTCATAGACGATTGCAAGCTACGTTCTTGTCGATTAACAGGTGTGTGGCGCATATCATGGGAAATAGATGACACTTACTATCACCCAGCAAGGCATTAATGTCCTTCTCGCCCCCAGTCGTTTGGGACTGTATATTCAAGTTATATTGTTCTACTAGATTGTCGACGCCTCGTGGTTCCGACATCATCACCGTATCTCGGCAATTGATCACGAAATCCGAAAAGTTGGAAATTTCTTGAAATATTAGTCATTCATTTCAAGAACCCTTCCATGGTTATGAAGACATTGCAGGTTGTATTTTCCTCCCATGCATGCTTAGATTGTAATCCGCTACTAATTTTCAGTGCCTCACAATTTGATTCCTAATCTATGACACTTCGTTTTGATTTCCCCACCCTCCCTCCGTCGGAATCATGGATTAAGCAGTGGTGAGTTGCTTGCAACAGTCTGACCTGTGCTGTCTGATTCGCAGGTGCTGGATTGGTGTTGTATTCCGAAGTCAGCTTAATAAATGTCACTTGTCGCAGATCTCGACACTTCAAAGCCGTCACTCGCGTTCTCCTTTCCGACTCCATTCTCTGTGCCATGTCCCATGCTCTGTTCTTCGCTCGAAAATAATGCATTTCGTGTGTAAAGATAGCTTGAATTTCGACGTGTCCAATCTGATTATAGTGTGCTGAAATCCACATTTCCTTCACGAGGCATATCAATTATATTCTTTAACCCATAGTGTTCACAACCGAAGCCTACGTACGGTACATGCGTTACATCTACGACGCGTATGACTGACCAAATGCCCACTGGTCGAATTCGCTGGATCGACAAGACATCGGTGTGAATGAAAGCGGAGACAATCCAGGGGTGACCACTGATCTGTATGCAGTTTTAGCTTCGAGAGGTGTTTTATTAGCCAATATCTCTCATATCGTCATATATCCAATTCTTCATATAACCATCATGTATCATGTACTCATTACTTGTCGGTAATGAATTGAAGCTAAAAGAGCAGTATTTGCTAAAAATACAGCATTTAACATGTGTGCTCGATCATACCAACATCGTTGGTAAACTTGAATAGCTTATTTTATTGTCCATATTCAGACTCCTTCGTTTGATCTATTTGTTTCATACTTATTGCCAAGCTACATTGCATTTTAACATGTCTGGACACCTTCATAAATTGCCACTTGATGAAATGCGTAATGTTGTGTTGTAAGACAAAAGCGCCATGCCCAGATAAAAGGGGTTGTTATCAACACCGTGTGAGTTCAGAATTCGAACCTTGCCTGGGGTTCACTTGAACGTGGATGACCGTGAATCATTTGAACGTGGACGTGTCACCCATAGGGCCTAAGAATGATCGACATATTGCATGTCATTGCTAAACCATGCGGCGAACCACTGATTGTCGATGCCGTACCACCCTAGCTTCTCCACGAGGCAGTGCTCAACGCTGTCGAATGCTTTTGAGGTGTCTGCCGTGACTAGTGACATCATCATATCTTTGTCAACATTGCTAGTCGCATATATTACAGCTCAAGCAAGCACTGCCGCCTTCGTCGATAGGTCAGGGCGGAAGCCATATTGTTGCCGGCATACAATATGCAGACTAAATACATATTACGTCAATTTTGTACATACTGTAAGCGCACACAGCCTAGTCACGACGAGCAATATCGATATTCGTCGATAGTTGCACCGCTTAGCATCGTCGCCTTTATCTATCGGCACTATTGTAATGCTTTTCCAGTTCACAATGCTACTATGAATAACATGCAGTAGGTCCAACAACGGGAAGTCACCTTATGCATTAAGCTGATGTCGGCACCGCCGCACAATGATATCGGCACATGACGATCCCATTCGCCTCAGCATGGGCGATAGCTACGGCAGCGCCGCAGGGCGCTGAGAAAGCGCTTCCGCTGCAGAATCATTGCGGGTGTGACGGGAGCAAATTTGGAGCGCCACAGACGCTGCGTTTTCTCAGTCCTTCCCCAGGCTGCTAGTCAATGGCGTCACCAGGGAATGGCCAGCCGCCATATTGCAGGTGGATAAAATGTAAATATTGCGGGAGTATCACAGTGCATCTAACATTTTAAGCCAACCATAAGCTCGGATATAAATAGGTCCGAACAATGTGTGCGTCCTCTTCATCCGCCACTACTCTACATATCAGTTTCTCACGGGACGGCAGCCGATTGCCAAGCTATGAAACGCTATCAATACAGGCACACAACGAGCTCATATTCAATGGCATCATCCTGCCATCTAGCGGGAGATATTGTTACCTATGCTTCAGCGTTCAATCTGATGACATTCATTCCTTGTTCAATGCGGTAATACCAAGACCATGCTGCTACCTAGCGAGAGAAAGCTGAACTTATGCTTCTTGGACATCAGAATTGAGAGTAGATCTTGTGCCCATTTCCAGAAGTAGATCTTGTGAACACTTTCTCCGAGTAGATCTTCTGAACAATCCAGTCCAGAAAGTGGATCTTCTGAACATACCGGGCCAAGAGTAGGTCTTCTGAAAATTAAGTCTCGAGAGTAGATCTTGTGAACACTTCCATCCTCCGAGTAGATCATCTGAACATTTCCAGTAGTAGATCTTCTGAACATTTCCAGCAGTAGATCTTCTGAACAACTAAGGCCTATTTGTAGATCGTCTGAACATTCCGACCTGAGAGTATATCTTGTGAAAAAAAATTTCCTGAAAGTAGATCATGTGAACACTTTCGTCTTCGAGTAGATCTTCTGAACAAATCAGTCCCGAGAGTAGACCTTGTGAACATTTCCAGCTTTCGGTTGATCCTCTGAACATTTGCAGTCGGGAGTAGATCTTCTGAACACTTGAGGCCTATTTGTAGATCGTCTGAACATTTCGACCTGAGAGTAGATCTTGTGAAAAAAATATCCTCAAAGTGGATCCTGTGAACACTTTCGTCTTCGAGTAGATTCTCTGAACAATCCAGTCCCGAGAGTAGATCTTGTGAATAGATGTTCTGAGAGTAGAGTTTGTGAAAATATATCCTCTAAAAGTAGATCTACTGAACGTAGGTCTTCTGGAAGTAGATCTTATGAGCTTCCCCCTACACAAGTGTAGAATATCTCGTTAATATGACTAATATCGTGATTGGTTCAGGCGAGATTACAATTTTTGTGAGACAGCAAGTCTAGGAACCATGTTCGGAAGGGAAATCCTTAAGCATACTGAACAGCACGCGGCTGTTAACACGACAGTTCATAGCTTAATTCCGTCCTTGGACTGGATTCTGAAAGATGGTTACGGCTATCTGGTGATAAATTGAAACAGAGCAAAAGGTGCCTGTGTAATTCCCGATGCCTGTGTAATTCCCCATTAGCTGGCTGGAACAAGGCTGGACGATACGGGGAACGATATGTCCGCAGGCACGAAGATTTGCCGAATGGCACGTCAATGGACGTGTTCATAACAGTGCCCGCGGGTGGGCCGTCCACTTCAACGGGGCGGGGACGTCCTGTCCGTGAATTTTCCGAACTGAATTCGGCAGACGCAAAGAGAAATGCGGCAGCTAGTCTAACCAAGCACTCGACCGAAACAAAAACTTTGCACGCTACAAAGAACAAACGTCAAGATCCAAGGGACGGAAAGATTTATCGTTCGTTCTGAAAGAGTCCACGGCAACTCCTGCACGTCCGACCAAAGTCCCCCGTCTGCTGCATCGGCCAGCCTCACTACCTAAAATGTTCAGCAACGAGGAGGCATTGGCTGTGTTTATTGACGGGCGCCGGTACGTCTGCTCCCGATCAATACCAGCAGGCGTACCTGACGGCCCTGGTGCCGCTGCAAATGACCTGTCACAGGTCATTTGGAGCGGCACCAGTACCGCATCGTGTGGCAGAGCCAGACGTGTTCATCGACTCGCTTCTGTTGACCAATGAAACTAGAGTAGAACAAGAAAAAGCACCATCCAGCACAGCGGAGAATGCAGATAAGCAACTCGCAAATGCAAATCGGAGCACTGGATCAGCACGCCATCTGCCTGCCGGGATTGCAAATCGATGTGACCTTTGTCCTTCATCATACCATGGTGGACGGAAAAGTGGTCAACACTCACGGAAACGGCACCTCATCAGCGCTGTGCATTCTGCGGTGCAACTCGCACCATCGTGCACAACCTGCAACACGCTCACTTGTCAGTTGGGACTGAGTACTTTCAGTTCGGACTGAGCACCCTCGACACGTGAATAAGGTTGTTCGAACCCATAGTGCACATTGGATACATTAAGAGGCTGGAAAAGAGGCAGATGCGAAATGCAAGAGATACAGGGACATACGACGTAAAAATTGAATTGAAGAAGTTCTTGGAGCAAATGCATCTGCACGTTGACCAGCATCACAGCGGTGGCCAAGGGTCGCCGAATGACGGCAACACCGCCAAGCGTGCGTTCCGGAGCGAGGAGGCGTCTGCAGCGGTGACTGGTGTAGACATCTGAGGAGCAGCGGGCAGCGTGGACCGCCGGCCGCCGCACACCAAACGCGGTCCGGGCCTTCAGAAACTAGGCGAGCAATGTACAGAGGCGATCTGAGAGGACAGAAAAACGGCGGACAGCATCGACAATCACCTTCCGCGGAGGAGAAGCGACCTGGGCTGCCGAAGGCTAGAAGGGCAGTGGTGAGTCTTAACTGTCACTAGAAGCGACACAAACATCGCTTCGACATGGCTTGAGATAGCGAAAAAACGTCGCAAGACAGGTCGCTGATGGTTTTCGGGTATCAGGTATAACTTCGACTGACATTTTCTACATTTAGCGGCGTTTCGCATGGGCAAGGACAAAGTTTACTCCTATAACCCAACGACAACCCCACTACATATATGTGACAAATAGAGGTGGGTGAATGGGCATCAGGGCCATGCATCCCTTCCGCTACGAGAAGGCTTCCTTCCGCCACTTTCCCCATTTACCGGAAGAGCCGCCTCCAGTTATAGACGTATGAACAGGAGGGCCCGGGGCCCACCCACTTTTCAGTGTGTTGTGTTGGGGGGGGGGGACAATAGTACCTGGCCCCCACTTTTGAGACATTGAAATAAAAGCAGCATACACACATTTCAATATGATTAAAAAAACTTCCTGCAATCAATAACTAAGTAAAAGCTGCACATATCACATCGTAACACTTTATTTAAGTCATACACACTCGGACATGACCTTACAGCAATGCAACGAATTCGGGAGTTGACATAATGCAATTGATGTATGGATGTTCACACCTCATATTATGCTATGGAAAGACTACAAAGCAAATAATGTGCCAGCAAGTATCAAAATACATACATGCTAGAGTTTCACGGTGGTCCCTTGACTGTTAACATATTTAAAATCGATTTAATTAACATTGCTCACAATAGAAAATCATAAAGGCTGAAGACAGTAATGTAACACAGTCAAGGTAAGACATATGTTCGTACGTACAACTTCTTTGCCCTGATATTACATTAACATTTATTATATATGACGTTGGTTCTAACTCCCACACACCTCAACATTTACATGTGTTGTGATTATTGCAGCATACAAATTACTGCGAGGATACATCCATTGCGTGACGATGTTTACCGATTACATTCCTTCTCGACTTTTACTGTTTTACTTTTGTACACCCTTCATTTCTTTCAGAAGTGACACTACTATGACGTCACTTCCATGAAAAATTCGCGTCAGGAGCTACAGGCCCAAAATGAGGGAGGGGACAAACAACTGGACACTAAAAGTACCCCGGAAGCCCGAAAACTTAGTGGGATACGTCAAAACGCACCAGATCGCGCAAAAAAGCGACCGTGATTTAAAATATGTACAAGGACTCTAAATAAACACATCGGGAGGTCTCAAAACCACACTGAAGGCCCTCAATACACACCCAATGTCACGCAGACGACATGAGGGCCTCAGAAGCAAGCTGGAACCAGCAGTGACATGATCCTACACAAGAAAAAACGAGGCGGACCGCGACACATCTGTCATCGAAAACGCGACGGTCTCTGAAGAAAAAAAAACACCGCGGCTCAGAAATGCCACATGGCAAGGCAGATGGAGTCGCCCGAGCTTAAATTCCACCGCACGTCCGTCGAAGCGAATGAATGTTGCATCAAATCTTCTCACGAAAAAACATATATTTTCTACGATGGTATCCGTGGCAGACATTCGTCGATGTGCGGTAACACGAGCATGAGATTACCAAGCATCACAACACGATACGGATGGCGATATTTCCCCGCAGCGGACTTCAAGGCATGGCGCGCCACCTCTCGCATGGCAATGGATAAACACGCGCCTTCGTATGGTCACAAGAGCACGAAGACAGGCAGCACCAATCCACCTCAATAAATAGTTTTTCCACAATATTATACTGCACTTGTGCTGACGGTGTTGCGCAACGAAAGCGTAATAATAAGTCATATTTAGGAGACATGTACGGCCAATTATGAGCACGGGAAGGGGTGTCCGAACAGCAGCGGAAATTACGTTCAGCAGCCACTGCTTTGCAGTGGATGTAGCTATGTGTGTGATTGTGGGTCTGGGGCGCATCGACCAGTGGGTGTACCTGCTGCCACTTCGGACGGATCCGGCCCTCTCGCGCCAATCCAGTTCACACTGGGGAGGGGGGGGGGGGGGGGGGTGAATCGAATTCCAGACGCATAGCTGGGCAAAGGACAACGCATGTGTGGGCGATATGGTGAACTCTGAAAGTGGACAAGTCGCCACAATCCAAGCCAATTGCGACACCAGTGTGGTTCCTGGCGAAATGAACAACCGAGAAACTCCTCAACTATGCAATCCACAGCCACAACATAGGATTCATGAGCAAACCAGCGACGTTTCAGGCATTGGAAGTATGCAACTAGGCGGTGGAGAGCCGGCTTTCTATCATACGGAGGCGGTCTCCCCAGCTTCGGCCGAGATTTGACGAATATTTTTCCTCATTCACCTGAAGAATTGCTCGGATCATGACACGCAGGAAGCATGCACACATGAATTACACACATGACAATAGCCGACGTCGTTAGTAAGTAAATGAGATACAATGTTTCGCTTCGTCCTTCCGCCTTAAGCATTCAGTTCATGGTCCGAGTACAAAATATCCAGACAAACAAACCCGACTAAACCCAGCTATCCGAGAACACATCTTCACGCAAACCATCAGCATTTGAGGGAACGAAGTTCATGCGCCAAGTTTACCCTCTCGGTGCAGTTACTCATACACAATTGAAACATTTTGCACTCACTTGCTTGCATACTTGCCTAACATCAATCGCACATAGCGGCAGCTGCTACACCGTACCTCACACCGGACCGACGGACCGTCCCTCTACCACCCGTCTGAGACCTCACACCGGGCCGACGGACCGTCCCTGCACCACCCGTCTGAGACCTCACACCGGACCGACGGACCGTCCCTCTACCACCCGTCTGAGACCTCACACCGGACCGACGGACCGTCCCTGCACCACCCGTCTGAGACCTCACACCGGACCGACGGACCGTCCCTGCACCACCCGTCTGAGACCTCACACCGGACCGACGGACCGTCCCTGCACCACCCGTCTGAGACCTCACACCGGACCGACGGACCGTCCCTGCACCACCCGTCTGAGACCTCACACCGGGCCGACGGACCGTCCCTGCACCACCCGTCTGAGACCTCACACCGGGCCGACGGACCGTCCCTGCACCACCCGTCTGAGACCTCACACCGGGCCGACGGACCGTCCCTGCACCACCCGTCTGAGACCTCACACCGGGCCGACGGACCGTCCCTGCACCACCCGTCTGAGACCTCACACCGGACCGACGGACCGTCCCTCTACCACCCGTCTGAGACCTCACACCGGGCCGACGGACCGTCCCTCTACCACCCGTCTGAGACCTCACACCGGACCGACGGACCGTCCCTGCACCACCTGTCTGAGACCTCACACCGGGCCGACGGACCGTCCCTGCACCACCCGTCTGAGACCTCACACCGGGCCGACGGACCGTCCCTCTACCACCTGTCTCAGACCTCACACCGGGCCGACGGACCGTCCCTCTACCACCTGTCTGAGACCTCACACCGGGCCGACGGACCGTCCCTCTACCACCCGTCTGAGACCTCACACCGGACCGACGGACCGTCCCTGCACCACCCGTCTGAGACCTCACACCGGGCCGACGGACCGTCCTTCTACCACCCGTCTGGTTGACTAGTGAGTCACACCTTCTTGGCCCGCTTGGATGTTGACGCGGCGGCGGTGGCCGCAGATTGTGAGCGTGCTGCCCGCTTGCGCTTCTTGTCGGCCACGCCATCTGACTGGGTGGGGTCGGCGGCGTCGGCGGTGGGCGCACGCAGCCGCTCCTCCAGCCGGCCCAGCTTGGAGGCCAGGTCGGCGATCAGCAGGTCCTGGGCGGCCAGCTTCTCGGCCTGCTCGCTGACCTGCTGTCGCAGCTCGGACAGCTGCTGAGACTGGGTGGTCGACCGCGACTTCTGGGTTGACACCTGACGTTGGCGGAAATCACGTCATACGGGTGAAGCGCTTCAGGGCAGGGGAGGGTGACGAACCCACCAAGTCATCTAATGGGAGCCAGGGGTGTCCCACGCAGTCACCAGGGGTGGTATACACAGTTGCTTAAGGGGCGTCACGTAATGACGTGCATGCACACCTTATTCGAATGGAAAGCTCAGGCGCGCTTCAGCTCACTTATGCATGGAAAAAGTGGTAGCTATGTACGTAGTAAGGTGACTATTGTGCACTTCTCAGCCGTGGAGCTGGAGGTCGCATTGCAAAGTCCAATTTTCAACCACTAGGTAACTGGAGGGGAGGATACATTTAAAGTAGTTTGCATACCCTGACTGCACCCATACCAGGGACCCAACAAAACTAGATATTCAAACTAGGGTCAAAGTGGAAAAGACAAAAGTGACGTAAAACAACCGTGGCCGACCATGATATCGATGCAGGAAGGCGCTACCATAATATATCAAGTGTCGTCAAATCAGCTGTTGTGACTGGTGCCCATCGACTACATTGGTCATCCAACCAACCGTTGTGAGATGCTTCAAATCGGCAACAGGTTGCACGCCAGACACCAGAGGGGTCCGGGTCGGATACCCTGACATTGTATTTATGGAGCCTGATCACTAAATTAAAAAAGAATGACGTGAACTTTCAAATGGGAACTTGTAACTAAAGCAGCAACAGCAATGTCAGAACATAAAGACATAAAGACATCAAAGATCAGTGCAACTATGAGCCACAAGGGCTCTTCTTGGTTGCACTCTGGACACTCAACCAGTTGCCCACCAAATCCGTCGATCAGCCCTCCCTGGAATACTGAAAAGCAAGCCCTCTATTCTTATAATGATGGTCTATGCCGTTTTTAAAGATGTTCAATGTGCTGCTACTGTCAATGGTTTCTGGCAGCTGGTTCCAGTATTCACATTTCCCTGGGAGATCCCTTCTCCAGACCATGGACAAATTGAAAGACCTCGATGAGATCTCCTCTCATCCTTCTATATCGAAGTGAAAACATATTCAATTTCTTCAATCTTTCCTCATATGCCAGGTTGCTTATACCATTAACCATTTTTGTAGCCTTCTTTTGAACTCTATCTAAAGGCCAACAATCTTTTTCATTGCTAGGAGACCAAGCTTGGATGCAGTATTCCAAATGTGGCCTGACATATGCACAGTAAAGCTTCCTGATGACTTCCTGATGCTTCCTCACTTCTGTATGATACATTCCTAGCTCAGGAATGTCAACTCAGGACACACGTCTGGCAAACATGGCTGGTAAATTGTTATACATGGTCTCAAAGTGAGCATTCCTCATAATACAACATCAACAAATAACAAGCTGTTTTAGGATTGTTTGGTGCTGGAAATCCAAAGAACCACATCTTCTTGAGAACAACACGAATTGGCTTTCCATACGATTCCACCACTTTTACTCTGAATGACCATAAAAGGGCATGTTACACACGACATCGGACCTTAAATCATACTACTATGCTGATAAATTAACACTACAATATCCGTTAATCTTCGACCTTCATATTAACTCGCATCGAACATATATTGTACATTGTCACACCGCCTGTAACCGCTGGCCGCCGCTTCTGCCTTCAAAGGTGACCGCTTCACTTTCAGAAGATTTTGTGCTGGCTGTAAGCCAACCAGCACAAAGCTAAAATAATAGATCATCCATGAATTAATTTGCAACAAAAACAAGCTTGGGACTAGGGCAAACATTGACGGTAATTCGAGAACAATGCGAATGTTGAATAAATGATGCGCATGATGAAACTAGTGACGTTGACGAGTTTTGACACTGCGTTTTTCCTCACAATCAAAGACCCTCACACTGTGATACGACAGTGCAACGTTTTTGAAGACAAATATAAACGATATTAAAAAAGAACAATGAAAAGTTGTAAAATAAGCTTGCATTATTCGAAACAGCTTATATTGGGCAGGGACTGGCCAATATAAGTTCACAAGACACCTACAAAACACCTACAAACAGACGTTACAAACAGACGTTCACAAAACACCTACAAATCCTGCCGAGATATTCCCTTGGTATGCCACCAATGGCAAAGCTAAATGAGACCGCATTCCAAGCTTCTATCTGTGACTCCAGGTTTGTGTGCGATGTCAATCGATAAGTGATGTGATGAGCTGAAGAGGCAGGAAATATATTTTCCCCACATTAAAGGCAGCTTACCAGGGCTATGGTCATACGAAACATAAGGGTACTGAAATCGCATTTAAATAATGTCAATTTACCTGTGCAAAAATCATCATATAGCAAAATAGTACAAGGGCTCACCATGCATCATGCAGGCCTTCACCAGCTGACTATCACATACCGTTAACCATCGCTATGCAGCCTACTTTCCAGCAGTCCTTGCTTAATGATGCACACAATTTCTGTGGTGGGCACATATATGCCAGTTGGGAACAATTTCGATATTCGACGCATTTTGAACTCCATTGCTGTACATCGCACTCAAACCAGGACAGACTCCCATCAGAAAAACAAGGTAGGCACCTGCTGTGTCAACCTGGCCGGGACATACTCTGATCAGAACGAGGTAGGTACCTGCTGCGTCAGCCTGGTCAGGACATATTCCCATCAGAACAAGGTAGGTACCTGCTGCGTCAGCCTGGCCAGGACATACTCTCATCAGAACGAGGTAGGTACCTGCTGCATCAGCCTGGTCAGGACATACTCTCATCAGAACGAGGTAGGTACCTGCTGCGTCAGCCTGGCCACCGAGTGCTCCACCACGTTGATGCTCCTGCTGCGCGCCTCAGACGCCGCCCGCTGTGCCGTCAGCAGGCTGCCCAGGCACGGCACGGGCCACGGCTGTCCGGGCGACGAGCTGCCCTCTGCCGGCCGGACCGCACTAGTCATGTTTCCACTCTAAAACCAGGAATCTGGCAACGACAACTTTCCGACAAGAAGTGCGGGGAGGCTAATTTTGATTCGATTGACAAATGTTTCCGTAAAGTTAAAGTTATTTGGGTTTTAGGGCGCATCAACTGTAGTGGTTATACAGCGCCAATAAATGTTTCCGTAGATGTGTAACCTTGTGTACTAGTAAACTCAGCTATTCTTATCAACGACGATGATAATTTACTGGTGCCTCAACCCTTAAAACCACTCGCTTATGCTCGCGTGCTGAAGCTCCCGCAATGACGTTTCGCACCATATTTCTTGCTTGCATACGTGGAATCAGCGCAATGGTGCACTATGCCGTGAGAAAATGCATCACAAAAACCACTTAACTAATAGTGTTCATATCGATGACAACTGGCACAAACTTCAATCCACCATACGTGTGATTGCAGGTCCTCTAACTTAACAACTGCCACAGACTGCAATCCAGCCATATATGGGATTGCAGGTCTTCTGACGCGCGTCTACAAGCCCTATCCAACACGGCAGAATCAATGATGACGTCCAAATGGTTTGAAATATATATAAGTAAACTGCATGCGCAAATTAAGGAGAACTAGGACGGCAAATTATGCCTTACAGAGACCAGCTCATTCACATTTCTTCTCCTTAATCCTGTCCTCCGGGAAAGTGACCCCGGGAATACCACTTAACCGCCGCAGACATCCAATGCTGCAGACAATGCGACACGCGTGACAACTCGGGCTGGGGACCGTCTCTCACCGCCCATTGCGCCTCCGGCGAACATGTTCAGCAGAGAGAAGTGCCGCGGCCGGGAGTCGGTGCTCTTCATGCCCGGCACGATGTGCTCCTCGAAGTGTTCCATGGCCATGCTGGAGATGTCCCTGAGCTCCTGCAGTACGGTGAACGACGACCGCTCCACCGAGCGCGCTCCCTTCAGATACCGCACTATACGGAACACCTCGTCCAGCACCTGCACAACATGGTACAAGTCAGGTCAGGTCAGCGGTGACACCGTGAAACAGCACCTGCACAACATAGTACAAGTCAGGTCAGGTCAGCGGTGACACCGTGAAACAGCACCTGCACAACATAGTACAAGTCAGGCCGGGTCAGGTCAGGTCAGGTCAGCTGTGCCACCGTAAAACACCTTGTCCAGCACATGCACAGCACAATACAGGCCAGGTCAGACCAGGGCCACCACCATGGAACACTCCTTCTAGCACCTGCACGCCATAGCACAGCTCACGTCAGGTCAGGTCGGCAGTGCCACCGTGTGGGACACATCGTTCAGAACAATTATGCACGACAAAACTCAGGTCAATATCAGATGAAGTCAGGTCAGCTCAGCTGCACTACCATGTGTGGCACCTCATTCGGGTCTTGCACAGCTCAGCACTGCTCAGCATGGCTCAAGTCAAGGAACTGACCCAATGCTACATGTGGATTATCTCTCCACCACCCACTATGCTTTGCTTGCTCAATCTTGAAGTGATGCTGGTATGAGATTGCCCAATATATATGTTATATTTACCATACATTTTCTCCCTATTTAGTGTTTTAATGTAATAGTACACAGTCACTTAGCACTTCAATAAATCGACAAGACTCTACCCCTGAACTCGAGAACACATGCATCGTCCTCGCGTTACCGAACACTGGAGAGCTACCAACAGGTCTCGACCCCTGACCCCAGACCCTACTTCACACGAGCCCACAGTCCCTGACCCCAGCATACATCGTCACGCATCGCGCACCGAACACGGGAAAGTCCACAGTTCGACCCTGACCCCAGCACCCCAGTGTCCGCCCAACACGGAGCAACGCCCCGCCCAGACCATCATCGTTGTTGGCTCCGAACACGGGAGTCAGCCCCGACCCCAAGCACCCATACATCGTCACCGTACCGCGCTACCGAACACTGGAGAGCTACCAACAAGTCTCGACCCCTGACCCCAAGCACCCATACATCGTCATCGTCATCGTCATCGCGCTACCGAACACTGGAGAGCTACCAACAAGTCTCGACCCCTGACCCCAAGCACCCATACATCGTCATCGTCATCGTCATCGCGTTACCGAACACTGGAGAGCTACCAACAGGTCTCGACCCCTGACCCCAAGTACCCATACATTTACCGAACACGGGAAAGCTACCAACAAGTCTCGACCCCGACCCCAAGCACCCATACATCGTCATCGTCATCGCGCTACCGAACACGGGAAAGCTACCAACAAGTCTCGACCCCGACCCCAAGCACACATGCATCATCACCGTCACCGCGCTGCCGAACACGGGGCTCCAGCAGCGCCCGCTCAGCCTCACCTTGCCCGGTATGAAGCAGCACGCGTCCGTCTCCATGTAGCGTCTGTAGGTCATGCTGAGCAGGCCCATGCGCGTCTCGACGGCGGCCAGGTGCTCCACCCGCCGCGACAGCGGGTGCTCGCGCCGCTCAGACTCGCGCCGCGGGAGCTGAGAGCGGAACATCTTCAGCGCCGCCTGCACGTGCCGTTCGGCGCTCGAAAAGCCCTGGTTCAGCCGGTGGCGACAGGCGCGCTCGAAGGCTTGGCATACCTGACGGACCAAGACCCACGTGAGCCTGCATACCTGACGGACCAAGACCCACGTAAGCCTGCATACCTGAGGACAAGACCGTGAGCCTGCATACCTGACGGACCAAGACCCACGTAAGCCTGCATACCTGACGGACCAAGACCCAAGCATACCTGACGGACCAAGACCCACGTAAGCCTGCATACCTGACGGACCAAGACCCACGTAAGCCTGCATACCTGACGGACCAAGACCCACGTAAGCCTGCATACCTGACGGACCAAGACCCACGTAAGCCTGCATACCTGACGGACCAAGACCCACGTGAGCCTACACACTGATGGGCCAAGGCCAACATCAACTCTCACAACTGACGGACCAGGACCCACGTGAGCCTACACACCTGACGGACCAAGACCCACGTAAGCCTGCATACCTGACGGACCAAGACCCACGTGAGCCTGCATACCTGACGGACCAAGACCCACGTAAGCCTGCATACCTGACGGACCAAGACCCAGGTGAGCCTGCACACCTGACGGACCAAGACCCACGTAAGCATGCATACCTGACGGACCAAGACCCACGTAAGCCTACACACCTGATGGACCAAGACCCAGGTGAGCTTACACACCTGACAGACCAAGACCCACGTAAGCCTACCCACCTGGTAGACCAAGACCCAGGTAGCCTGACGGACCAAGACCCACGTAGCATACCTGACGGACCAAGACCCACGTGAGCCCACACACCTGACGGACCAAGACCCACGTAAGCCTGCATACCAAGAGCCTGCATACTGACGGACCAAGACCCAGGTGAGCCTGCAACCTGACGGACCAAGACCCAGGTGAGCCTGCATACTGATGGACCAAGACCCACGTGAGCCTGCATACCTGACGGACCAAGACCCACGTAAGCCTACAAACCTGGTAGACCAAGACCCACGTGAGCCTGCATACCTGATGGACCAAGACCCAGGTGAGCCTGCATACCTGACGGACCAAGACCCACGTAAGCCTGCATACCTGACGGACCAAGACCCACGTAAGCCTACACACCTGACGGACCAAGACCCAGGTGAGCCTGCATACCTGACGGACCAAGACCCAGGTGAGCCTGCATACCTGACGGACCAAGACCCAGGCGAGCCTGCATACCTGACGGACCAAGACCCACGTAAGCCTGCATACCTGACGGACCAAGACCCACGTAAGCCTGCATACCTGACGGACCAAGACCCAGGTGAGCCTGCATACCTGATGGACCAAGACCCAGGTGAGCCTACACACCTGACGCCCACCACACCCGTTGCCTTCACTGGACTCCACACCAACGCCCACGCCTTGGAACACCGGACAAGGACAGGGACAACGCCATAACAGAACAACACACATCAGGACTAACAACACCTCACACATTACCACCAACTCGCCCACCACAATCACCATCAAAACGGGCTACACAAAAACAATACGCCGAACTACCACTTAACAAACCAGTCACTTGCACACCAGAAACATTCACAGCATACAGACAACACAAAACACTGCAGATGCACCACCAAACACGCCAAACCGCGTGTTTGCGCGTGCGCGAGAACAATTGCAACCTGCTTGTTATGCACATACACAAGAAGAAAAACCCCAAGAAACATGTGCGCGATTTAACTTTTCACGTTAATGTTCCTGATCATACATGTTAGAGTTGCCACTTTTCACAAAAAATTAGCACGGGACATGGCACTGGCAATACATATTCCGGCGCGGCACCACACATGGCACAGGAAGCTGCGTGATGACGCGTAAAAATGCACCGGAAAATAGAAGGGGGCATTTTAAGAATGAGGAAAATCTTGACTAATGATGAAAACGAGAAATACCAGAGCAGCAAAACATTCCACATAATGGCCAAATCGTCACTGCATTTACATTCCCAGGTTATTCCATATATTTTTCCTTTAGCCTTTCCTCTGGCAATCTTTGGACTTTTGGTCCAGCACTGAGGTAATTTGAGATATATGCATTAGTTGCATTGCTAGGGATAGGTCAACACTGACATGGCAGTGGCATGGCATATTCTGATGTGGCACAGCAAAAAAGCACATCCGCTATTTTACAGGTTGCAGTGCCATGCCACTGTCCCAAAAAACTGGCAACTCCGTCAGATACAGGATCTGTCACGTTTGAAGGATTGACTGGATATGCAAAAGTTTGAAACAAAATTGCTCATCACAGGCGCATCATTCGTCGAACCTCAAGCAATGACCGCAAATTAGTATGCCATGCAAGTTTGCAATACAAAAATGCAACAGTGATCCTCACCGTCCGAATGTTGGAGACTGTTTCGTATGACAGGTAGCTAATTATGTTGTCCAAAAGTTCCGGGGGAAGAGACAACATGTTTGGCACATCTTTTTGCCTGTCCTGTGGCGATGATGTAGAATCCATGGCGACACCTGCAAAATAAGGGGGCACACCAGGTCAGACACATGTGCTGAGTTATTGTTGTCAATGCATTCACTGCAAACGTATTCATAAGACAATGTATCATCTACACTGACATGTCTGGGAAGAATTCATTTTATTGAACACCTTTAAAGTAGGAACCGTTTTTTCCTTACACAAACAACTTGCATCAAAAAGCGTTGCCATGTACAAACGATTAAATTTCCGCTGATGTTGGATCTCAATGATCATATTTTCGATGCTTTGGATTCCATTGCCCTTGTTGGACAGAATGCAGATGGATGTATGCACAAAGAATTTCTGGGTGTATGAATCATAGATGTACAGCACTGTCCCACAATTCAGTTTCAGGTTGGGAATCAGAGTGCATTACTCTTCAGAATGTAGTGGAAGTGGGAAAATATAGCAAAGCACAGTTGAATACAACACATCTTAGTGAAAATCAAGTGTACCCAAAAATCAGCCACATGAAGGAATCAAATATGCCATTAACTGGTGCTTTCTGCTTAATAACCCAGTTATGTGAAAAGCAATTAACAAATGAGAGTGGAAAACCACTGATGGTTCTGGGCATATAGGTGAAACATTAATCGCAGCTGGATGCTATTTTCCATCCAAATCCGATATTTTGGACAATGTGAGGGGAGATGGTGGCTGCCATCACTTTTATACAGTCGGTAGTGATATATTGGTGTTTGAAACCACGCGGACTAATGGGTAAAGTTGTGCCCATTCCCAACTTTTCTAAAATCGTATGTCTCATGCAGAAAACAAAGCACTAAGTCACATTAAGGAACCCTGATAACCAGTGAATGCTGCTGAGCAGGTATCCCACAGCCATTCTGCATAATACCAGGTGTATCAGAAGCAAACTCTCTACATTCCGAGATGGAACGGAGGACATCGACAAGTAGGAAACAATAGCCTCCACAGAAGCTTGGTTTGACGACACCGTCCGCACTGCTCAGCTTCATGGATGCTTCACCGACACCAACTGGTTTCGGGGCTGGAGCGACCGGGGAACAATTGAGGATAGAATCCCGTGCGGCATTACCGTAACTGCCACCGACTCAGAGACCATAGTCGAGTGAAGGCTTGTAAACCATCCTGTTCGGGCTGCAGCCGCCAGTCGTCGCAGGGCAGTATGGTACAGTGCTCCCCCGACACATAGTTACCCTGGATTTATTGGCAGGGTGTTGTCCCAACTAAATCGCCAGTCATTCCAACTAATTCGCCACTTTACCAACACATAGCCGATATGGCTGTGTTGCAGTCCTCAGCTAGCGCATAGCGTACAGGGAAACAGAGCCGCGCGTCAAGACGCATCTTCCATCGGCTCATCACCTGCAATGTCTCGGCGGGAGGGAATCCAGCAGAAGCTGACAGTTTCACCCGCATGGTCGAATGCTTTGAGACGTGATCGAAGATACTACACAGTGCCGCTTGTTACGTGAAATCCCTATAGCATCATGAAACTGCCGAGCGAGTAGGACAGAGTAAGTCAAACAACTTCGTTGTCTCTCTCTCTATAAAGAACAGTGCTTTGCTCACCGCAGTGAATCAAACGCATGCACAGATGTGCGTGCTGGCAGCGTGCAGCGTGTTGCCAGCGTGAATAACGGGCGATGGAGCCACGTGCAAACGCATACAAAACCAACGCGTTCGTCTTTCAACCATCTGTAAGTGTATTCGTGTGACCAATGTAGAACCAATGTTGTGTGTTTCAAACCTGGTGACCAATGCGGGGTGTCATGTGCTTCAGACATGGCGCATTCCAGCACGATTCAACAGGTGATGGGTGCAAATTAACACCGACCATCTCGGATTCTCTTCAAAATTGGTACCCAGGGTGATCAGGTGCCCATATCCCGAATCTGAAAGTCTCAGGTCTGTCAGAGCAGTAGGTTTTGAGTTATAGCCTCGAACAGTTTTTCTTCAAATACAAGGTTTCTTTGGGACGCCATAACTCCCATAAAGCTGAAAGTAATATAGTGAAGCTATATATTGTTAGAATCGTAAAATCACAAGAATGGTAAAATCAGTCACAGTCGGCAGGACACACATAGAAACGTACCGCTTCCTACCCTGTCGTCGTTAACGTCATTCACCAGCTTCTTGGAGACCTTCTTGACACCTTTCAACACTCGATTCAGATGATGAGAATTTAATGGGTCCTTGCAATAATTCCTTGTCGACCTTAGCGACATCTCGATACCAAAAGTAGGGCAAACGATGCAAACCGCACTTAGCAATAACCAACACCACTGGCGACGCAAAATTTACTGGTTCCAAGAGAACTACACAACAATTAGTTCCACAATGTGGCTGGACCCACTAAGTAACGACAAGCACCATAGGCGTGATAACGTCTGATCTGCGTAGCTCCGCCCACCCTGTCACCATATTGGAGCGGACAGTGTTATTCCCCCCTCACTCTTCGTTGTTTATTGGTTGGTTCACGACACACTTTATGCACATTCACGGCTAATGGCGTGAATGTGCATAAAGTGTTTCGCCGGTTTCACGGCTAATGGCGTGAATGTGCGTGAATGTCCACACTGTTTCGCCGGTGGGCCGGGGGATTGGGAAATGTCCTGAGTGGCGCTAGTCAAACCCGGGACCTTTGGTACCGATAGCCCGACACCTTAACCACTCGGCCATCCCCGCCCCCCGCACTCTTCCTAGAGTCCAAAGTTCTGTAAGGTGATGCCGGAATTCAAGCGGTTATCTAGCCGCGCTTTTATCTAGCCGCGACAACACGTGGTCAGATTCGCGGAAATCCGGCGAGAACTGACCGATAACGAGAGGCGCCAGGGGGACTGATAGTGCACCCCACCGATAAGGCACCAACCCCTATGAACCATTGGCCTTTGAACCAGGAATTTGCTAGAACAGCTATAATACACACCAGCGCCCCTACAACTTGTGGTAATCCATTCAAGCCAGCACAACCTAAGACCAGCCATGGACAGCACGGATCCTCGCGTCCTTCAGCCCGGCCGGGGCTGGGGTGACGCAGGACGCGGGAGGGAATTGTGGACGGGATGGGGGAAGGTGGGGATGGGGGAGTAGTCTTGAAATGGTCAAATGAGCTCTTCATAAGTAATGGGATTTGGAGCATTTAAATTTGACATGTCATATGTTCTGTCGCGAGTGAGATTGGCGACGCTATATGACTTAACGATCCCTGTGTCGTAAAACCAATAACCAACCAACATGTTTGTACTACTTACGATGTGTGGCCGCAGGGCGTCAAAAGAGCAAATTTGCACTGCACGGTATAAAAATATGGTGACAAATATTTATAAAAAATACCTATCTCCAATTTTTTGCATGCAAGTTAGCAATACCATAGGCAATATTATCAGCAAAAAAAACATTTATTTTAACTGGCCACATAGACAAAAATGTGAACACATTTAACCAAAATTTTACAAAACAAATTTTTGAAATTTTAACAATGAGCTACACCATAACAATTCTTGTGATTTTACGATTCCAACGATATATTATATTACTAGGCTACCTTCAGTTTTATGGGAGTTATAGCGTCCCAAAGAAACCTTGCATTCAAACTTTTTTATAAAAAAAACTGCCCAAGGCTATAACTCAAAAGCCACTGCTCCGATAGACCTAAGACTTTCAGATTAGGAATCTGGGCATCTGATTACCTTGGGTACCAATTTTCAAGAAAATCTGAGATGCTCGGTGTTAATCACCTGTTGAATCGTGCTGGAATGCCCCACCTGGTGACCAACACACCATATTACGTGTTATAGACCTGGTGACCAACACAGGGTGTTGTGTTTTTCAGACCTGGTGACAAGTGCAGGACATTGTGTGTTTCAGCTAGGGCAAGGACACAGGATATAGTGTGTACAAGCACAATTATGCACGCAACAGGTGCAAGTGAGTTTGACACAAATTAAATTTGTCCAGCAGCAAGGTTTTTCAATCTATTCAGTATTACATGAGGCACAGGTCATGAGCTTTAAAATATATGTGAAGATGTGCCTTAACATTATCTTTGCATAGAAAACAGCTCTTCAAGCCCTCCCTCTAGGCATCTGAACATTGACTGGAGTTGGATTAGGTTGGATTGGTATAAAGTTGAGGCTAGATTAGGTTGGAGTTGGATTAGGTGAGAGTTGGATTAGGCTGGAGTTGGATTAGGCTGGAGTTACATCAGGTTGGAGTTTGGTTAGGTTGGAGTTGGATTAGGTTGGAGTCAGAGCTGCTGGCATGAGCTTATCACTATTATTCTGGTTATCAAAAAATAAAAAAAACTTAGTATTAACAAACTCATGAAAACGCTTTGTATGTTGCAGTTGTAATGCTGCCAACTAATCCATGGTAATTTGCAGAGATAAGCTGATGATTAGAGTAAGGCAACTGGGGACATTCATGGGCCAGGTAGAGGTTGTGCTTTCCCCACATTGCAAAGCTTCCCCTGCATCCAAAATTACTGCTGGACCTCTATCAGAGGGATGGCCGCACTTTTCCGAGAAGGGGGTTCATGTGTTAGACAAAGTGTATGAGCATGACCTTCAGGGAAACTATGAAATGGGGTGGGGAGGGATGAAATTGCATTGCCATCTCATGGATATTCCAATAGTGTCAGCCAAGGAAATATAACCTGAAAGTCAGCAAATAGGGACAGCAGTAGTTAAAGGAGGCAGAGTGGTAGTTCATCCAGTGATAAAAGAACTCCTCAGCATGAAAAAGCCAAAGGTGGTTATGGAGCATATGTTAAGTGTATGATGCTTAATACTCCGAGCATCCGATCCAAATTTGATGAGTTCAAGTGCTATGTTGCTGAGGAGGAACCAGACTTTGTTTGCATTATAGAGGCATGGGTCAGTGAGGGATATTTTGGAGATAACTTGCTGGACTATGAGATCCAGGGATACAATATGCTTTCATGCAATAGGGGTCGAGCAGTGAAAGGGGTGGTGTAATGCTCTATGTGAATAGCTTATTCAGTTCTCAAAAAGTAGCAGGTGGGGATAAAAATGTGTCTGTTGAGTCCATTTGGCTTGATGTCTCTGTGGGAAAAGGCAACAGCAATACACTGAGGATAGGAGTTTTCTACCCATCAGGAACCCTTCCACATTCTCAGCAACTGGAGCTTGAGAAGGTGATTTGTGAGGAAATCAGTAGAAACTTTTGAAGGAAGTGCCTTATTCTTGGTGACTTTAATTTAAAAGGATACAAAAATGTTGGTGTTGGCTCCCCATCATGCAAAATGTTTAGGAAATGCCTTGAAGAGGACCTGTTCTTACACCAATTTGTAACTGAGCCTACCAGGCAAGGCTCATTCTTGGACCTTGTATTCATGGATTTAAGTAACTTGGTTCAAGACTTGACTGTAGGAGAAACTCTGGGAAGATGTGACCATAACATAGTTAGATTCAAGGTGCATGTAGTGGAAATTATTGAGGGTAATTTGGTAAAGGTTCCAAAGTTCAACAGAGCAGACTTTCACTGCATGAGAACAGCTTTAAGTGCCATCAGATGGGAAGAAAAATTCTTCAATTTAAATGCCTGTGAAATGTGTAAAAAGTCCAACTCTTACTTGAAGGACATTCAGATTAGACATGTCCACCAAAAGCAGACTCGAAAGAAGGATAGGAAAGCCAGCATGGCTAACACCAGACTTGATAAAAGCAATTAAGGCTAAGAAAGCTGCATTTAGAGTGCTTAAGGAGGCTTGAAATATCATAATTCTAAAGGCATATCAAAAAGCTGGGGGCACAGTGAAGCAAAAAACCAGAGAAGCAAAGCGAGCAAAAAACTGGATTTAGTTAGGAACTGTAATGGGGACAGCAAAGTTTTTTTCTTCTCAGTTTCTACAAGCTGAGCAAAGTTTCTAGCACAACTGGTCCACTGGAAGTAAATGGGACTATATTGGGTGAGGACATTGAGATGGTTGAGCAAGCAGTTTAAATCAGTGTTTACATTGGAAGATATGACCAATCTGCCAACCATACACCATAGTTCAGTGACATGTGATCAGATAAATGATGTTGATTTCATTGATAGTGATGTTGTTTTCAATCATATCAGGAAAATAAAGCCAAACAAGGCAGCAGGACCTGATGAAATTTATGCTAGGGTATTGCAGGAAGCTGAAAAGGAACTGGCATTACCACTTAGTATAATATTTTGTAGATCTGCTTCACAAAATGAAATTCCAACAGATTAGAAAAGGGCAAAAGTAGTTCATAGTTTCAAGAAAGGACAGAGGGAAAGTTGAAAATTATAGGCCAGTAAGTCTCACATTTCTAGTCTGCAAGGTACTTGAATCAATTAGCAAGGATAGAATAGTTAGTTATCTGGAAGGAAACAGATTGATTCAAGATACTCAGCATGGGTTTAGGAAAGGGCGATCATGCATCACAAATCTCTTGGACTTTTTGAACTTTGCCACAGAATAATTTGATCAGGGAAATCAGGTTGATTTAGCATATCTTGACTTTAGTAAGGCCTTTGACAAGGTACCCCATACACAGCTAATGATACAGATTCAGGCCCATGGTATTGCAGATAGCATCTTAAAATGGATAGAGTTGTGGCTTTCAGATAGACAACAAAGAGTGATGCTAAATGGTACAAAGTCATCATGGCAAAATGTTCTTAGTAGAGTCCCCCAGGGGTCAGTACTGGGGCCACTACTGTTCATTATATTTGTAAATAACATTGAAAGTGGCCTAAGCAGTAAGGTTTTGAAATTTGCAGATGATTTGGAAGTCTTTAGGGCAATAACAGGTCAATATGAGCATATCTCACTGCAAAAAGACTCAGACAAACTTATGAAGTGGTCTACAAATTAAATTTAATCAATTGCATCAACCACAGTTGACTTAAAAGCAATCATTTGAATAAAAATGAGTGGTCACATAGTCTACATCATGCAAAAAAAGTATCATTAAAAACTTTCAAAACTTCTGTCAAAACTTGTGCTTAACTGCAAATGTAGCCACAATAGAGAAATCTTCTGGAATGGAGCTTAGACTTTCCTAATACATTTTCATGAATTCATAGCACTGACCTATAGGTGTGGTTACTAGCATCACCATAAATTCCACAGCACTGAATGATGGGTACAGCTACTAGGTTCACCATTAATTCCATGGTAGGTAGGTACTGATCTATAGACTAGCATAGCAAACTATAGCAAACTGTACCTTTAGGCTATAGTCTAGTGTGTAAGTACAGTTATTAACTTCACCGTGAATTCAAAAACACTGAACTAGACATAGGCATAATTACTAGTTTCAACATGAACTCCATAACAATTAACTCTCACTGTTTGCTTCAGTACAAGGCTAGACAACTAAAACCGGGAGCAAAAATAGGTAGGTAGGTACCCAAGTACCTACTATTTTCGACTATATACCTATGTGAAAATAAATTATTTTGCACCATCCCAATCCGTGACTGTTTTGCCTACTTCCACTTCAAGGACGGTCACGCAGGCAGATAGGTACCTATGTATATTTTATGACACAAGGATAGAACATAGGGCTATCAAAATACCGCCTCGGCTTCTCCTACTTATGCAAATGGCCTTGCGCCCAAGTAAGTAGGTAGGTAGTAAGTAAGTAAGTTGACTCGTCTAACCTACCTAAACACCACACAGCTTCAGCTAAAGCCGGTGCAGTCAAAGGAAGCGAAATGTTCCTTGTGTACACAAAATTTGATAGAACAAGGTCGACATTCATAACACTCCATAATCATAACCTCCCATCATCACAACATCCAAAAATTGTCAGATGACGTTTCAAATCTGCCGGATAGGGAGCGTTCATAACTTCCCATGATCATAACTTCCCATTCGTAAAGTGTTCCCGCTAGATGGCAGCGGTAGTCAGCTGCTGCGGGAAGCTTTGTTGTTCTGCCAAAAGATGGCAGGTGCATGTGGTGGTGAAGTTGGGTCAAGGCCTAGGTTAGGTTAGGCAAGGTTAGGTTAGATTAACCTTCGCACGTTCCTGTCATCTATAGGTAAAACATCAAAGTACAGCGCATCTGCTGATTAGTTCTGCCATCTACCTATATTGTTTTCCATATGGGAGGCTATTATCATGGGATGTTATTGGATCATGGAGTTACGCCCGGTCCTGGCGCTTTTGGAAGTTTTCTGGCAATTTGGGACCTTATGAGGATAGCAAAATTATGATCACTGGAAGGCATCATACGGTTCGGAAAGATTTCGCGGAATAATTATTTTCTACTATTTTGACTCTATCCGTGAAAAAATACATTATTTTGCATTGTCCGTGACAACATCCGTGACTATACCAACTGTTTTGCGTACCTCACAGGCCCGTGGCTACTTCGATAACGGTCATGTACCTATATGCATTATATCATATAAGGACAGAACATAGAAGAAATACGACGGACAAACATTAAATATGGATGCTACTTACAATTGCAACAATTACCTCCAAAATAGCATCGAAGGAGAAAATTAGTATAAATATAGTGTATTTTGTAGCCCATTGGTTACTCATCAAAATATCCTTAAAAGCGATTAATGTAGCCGTGCCCAATAACAAGCAGAGGTCCGAATCGTTTTATACAGAATACGCCGGTTAGCCCGGGCGCTGGGGGGTGCGTGGGTATGTGCTACGTATATTTGCCGGTGATCGCTTCAATTTAATTTGGTGTTGCGTTCAGCGGAGTGAAAACTGCGTTAAACCTGTTCCTGTGCGTGGACACTTCTTGGACTAATACTGTTCACTCGGTAAGTTCTGCTTTCTTTGGTCGATGAGATTCAACTCATAACCGGGAATTTAAGAAGTTCCTAAGGAAACAGGTTCTCGAACTTCTAACCTAGCCAACCCGGTAGATTTACAGCTTCAGTATTTTTCATTTACTGGAATTTCATTTTCCAATGCAATGTCATTGCTTATGAATGTGACTAGCAGTAGCGTGATGGCAAAACAAAGTGTGTGCGTGTGTGACACTTGTTGCATGGATAGGGACCTACACAGGTACTTAAACTTCTATGTCTATTAGGTAGGTAGGTACCTACCTACCTATGCATTTTTTTGTAATGAGGAATGCCAAGCTTTTGGTGGGGTTCATGAGGTCACAGTCACCATTGTTTTTTTTTCAGTCATCAGGGACATGAGTAAATTTGTGCTCCAAGTGCTTGATAAATACTTTGATTTTTACCACTGAAAGTTTTTAGCCAGCTGTAATGAACATTCAGAGTATGGATGATAGGTAGGTCCATGATCATGGACTGTGTGCTCCTGACATGTCTGTTTGCCAATGCTACACTACAAAGAAATTTGTTGATTGGTTGGTAGTGTATGGCAATTTGTTCATATATATTTTTAGCTTACAAGGGTGGATGCAAGGGGTGCCACCATGGAAGGTGGCTCACCTCTGGGAAGGCTTGTGTGTACCAACATAAAATGTGTCATCAAAAGATGTCTGGTAAGAAATGGTGGTATTATTTTAGATTAAGGTAACACTTGATTCTTTGGAATTTTTATTTTTATGCAGTGCATTTTAATGTGAAAAGGACAATGTGACCACTCATTTTCTCTGGAAATGGTCACTTTCAGTTGGCAAAGGAATACAAAATCATAATCTTCACTGTGAAAATATAGTTAATCATGTATAATTATCTGTACCAGTGTGCCAAAGATGTGATGCTCTTAGACAACAAAACCATGCTTTTCTGGCTTAATTCCATATTCATTCCTGGCAATAAATATTTACAGCCACACATGTCCATTTATATGTTATTTACAGCCACACATGTATTGCCTTTGATCAAGGCAGGAGGTTCCATGTGATGCTGTTAACTGTAGAGCTAGCAATGTTCACAAGATTGTATGACATTTAGGCAGAAAAGCTTGCTTGGAATGATTCTGGTTAGGTTAAGTTAGATTATATTATGTTGTAGCATATTTAATATATTATATGTTGTCTTAGACTGGGTTAAGCTAGGTTACACAATTTTTGCTTCTATGATTTTTATCTTCATATCTCATATTTGTTCTTCAATTCTTGATTGATTGAACAGTAAAGACAAATGAGACAAACCACATGCAGCCATGTGTATCAGTGTAAGTTTAGCTTATCTATGTACCTGTTGGTTCAGTGTCTCACATGGCTATTCAACTTTATTTTGAGGACAATCATGCAAGTTTATATTTTTCCTGTAACATGGTATTGTTCCCAGGGAGGTTATTTGCTGAAATTGTTCTAAGGTCTGCCAGTATTTGTTTTCAAGAAGAATTCCACCACCACAACTTTCATAATTTACATCTAAAAGCATCAAGGCTTCATAAGCCTCAGTCTGAATGCCATGCTGGTCAGTCCAACACCATTATGATACAAACAGATAAGCCTCAGCCTGTATGCTCATATTAAAGTATGTAAATGTTTCCAGGGTTAACTCATCAAATGCAGTTAATGTTGTAACATATATCCCTAGTGTTATGCTTATGAAATCATAAATTGCATCAACTATTGCTGACTTAAAAGTAACCACTAGAGGAGAAAATGACTCATCATCTTAACCATGTGAAAAAGCATACTATTAAAAATAAAAAGAGTAAAATTTCATCCTGATCTCCAAATTTACCCAAAAGGTTCCCTTGATAGGAAAGGTGCACCTCTGGAGGGCTTGAGTGCACCCACCCTCTATAATTTACAAGCAACAAGCACTGCTCTAACAGGAAAAGGTGCCCCTCCAGGTAGGCTGGGTGCACCCCTTCCCCTAAAATTTTCCTGCCAGAGGTGCCCTACAGGAGCTTCTCTAATAATGCCCTTCCAAAGAAGTGGCCCACTCCAGACACATGCCCCAGTTACAATTTCTGGATCCACTCCTGATGGCTTGACCATCGGGAGTGGATCCAGATCAATCTTCATTTGCTCTGGAGGTGAATAACTATTTTGTGTACTCTGCAGGTACTTGGGGAATAGTGACACATGTACTTTATCATACAATACATAGATGACATATTGGATATAGAGACATTGTATATGGATGCTTCTTAAAATAGCTACAGAAACTGGGAGAATGGTAGAGAAATCATCAAATATTAAGCATGCAGTGTATTTTAGTACACAATAAATTACAACCCTAAAGCTAATTCCTCCACAAAAAACTAACAGACTAAGATATACTCAAAGCCAAGATTGTACCACTTATAAATACTTTCATGAACAAAAAGAAGTCGACCTAAGGTGGAATGATCAGTAGGTATGCTCATTTTGCATGAGTGAAAAGTTACTGAATACATATATTTATCCCATTATTTAAGCCACATGCAGTCCACTGGCACCAAAATATTAACTTGAATATTTGCTAGGGGTCTTGCGTGGTTAACACAATTCCAGCTTGTTATGCAGTAAGGGATGTGGCATGGAGCGCGATGTAGCGTGGTGGAGCAATTCCCGACCATGTCTAAAGTCCACCAGAAGCGAACATTTCAAAGGTAATATTGAACACTCGCTTGGTGTTAGCTCCCCCACCTCCAGAAGGTGCAGACGCCGTCCTCGTGGTGCCGAAACTGAGGACCGCGCCTGAGTTTCGGCGAAGACCAGTGTGACGGAAGCTACTCATCGGCTTCTTTTTCTCTGGGTACCACGCACGGCCTCTCATGATACCTGGGATTGTTCCTGACCGGCACATCACTCCAGAACGATCCTGTACTGATTCGTTGTCATGGGTCGCCTCGGGATGACCTGGGCGCTACCGCTCGGTAACCTCAGCGTTACCACTCGTCGACATGGGCACATCCCCTCGATAACCTGGACTTTGCCCCTCGATGAGACCTAAGCACTGTCCTTCAGTGCCCCGTTTGGCACTTCTCGACGACCTGATCCCCCCAATAGCTTGGCCGATGTACCAGCCTGCATGCCGTGACCCATCGGTGACCTGCCTGCTCCGCGGCGTCGCCTGCCGCCAGCGGGCCGGCGGCAGGGACACAAAGCCGGCCGTCATCAGAGACGGCATGGGAACGCCCCGTAAAGGTCACCACTTTGCAGGCCACGGCCCAGACGGTCTGGGTAGGTCTTGATAGTTCTGCAGGTGTCGCAAAACTGCCACCGCATGTGGCCGATCAGCTCGACACTTGGCTTGCCCACTTTTATCGCTCGATGATCGGTTTTCGATAATTTTAGAGGGCCGGAGAATGTCCGATATCCATGTTTTCCCAACACAGAAATTGTACGAAAATATCGCCAAATCACCTTCGAAACGAGTTGATTTCGCGAGTAAGTTCAGTAAGTAAAAGCAAGCGAGTAAGTTATGTCGCGAGTAGCAAGTGGCCGGGCGACGGCCATCCTCTCTTCACTGTGGTGTTCTGTTCAGTTCTGCTGTCTCCTGCTGAGACAGCTGTTCACGTCCCCGCCAGTCGTGTCCAGCACTTGACAGATTGGAGTGTTGTTTGGAGCGGCGAAACGCCCTGTTGTACACGGGTAGGATTTGTTTCTCGGTGTCAGTCGGTGGTGGGCAATGGTACAGCCGTTCTGCTGAAGTGTTTGGGAGAGAGCGCGCAAATGGCATTGGTGATACTACGCACCCTCTGAATACCGAGTGCGCTTTCGCTTGTGGCTGCGACTCTGGTTGCGTCTTGTCCACAGAGCTGTCAGCAATCATCGACATCGGAGATCGACGCACGCACGTCCAGAGAACAGAATACCTGTGGATGCCGGATAATGATCAGTTCGTTGGGTTCGCTCAAAGGCCTCAATTAGCTGGCGCGATCAGAGGGCCGCTTCGGTGCAATGGCGAAGCATCACTGATAGCGAAGCACTGCTTTAGCCTATTGAGAAACTACGCATAACTGGACGCCACGCCAGCTTTCAGAGACCGTCCGTATTGAGCATCGCTTCGTGCCGGCGCAGACGGTTGAATTCATGTTACGGAATTCTGTATTTTGAGAGGAAAGTTTGGGGCTTTCCAGGCCGGGGTGGATGCTTTTTGTCTGCTTCTTCAAGACCTTAACTAGTTTTCGTACTTTCCACTGAGCTTTGGACCCATTCATTAAACAGTAATTAGTCTGCAGTCATTTGCAATCAACTCATTTCGTCTTTTGGAGAAAATAGGGAGTGACCGTGGCTTAAGGGTTCTTCGCCTGTGGAGGTCGTGTCGCCAAAAGGTCGCCGATAACCGATGGTGGGCTGAAGGCCGCTGGTACTGCCTGATGGCGACATATCGATGAGACCTTGGATAAGGCTGAACACAAGGCTGTCGCGGCGGCCGTGCAAGGGTGCTCGCCGGCCCTGGTCGTTTCTCTTTGTCGCTATTGCGATCTTCCATCACGGTGAATCCATTGTGCAGGCGGACTAGCTGGCCGAACGTTGCGGTTAGTGGTGGCCGTCTGACGGGCCGACCACGATGCTCACGTCGCCTCGGCGCGGCGACTCACTGACGTGTCTCCGCGACACGTCCTAGTGTCGCCGTCGTGTCTCCGTGACACGTCCGTGTGTCGCCGTCGTGTCTCCGTGACACGTCCGTGTCGCCGTCGTGTCTCCGTGACACGTCCGTGTGTCGCCGTCGTGTCTCCGTGACACGTCCGTGTGTCGTGTCTCCGTGACACGTCCGTGTGTCTCCTTCGTGTCTCCGTGACACGTCCGCGTGTCGCCGACGTGTCTCCGTGACACGTCCGCGTGTCGCCTTCGTGTCTCCGTGACACGTCCGCGTGTCGCCGCGTGTCTCCGTGACACGTCCGCGCGTCGCCGTGGTGTCTCCGTGACACGTCCGTGTGTCGTGTCTCCGTGACACGTCCTAGTGTCGCCGTCGTGTCTCCGTGACACGTCCGTGCGTCGCCGTCGTGTCTCCGTGACACGTCCGCGTGTCTCCTTCGTGTCTCCGTGACGCGCCCGTGTGTCGTGTCTCCGTGACACGTCCGCGCGCCGCCGCCGTGTCTCCGTGACGCGTCCGTGTGTCGCCCGTGTTCCGTGACGCGCCCGCGTGTCGCCGCCGTGTTCCGTGACGCGCCCGCGTGTCGCCGCCGTGTCTCCGTGACGCGCCCGCGTGTCGCCGCCGTGTTCCGTGACGCGCCCGCGTGTCGCCGCCGTGTCTCCGTGACACGCCCGTGTGTCTGTTCCGTGACCGCCGTTCGTGTTCCGTGACACGCCCGTGTCGTGTCTCCGCGACACGTCCGTGTCGCCGCCTGTCTCCGTGACACGTCCATGTGTCGTGTCTCGCGTGACACGTCCGCGTGTCCGCCGTGTCTCCGTGACGCGTCCGTGTGTCGTGTCTCCGTGACGCGCCCGTGTGTCGTGTCTCCGTGACACGTCCGTGTGTCGTGTCTCCGCGACACGTCCGCGTGTGTTGCTGTGCGGCTGGTGCTCGTGCTTGTGTACGGCGCCGACGAGAGGGCGCCCGCCGGTGGCGGCCATTGATTTACGCGGGGCGGCTGGCGGCACTGTCGGTTCCGACGACGCCGACGACGACGCCGACGGCGCCCAGTCGGTCGCGACAGGCCGTCGACGGCGCGCCGCTGCGCAGCGACCGCCGCCCGCCGCCGCCGGCGACAGCTGACGGCTCGGTGGCGACCGCGACCGGCAGTGGACGGTGACACAGGTGAGGGCCGACGGTGACGTATTTCACGGGCAGGGCGTCCGCCTCAACCGAAGGGTTGTGGGCTCGAATTCCACCTGTCGCTGCTGTTCGCCTGCGACCAGTCGGCGTGGAGTGTTGATGACGCTAGCATGTCCTTAGCAGTTGAGTCCCTACTAACCAACCAACAATCCAACCAACAAACCGAGGGTCAGAGGTCGGCTGGCCTGGTAGCCAATCACTAGTGCATCAGCTGACGTTGGCTACGCACGGCGTCCACCCCGGGCTCCGGGCCCCGCTGGCGCCATACCCCGCCGTGATCTCAGTTGGTATCCGAGCCTCGTGACGCGGGGTCGAGAGTCCCGGTCTCGGAGTTAGCCTTACGATCTGGAGTCTGCCGTTCTCCCATCGCCGTCCTCAGCATCTATTCATGTCACATTCTCTCTTTCCCTCCCTCTCTTGCTCCCTCTCTTTTTCTCTCCCCTCTCACTCGCTCTCTCCTCTTTCTCCCCCTCTCACTCCTCTTTTCTTTTTCTCCCCCTCTCCCTCTGCCTCTCCGTCTGTTTCTTTGTCTCTTTGCCTCTTAACCTCTGTCTTTGTCTTTTAGCAGAAATAGAGGTCTCTGTCTCTCTTCCTCTTTGTCTCTCTGTCTCTCTTTGTTTCTGTATCTGTCTCTGTCCCACTCTCATTCAGCAGCCAACAGCAGCATCGGTCTACTGGCCGAGTCTGCTCTCTGATCTTCAGTCGGTCTCCTTCCACCCGTATCTTCCTACGCCCAGCCTCAGCCCCACGTTTCCGTGTTTGTCGCCCTGTTCCGCTGACAGGGAACAGGGCGACAAACAGGTCCGGCGACAGACAGGCCCGACTCTGTCTGTCGGATCGTCTGTGTGGCGCCGTCACCTCTGGCGCTCGAGCCAAGCGCCGCTACGCACCACCGGCCGGCGCGCGGGGCTCTGGTGCTGCTGCACCGGCCGCGTCGCGAACAGCGCCCCGCTGGTGCAGACTGGTGCAGGCTGGTGAAGGCTGGTGCAGGCTGGTGAAACATCGACCGGCCGCGGCCGGCGCACTGTGGCCAGGCGTTCCGGGCGACCGGCCGCTGCACTGATCGATAGTTATTGCGCCGCCGCCGATCCCATGGCGGTCGTCACGGCGGCAGATATCGGGCCAGCCGCCGCCTCCCCTCCGCCGACTGTCTGTCACCGACCTTGGTGGTAGGTCAGGTTCGAGATGCTGTCTCTGGGTCAAGTCAGCAGCGCTGGCTGGGGCAGGCCACGGCCGCCGGCTGGGTCAGGTCACAGGCGCTGGCTGTGTCAGGTCACAGGCGCTGGCTGGGTCAGGTCACGGGCGCTGTTTTTTTAAAGTCGGGCCACCGATGTTGTCTGTCGGGTCAGCGTCGTTCTCTGCCTCCCTCTCTGGGTCAGGTCGACGACACTGCGTCCGACGCGCCGGCTCGCTCCCTGACCGTCGTCGAGCCCGGCGCTGGCAGTGCCGTGCGCCCCCTCCAGCGTGGCAGCCGTGCGCGGCCGTCTGGTGGGGACTCGGCGTGACCCAGTGCTGGCGGGTCCGCCGTGACGGGGGTCGTTACCGGGCCGCGTGGCCGGCCGGTCTGATGGTGCATGTCGTGTCTGGACGGTCTCGCCGTCCGGCGACCATGGCCAGCGGCCGGTCCCGGCCGCAGCTGCTCAAGGGAAACACTATGAGATCTACATTAAACAGGTCTGCGTGTTTTTCTTAGAAAAACGTTTTCCAATCACGTTTTCAATCGCAGCCAAGCCGAAGTCTACCCTGTGAACAAATTTTGATCTCCATCATGGAGAAATGTATGGAGTGAAGTGCATGGGTCGATCTGTCGTCTGTGTCTGTCTGTGTCTGTCTGTGTCTGTCTGTGTCTGTGTCTGTCTGTCTGTGTCTGTCTGTCTGTCTGTCTGTCTGTCTGTCTGTCTGTCTGTCTGTCTGTCTGTCTGTCTGTCTGTCTGTCTGTCTGTCTGTCTGTCTGTCTGTCTGTCTGTCTGTCTGTCTGTCTGTCTGTCTGTCTGTCTGTCTGTCTGTCTGTATGTCTGTCGTCTTGCTGTGTGGTGTCAACATCGAACTTCGGCCAGGGGACGAGTAGTCCAGAGGTACGGCGTCCGTCTCCTTGCAGACAGGCTGTGGGCTCTGGTCTCATCAGTCGCTACTCTACTCCAGCTTCCAATCCGCGTGAGAGATCTGGCGACGCTGTATGATCTAGCAGTGGGCCCGTCGTATAGCTAGTAACCATCACGGAACCGCAATGGGCGACGACCATTGTTTGGCGGGATTGGGCTTGGCGACCACTCAGGCGACTTACAAACACCGTCCTGAACTTCGACGACTGAGCGGCTCTGGAGTTGCGGGCTGTGATTAATTTGTGTGCGAGTAAGCTGCTCGGAATCAGCATCGCTAGTGACCTGCCAGCGACAAATTCAACTTAAATTCTCTCCGAGTGGTCACCGAACGTGGGCGGGCTGCACGATACACCCACGGGTATTGCGCCTGACGACCTGTTTTGAAACACAGAGCTTGTGTTCCCAGCGGCGTGTGCGTGCGCATTCGCCAACCTGATGTAGTTCCTAGGCTTCTGGTACTGCCGGCAGCCAGCTGTCTGTCGAAAATCGGCTGCTGATGCATGCTCTACTTCCACCTAGCTCACTATGTCTCTAAGCCACTCAGTGATCAGCACTGGATGCGCATGACCAGTGATGCACGACTCATTGTTAACGTCTGGAAGTTTATTTATTTGCTCACTTCCCTCGAAGAGTCCACTATTTCTTCCCGTAGCTCATAACTGGGGCATATTTGAGCGATCGGCATCGGGTGTTCCATGCAAAGTTGATTACTGCTGGATTCGAGTTGAATTATGTCGTGGTGCCACGGGGATAATGGTCTCTGGGCCGCTCGTTGGCCGCTGGGTCGGTGGGTATGCTTGTTCCTCACGAGCGCACGGTGCAGTAATGAGATTATGGAGCGGCATCCGCAGGCGCAGTGTTTCACTAAGTCGATTGGGGACCAATGCTGATCCCCGTGCATTACCTGCGAGGCTCCCAAGCGTGCGGGAGAGGAGATAAAGTAGTACCTGGACACTAGTCGCAAGCCCCACTTCTGCAATACTGCGACGGTTCTTATCACCCGGCCATTTTGTGTTTAGAATGCGCGAGACCATCTTAGTTAGTATTTGGAGCTTATATCAATCGATTTTCTATTTTTAGCCCTGCCCACGCCGAAAGCTTGTGTACAGATACCGGCAGTTTGCCTTTGCTCTGGCATGTCTCCGTGGCAGCGTGCCACTGTCGCACGGTCGCACTTCAATCCTGAACTTCCACCCAGCTCCTCAGGCGCGCGTTAACAACTACCAAAGGAGCATAAAGGAGCATGAAAACGGCTTGGAATGCTTGGCTGATCGGGAGAGACTGTAGGATAGGATCGGTTTGTGCTGAACAGGACCGTAGTAGAGGGTGGGTGTGTGCTGAACAGGACCGTAGTAGAGGATGGGTATGCGTTGAACAGGACCGTAGTAGAGGATGGATATGTGCTGAACAGGACCGTAGTAGAGGATGGGTATGCGCTGAACAGGACCGTAGTAGAGGATGGGTGTGTGCTGAACAGGACCGTAGTAGAGGATGGGTATGCGCTGAACAGGACCGTAGTAGAGGATGGGTATGTGCTGAACAGGACCGTAGTAGAATACTGGTACGTTGTCGTGGATCTGAACGACCGTAGTAGAGCTGAAAGGAGTGTACAGGACCGTTCTCGAACAGGTAGTAGAGGATGGGTATAGCGCTGAACAGGACCTGATGAAGAAATAGAGGATGGGTATGTGCTGAACAGGACCGTAGTAGAGGATGGGTATGTGCTGAACAGGACCGTAGTAGAGGATGGGTACTGCAGGACTAAAAACAGGAATACCGTAGTAATTGATTGGATGGGTTTGCTGAACAGGACCGTAGTATTTAGGCATGGGTCGTGTGTATAATGACTGCCCACACATGTGGCAAAATGGTAAAAACCTAAGGCAAGGATGAAATAGCACAATTCCATTAACTGTGAATTTCCAGGCCACATGGTCAATTATTTTACACTGCTGCAGAGACGCACTTGCGCCGTGGCCGCACTCCGACCGTCCGTGTGCCGAGATCACCCGAGAACATCCTTTGTTCGCTCTCCTCCCCTTCGTCAGCGCCTGCGGGAGGGGGATGACGTGTACCCTTCTCTTTCCCTCCCGCCCCTTCCCATGACTCCCGCTCGGATTCCAGAGTGCGCTGCACCGAGCGACCGACGTGCGGACTACAGTGTTGAACAATTTCCCCAATAAAAAAAGATCAGATTTGGGGGTGGGGGTGGGGGGTATGTCCCGTCTGGCCCTTCGACCGTCTGAATCCGCCCCCGGCCTGCACCGATACAGATCAACTTCAGGTATTTATCCAAGCGTCGTTGCCGGACAAAATATCCGCTAAATACCGGCACGCCAGGCATGAACTGTGCCCGGTTCTCATCGTGGTCGGACAAGTGTCAGGTGGCCCAAACACAACTGCTACCACATACGTAAGAATGCTGTCCAGCCAGCGAGCCTCTCTCCGGCCGGTGAGACGGTGAGCTTGGAGCTTTAGCGTTGCCGTCGTAGTCCATCGGCTCTTTCCACACGGCGGACGTCGTCAGAGAAGTCCTGACTCGGCCGGTCCGGAGCGGGGGCCATTTGGCTGGCCTGAGGACGCAGCTGTCGGCACCTGTCGTCCCGAGCTGGCTTCTAGCCGCGGCGACGGCCCAGCAAGGCGGACAGGTCGTCGCCTGCTCATCGAACCGCCGCCAGACCTGGGCAGCTGTTTGCCGAAGTGACCGTCGGAAGTGCGGCTCGTCGCCTATGCTGGTCCGTGGGGATCCTGACCGTCTAGCTGTCCGTGCTGTGCCTCCTGCCGCCTGCACAAACTCCAGACAGCGTGGATGCGACGTGTCGGTAGCTTATCCTCTGAGCTCGCTGTCAGCTCCCGTGACCATTAATTCACCCCTCGATCTTTATGACCTCCAGTGACTTCGTCACCCATGGCGGGCCCGCCGTGACCTTCCGTTACCTGCCGTGTCCTGACATGACCCCGCCGTGAAGTGGGCCGTACTGGCCGTTAGATGCATAGCCCGGCCCGGCAGCGCCCCATCACGAATTGTTCATCGGCATTCCGGCTTGGCCGCTGCATGAAAAATGCATTCGCCGCGAGTCGTACCAGTGTGGTTTATTGCGTTCCGCCACATTCACGGTCGGCGATACCAAGGGCTCCTGTGCTTTTCAGCCCGGCCGGCTTAGCGGGAGCGTCCACTTTTGACCTTGGCGTCCGACCTGTCACCTTCCGGCGGTGCCCACACGGGGTCTCAATCACAGAGCCCAGTAGTGGGACAGCTGGCGCTGACACAGGTCAACCATGACCGGCGCTGACACAGGTCAGCCATGACCGGCGCTGACACACGGCTGGTACAGCCGCCAGTACCAGTAACAGCACCAGTATCGGGTCAGCCGGCGTTGCGCATGATCGGAACGTCGGCCATCTATTAGCCGGGAAGATAACAGAACGAACGTCCGGCATAGTAGTTTTGCACAACGGCGGGCTGAATATGGCCGTGTCATGCTGTGTCGTGTCGTGTCGTGTCGTGTCGTGTCATGTGTCGTGTCGTGTCGTGTCGTGTCGTGTCGTGTCGTGTCGTGTCGTGTCGTGTCGTGTCGTGTCGTGTCGTGTCGTGTCGTGTCGTGTCGTGTCGTGCCGTGCCGTGTCGTGCCGTGTCGGTCGCCTGTCAATTCATTGAGGCCGGCTGTATGACTTGTCGTCATCGGGTATGATGACAGGCACCGTTAATTGGCGCAAAGTCGTGGACGCTCCCAGTTCGGCTGAACACGCCGCCTCCCCAACCGACTACCAGTCGCCTTCACGGCCGCCTCTCCAGTTGTCCCCTAGCCGCCACCACCCTAGCCACCCCAGCGGCCCCGGCCGCCTCCCCAACCGCCTTCCAGTCACTTCCCCGGGCACCTCCCCAGCCGACCCTCAGACGCCCCAAGCCACCCCAGCCGCCCCGAGCCGCCTCCTCGGTCGCCCCCAGCTGCCTCTAGAGCCGCCCCAAGCCGTCCCCAGCTGCCACTACAGCTGCCCCTAGCCACCCCCAGCCACCCCAGCCATCCCCAGCCATCCCCAGCCATCCCCAGCCGCCTCTCCAGCTGCCAACACACGTCAGTTGTGTCGTGAACGACATGTCAGGCAATCCGCCAACACATGCCAGATGTGTCATGCACGGTATGTCAGACAATCCGCCAACACACGCCAGATGTGTCATGCACGGTATGTCAGACAATCCGCCAACACACGCCAGATGTGTCATGCACGGTATGTCAGACAATCCGCCAACACACGCCAGATGTGTCATGCACGGTATGTCAGACAATCCGCCAACACACGCCAGATGTGTCATGCACGGTATGTCAGACAATCCGCCAACCCACGCCAGTCGGCTAGTGGGAGTGGGGTGGGGTTGGATGGGGGCGGGGGTGGGGGTGGGGGGAGGTGCAGCGGCACAGCTGCAGTGATAACAGCAGCGGCGAAAAATCAACAGTCTTGAGATGTGTTGGCTTAAGCCCGGTTCGCGCACCCTTCGCTGTGGAGGACGGACGACCAAGAGCTGAAGGTGTTGGCGAAGCCCGCCTTACATACCCTTCCGCTGTCGAGAGTGAGCCAGCCCAGAGGTAAAAGTCGAGGGGCGAGGAGCATGACGAGCCTTTGAGCTTGTTCAGAGAGGAGCGGATGGACCCAGCCGCTTTTCGTGGCGGGTGCTAGATGAGCCCAATAATATTTGATGGGTTAGCCCTAGGAGCGAGGGGGGTGCACGATGAGCCCAGTAATATTTGATGGGTAAGCCCTTGACGAGAGGGATAATTTCCTACTCTTCGCAGTACGAGGGGTTCGGGGGGGGGGGGTAATCCCCCCACCCCACCACCACCACTGACTCTTGTACCGAACAAGACAGAGCGATGTGGGAAACAGTATGGTATAGCATTTGTGTCAACGTCTTGGTTGACCTTGCTAAGGTAGGTGAAGCAGCTGCATGTCCGGGTGCAGTTAGTGACCCGTCTTCGCTCTATTTTCGGACCCTGCTCGTAAAACAAATGCGATTTCTTGCTTCAACATTGATGATGACGTGCAAACTGAAGGCATAGCCTGGCACAGGTGACACGTGCAAAGGTCTACGTTACCTATCCGATTAAGATAAAATACTTGGACATATGTGATGAAGATGATCATTTTCGAACCACATGGCACTCGGCAATTGGTGCGTGAACGTCTTCTGTGTTGCGTGAACGGTTTCTTTGCCGCATGAACAGCTTCTATGGCACGCGAACAGCTTCTGTGCCATGAGAGCGGTGTATGTGCCGTGTGGATGATCTTATGTACCGCGTGGACGGCTCCTGTGTTGTGTGAACGGTCTTTGTGTCGTATGGGCAGCCTTTGTGCCATGTGCGCCGTGTGGGCCTGACTCTGTGCCTGTGCCATGTGGGCGGTGTATGTGCCGTGTGGGCGGTCCATGTGTCGTGAGGGTGACTTCTGTGTCGTTTGGATGGCCTGTTTGCCTTGTGGACGGTCTATATGCTGTGTGGACGGCTTCTGTGTCGCGTGGACGGTTGTGTGGACGGTCTCTGTACCGTGTGGACGGTTTCTGTGCCGTGCATGTGCCGTTTTTGCCTGTTTCTGTATTGCGTGTGTGAGGGGAGGGGGGTCTCTGTGCCGACCTTGTGCCGTGCCGGCGGCGGCCCGGCCATGAGCAGCGTGAGCCTATTGTAGGACACGGCGTGGGCCGGCTTATCGGCCCGGAAATCGATTGTGCGGTCGTGTTTACGCCGCCGTTGCGTTGTTAGTCCGTCGACGCGTGGTCGGGTGTTGGCCGATGCCAGGCATCTGGTAAGGGCGTCAGGGGTGGACGTCTGTTGTGGTGTAGACTGACGGCGTGACCGACCCGACCTGACCTGACCTGACCTCTAAACCTGGTGAGGGCGTCTGTCGTGGTGTAGACCGACGGCGTGACCGATCCGACCTGACCTGACCTCCAGTCGCCTCGATCTGATCGTTGACGATCTCGAACCATGCCGGTCGTGGCTGTGACCCTGGGTCCAATACTCCTAACCCCCACCCATTTTCGATACTGTCGTCGAATAGGACGTGGCTCCACCTCAACCCCGATCTCGAGCCGAACTCCATTGTTCCTGCCCCCGCCAAGATCTATCTATGGATATGGCGGGAAATGTTGGTGCTACAAACTACGCTTTGTAATGCGTATTGAAAAAGTTAGTACTGCTAAGTACACAAAACAAAACGGTGAAAGCTGAGCAAAAGTGGGCGCTGCAGCCACATCAATTAATATTGCGTACACACGAATTACTTTTCCACAAGCGGCGCACTTTCCGATTCAACTTTTGAATCCCGAATGAAAACCCATGAAAGTCGAGAGCCGCCTTTGGCTCGTGCCTCGCCACAACAGGGTGACGCGTGCTACTGCCAAAATATCAGGCCGCCTCTCGTCCATTCTTCGTCGGCGTCGTGTTTTGTCTGAACGCTGGTTTATGTGTGTGTGTGATTGTGGTTTTAGGGCGCATCGACCATGGCTGGTCATTTAGCGCCCAAAACGCTGGTTTACGCAGCTCTTCTGCGTAGTTTGGGCCAATTTAAGCGGCCATGGCTGTGCTGACGTGGTCGGCAGGCTCAGACGTGGCCGGCAGGTGCGGGTGGACCGGCACCGACTGGCACTGCCGCTGGTGCCAGTCGGAAAGGTCTGAAGCGTCAGATGAAGCCGTAGTACTTGCGTGCCGGTGGCTCGCCGGAGGTTAACATCAGTCATGCGTTGCAGATGCAAATGAACTGGTTTCCATCGTTCGGTGCCACTATAGTTCCGATTACACACCAGTCCGGCGTTTCGTTATGATGATCACGCATTTTCTGAACCTACGTTGAGGAATAGCTTGGTCATCAAATCAAAGCTGCCCGCAACCACTTGCCGGCTCAAAAAGCCCGCTGAGATGTAATTATCACTGTTTGAATCAACTGCATGGATTTGTGGTTGCCACAGGAGGCAGTTCTTACCTGTACCAGCATGTCCCCCGCTAGATATCACCAGGCGGCGGTCCACAACCCTCCCCCGCTAGATATCACCAGGCAGTGGTCCGTGGAACACCGCTAGATATCACCAGGCGGCGGTACACGGCAACACACCCGCCAGATATCACCAGGCGGTGGCCCGGCACACCAGTCGGCCCTTCCCCGCTAGATATCACCAGGCGGCAGTCCACAGCAACACAGTCGACCCTTGCCCGCTAGATATCACCAGGCGGTGGGCCACGGCAACACAGTCGACCCTTCCCCGCTAGATATCACCAGGCGGTGGGCCACGGCAACACAGTCGACTGTCCCCGCTAGATATCACCAGGCGGTGGGCCACGGCAACACAGTCGACCCTCCCCGCTAGATATCACCAGGCGGTGGGCCACGGCAACACAGTCGCCTCCCCGCTAGATATCACCAGGCGGTGGGCCACGGCAACACAGTCGACTGTCCCCGCTAGATATCACCAGGCGGTGGGCCACGGCAACACCGCACAGCACCTTCCCCGCAGATATCACCAGGCGGTGGGCCACGGCAACCAGTCGACCTTCCCGCTAGATATCACCAGGCGGTGGGCCACGGCAACACAGTCGACTTCCCCGCTAGATATCACCAGGCGGTGGGCCACGGCAACACCCCGCTAGATATCACCAGGCGGTGGGCCACGGCAACACAGTCGACTGTCCCCGCTAGATATCACCAGGCGGTGGGCCACGGCAACACAGTCGACCCTTCCCCGCTAGATATCACCAGGCGGTGGGCCACGGCAACACAGTCGACCCTTCCCCGCTAGATATCACCAGGCGGTGGGCCACGGCAACACAGTCGACCCTTCCCCGCTAGATATCACCAGGCGGTGGGCCACGGCAACACAGTCGACTTCCCCGCTAGATATCACCAGGCGGTGGGCCCGGCAACCAGTCGACCCTTCCCCGCTAGATATCACCAGGTGGTGGGCCACGCAGTCGACCCTTCCCCGCTAGATATCACCAGGCGGTGGGCCACGGCAACACAGTCGACCCTTCCCCGCTAGATATCACCAGGCGGTGGGCCACGGCACACCAGCCGGCTCCCGTGCCCCCGTCGCTGGCTCAGGCATGCGATCCGCTGACCCAGCAGACCGCTCGCCTGACGCCGTCCGTCAGCCGTGTGGCGGTGAACACGGATCTGCAAACAACGCCGTGATTAACGGGTTAATAATTCAGCAGCAATCGCTGGCGGTAATCAACACCTAGTTGTCGTGTTTGGTAGCTGGGCAAACGGTCAAGTCGGTGTCGATGTGTGTGGTCCCTGCTTTCCAGTTGTGTTGCCTATTCACTGTCGGTATCCCACGTGCTTTGCATTAGTCGCAGATAACTTTGACGCACTCAACGGCGCACTGGTGTAGGCCCCAGCAAGGTCTCGGCTATTGGTTTTCTGCTGCACGATCGGTCCAGTTCCTGACGTCACTACAAATAATCCACTGCCAGAGCCATACATGGAGATAACTATCTCTCTTGGATGTACATGCTATGGCACCGTATTACCCTGCGGGTTGGTTCTGCCTGTTTGGTGTTCCATGGAGGTGAATATAATTGTTCTTGAATGCATAGAACAATGGACGCCCCGGGCATCCATTAGGGAAATGCGCAGGATCTATTTTTGCACTATTTCATCACCCTGTCTTTCCGTCTGAGAGAGTACGAAACGGATGCCTTCACAGACTTTAATTTTTATTTATGAGGTGAATTTTCCTCGAGAAAATGTGAAACAGAGATCGGAACGATGATAGGAGTCTATGCGAGAATTACGGGTCCTAAATGCATAATTTGGTCGTAAGACCCAACAATTTATCGTTTTTCCAGAAATATACTTGTAGACAGTAGGCGGGCTGTACTTTCAGGCTGTAAACCGTGGAGGGATAGCGTGAAGTATCGGGCACCAAGCTCGGTAATGTCCATCACAGCGACCATCATCTGATACAGCACTTCGCGAAAATCCTGCTACTAATTCTTTCCTTTTGAATTTTACTTGGCTTTTTCAATTTGATTTTTGGTATTTTCCATCGGAATGTTGTCTTCTGAGAAGTGTTTTTTTTCCTTCCAAACAGACGTTCTTGACGGAGCCAGCGCCGAATAAGGTAGGCAATTTCTACCATGCTGGCAAGCAGGCCACCGGAAGCCACTCCGCACGTCTGGCCGCACCCCGCCCCGCCGATTTCCTCTCAGATCTGGAGTCGCGGCTGGGGTGGTGTCGCAGACCGAACTCGGCAGTCGGCGGCTGCGGCCGGCGGAACCAAACACTCTGGGATGTAGAGCGGCGATGTCGCTTCGGAACTGAATACATCGGAGCCAAAAGGATCGCACGTGTACATTATACATTTTGACCGATCAGTGTCCTGATGGCAAAATGCCTGACGACGAGTGAAGAAAGAACTGGGCGAAACTGGATGTGTTCCGTCTAACACGCTTGGCGGGAACAGTAGCCAAACGTAACTGACATCGCATGCGCAAGCAGTTCGTCACAACAGATAGATACACCGTCGTCCGTTTTCTTTTGGTGACGACTTGGACACACCTCTAGGTGCTGGGTTCGAAACAAGTGTGTATACGACCCACGCTCCACGTCGACTCTCGTATGTTGCGAATCAGAACCTGGTGGTTCCTGTAGGAGTCACTGGAGCACCCGCGCTAACGACCACTTGCCGAGTTCCCTCCTTTCACCGGAGCGTCCCTCCCAGGTTCCTCACAAAGGGAAGTCATTTTACGTGAAGCTGAAGATCGACTCGAGAAAGACTTTGTTCAGCTCAGCGAGCCTGAGCTAGCTAACTCGAGATTTGCGAAAATATAAAAATAACACGGATCATTTCTCTTGCTCTCCGGCGAAGCGCGCTTTCTCCGATAGTGGGCTTGGTCACGCCACTATGCAAAGAACGGTTCTGAAGTGTCCGAGGAGCGCGAGAGCCACCGACGGTTCGGCGGCGCTTTGCTGGTGGCCACACTACCCAGGGCCACACCAGGTAGCGCCACTCGGCCGCTGCACGGGGCGCTGATCAGCTGATCCATGTGGCGCTGATCAGCTGATCCACGTGGCGCTGATCAGCTGATCCACGTGGCGCTGATCAGCCGCTCCACGTGGCGCTGATCAGCCGCTCCGCGTGGCGCCGATCAGCCGCTCCACGTGGCGTTGATCAGCTGATCCATGTGGCGCCGATCAGCCGCTCCCTGTGGCGCCGATCGGCCTCGGCGGGTGTTGCCGCGGCGGCGGCGTGATTGGTTTGGCGCAGCGGCGCTGCCAGCTGCTGGCGGCAATTTATGGCGCGCCCGCCTCTCGCTTCCGCCGCCGCTGTCACCGCCGATAGGCGAGGGGGAACACTGGCGGTGACAGCCGGACCGGACCGATATTGCAGCAGCCGCGCTTCCGCCACTGATTAACGGTCTCCGAGTTCGGCTCGGCTCGTCTCAGGCCCTGGTGATTTGTCTGGGACCGCCACAGTTTGCTTGTGACCGCCATAGTTTGCCTGTGGCCGCCATGGTTTGCTTGTGACCGCCACAGTTTGTTTGTGACCGCCACAGTTTGCCTGTGGCCGCCACAGTTTGCCTGTGGCCGCCATGGTTTGCTTGTGACCGCCATGGTTTGCCTGTGGCCGCCACAGTTTGTTGTGACCGCCACAGTTTGTGTGGCCGCCAATTTGTGTGACCGCCACAGTTTGCTTGTGGCCGCCACAGTTTGCCTGTGGCCGCCACAGTTTGCCTGTGGCCGCCATGGTTTGATTGTGACCGCCACAGTTTGTATGTGGCCTCCACAGTTTGCTTGTGACCGCCACAGTTTGCTTGTGACCGCCACAATTTGCCTGTGGCCGCCATGATTTGCTTGTGACTGCCACAGTTTGCCTGTGGCCGCCATGGTTTGCTTGTGACCGCCACAGTTTGCCTGTGGCCGCCACAGTTTGCCTGTGGCCGCCATGGTTTGCTTGTGACCGCCACAGTTTGCCTGTGGCCGCCACAGTTTGCCTGTGGCCGCCACAGTTTGCCTGTGGCCGCCACAGCTTGCCTGTGGCCGCCATGGTTTGCTTGTGACCGCCACAGTTCGCCTGTGGCCGCCACAGTTTGCCTGTGGCCGCCATGGTTTGCCTGTGGCCGCCGTGGTTTATCTGGGGTAACATTTATTGCCCGGATCCGTCCGTATCCTGCTTGATGTTCCGTCCATTTGGGCTGCTCAGTGCTCATATTGTACTTGAGCCGCCCACGTGCCGCCTATGGGTACCCAGATCCTGTCTACAGCCATCCACGCTCTGTAGAGCCGCCCACGTCCAGTCTATAGTGCCATGCATGCCTTGTCCGGAGCCACCCACGTCCTGTACTGTGTCGCCCACGCCCTGTCAGGCCACACAGGGTCATTGCACTGTGGGATATCCCTCAATCGCCGTTCCTCCTCACACGTTGCTCAGTCATCATCCAATTGTCGAGTGGCGTTTGATATGAAGAAGCTGGAGGGTGTCTGCTCCCTCCTCGGTTTACTTTGGTAAATGATGTGATGTATGCATGGCTTCCTAAGAAGTGGGCGATCATTATGTGTATAGTGCTAGCTGCTAGTTGTGGATATCAATGCTCTCTCCCTTCTCTCTCTCTCTCTTTCTTTCTCTGGAACCAGTATCCAAGTAAATTTGCCCGGGTGTGAGGGCGCTGCGCATTGAGGTAATATAACGAAACAGTGCGCCGCGACCACCACTGCTGAGGAAGCAGTGCACCACGACATCGCTGCTGAGGAAGCAGTGTACCACGACATCGCTGCTGAGGAAGCTGTGCACCACGACCATCGCTGCTGAGGAAGCGTCGACAGCCCATCCCCTCACGTTCTGCACACCTCCTGAAGGACATCGACCCGCGGACGTGGCGGAGAGCCAGCCGCCGGTTCAGAGTCCACCTGACGGACTCTCCTGCCGCGGCAGACGTCGTGAGCGGCCGTCGCTGGAGCCGGCCGGCCGGCGACCGTCGTCGCGCTCCGTGGCAGCTCGTCGGAGCGCACGTATGGCGTCCCGCCGGCAGTTATCGCTACTGCCGGCGGGCGGCCGGCGACTGAACGCCTGTAGGCCGCCGCTGGGCCTACCGCTACTGCCCGCGGGCGGTCGGCGACTGAACGCCTGTAGGCCGCCGCTGGGCCTACCGCTACTGCCGGCGGGCGGCCGGCGACTGAACGCCTGTAGGCCGCCGCTGGGCCTACCGCTACTGCCCGCGGGCGGTCGGCGTCCGAACGACCGAACATTCGGCCGCCGACCGGCGCGCCGGTGTCGGCACCGGCTGCGGCTCCAGGCGGCGGCGACTGCAAGGGCACACCTACGATACGTGGTGGTGCCATGGGGCAGGCGACTGGCATAGGGATGAGTTGGTCGGCTGGTGTCGGAGGGATGAGTTGGTCGGCTGGTGCCGGAGGGATGAGTTGGTCGGCTGGTGCCGGAGGGATGAGTTGGTCGGCTGGTGCCGGAGGGATGAGTTGGTCGGCTGGTGCCGGAGGGATGAGTTGGTCGGCTGGTGTCGGAGGGATGAGTTGGTCGGCTGGTGTCGGAGGGATGAATTGGTCGGCTGGTGCCAGAGATGAGTTAGTCGGCTGGTGCCGGAGGGATGAATTGGTCGGTTGGTCGGCTGGTGCCGGAGGGATGAGTTGGTCGGCTGGTGCCGGAGGGATGAGTTGGTCGGCTGGTGCCGGAGGGATGAGTTGGTCGGCTGGTGCCGGAGGGATGAGTTGGTCGGCTGGTGCCGGAGGGATGAGTTGGTCGGCTGGTGCCGAAGGGATGAGTTGGTCGGCTGGTGCCGGAGGGATGAGTTGGTCGGCTGGTGCCGGAGGGATGAGTTGGTCGGCTGGTGCCGGAGGGATGAGTTAGTCGGCTGACACCTGGTAGAAAGCCGGGTGGAATGAGTCTCGTAGCGCCGACTTCGTTCCGTTTTGCAGCGTAAGGTTTCACTTCCGCTCCTCTGAATATTCATACAGCGTTACGGTGACCGCTGCGCTATGCAGATAGCCTGCGTTTGCGGGAACTCGTTGCCATGCGAAAACACGATTTACTAAAGTATGCCTTTGAGCTCTCTAGCCCGGTGTACACCACCACGGTTCTCATCCGTCCACTAAGCCCGGAGTACACCACCACGGCTCCCATCCGTCCACTAGCCCGGTGTACACCACCACGGCTCCCATCCGTCCACTAGCCCGGTGTACACCACCACGGCTCATCCGTCCACTAGCCCGGTAAACTCCCATCCGTCCACTAGCCCGGTGTACACCACCACGGCTCCCATCCGTCCACTAGCCCGGTGTACACCACCACGGCTCTCATCCGTCCACTAGCCCGGTGTACACCACCACGCTCCCATCCGTCCACTAGCCCGGTGTACACCACCACGGCTCCCATCCGTCCACTAGCCCGGAGTACACCACCACGGCTCCCATCCGTCCACTAGCCCGGTGTACACCACCACGACTCCCATCCGTCCACTAGCCCGGTGTACACCACACGGCCCATCCTCCACTAGCCCGGTGTACACCACCACGGCTCTCATCCGTCCACTAGCCCGGAGTACACCACCACGGCTCTCATCCCTCCACTAGCCCGGGAAAGTGTACACCACCACGGCTCCATCCTCCACTAGCCCGGTGTACACCACCACGGCTCCCATCCGTCCACTAGCCCGGTGTACACCACCACGACTCTCATCCGTCCACTAGCCCGGTGTACACCACCACGGCTCGCCGGCTCCAGGACACCCCACGAGCCGGAACGGATGTTTCTGGGTACGGAAGCCGACCGGCGACAGGCGATGCCGAACTGTGAGAACGCGTGTACGGAAGTTGGCGGAGACTTTCAGCTGTGCCAGCGAGCCACCGCCGCCGCAGACGGCCTTCTCGGACAGCTGAGCAGTGGTGGACGTTTGTGGTGTTCCCGTCTCTGGTGACGAGTCGGTTAGATCAGCGTCGCAAACTCGTGGCGGTTGGTGGACTCATTATGCAGTTCAACTGTTTTTTCCCAAACGATGATGGGGAAAGGAAGCTGCAATGACCGGCATTGAATGCGATTTTTAAATCGTATTGCATACGCCGACGCCGACATGATTGAAGTAAGTAGGCACCATGAATTGGGATTTTTCCTAAAATGTTTTGGCTTTTGGTATATGTCAAGTTATTTGGCATAGTTTTTGGCGGCCGAAGCACAAACCTGGATGGCCTGGTGGTCATAACGCGAGGCTGAATGGCCTTGAGTGGATGAATGGTGAAAACAAAGCCATTTATATGGTCGTTAAGACTTAGAATTAAGATTAGTGACCAACTAAGCTGAATTATGCATGATAGAAGCGAAGAATTGAGATGGGAAATCTACTAAGCTGAAAGAAACATGATAAAAACATCATGCCTACCACAGCTCTTGACTCGGAAAAGTTTCTTTCTTCTAATTTCAGTGTTTCGTTTGTCAGCTGTTTCTCAGCCAGCGCCTGCCAGCAGTTAACATAGCAGGCATACTTGACCCTGAGGGTAGGTACTGGCTATCGGAATTTGCGGTGGACGAGTTATGCTAGGTATAATGCTAGGTTTGGTGGTAGTTAGTGGTTGGATAATGGCGGTCTTGTTAGGCACAACGGCACCGTCGCACGCGATAGCGCGCCCTTGTCATCGGCGTGACGCCGCACTGGTGTGCTCAGTGGTGACGTGACGCGGCACTGGTGTGTTCAGTGGTGACGTGACGCCGCACTGGTGTGTTCAGTGGTGACGTGACGCCGCACTGGTGTGTTCAGTGGTGACGTGACGCCGCACTGGTGTGTTCAGTGGTGACGTGACGCCGCACTGGTGTGCTCAGTGGTGACGTGACGCCGCACTGGTGTGTTCAGTGGTGACGTGACGCCGCACTGGTGTGTTCAGTGGTGACGTGACGCCGCACGTGGTGTAGTGGTGACGTGACGCCGCACTGGTGTGTTCAGTGGTGACGTGACGCCGCACTGGTGTGTCAGTGGTGACGTGACGCCGCACTGGTGTTCAGTGGTGACGTGACGCCGCACTGGTGTGCTCAGTGGTGACGTGACGCCGCACGGTGTGCTCAGTGGTGACGTGACGCCGCACTGGTGTGTTCAGTGGTGACGTGACGCCGCACTGGTGTGTTCAGTGGTATGGTGACGTGACTGGTGTGTTTAGTGGTGAGGCCGCACTGGTGTGTGGTGACGTGACGCCGCACTGGTGTGTTCAGTGGTGACGTGACGCCGATGGTGTGTTCAGTGGTGACGTGACGCCGCACTGGTGTGCTCAGTGGTGACGTGACGCCGCACTGGTGTGTTCAGTGGTGACGTGACGCCGCACTGGTGTGCTCAGTGGTGACGTGACGCCGCACTGGTGTGCTCAGTGGTGACGTGACGCCGGCACTGGTGTGTTCAGTGGTGACGTGACGCCGCACTGGTGTGCTCAGTGGTGACGTGACGCCGCACTGGTGTGTTCAGTGGTGACGTGACGCCGCACTGGTGTGTTCAGTGGTGACGTGACGCCGCACTGGTGTGCTCAGTGGTGACGTGACGCCGCACTGGTGTGCTCAGTGGTGACGTGACGCCGCACTGGTGTGTTCAGTGGTGACGTGACGCCGCACTGGTGTGCTCAGTGGTGACGTGACGCCGCACTGGTGTGTTCAGTGGTGACGTGACGCCGCACTGGTGTGCTCAGTGGTGACGTGACGCCGCACTGGTGTGTTCAGTGGTGACGTGACGCCGCACTGGTGTGCTCAGTGGTGACGTGACGCCGCACTGGTGTGCTCAGTGGTGACGTGACGCCGCACTGGTGTGCTCAGTGGTGACGTGACGCCGCACTGGTGTGTTCAGTGGTGACGTGACGCCGCACTGGTGTGTTCAGTGGTGACGTGACGCCGCACCGGTGTGTTCAGTGGTGACGTGACGCCGCACTGGTGTGCTCAGTGGTGACGTGACGCCGCACTGGGTGCTCAGTGGTGACGTGACGCCGCACTGGTGTGCTCAGTGGTGACGTGACGCCGCACTGGTGTGCTCAGTGGTGACGTGACGCCGCACTGGTGTGTTTAGTGGTGACGTGACGCCGCACTGGTGTGTTCAGTGGTGACGTGACGCCGCACTGGTGTGCTCAGTGGTGACGTGACGCCGCACTGGTGTGTTCAGTGGTGACGTGACGCCGCACTGGTGTGCTCAGTGGTGACGTGACGCCGCACTGGTGTGCTCAGTGGTGACGTGACGCCGCACTGGTGTGCTCAGTGGTGACGTGACGCCGCACTGGTGTGCTCAGTGGTGACGTGACACTGCATTGGTGTGCTCAGTAGTGGGCCAGCTTGCAGTCCGGCGATAAAGACACCTGCAGTGTTGACACCGGTGTTTGTGCGTTGACGGCTGATCTAGTCGGCCTGGTCGAACCGGTGGCATAGGTCTGTGCCCATGTATTTATGTTGCATGGGTATTACTCCACCTCTAGGTGTTCTCCACCGGTGTATTATTCTACCAGTAGTACATTGGCCCATGCCCGTGGCAGTAGCATGGGCATAAGCCAATGCACTACTGCCACAGCTCTGACCCGGCTGCTCCCGCGCCTGGCTCCATCGATACCATCCACTTCCCGACGCGACCCCCGCACCATTAACAACCGGCGCTTGCTCAGTCGCTCTTACCGGGCCGGAGGTAGTACGCCCGCGACTGTCACCGACAGAGACGATGCTCACGGTGTTGCGACCCGACCCCGCTGGGGCGTGCGCTCGGCAATAACTCCGGTCGGACCCGGCTGCGATCTGCAACACTCATATCATACACACACACACCACCCACGCGACTCACCTCAAACACACATGCACATAATACGCGTCACTCACGTCACCCACACACCAGGACCGAAGACGGCAAAGCCGACACAACGGAACACCAACACCAAGCACGCACACCGAAACGCAACAGTAATGCATACGACACTGCAGTTACACACTCATTCAGTAATCGGACAATGGCACCAATTCCGAACACTTGATACTACACGCGCAACACACAGCATTATTCACTCCAGGGTGACCGATCCATGCAATTGCTACATTCGCAGTACATTGCATAGGCAGAATTCCACTACTCAGGCCGTAATGGCAGCGTTCGTACGTGCGTTTTGAACACTACATCACACTGCCACCTTCCCTTCTACACCACGGTAACTTCCATCTTCTCAATCGCACATATCAAGTTGACCTAGGTTCATATGTATCGCATCAGCTTACTGCGAGACGCTCGGGACGGCGCCCGGGACCGCAGTCTAAGAAAACAACAGTGGAAATCGCACGTGGCAGCTATGATCGTTGTGCCGCATGCGTGCCGCGACACCGTTATGTGTTGAATTATGCATGTTCCTAAAACAAGGCGTTCTTTTCGAACGTACTTCAGAAGTGCTATTTCCCTCGCTGTAAACTGCCGCCGCCGGAAACATTGGGCGGTGAAATATGGACAGCTGGCCGCTGAAGTCCGATTTATATTCACTCGGCATGTTGCGAAACCTGTCGGGGTTGGGTTGGTTGGGGTTCCGGTCGTTAAATCCGGGATTGTACTTGACGTGGGTGTGGGGGCGGCTGATTGTTGCCCACTCAGCAATCAAAGCCCGAAGAAGTGCCCGCACACACTCCTGACAACCACAGAGGTGCCCAGCATACGCTCCTCCAGACCGCCACAGAAGTGCCCGATAGACACCTTCAGACTGCCACAAAGGTGCCCAGCACACGTTCCTCCAGACCATCACAGAAGTGCCCGGTAGACACCTCCAGACCGCCACAGAAGTGCCCGGTAGACACCTCCAGACCGCCACAGAAGTGCCCGGCACACGCTCCTCCAGACCGCCACAGAGGTGCCCGGTCACACGCTTCAGACCGCCACAGAAGTGCCCAACAGGCACCTCCGGACCGCCACAGAGGTGTTCAGCAGACACTTATCGGGACTGTCAAAGAGGTGCCCGGGAGACACTCCTCGAGACTACCACAGAGGTGCCCAGCACACACTCCTCCAAACCACAGAGGTGCCCTGCAGACTGCCCCTGCAGACTGCCCCTCCAGGCTGCCCCTCCAGACCGCCACAGAAGTACCCGACAGACAATCCTTCAGACCGCCACAGAGGTGCCCGGCAGGCAATCCTATAGACCTTCCCTGAGGCGCAACACCTTGCCATTCGGGCCGTGGCATTGTCACTGTGGTTCGTGTTGCGACACATGGTTGTATGTTCGTCAGCCTGGGGTGAGATTAATGGGCATTTCAAGGAGCAAACCTGACAACTGAAGATGGTGATGTATATTTCCAAGATCCTTCCAGGTTTAAAGCTACACATTTACAGCCCCCTCAGCGGCCACGACGCTAATGGCTTGTGACAATCAACGCTATTCGTCGCAATCGGCTGTGATTTCTGACAGATTGGTTATAGGGCAATGTTTAAAAATATTAATATTCCCTTTGGTGTGGGATAGAGCAGTTCATTAGGATATAATAGCTGTAACTTCCACATTTAGGCCACCATTGTTCTTGATTCTGGTACACAAGGAATGGCAGAAGCTCTTGTCGGGTTGGGAAATCACATAACGGTTCCATTTGTTTTCATGCACACAAAAACGTGGGATTTGTGCTATTGTGGCTTTTCTGGATGTCTGCAGTTGGAGAAATGGGAATGGTTTGCTCATGCGTATGGCTTCCATATCTGTTTCAACCACGAATTACACGTTCGTACGTTGTGAGACATCGTTTCACCTTATGCAATTAGTTGTACAGAGGTAGATATATCCGGGGGACGAGTGGTCTAGGGGTAAGTTGCTCGTCTCATAATCGAAAGGTAGATAGCAATAACCACGACGAGGTAGAGAAGTCCGGGTGGAGGGAGGAGGATGAGGTGATCAGGAAACCACCTGAGATCGCGATCGACTGCACACTTGACCAGCTGGTCAAGTGTGCAATGTTGTATATTGTAAATTACGAAAGCAATGCAATTTCGAAGCTTGAACATGAAACTGAGATAGTCAACTTCTACAATATTCTTTAAAAAGAAAATATTCCTGGATGATGACAAATCTTCTTTAATTTGTTGTCCCGCCAACCTGGAACTTTAAACAGGCAAGGTGTGTTCCAACTTATACGACTCATCCTATCGAACACTTCAATGCATTTGGCTGTTATACATATACGGATGGTCGGCTCCCGCCGTGTGATCTTCCAGCCTTGACGATAGTCGGCTCCCACAGTGGGATCCTCCACCCCTGACGATGGTCGTCTCTCGTGGTATCCTCCAGCCCTGACGCTGGCCGGCTCTCCTGACATCTTCTAGCCCTAACGCTGGTCGGCTCCCACCGTGGGACCCTCCAGCCCTGACGATGGTCGGCTCTCGTGGGATCCTCCAGCCCTGACGATGGTCGGCTCCCACCGTGGGATCCTCCAGCTCTGACGATGGTCGGCTCTCGTGGGATCCTCCAGCCCTGACGATGGTCGGCTCCCACCGTGGGATCCTCCAGCCCTGACGATGGTCGGCCTCCCCACGATGGTCGGCCGTGGGATCATCTCCAGCCCCTGACGATGGTCGGCTCCCACCGTGGGATCCTCCACCCGATGCTCTGCCTGACGATGGTCGGCTCCCACCGTGGGATCCTCCAGCCCTGACGATGGTCGGCTCTCGTGGTATCCTCCAGCCCTGACGATGGTCGGCTCCCGTGGTATCCTCCAGCCCTGACGCTGGTCGGCTCTCGTGGTATCCTCCAGCCCTGACGCTGGCAGGCTCTCGCCTGCTGCCGCCTGCGTGTTTTATATCGGCCCGAATCAATAGGCCGCCACGCTATTAGCGGATTTCGATAGCGCGTGCGGCGCCACTTCGGTCGCCAATACTGTTCTAAAGCGAACAGGCCAATCGCAGACACTGTCTTGGAGCGGGCAGACCCACCCGTCACAGGCACTCCCGGGAGCGGGCAGACCCCCCACCGATACTGTTCTGAAGCGGGCAGACCTGTCACCGGCACTGTTTCGTGAGAGGGCAGACCTGTCACCGACACTATTCGGGAGCAGGCAGACCTGTCACCGATACTCCGGGAGCGGACAGACCCGTCATCGATATTGTCCGGGAGCTGACAGACCCGCCAGACACTCCCGGGAGCGGGTAGACCCGTCACTGGCAAGGTCGGGTCCAGCCGATCGGTTCCGAGGACAAATTCCGACAAACCGCCATATATCCCTCAAATGTACTCAATTCCTGGCCTGTACACATAGCAAGAGTGCGAAACATGTACCGGGAGGGGAGAGGGGGCGATGCACTCCGCAGTCGCATTGATTCAAAATATTTCGCCGGGGTGCAAATTGCGCGTTGAACGCACTCTTCTAGCTTTTTGGGGCCATGGCCTGATGGCCCCCTGTATACATCCTTGATTACTGTTACTATTCGCAGCACGTGTGTACTTTTCATTTATATGCTAAGGTGGATTAATCCGATCTGCTAGGGGGAGGGGGAAGAAGGGGATAAATGTCGTAGTTTCCCAAATATATGCAGAAAAAAAACTTTGAATACAAATTGTGGTCTTGCCTCAAAAGATTGAGAGGGGATGTACGACGTGGAAATATTGCAGCCGATACGCGCTTCCTACCTCAGTCATCTTCCCCTGATATACACTCTCGGGCAAAACTCGATGATCTGTCGCTGGTGCTCTCCGGACCGGATGGGAGGGGGGGGGGGGGGCACACCAGCCGGTGTCGCCATCAGGTCGGCCACCCGTCGCTGCCCGTCCCGGCGGCGTTCCTCACGGCGCATCACAGCCGGATCAATACGTCGTCACGACGGTCACGGCGCGTCACGCGGCGCCGTTGACGTCACGCGGCACTGCTGACGTCACGCAGCCGTGACGCCGGTGTGGGCTGGGCGGCACCGCTGGCCCAGCAGCGCCGACAGTGTTGGGCCAACGGCAGTGTTGGGCCAACGGCAATGTTGAGTCGACGGCAGCGCTGAGTCGGCGGCTGTGTTGGGCCAACGGCTGTGTTGGGCCAACGGCTGTATTGGACCAACGGCTGTGTTGGGCCAACGGAAATGTTGAGTCGACAGCGCTGGTGGGTCGGCGACGGTGTTGGGCCAACGGTCGGCAGCATTGACTAACGACGGTCGGCGAGCAGTGGCTACACGGGCTCAGCCAGCCAATGGCCGCGTGAACTGACACTGCCACTGGTGGCGACAGGCTGCGGTGCCGACAGAGGCGCGCCCAGGGCAGGTCCGATTATGGGTGTGACGTCAGAACAGGCTGTGGTACCGACTGAGGCGTGCCCAGGGCAGGTCTGATTGGGGGTGTGTAGTCAGGGCAGGCGGCAGCCGGCGTGATTGTATCGGCGGCGGCGGCATTTGCCTGCCGAGGAAAATACCGCCTGCGCCGGCGACCGCCGGCCGGTGGTGCGGCTGCAATCAGAAGTGTGCCGAGCGGGCAGAGCCGGCGGGCATCCCGCTCGGCCGTCGGTCTGCGACTGGACGATCGGGTGCTGATGTGATTGGGGCGGTGCGCGCTCCTGGCTCTGACGTCACGGCGTTGAGCGCGTTGGCAGCGACCTCTCCGCACTCCTGACGGGGCCGGCTGTCGTTTTTAAGCCGTCCCTAACGGCCACCACCTCGGGGCGCCGCAGACAGTGTCGTCAGACGGTCGTCAGACGGTGTCGTCAGACGGTGTCGTCAGACGGTGTCGTCAGACGGTGTCGTCAGACGGTGTCGTCAGACGGTGTCGTCAGACAGTGTCGTCAGACAGTGTCGTCAGACAGTGTCGTCAGACAGTGTCGTCAGACAGTGTCGTCGGGTGTCGTCGGACGGTGTCGGTCAGGCGGTGTCGGTCAGGCAGTGTCGGTCAGGCAGTGTCGGTCAGGCAGTGTCGGTCAGGCAGTGTCGGTCAGGCAGTGTCGGTCAGGCAGTGTCGGTCAGGCAGTGTCGGTCAGGCAGTGTCGGTCAGGCAGTGTCGGTCAGGCAGTGTCGGTCAGGCAGTGTGGTAGGGTCGTCAGACAGTGTCGTCAGGCGGTGTCGTCGGGCGGTGTCGTGCAGTGTCGTAGACGGTGTCGTCAGACAGTGTCGTCAGACAGTGTCGTCAGACAGTGTCGTCAGACGGTGTCGTCAGACGGTGTCGTCAGACGGTGTCGTCAGACGGTGTCGTCAGACGGTGTCGTCAGACGGTGTCGTCAGACGGTGTCGTCAGACGGTGTCGTCAGACAGTGTCGTCAGCCTCTGAGACTGGCCGCGCCCGCTGTCGATCCCGACCGGTGGGCACGGCCCGGCCGCCGGGCTCGTCTCGTCAGCGGACCTCGGCTCGGCAGGCGGAGGCGACCGGACGCGTAACTGCAGAGCCACCTGCACAGTGCCGACACTCAGGCCTGGGCGGTAACGCGGTCGCATCGGCTCGATAACTCGCTCACTGGGCGCTGAGGTCCCGCCGGAATTGAAATTGGCACGCCAACGGTCGTCTGCGCGGCGCTCGTGATCTGGAGTCTGCCATCTGACTGTCGGCTGTGACAGCTGCTGGCTGCTGGGGCGGACCGGGCAGCGGCCACCAGACACCGCTCACCAGACACTGGTCATCACACTGAACAGTGGTCACCAGACAGTGGTCACCAGACAGTGGTCACCAGACAGTGGTCACGACAGTGCACCAGACACCGCTCACCAGACACTGGCCATCACACAGTGGACAGTGGTCACCAGACAGTGGTGACAGTGGTCACCAGACACTGGCCACCAGACAGTGGTCACCAGACAGTGGTCACCAGACAGTGGTCACCAGACAGTGGTCACCAGACACTGGCCATCACACTGGACAGTGGTCACCAGACAGTGGTCACCAGACACCGCTCACCAGACACTGGCCATCACACTGGACAGTGGTCACCAGACAGTGGCCATCACACTGGACAGTGGTCACCAGACACCGCTCACCAGACACTGGCCATCACACTGGACAGTGGTCACCAGACAGTGGTCACCAGACAGTGGTCACCAGACACCGCTCACCAGACACTGGCCATCACACTGGACAGTGGTCACCAGACAGTGCTCACCAGACACTGGTCATCACACTGGACATCACACTGGACAGTGGTCACCAGGCAGTGCTCACCAGACACTGGTCATCACACTGAACAGTGGTCACCAGACAGTGGTCATCACACTGGACAGTGGTCACCAGACAGTGGTCACCAGACAGTGCTCACCAGACACTGGTCATCACACTGAACAGTGCTCACCAGACACTGGTCATCACATTGGACAGTGGTCACCAGACAGTGGTCACCAGGCAGTGCTCACCAGACACTGGCCATCACACTGAACAGTGGTCACCAGACACTGGTCATCACACTGAACAGTGGTCACCAGACAGTGCTCACCAGACACTGGTCATCACACTGAACAGTGGTCACCAGACAGTGGTCACCAGACAGTGCTCACCAGGCAGTGGTCACCAGACAGTGGGTACCAGACAGTGGGTACCAGCCATCTATGAAAGAGATCGACCTAAGTCTGGTCACGGTGTCTGCTGAGGGATGGAGTCCATTGTCGCTTTCTGGATAGCGCCTGTTGGCAGATATAATGCAGCATCTGTTAGAGCAGACCCTGCTGGCAAACAGGTATGGTAGACTGTATGTTGCGAGTAGCTCTTGTTGGCAGATAAAGAACATTATTGGTTGTAAAGCAGCTCTTGTTGGCAGATAGAGTGCATTGTTGGTTGCAGGGTACCTCCTGTTGGTATATAGAGTACTGTCGGTTACTTGATGGTTCCTGTTGGCAGATAGAGTACACTGTCTGTTGATGGTCAGCTCTTGTTGGCAGATAGAGTGCATTGTCAGGGTAGTTCCTGTTGGCAGATAGGTAGAGTCCACCGTATGTCACAGGGCAGCTTGTGTTTGGAGATCGAGTCCACCGTATGTTGCGGGGCCTGTTGGCAGTTGGTGACCCTCTAACCAGAACGAGATACGGCACACGGAGATGGAATATCTCATCAGTTCGACCAGATGATCTGAAATCCTACACAGTCCTGAAACCGCTCTTCGAGACTCATCGTAATGGCTTAGCCTGTCAACCCATGTTATTGGGCGGTCCGGTGGAACGCAGATCGTCTGGTGAAAATGACGTTTGCGCCGGTGTGGCACAGAGCAATAAGTCCACCGTCCAGGTAATGTGTGGCTGGCGGAATTTTCGTGGAAGCCGCAATGGGCTGTGTCGGAGAGATGCAGTAGGCTGTTCGGAGAAAGCCGCATGCAAGTTTGATTGAATGACATCCGGCCGTCTGAAGTTAGAGTTTGTCCAAATGTCTGTCTCTGCTCTGGGCGTAATGCCTGCACCCTTGATGCTTTCCGGATGAACTTTCTTTCGAAGGGCGGACGAGAGTGGGGTGCAACGCGCCACCCAAGACGTTCAGTCTCGGTCCCAATTACCATCCTGTGGGCCTCTTGTCCCGCTCAGATGTGCCGGGCCAGTCAAACTCCAGGGCTTTGGAGCTGGACTGGACGCTGAAGTCTTGCTGTCTTCTTGGTGAAGGAGCTTGCGTGCCTTGATGACCTACCTGGCGCATGCATCCTGTGGCCGGTGGCGAGATGTCAGACCAACAACAGTCAATTACGCGCTCTTGGTCGATCTAACCCTAGCTATCTACTCTATCCGCCTAATTGCCCTACATCGTTAGAGCAACTGGAGCGCGTCGTCCCCTGCAGGTCTCCTGGTCCCACGCTCACCGCCCCATGCTGTCACTGCCCCGGGCCGTCACTACTCTGGGCCGTTACCGCTCCGGGCCGTTACCGCCCCAGGTCGCCACCACCAAAGGTCGCCACCACCCGGGCCGTCATCGCCCCAGGTCTTCATCGCCCCAGGCTATAACCTCCCCAGGCCGTCATCGCCCCAGGTCATAACCTCGTCGGGTCGTCATCGCCACAGGCCATAACCTCCCCAGGCCGTCATCGCTCCAGTTCATCACCCCAGGCCGTCATCGCCCCAGGCTATAACCTCGCCAGGCCGTCATTGCCCCAGACCGTCATCGCCCCAGGCCGTCTCCGCTCCCGCACCCTAGGTGCTGGAGGTCCGGCCGTGGCCCCACCGGCGCGTCTGGCACCAGGGTGAACCCCCTACCTGATTAATTCGTGGTGTGTCTCGGATCGGCCGAGAGCGACATGGCGACGCCACATTACCGACTCCGGCTCCTCCGGCTCCGGCTCCGGTCCCCTCCTTCCAGACTAATGTTGAAAAGTTCAGTGAGGGCTCCCAGAACTTGTCGGTAAAAATGCACTGTAGTGCTGTTACAGTGTGTCGAACACAATATTCCCCACTACTGGGGTGCATATTTAAAAAATTTATTAGCTAATTTTGTATACCATTGAGGTGTATGATGTGCCGGAAAGACGGAGCAAATCGCACAGAAATGCACTGACAACACGCGTGTTAGCACGTATACGAGACCGCGCATGTTATCCGTCCACCTCGACACAACTACGCATGCGCACACGGCAGTCCGCAGAAAGCAACAGTGTGGCCGCCAGTTCAAGCGACGCACCTAGGTCGGGTACAGCACAGCTCGATCCTTTCTACCAGGCCGTCATCGGCCATCGCACAACTTGGCCCGACTATGGTCACATGAACTTCCGAGTGCAGATGGCTGGGGATGTCTCGGACTGATTAACGCAGGCCGACGGTGTGCCACAAGGAAGCGTGCCGACTGTAGTATTATTCGGGATTTCCATCAATAATATAAACAATGAATTACTTGTATCAACGGGGAGAGCTTTCCTTGCAGACGACGTTTCCGTGTGGTGCTGCTCTCGCAGTGTGAGCGGCGTGCAGGGGCAACTTCAACCGGCTGTCGGGAAATCGGAAAAGTGGTCCATACAACCGGTTTCCGTTTCTCTTGCACGAAGACAGCAGCTGTTCACTCCCGTCGCCGTAGGCAATGTTCGGACCTCTTCATTAAGATCTTTGGACGACCCGTACCAGTTCATCTGTCAGTCCGATCTCCGGGGACATGGATGGACCGACCGAGTACTGTCAAGGAGCACATAACGCGGCTGATGATAGCTGCACCGGGAGCTGCAGGTTTCGAAAGTTGTCCCTCGTTGCCCACACGGATCAGATCGGAACGTCTCACTGCTTATGTGCCGTGCTCTGATTCGTTCACGGATTGACTTCGGAAGGTTTAGCTACGACGGTGCTTCCCAGACTACTAAGCTTACGCTGGATGCTGTGCACAACGCCGCTCTCCGTGTTGCCACAGGTGTGTTTCGAACCTCGCCAACTGACATCGTTCTTGCTTAGGCTGGGGAGCCCGTTTTGCCACTTCAAAGTGAAATGCTGGGACTGAGATACTCGCAAGCTCGTCCAAACGTATGACACCCAACTTACCTCTGGGCATTTTCCGCTCTACATTGGAGCCATGTGACCAATGATATCGATGCGCTCTGAAGCGCAAATAATCAACTAGTTTGCCGCTCTGTCTTTCACACGGCCGACTAACAGGAAACTGCTTCTGTCCTTCAACCTGACCATTGCCAATTCGCTTTCCAAATGCAGAATTAAGCCGGGATACGTAGAGCAGCTTCACACTCCAGCTACGGCCCCTTGGCAGCGGATCGAGGCCACCCGTGACCTCTCATTAACACCCGGAAGACCGATGTTAGCTCCGCTGACTTTCGTATGTGTGCAGCGACGTCTAGGGGTAAGTTGCCCGTCTCACAATCGAAAGGTTGTGGGTTCGAGTCTCACCTGTCGCTAATCTTCGCCCGCGACCAATCGACGTGAGAGATTGGCTACGCTACATGACTCAACAGTCGATGTATCATAAAACTAAGATCCAGTCCTTTATCGATGGAGATTTATGCTGACGGTCGTATGGAGATCTATGCTGACAGATCAAATCTTAGTAGCTTCGAAGGATGTGCTTTCTTTTCTATGTTGGGGATGTATTACATCTTTAGGACCACCGAGACATTCATCAATGTTTACGGAAGTTATGTGATGCCATTCCAAAGGCAGTTATGTTGTGCCATTCTAAAGGCACCTATGTAATGCGATTCTAAAGGAAGATCTTTGTGCCATTCTAAAGGCAGCTCGGTTATGCCATTCTAAAGGGAGCTCTGTCGTGTCATTCTCAAGGCAGCCCTGTTGTGCCATTGTAAAAGCAGCTCTGTTATGCCATTTTAAAGGCAGCTGTTGTGCCCATTGTAAATGCTCTTCGTTTTATTAAAAATGAAGATGGAGGCCGCGGCAGAAAAACAACGCTTGATAATCAATGGCCCTATTCGCAGCATCTTGGCTCTAAAAGCGTGTAATAACAACCACATATTGCATGTTATCACAACTGCCTTGGTTTCTTTCTAAGATGGGGAAGTCGGTGTAATTTTCATACGGATCCATAATCAAATAGACTGGCTTGAAATGAAGCTGCCGATTTAGCTACGGACACGGTGGCAGACGGCTACAGAACCCGTTTGGTCCTTCCTCTCGGGATTCAGGACACCAATATCATCCTTCGTGCGTCGAAAATGGCAATGCGATTGGAACATGAAGCTCAGACAGCTTAAGCTAGGCAAGCCATCACTCTGGACTAGGCAGTCTCCATTTCGTGCACATAATGGGGATGACTTTGTCCGATGTCGTCTACACTGGCGGCGCAGGCACATTTTGGCGGTTGGTGACCGACTTACACTTACACTAGCGAAACTGGCACTTTTTAACGGCAGGTGATCGACTTATTCTATCTATCGTCCATTGTAAGCATGCATATACAAGGTAACTCTCCTTGTCCAACCAAGATGAGGGCAGTTTGCGTTGTGGGCGCAAAATGACAGAGTAGTCCCCGCGCCGTAAAGCACCAACCCACCACTACGGTGCTCAGTCTCACGCTGGCTATTCACGAAGGTGCACGGGACTCAGCGGATGGCCACGTCCTCTTTAGTATCTTGTCATGTGTACCACGAAGGCATCGATCTCCCTTGATTTATGATGCCTGGTACCCCTTCTCCTGTAAATGAATGCCAGCGGAGCAGATGCGTCAAAGTGGTTGTTTCAACACTATGACAAATGGATACCATAAATATAAGTGTCGGCGTTTCATGTTGGGCGTTTTTCATCTCGACCAGGTAACCCGCGAGGGCTGTCGCCGGATGTGCTGGTCTCGTCTCTCCCCACCCCAGTCGACCGCCGTGACGCTCGGTGCTGCTCGCGGTCGTAACCTCATCTGGCCTAGCCACGGCCCCACGGCATAATCCCGACCCCACAACACAATCTCGACCACGGCCTAAGTTCCGAGGCGTCGGTAGCTCAGTGGTTAAGCTGAGCGTTTGGCAAGCAAGAGGTGCGGGGTTCAATTCCCCGCGATGCCCGCCCTTCCTGCCAGGGTGAGGAGGCAGGCGACGCCATATGAGCTCAGCTGCTGAGTGCGTCGTAAAGCCACAATCCAATCCAACGGCCTAAAGCCTGGCCCACGGGTTAAACCCGGCCACGGCCATCCGTACTCAGCTCATGGACCAGCTGTAAATTTAGATCCAATTAAGACCCGTCTGTGCCTGACGGGCTTTAATTGGGATCCAAATTGGTGCCTGACGGGCGGACGTTCAAGGCAACTCGTCTGATCGTCGCCGCCGTCGCGGTGCCAGCTAGCAGACGGGCAGATAACGCAGGCGTATATCTCGCTACTCACAACGACTGAGGTGACCTGAGGTGACCTCGCTGGGTCGATGTGTCCGTCGTCTGCCGACTGGACTCCGACACCTGACCTCCCAAACTCCCCTCCCCCACCGTCGTCGGTGTTCGAACCTGCAGGACTCAGATATCCTTGACTGTGACCTTAGGAACTGGGACATCCATGGTGGTGCGTCTATGATTACCGTCTGTGGGGCCAGTGCCTCTGGTCCAGACGTTGGCGTCGGGTTCGAATGCTAGCATCTGGTCCGGAGGCTAGCGACTCGGATCCAAAGAGTAGTGTCTCTGGTCTGGAGGTTAGTGGCTCTGTTCTAAACGTTGGTGTTTCTGGTCTTGGGTCTGTGGTCCGGAGAGCAGCAGTATTTCTGATCCGGATGCTAGTAACCACCGTGGCGAGGGAAGCGTCTGTGATGTCTGTAGAGTTGCGTCGCCCGGTGTCAGCTGGCGTAGGACGCACCGGTTTGACCCGCCCACCAGTCGTCACGCCTATCAGTCCTTGACACCAGCAGCGGCTCCGGCCATCCTCCACCATCTCACGCCATCTCGGGACTTCAGACGGCGGAGTTGGCTGGGGTACGTCAGCAGCGCCGTCGTGTACGCCGATTTTGACAGCAAAGCGCCTCGGATATAGGATTTGGCATCCCACGGCTCGACCGTCTGACAGGATCTGCCGTCCCACGGCTCGGCCTTCCGACAGGGTCCGCCATCCCACAGCTCGACCGTCCGACAGGGTCTGCCGCCCCACGGCTCGACCGTCCGACAGGGTCTGCCGCCCCACAGCTCGACCGTCTGACAAGGTCTACCGCCCCATAGCTCGCTTATTTTGCATCACAGGGACTTTTCCGATACACTTGACATAACACGAGGCAAGTGGCAAGAATCTCGTGCGCTTGGTCGTCCATGATTTTCCCCTGTGGTTAATTTTGCACGAGGAAACACGCGATGCCGCCACGTTATGGACGGTTTTGTGAGCGTTTAGGCCATTCTGCGTTGTCGATTATCCAGCTCTGCCGATTTCGGCGGGGATTTCTATTTGACGGGTAAAGTTTGGCTCGTGTCTGTCGTACGCGCCGCCTGGTCTGGCGATAGAGGGTGGGTGTGGCGTCGTTTGAACGTGGCGAAGTTTAACGCGCTCGGTTGCTTTATTAGTCATTGTCTATTGATTCCAGTTTGCCGGGTGGATTTGGTGGACCAGCTTGTGTCCAATATTGGTGGACGTTGGAAGCGACGATAGTTCGCACGTGAATGACGTATGACGCACAAATTGGACGGAATGAAGTCTGCGTGACTGTGGAGCAGAGCTGACTGAAGCAGAGCTGACTGTGGAGCAGAGCTGACTGAAGCAGAGCTGACTGTGGAGCAGAGCTGACTGGAGCAGAGCTGACTCTGGAGCAGAGCTGACTGTGGGGCAGAGCTGACTGTGGGGCAGAGCTGACTGTGGGGCAGAGCTGACTGTGGGGCAGAGCTGACTGTGGGGCAGAGCTGACTGTGGGGCAGAGCTGACTGTGGGGCCTGGAGCAGAGCTGACTGTGGGCGAGCTGACTTGAAGCAGAGCTGACTGTGGGGCAGAGCTGACTGTGGAGCAGAGCTGACTGTGGGGCAGAGCTGACTGGAGCAGAGCTGACTGTGGAGCAGAGCTGACTGTGGGGCAGAGCTGACTGTGAAGCAGAGCTGACTGTGAAGCAGAGCTGACTGTAGAGCAGAGCTGACTGTGGAGCAGAGCTGACTGAAGCAGAGCTGACTGTGGAGCAGAGCTGACTGTGAGGCAGAGCTGACTGTATGGCAGAGCTGACTGGAGCAGAGCTGACTGGAGCAGAGCTGTCTCTGGAGCAGAGCTGACTGTGAGGCAGGGCTGACTGGCGCAAAGCTGACTGTGAGGCAGAGCTGACTGTGGGCAGAGCTGACTGTGGGGCAGAGCTGACTGTGGGGCAGGGCTGACTGGCGCAAAGCTGACTGTGAGGCAGAGCTGACTGTGGGGCAGGGCTGACTGGCGCAAAGCTGACTGTGAGGCAGAGCTGACTATGAAGCAGAGCTGACTGGAATAGCTGTGTAGGAACATTATGATTTCATGGTATCGGTGTGTTAGCAATTAAGTTAAGTTAACGACGTGTAACTCGGCGAAATTGGCTCCAGCTAAAACTCGATTAAAGTATCAGTCTGGCGCTGGTTGATCTGTTGCAGTCCAGCTGCTATCATCGACCGGCGGGAAGAATAACTGGAGGTCGAACTGATGGGCGCAAGTGGTCTCCACTGCCGTTGTGCGCAGCATCTCGGCAGCACCAGTGGATGACTGACACTATCAGGCGGTGCTATGGGACCGCGAGCCGCGCCACGGTTCCGACACACCCTGCGCTCGCATCTGTGCGCTGTTAGCTGGTGACCGCAGCCACCTGGTGCTGCGGCTGCGGTCGGCTGTTGTGCCGGCAGCGACAGGCCCTTTGTTGTTGTGTGTAGCTTTTACAACGCACTAGGCAGCTGAGACCATATTTCGTCGCCTGCCTCTTACTGCGAAGTGTGGCCACTACGGGGAATCGAACCCCGCAGCACTCCGCCCCACAGTCGGCTCTGCTTCACAGTTAGCGCTGGTTCCCAAACGCCCAGCTGAACCACTGAACTATCACCGTCATAGCTTTAGTCGGCCGCTGTAGCGGCTGTAGTCGGCCGTTGTGGCGGCTGTAGTCGGCCGTTGTGGCGGCTGTAGTCGGCCGTTGTGGCGGCTGTAGTCGGCCGTTGTGGCGGCTGTAGTCGGCCGTTGTGGCGGCTGTAGTCGGCCGCTGTGGCGGCTGTAGTCGGCCGTTGTGGCGGCTGTAGTCGGCCGCTGTGGCGGCTGTAGTCGACCGTTGTGGCGGCTGTAGTCGGCCGCTGTGGCGGCTGTAGTCGGCCGCTGTGGCGGCTGTAGTCGGCCCACTGTGGCGGCTGTAGTCCTGTGGCGGCTGTAGTCGGCCCACTGTGGCGGCTGTAGTCGGCCCACTGTGGCGGCTGTAGTCGACCATTGTGGCGGCTGTATTCACCTTCTGTGGCGGCAGTAGTCGACCGTTGTGGCGGCTGTAGTCAACTTCTGTGGCGGCTGTATGGCTGTGGGGCTGTAGTCGGCCGCTGTGGCGGCTGTAGTCGACCGTTGTGGCGGCTGTAGTCAACTTCTGTGGCGGCTGTAGTCAACTTCTGTGGCGGCTGTAGTCGCCCGCTGTGGCGGCTGTAGTCGACCGTTGTGGCGGCTGTAGTCAACTTCTGTGGCGGCTGTAGTCGACCGTTGTGGCGGGTGCGGTCGGCCAGCTGATGCCGCTACACCAGGTGCAGCTGGCGACCAGCCCTTTGCTATGTGTGGTGGTGCAGCTGGCGACCAGCCTGTTGGCACGGTCGGTGGTGCAGGTGGCGACTAGCCTGTTGGCACGGGCGGTGGTGCAGGTGGCGACTAGCCTGTTGCTACGGGCGGTGGTGCAGGTGGCGACCAGCCTGTTGCCACGGACGGTGGTGCAGGTGGCGACTAGCCTGTTGGCACGGGCGGTGGTGCAGGTGGCGACTAGCCTGTTGCCATGAGCGGCGACCTGTCCGTCAGATAGCTCGTTCAGACGCGGGACACCATTTTCCGAGGCGCTAGTAGCCATGGCGCCAGTCGCTGTCGTGCCGTCAGCGTGGCCGAGACGACAGCGCGACCCATGCGTGCCGAGTCGCCGGCGGTTTCGACGCGATGGGCCATCCGGCGGCGATGTGAGTCGTCGGCTGGCTAGCAGTCGGCCGACTTCGCGGAAGATCGTCTCGACTGGCGAGAGTGGCGCACGTCAGAGTGGCTGGGGTGGCGCCGCCAGAGTGGCTGGGGTGGCGCCGCCAGAGTGGCTGGGGTGGCGCCCAGAGTGGCTGGGGTGGCGCCGTCAGAGTGGCTGGGGTGGCGCCGCCAGAGTGGCTGGGGTGGCGCCGCCAGAGTGGCTGGGGTGGCGCCGCCAGAGTGGCTGGAGTGGCGCACACCAGAGTGGCTGGGGTGGCGCCGCCAGAGTGGCTGGGGTGGCGCCGCCAGAGTGGCTGGGGTGCCGCCAGAGTGGCGGGTGGCGCCGCCAGAGTGGCTGGGGTGCGCGCGGGCTGGGTGGCGCCGCCAGGTGGCTGGGGCCTGGTGGGCCGCCATGGGGGTGCCGTGGCTGTGTCTGGGCGCCGGTGGCTGGGGTCGCCGGGGTTGGGGTGGTGGGGTGGCGCGCCAGAGTGGCTGGGGTGGCGCCGCCAGAGTGGCTGGGGTGGCGCCGCCAGAGTGGCTGGAGATGGCGCACGCCAGAGTGGCTGGGGTGGCGCCGCCAGAGTGGCTGGGGTGGCGCCGCCAGAGTGGCTGGGGTGGCACACGCCAGAGTGGCTGGAAGGCGCGGCTGCGGCAGCAGCGGCGGCAGCGCGGCGGGGCGAGCTCGCTGGCGGCGACGGCAGAAGGGCGGGCGCGGCCGCCTTCCTGCCCACGTCGGCCGCTGTTGCCGACCAGCTCGTGCGTGTCGTCGGCGAGCGGCGCCGACCAGCGAGACGAGGCGTGGCGAGGCGGCCACGGCCTGACGACGCTGGCGGCTGGGCGCCGGCCGACCAGCGCCCGTGCAGTCCGGCTGGTCTCGCCGGCCGCGATCAATACAATGGTGAATCATCGCACCGACCTCGGCCCGCCGCCGGTCGGCCGCCACCAATGCCCCCCCCCCGACCGCCAAGTGCCTCGACAGCGATCCGCCGCTGCCCAAACACAGACGAAATCTGGTGTACACACACACACAGGCACACAGACACACAGACAGACGGACTCCGCCGACTGAGAGGCGCCCTCGACTGATGAGCCGGCCGGTCGTCGCATCGTTCGGACCGGGCGCTACGCTCGCGTCTGTCGACCACAGTGACACGGCGCGCGGGACGCCTCGTTCCTCGCGAGGACGGTGCTGCGTGCCTCGCGGGGACGGTACTGCGTGCCCCGCGGGGACGGTGCTGCGTGCCTCGCGGGGACGGTGCTGCGTGCCCCGCGGGGACGGTGCTGCGTGCCCCGCGGGGACGGTACTGCGTGCCTCGCGGGGACGGTACTGCGTGCCCCGCGGGGACGGTACTGCGTGCCCCTCCGGGACGGTGCTGTGTGCTCTGCGGGGATGGTGTCCCGTTGCTTGTGGGGGCGGTGCGGCGATCCCCGCGGAGACGGTGCCCCGTGCCTCTCGGACACGGTGCGGCGATCCCCCGGAGACGGTGCCCTGTGCCTGCCTCGCCGGGACGGTGCTGTGCGATTCCCCGGGACGGTGCCCCGTGCCTCTCGGGCACGGTGCGGCGATCCCCCGGGACGGTGCCCCGTGCCTCTCGGACACGGTGCGGCGATCCCCGGAGACGGTGCCCCGTGCCTCTCGGACACGGTGCGGCGATCCCCCCGGAGACGGTGCCCCGTGCCTCTCGGACACGGTGCGGCGATCCCCGCGGAGACGGTGCCCCGTGCCTCTCGGGCACGGTGCGGCGATCCCCTCAAGGACGACTGGCACGCGACACCTGACGGGGCGCGCGGCGGCCGCCGATCGTCACTGGAGGCCGGCCAGCAACAGCTGATGACTGCACCGCGACCAGACGGGGATCAATCTGGACCGTAGTCGTCGACGAGATCAATCCAGATCGTAGCAGGCGACGAATAGCAGACCCTGCTGTGGGCTATGGAACCTACGCAGCGCGTATATTCCATCCGTGGGCGAACGGCTGTGAGTCGTTCTCGGGCCGTTCTCCCACGCTCTCATGAAGCGCATCTCGTTTCGCATTTTCCCACAGCATGCAATGGGCAGCACACCATGCATCCACACCACACTTCCATCATCAACCTCCAGTGCCTTCAGTCCCTGCAGCAGGCTCCAGTTCTGCCAGGGTGTGAAGTGTCTCCACCCAGGCGGGCAGTCCACCGTGGACTGAGCCGCGTGACTAGAAATCTCTCAGCAATCGTCGTGAACGGCATCTAATTTCTCGCACCGTCTCAGAGGAATGGATGGGCCTTGCAAGTTAATTAGTGCAATTTAGGCAAAGCTGTGCTTATCGCGCGGGCCGATTTATGGGCAGGCAGTGCGGGGGAACTGCCGTAAAGGGCTGGCTGAACTCCCTGGACGGCTGTTTCGCACCGCTCCGGGATCTTAAAGGCTGCTGCTCAGCTGCATATTGGGCGCTTGCCCCCTGACGAGCGTGGCCGTAGGTGCTACCCCTCGACACCAAACTATATGAGCGGTTTTAATCAGGTAAATATAATCATGCAGATACTATGCAATACCATGAGTCATTGACTTCGTTAATTCGATCTCTGAACTTCGAACATGAACAAAACAGTCAGAAAGCCTCAATATCCACAAAAGGTCCGATGATGTTATGCACAGAACTGCAGGTAATCATGGCAGAACGCTCAGTGTAAAGCGTGTTGACATATCAGGCAAGGTCACTGACCGGAGACGATGTCTTCACGAGTGCCAGCGGATTTCAGCAGATCTCGCACCTATTATTTGTCAAGCTTGGAGCGAAATGTATCGCAACTATGTATTATGTCCTCGTGAAAAAAGCCTCAGCTATATGACCTTTGTAGTCGATGCGTCCTTTAAACCCAAATGGAATAAGCTTCACCTTTATCCCACATTAAATTGGAAGTTGAACGAAGGATCTCACAGCTCCATAACACTCACGCACATAGACCATAGACATGTCTATCTCATCTGATGTCTGCAGTACAGCTTGTCACGCGACGACCCCGAACGCGACCCCACCCAGGAACATAATTTGGTAGCAGGCTGTACCTATGTATATTGAGCCCGTAAACACTAACAGATGTACGGAAAGTTTATTATGAGTTATGTCCGATATTTTCCGTTCCTTACTGCAGTCGGTGGCCATGCGATCACTTTGCTCAATGAGTCAGTGGGTATTGTGGTCTCTCAAAGCCGTTCATGGCCTACCCGGCTGCTGATAGAGATAGGGTGGGCCAGTATTCTACTCTTCGTTGAGTGAGGTGTTTCCTTTTAAGCTTGTATAAATAATTCCTCGCCACAATTTGGCAAGCTCTTGTTGGATTTTCGTTAGTACTTCTGGAAAATATTGAGTACTCGCGCACACACATAAAGGGCACTTCTCGCGAAGGGAATTCATGCACCATCAGACAAGCAACAAAACGTATTTTTAATTGGTTCATCTTGGTGCCGTGAAGCTGCTGGATCGGTCCGGGTGGAATATCGACCGCGCTGGTCGCGGTCCGCGGCAATCATCACCCGTCACCACCAGCTGCGGGGGCGTGCAGACGGAGCGAAGCGGACGTTCACCCCTCCCGCCCCACCCCCCCCCCACCCTGTTACTACGGAAACGGCACCAGTGCTTTCTGCAGTGTCATCTCTTCTGGCGACGGCACTCTGCCCAGAGGCGTCCGCCGGGCGGCCGGGCGTCGACTGCGGTGGATGGATGGATGAATGGGCAGGCGGCCCACCAGCCTCTGTCGACCGCGGGCCTCAACGCGAGTGTGTGTGTGTGTGTGTGTGTGCGTGTCAGTCAGTCAGTCACTGAAGCCACTGCATTCAGTGACTGTTATGGACAGGTAATTGTAACAAGTGAGTGATTGGTTGCGTTGACCTGCTGGCTACTTCATTCAGTCACCCTTCCGGCAATAGGGAAGACTTGTTTTCCAACGAGCATAATGCGTGTGTGTGTGCGTGTGCATGTATGTGTGCGTACGTGTGCGTATGTTGTGATATATCTGATGTGTGTGTGCAGTGTGTCTGGAGTGTGTTTGTGTGTGAGTGTGTATATGTTGTGATGTGTATGTGTGTGTGTGTAGTGTGTATGTTGTGATGCATGTGTGTGTGTGTGTGTGTGTAGTGCGTCTGGCGTGTCACATCTGGCCGGGCGCCAGCTCACATGGATGGTCGCCGTGGGGACGGTGGACTAGTCTCCCCGACTGAGGCGGTCGGTGCCTCTCGCTCGGAGATAATTGGAGGTCCTCGTCGACGGAGTTGCCAAGTTAATCTGACGCGGCAGCGTGGTTCCCACCACCCCGACGGGGCGTGTCCAGGGGGAAGTCACGCCCGGGCCCGCGCTGTCTTGGCCAGCTGTTGTGGTTTCGCTTGGTTGATAGAAAATCAAAGCATTGGCATACAGCAATCGTTTTCTTCCACCCCGATATGTACTATTGGCGGGCACAAATAGTCTGGCAGGGTGTCCTGACACCTGAATATCTTACATAGGTATAAGCGTGGTGGAAAACGGTATACCAATGCAGTATATTCAGGTGCCAGGGCGCCCAGCTTGACTGCCGAGCTATTTGGGACGTCAATGGTGCAATGGTATAGTGTATATATATATATATATATATATATATATATATATATATATATATATTTATATATATTTATATACATTTTTTTATTGTACCGTACTAATTATTTCTCAAAGTAATGTTATAGAATCGGAAGCCACTGCATTCAGTGACTGTTATGGACAAGTAATTGTAACAAGTGAGTAATTGGTTGCGTTGACTTGCTGGCTACTTCATTCCGGCATCCGTCCGACAATGGGGAAGACTTGTTTTCCAACGAGCATAATGAGGATTGGCAGCAGCCGACAGGAATTGGTTTATGTTGACGATTTTAGCCGGTTCAAATTGGTTGACAGAAAACGGAAACGGCAAAGATGGCCGGAAATTGAATATTTTTACGTGCCGAAAATTGAATGTTGGTCCCTGCCCGAAATGCAGGTTATCGTCCTTTGTAGTAGTTTATATGTAATTTCAGTTTTCAATTTACTTCCAACTGTACAGTTAACACATCAACACTATTTGTTTCAGTAACTATTATTGCATGAAACCATACACGCGATTATCACTGTCCCTAGTAGGTGCGATAGGTCACTCACCAACATGTGTATCATGTTATCTTTTTAATGCCATGTGCCCAAAAACCACCCTAATGAATCAGGATTTTTGTTCCAAAACGGGCAGTAAGTACCCGATTAACTTTTTCCTGTTAAGCTGCTTTCCGACGTTTTCCATGGCTCTCTTCATGTTTATGATGCCTATTTTGTGGTTGGCGCCAGCGATGAGTTTATCCGGCACATTATAGTTGAATTTACAACCAGTTTTCCTGAAATGACAGTGAATAAGATTGATCGTTGGACCCATGTACCAGCAGTGCTTTTCTGTCGGAACCAGTGTCAACCAGGAGGTCTAATTTGCTACCGTCCATGAACACTTCCAGGCCTGCCGAGAGGTTTTACCTTGATGCCGAAATCCATGAAATTTACGACGTCCTCAAAATAATCTGGTTATTTAGTAGGTGAAATTGCCAGTGATCTGTTTTAATTTGCACAGACGAGTATCATGAGCACAATACATGGTTAGGCAGCCATCTACATCTTCCGACGGTCTACTACTCAGGTGAAGCCGAAAATGCCGACAATTCACTCTAACTCCTTTGTCCTGATAATTTTATATCTCCCTGTCGAATAGTCCAGTCTCTCCTCGTTTGATATATCCCTAGCTTTCCCCCACGCTGGCAACTGCCATCTGTATAAGCCCATCCACTACCACCCAGCCCCTTTGCCAGTCTCCTATGCAAATCCCTTTTAACAATCCCACTGAATCCTATTGGTGACCCCAAGAGGATACCCGTTCTTTGTGAAAAGTTCCACGATAAATCTCCGTAGTTTCGAGGACTTGTCGGAAGACAACCTCGCCGCCCGCCTGAGCTGCGACTTCACCAAGTTTAACCTGGTGTGATTGGGGTGAGCCGAGGTGTCATTGGAAATTATTCTGGCATTGTACGGCTTGATGTACACTTGTGTCGAGCACGTACACTTGGCGCTACCTTTGGAGAGAGTGATCTGGGTATGAAGCGTACAAATTGCTTCCTTCCCCTCCCCAGTTGTGTCTAAAATAAACGTAATCCTGTGCTGTATGCCACACATGTAACTTGTAACTCACGAAAGCGTGGAGTGACGGTTTGTCGTGCAACGATATCCCAGCATAGTCATTAATTCACCTGGGCAAAAAAGCAGGTCGAATTCCAGCACCTTCCAAGGCTTGCCTCTCAAAACCGTCCCGTAGCCACTCCCGTCCTCTGCCCATATACTTAACTGCCAAGTCTGAACATAATATTCGTCAAGCAATGCTCTAGCATGTCACACATGCCGTTTCCGCTGAAGCCTGCTGTATCTATGTCTAACTGCCCCTCGGTGGCTGCACCGCTGAGCTCGCAGCCTGACCGTCCGCATGGTCAGGCAGCCACGAAACTCGCGTCGGCAGCTCGCAGCCTGACAGCGTGGTTAGGCAGCCACGAGACTCGTGTCGGTTGGTATCCGGTTACACAGAAGACGCTCTTTTCCAGCGGGTTGCGCCGCACCCGGTGTTTGCTCTGTGCCCGGCGCTTGCTGCTTGCGGCTCGAGTGAGCGCTCCCGCGTGTGTTGGACAGTCGCTGTTTGTATGGAGGAGTGCTTGTTTTGTGAGTGGAACCCGCAAATGACGACTTCATCCCTTGTAGTCCCAACTCACATAAGTGGCATTCTGTGTGTATGCTTCTATTAGGCTGATGCTATAGGCGGGCTCGAATGGGGTAACTTGTGACAGTCGTAACAGCGGCGGCGGCAGTGGTGGCAGGCCGCAACTGCCATTTTAGAGCGGCAGATGGGCTTCAAAGTTTACTGGGAGTCCGTTGTTATTCTCTCTTTTTTTATTTCACCTAGCACTGTCAGGCGTTTCTTCTCAACTATGGATATTACTGCCACCAAAGCAATTCTTGCCCTGCCTTCGTGGTGTGTGTATACTGAGTGGTGGTCAGCATTGGACTTTCCGACCTGGGGCATTGGTTGTGCACCGTTACACGCGTCACATCTCTCCAACAGAGGTGATAAACACTGAACAATTTGGAACCAAAGACCGGTACCAGTCAGTCCGATGTCACCACACCCGGTGGGGTGCGGTCAAAATGAACTAAAGCCGGGCGAAAAGAACAGTACCTTTTAGACAGTTCTTTCTGTCTCTTGCTGCCATTGGTATTTTGTTGTAATCAACTTTCTTTTTGTAGGTATTGACAGTCATTCATAGGATTAACATGATGCTCACGAAATCATGCTTAGAACACAGATATTCACTTTACCTGCCATCCTTAGTTTAGCTTCGACTTCTTCAGTATTTAATAATATATGAAAAGGTGCACATATATTTAATAGGCGAACCAAACTACTCGCAGATTCAGATATCCAATATGTAATATTTGTCTGCCTTCAAAAGTCATGGTAACCTACTATCTATATAAGCAATGCACCTACTTGGTCGGCCTTACTACAGTTTGTTGCGTCTCGTTCGTCTTCAGCCTACCTCTTTAGTTATGCAATGTATTTCGTTATAACTGTGAGCTGCTTGGCTCAGATAATCAGGTAACTATTAAAGATTACTATGTACAGCATTGAACTCGAAAAACACCATATATTGAAGCTAATGTAAACTAAAAATCAAAACAACGCATGATCATCTTTTTAAAAGGATGGCTGAAAAGAAGATAGGATAGCAACAGCTACAATAATCGAGAATTAGCTCTTGTCGCACTGTAATTGTACGTGACATGGTGAATCTTATGAACTATTGGATTGCATTCACTATTGGATCCTGTTTGTGTATGAATTTAACTGATATGGCTTTGTCTATTTTAATAGCATAATTCTGACACGCTAATTTCAACCTTGCAGAATTATCATTCCTATTCTTCGCCTCCTTACGCCACATATCGCATCAGATGGAAACTTGGGATACCATTTTATATTTGTGGCACAGTAGCGAAAAATCGTGGAAGGAATACTGGAAGCCTGAGGTGAGAAAATGCCCAATGGTCAGTCTCCTAACCTTACCTAACCTAGCCTCTCCGGCAGTCGAGAAGTTTTTTTAACAGGGCCCTCCAAAACATGAATCGTTTATAATAATTAATGCTATGTTGAACCATTTTCAGTGATATATTGAAAAAAACAACTAAAAACATTAGATTATGGCTAATGGTTGGCACGATAAATATACAAATGTGAATCTGCATCCGGTACCTGCTGCATTGTTGCGTTAGAAAAGGACCTGCCGTGGTAGGGTTTCTTCTAGCACAGCAATGTCAGGTCTGCCACAACGGCGGCGGACCTGCTGTGGCAGGCCCACCGCCACAGCATGCTGCCCGGAAAGCCGACTGATTCCTCGCTCGACTGTCTCACCTGTAGTGGGAGTATGTCTAGTGCACCCGATGAAATATCATGTGGTTGATGTGGGGTAAATAACTGTGTTTCTGGCCCACCTGCCTGTTATACCGGCCACGGTGCCGACGGCAGTGACAGGACCTGGGGGCTATACCGGCCACGGTGCCGACGGCAGTGACATGACCTGCCGGCTATACCGGCCACGGTGCCGACGGCAGTGACAGGACCTGCCGGCTATACCGGCCACGGTGCCGACGGCAGTGACATGACCTGGGGGCTATACCGGCCACGGTGCCGACGGCAGTGACAGGACCTGGGGCTATACCGCCACGGGCCGACGGCAGTGACAGGACCTGGGGGCTATACCGGCCACGGTGCCGACGGCAGTGACAGGACCTGCCGGCTATACCGGCCACGGTGCCGACGGCAGTGACAGGACCTGGGGGCTATACCGGCCACGGTGCCGACGGCAGTGACAGGACCTGCCGGCTATACCGGCCACGGTGCCGACGGCAGTGACATGACCTGGGGGCTATACCGGCCACGGTGCCGACGGCAGTGACAGGACCTGGGGGCTATACCGGCCACGGTGCCGACGGCAGTGACAGGACCTGGGGGCTATACCGGCCACGGTGCCGACGGCAGTGACAGGACCTGCCGGCTATACCGGCCACGGTGCCGACGGCAGTGACAGGACCTGCCGGCTATACCGGCCACGGTGCCGACGGCAGTGACATGACCTGCCGGCTATACCGGACACGGTACCGGATGGCGCGGCTCCCGCACGCCATCGATTGGTCACGACCGACACTGAAATCTGCTCAGTCTCAAAACAGGGTCCGCTCAGTTTCAGCGACGTCTGCTCAGTCCCACCCGAGTCCTGTTTCTTATCACGAGCCCAGGAAGATTGCAGAACAAACAGTGCAGAACAGTCAGCCTACCCTTCTGACCGGCCGTAGTGTCCTGGTCTGTTTTTTTGTTTTGTTTTTAGCAGTGGCAAAGTGTCATCCGCTGGTGATTTTTTCGTTAATGAATGGGTCACGTTAAACCAGCTTATGCGACATTCGATTATATGAAACAAGCAGGGGAGGAGAACTGAGAAACGCCGGCAAACAAAGAACGTGGCGTAAAGGACCGGCACATGCATGGCATATAGGTGCACATGCAGACATACAAGCATAAGTGTATATCAAACAGTAGAACATTTAGAAGGTGGACTGCTTCACAGTCTCAAGACAGGCTTCGCTGCCCACCTGCGACCTGAAGCGAAGCGGGGGCCCTGCGCTCTGGTTTCAGGTCGGTCTGCCCCCTGACTGAAAGTAGTACCCTAGTCTGTGACGGCGACAGAGGCCCGGGAGAGCAATGACGGTCCGATACAGAATAAACAGCCGTGCCATTTATTGTAACGCTGGGGATTCCAACTGGATTTTGCTTCTTTGTGGGACTTGCGATTAGGCTGATGAAACCGTTTTCCGTTTGTTTTATGCAGATGAAAGACGAATGCTGGAAGATGAATACGGTGGGCTTGGCCGTATCCCACGCGGTTATTTTTTTGCGCAATATGACCGTGCAGCTAATACGTACTTAAACACGAAACCACCACCGTCCTCAAAGGGGAATTAACTGAAGGTCCACGATTGTATACTTGCTTTTGGTGTGTTTCGTATGCTCAGCTATTGGTGATGCCGTCCTCCGACATGACGTTTGTCTCCACTGCAGGCGCTGCATCCGTGACATTACCCGATGAAATCTGTACCCCCACCTGTCGGCTGATGTGATGTTTATCTCCACTGCAGGCACTGCTTCCGTGACATTGCCCGGTGACCTCGCCACCCTCAGCTGTCCTCTGACGTGACGCTTGTCTCCACTCCAGACTCGGCTTCCGTGAGATGACCCGGTGTCCTCGCCATCCCAACTGCCTTCTGACACGAAGTTTATCTCCACTGCAGGCGCTGCTTCCGTGACATGACCCGGTGACCTCGCCGCCACCCTGAGCCGCCATGGCGGACTCGGACTCGGCCAAGCCGACGGCCTGTCGTCGGCCGCACTCGACGTTCGTGTACCCGGGCGGCGGCGCGTGCCACTCGCCGCCGCCGCCGCCGGCACCGCTGCGACACTCGTACGCGCCCGACTCGTACCCGACCGAGGCGGCCGCCGTCGGCCCGCTGTCGGCGCTGGACGGCCTCAGCTGCAGCTCGGACGCGCACATGTCCGTGTCGACGGCGTCGTCGCTGCCGTCGGTGCTGTCCGACCTGGCCGACGCCGAGTTTCCCGACACGCCGTTCGTGTGGACCAGCGACGAGGTCAACTGGCAGGAGCGCTGCCTCGAGCTGGAGCTCAGTCTGCAGCGCTTCAAGGAGCAGGCGGGCCGCATCCGCGCCATGCTGCGCGACAAGGTCAGTGCCGGCGGCGGCGCGAGCGCGACCGCGCACCCGCCCGCCCGGCTATAGATCAAGCCGGCTGTCATCAAGTATGAATGGATGGGCGTGCACGTGACGTCGGGGCGGAGACGGTGCTGAAGTGACACGAGGCGCGCGGCGGACTTACGTCCGGCCTGGTAACACGACCCATGACTGCGGCCGACGTGGCTCGGAGGGATGTTCGAATCGGACGCTCTAGTTAAGCATTTCACCAGGTTTTATATACGTTTCTGATTATTCGATACATGCGTTCCGATGCCTTTTGTCGCTCTTCTGTGTCCACGCGACGCGCTGGTTCCATCTGTTGCTGAAAGTTTGATATCACGTCACGTTCTGAACTGAGTCGCTGTGGGTGTCTGGTGGTTCTTAGTCCCAACACGCAGCGGAGGTAATTTGCGTCACCAGCCCAACTTGACTTTTCAGCAGGTGTTTCCTCTCTGTCTCCGAGGGTGTCCCCAAGGACACATCTTTATTAATTATCATTGGCGTTATCCCACGCTTCCTGTGCAAGTTCCCAAATGTATTGCACGATTACTATTATCCTCACAGCACATGGCGCATGGGAGTACGCGGTTGCGCATATGGATGCAGGGAGAAGTACGCTATGGTGAAGCTCTCCACCAACTCCCGTAGCACTGTGGTGAAGGCCCAAACCAGACCACAAACATGCACAGCGCATGTTGACTCAGGGCGGGTTTATGTAGCGTACTGCCGTCGACACGTGGATTGGAAGTGTGGTGCGTAGTGGCATGCAGTGTCCGCATCTGCGGCGTGACCTTGACACCAGACGTTTGAACTAGTCGACACAGACCGTCTGGGTGGGGCGAGTAGTCTATGGGTAAGTTGCTCGTCTCATAATCGAAAGGTTGTGTGCTCGACTATCACCTGTCGCTATGCTTCGCCTGCGACCAATCGGCGTGAGAGATTGGCGACGCTACATGACTCAACGGCCGATGTGTCGTGAAACCAATAACCAACCAGACCGTCTCGGCGCATGGACTGTGAGTGTGGCATGGCACGGCGTCCCGTGTCCTCGTCCGCAGCGTGCCCACGACGCCAGACGTGTGAACTAGTCGGCGCAGACCGTTCCGAGTTGCCAGCGGTTCGCCTCGGACGGTGCAGTTTTGTCGTGGATGTAGCCGGCAGCCGGCGGTCTGTCTGTGTGATGGGGGCACCTGGGGCAACGTCGGCTGCGGCTCGTTATTGAGACTGTGGGGCGGCCGACGGTAACTCCGTGTAATGGACTGGATTGTGGCTTTACGACTCACTCAGCAGCTGAGGCCATATGGCGTCGCCTGCCTCTTACCCGAGCAAGAAGGGCGGGCATCGCGGGGAATCGAAACCCGTACCTCCGGCTTGCCACACGCTCAGCTCAACCACTGAGCTACCGACGCCCCTCTCTCGGTGTAATGGGGGCACCTCGGGCAACGTCGGCTGCGGCTCGTTATTGGGACTGTGGGGTGGTGGCCGGCTCACGCTGAGGATCGGCAGCACAGCTGACAGTGTTGGTGTAGTGCTGGCATTTCAACTCATTGGATGTTGCTGTGCTGCATTGCAGTGCAATGCGAAGACACCAATAGTGTTACCCATTAATCGGTGCCGATGTTGCCGCATTACGCTAATGACAAATATAAAACCAACAGCAAATAGCAATGCAACTAGGCTAGAAAAGGCAAACTTACAGAATCTCAAATCAGGTTAATTTTCAGTTTGTGGGTGGTACTTGGCTTTCAAGAATTGCCATTCGCACCGTATCTTGACGAGGGCCAACTCTACGTCTACCTCTGATGATGGTCGGCTCTTTGTCTACCTCTGATGGGTGACGACTCTTTGTCTACCTTTGAAGAGGGACGACTCTTTGTCTATCTCTGATGAGGAACTACTCCATATCTACTTCTGAAGAGAGATGACTGTTTACCTCTGATGAGGCACGACTCTGTGTCTACTTCTGATGAGGGACAACTCCATATTTTCTAAGGATTGCTCGTCGAGTGGACGCGGTTTGGCTGGCGATCCACGAATACCGAGGGCCAGCCTCAGAGCTAGAATCTTCCTGAAGCCGCAATAGCTGTCGGTGACTAGGTAAGGCCCCTAGCAGCTTGAGCGGGCATAGAGGGCTAACAGAGCCCACTGATATCTAAGAAAATCCCTGAGGGCTGGGGATGGTTGTGAGGAATAGTGAGAGGTAGTTTGACACACCGACAGACCAGAGGTGTGTTATGACCGACACCCCGACAGACCGCAGGTGTGTTTTGACCTACACCTCGACAGACCCGAAGTGTGCCGGCCGCCGGTGGCTCCGTCAGCACTGAGTAATTGGGGCGACAGTGAGTCGATGCCGACGCGGCCGGACCCCCACCCCCTCCCCTGCTGCCCCCGCCGCGTTGGTGACGTCAGAGGTGACCGGGTCGCCTGGCGCGCGCTGTCGGCTTAGCGGGTCGTAACTCAGAACGGGTGCCGGAAGTGCGGCCGGATGGTGCGGCGGCCGGGGTCGTCGGCCCGAGCCGTCGTCTCGGCCCGTCACGGTGACGACGCGCCGTCGGCGGTGTCGACAGCGACGCGTCGACGCCGGCTGCCGCCTGGCCCGCCTCGCCCGTCTGTCCCGTCTGGCCCGTCTGACCCGCCTGACCCGCCTGGCCCGCCTGACCCGCCTGGCCCGCCTAGCCCCCCTGGCCCGCCTGACCCGCCTAGCCCGCCTAGCCCGCCTAGCCCGCCTGGCCCGCCTAGCCCGCCTAGCCCGCCTAGCCCGCCTGACCCGCCTGGCCCGCCTAGCCCGCCTGACCCGCCTGGCCCGCCTGGCCCGCCTGGCCCGCCTGACCCGCCTGGCCCGCCTGGCCCGCCTGGTCCGCCTAGCCCGCCTGACCCGCCTAGCCCGCCTGACCCGCCTAGCCCGCCTGGCCCGCCTAGCCCGCCTGGCCCGCCTGACCCGCCTAGTCCGCCTGCCCGCCTGGCCCGCCTGGTCCGCCTGACCCGCCTAGCCCGCCTGGCCCGCCTGGCCCGCCTGGCCCGCCTAGCCCGCCTGACCCGCCTGCCCCGCCTAGTCCGCCTGACCCGCCTGGCCCGCCTAGCCCGCCTGGCCCGCCTAGCCCGCCTAGCCCGCCTAGCCCGCCTGACCCGCCTGGCCCGCCTAGCCCGTCTGGCCCGCCTGACCCGCCTGCCACGATGACCCTCCTGTCTGGCCGACTGACCCGCTTGGCAACGGCGGACGATCCTGGGCAGACGAGGGGTCGGCGGTCGGCGGATGACGATATTGGGCGTCGTTATGGGTGCGACTGGGGTGGTCGGAAGAAGAGGGCGACGCTACCGAGAACCTCAGTGTTTGTCAGGCTGTGGTGGTGGGCCGGTACCGGGAAACACCGGCCGGGGAGGGGGGGTATTGACGGCGTCGGAGACGGTAACTAGCCGGCTAAAGCCCGGTTCACACCGCGACAGACCGAAACGGATAAGAAACTTTCTTGTCCGCAGATCAAGAACGGCAGAAGTTGGGCATATGGTAACATCGGAAATACTAAAGACGCGAATTGGTAACAACGGACGTATCCCTTACTGGCGCCTGGTTTACGAAGTGGCGCACCTCACTCAGCTTGAGATTTGCGAGCTGTGTTGGTCTTCGCGAATTTAACTCTAGACTGGCTTGTATTAATTAAGCGTCGAGGGTTACGTGCTGAAGATGGCAGAAGACAATTTGCTTTTCCTCACGCTTCTGGATGAAGCCCGACCTAGAAAGAGCTGGGTACGCCCTATATCTATATCTAAGTGAAGACATTCAATTTCTTTAATCTGTGATCATATGCTAGGTTGCTTATACCATTAACCATTTTTGTTGCCTTTTTTGTACTCAATCTAAAAACCAACAATTTTTTTCATCACTAAGGGACAAAGCTTGAACACAGTATTGCAAAAGTGGCCTGACATATGCACAGTAAAGCTTGATGACTTCACTTGTATTTTCCTATTTATTTCCCCAAACATTCAATGCCTTCTTCCTAGCTTCTTTGGTCTGTTTTGATGACCCAAATTTTGTGTCAATAATAGTACCTGCATCATCCTGTTGAGTCATAGATAGTATTTGGCCGCCCATGAAGTATGGATCCCTGATACGCTGCCTACATACATGCATGATTTTAAACTTGTCAAAGTGAAACTTCATTTGTCACCTTGGACCACTTCACAAGCTTGTCTGTCTTTCTGCAGCAAAGCCTGCTGATTTTTCCCAGTTATTGCCCTGGAGACCGAAATAGTTCAGCAGTCGGAATAATGTAGTCATAATGAAGTCATACTGAATGTGGCACAGGTGGGTTTGCTATACTCAATGTGGTAATGGTATACTAGCATCATTTTGCATTTTTGTGGGCCTTGCCTCCCAAAAATACAAAACACTGGTGCACCCCACTCAACATATTTCCAATTAATGTTATAGAAATGAAGCTCATGTTTGTGAGGTTAGATCATTAGATGCAATGTTGAAGTGTCTAATGATTGCTAGGCTTGCCCAATAACAGCTACACTTGGTTGTATATTTTATGTTATATTAATACATCCATTCCACCAATAAGCAAATAAAGCAACCAAAACTAATCATATACTTAGCAAGTGCTGCCATTATAGAGTGATAGGTAGTAGGCAGGTAGCTACCTACTTAGGGAAGGAAGGGGTGGGGTTCTGAACATTAAATGCAGCATGAAACAAATAGCACTTGCTTTTGTGTGGCTGAACCAGTAATAGTACTGTTTACTTGACACAGAAATGAACAAGCTATCCATATTCAAACAATTCCTTTCAATGAAAATCCTCTAACCACTTGCAATGAGCAACTTCCAAACAGATGATTATTTTGTAGGGGTGTGCCATATTGTGAGCACAAAAATGTGCAGAATTAACTCACTAGCTGTTTTGTTACAAGCTATTAGTAGCCACTAAAAATGGTGGTGTAAATGCAAAAACAAATGTTGAAGGTCACTTCTTTATGGCTTTTTAAGCCTTAAGCCCCTGTAAACACAAAACGGCACGTGTGAACTTCACTAGCTCCATACACAAAAAAATGTGTAACTATGCAATCTGACGTCATATTTTGGTAGAGACAGGTGCATCATTTACGAATACCACAATCTTTGTGTTGTTTATATGCTGAATATGATGTGGGAGACATCCAAAAGTAGGTGTTCAGGAAGCAAAGCATGTTCAGATACAACCCCTCTTCCCTATAATGCTAATGAAATCGAGCATCTAAAACACATACAGCCAATGCGGTGTTTCAGTATAGATCATCTTTGACTGAAATATTGAGCAAATGCTTCACCTCCAACCCCAAAGTTCACATATCCGTCAACGGTACCCCCTTGCGTCGTACTCGCCGACAACAGAACGCCACGAGGCCGGCACAAAAGTTGACTTCAATCCAACTTTTCTTGTTCGTGCCAAACGGCGCCGTTTCTCGTCTGACCCATCTCCGATTCACACCGGCAAAGGCCAGAGCCAAAACGGCCGGTCGCTTGCCATATTTGGTCATGTGACGTCACAAAATCGAAGGCGAGCGGCCGGCAGCGCCGTTTCTCATCCCATCCTGTCGCGGTGTGAACCGGGCTTAAGCTGCCCTCTGAGCTGGCTCCAGCCAACTGAGCTCCGTCGACACCGACGTGACGACCACGTGTCGTCATTGACGAGCGTCGGTGCGGTCCGCGCCGGTCCATCTAGAGGTGGCGAAGGACAAACATTTTGGGGCCGCGAAGACCGGGACCGGCCGGTCTGGTGGGACCAAGCCCGGTTGAGGCCCGGTCAGATGAGCTGGAGCCCGGTCAAAAGACAGGTTATTTAAGCATGAGCGCATGAGAAGCACGGGCATGCATTTTCCCATGTGGCCGTGCGGATCGAATTGCTGACTCTGTACTCTTGCGTGCAGGGTGTCACCGACTTCCGATTCACTGGATGACAAGCACTTGGAAAACCGGGTCCTCACAATGTGACTTATTTTGATCGGACTTGGTGGAAAGTATGTAGTTGTATCAGAGTATGTTATATGCGATTCGTACGTCGCCAGGTTTCCAGTTTCTCCTCGGCTCTGAACCAGTTTGCGATCACATTCATTTCACTCGTCAGAACATTTAGTCTTTCCCACAAAACGGAATGCGATGTCCACATTACGCATGGCTGAACATGCATGCATTCATTCCTCTACACGTTTTTTATATGCACTGATTCCTCCGAAGTATGAAACTTTCCCTGGAGAAGCCCCAGCGATGTTTGAGGGCGGCTGCTGCCCAGTGTGCAGCGTGGAGGCGGCTGGTGAGAATGTGAGAAGATGCTATTGCTCTCCGACCGTTCCATTATGTCCTCGCTTGCTAGTTCACGGCACGACGAACAGATAAAGACATAAAGACATAAAAGATTAGTGCAACTATGAGCCACAAGGGCCCTTCTTGGTTGCACGCTGTACACTGAACCAGTCGCCCACAAAATCTGTCAATCAGCCCTCCCTGTAATACTGAAAAGCAAGCCCTCTATTCTTATAATGATTGTCTATGCTGTTTTTAAAGATGTTTAATGTGCTGCTACTGACAATGTTTTCTGGCAGCTGGTTCCAGTGTTCTACTACCCTGTTGGTGAAGAAAGTCTGCCTTAACCTTGCTCTGCTGTGGTTTACTTTAATTTTGAATTTATGACCTCTAATTGCATCATTTCTGTTCAATTCAAACATTTCCCCAAGATATCCCCTCTCCAGACCATGTACAAATTTAAAGACCTCGATGAGATCTCCTCTCAGCCTTCTATATCTAAGTGAAAACATTCAATTTCTTCAATCTTTCCTCATATGCCAGGTTGCTTATGCCATTAACCATTTACGTAGCCCTCTTTTGTACTCTCTCTCTAAAAGCCAACAATCTTTTTCATGGCTAGGAGACCAAGCTTGGATGCACTATTCCAAATGTGGCGTGACATATTCACAGTAAAGCTTCCTGATGACTTCCTCACTTCTGTATGATACATTCCTGTTTATTGCCCCGAGCATTCTCAGTGCCTTCTTCCTGGCTTCCTTGGTCTGTTCTGATGCCCCCAATTTTGTGTTTAGAATAACACCTAAATCCTTCTCCTGTTGAGTCACTGATAGCACTTGGCCATGCAGTCAAAGTCTGCTCTGTTGAAATTTGGAACCTTTACCAAATTATCCTTTATAATTTCCCCTATATGTGCCTTGAATCTGACTATGTTATGGTCACTTCTTCCCAGAGTTTCTCCAACAGTCAAGTCTTGAACCAAGGCACTTAAATCCGACAATACAAGGTCCAATAATGAGCCATGCCTGGTAGGTTCCGATACAAACTGGTGTAAGAACAGGTCCTCTTCAAGGCATTTCCTAAACATTTTGCATGATGGGGAGCCAACACCAGCATTTTCATAACCTTTTAGATTAAAGTCACCAAGAATAAGGCACTTCCTTTTAAAGTTTCTACTGATTTCCTCACAAATCACCTTGTCAAGCTCCAGTTGCTGAGAATGTGGCAGGGTTCCTGATCGGTAGAAAGCTCCTATCGTCAGTGTATTGCTGTTGCCTTTTCCCACAGTGACATCAAGCCAAATGGACTCCACAGACACATTTTTATCCCCACCTGCTACTTTTTGAGAACTGAATAAGCTATTCATATAGAGCATTACACCACCCCCTTTCATTGCTGGACCCCTATTGCACGAAAACATTGTATCCCTGGATCTCATAGTCCTGCAAATTATCTCCAAAATACCCTTCACTGACCCATGCCTCCGTAATGCAAACAAAATCTGGTTCCTCCTCAGCAACAATTAATTTTTTTTTAAATCCGAGTTGTTGGGGTGGCTTGAGGAGCCAGGGTTCTATTGCTAAGCAGAGCTTGTCGCGTGAACCCTGGCCCCACCACCCGATCCATGAACTCCAGCTCAACGGCAGAATTTAGACCGAAAGTTTAACGTGCCGCCAATGCACCGACACGGCCGCCCGGTTGTTCGTCCCCGGCCTTATCGGCCCAGCTGCCAACTGACACTCCCGGCCGGGGGCTAAATGCGAGCGCGCGAAGCGACTCGAACCCTGTGTTGCCAGTACGGGGGAGACCAGTGCAGGCCAGCGCTCTAACCAACTGAGCTACCGGGGCGGCATAACAATAACACTTGAACTCATCAAATTTGGACCGGATACTCGGAGCATTAAACATCATACACTTAACAAATGCTCCATAACCACCTCGGCTTTTTCATACTGAGGAGTTCTTTTATCACCAGATGCACTATCACTCTGTCTCCTTGAACTACTGCTGTCCCTATTTGCTGACTTTGAGGTTATATTGCCTTGGCTGACACTATTGGAATATTCCTGAGTTGGCAATGCAATTTCATCCCTCCCCACCCCATTTCCTAGTTTCCCTGAAGGACATGCTCATACACTTTGCCTAACACATGGACCCCCTTCTCAGAGAAGTGCAGGCCATCCCTCTGATAGAGGTCCCACGATGCATAAAACCTGCACCACTCGTATACAAAGGTGAAACCTAGCTCATGGCAGAGCTTACCTACCCTGGCGTTGGCTGCCAGTGCCCTAGAGCTCCACTCAGGGGAGGCTCTAGCCCTAGGCAAAATTGCTGTTACAATGACTATTGTCACCCCTCAAGGTGGCCAGATGCCAGCACTGTCGCAATATCTCGCTGCTGGCACCCTTTGTATCCAGCTGCCGATAAGTCGCGCGCCGTTTTTCCCCCGCTGGCAGGACATGCGTCACCATTAGCACGGCCGGGACGAATTGCCCGAGGAAGCGGCGCCGGATTAATCATCCGTAAGCGAAGAGGAGAGAGGGGCGTAGAGGGAGAGAAAGGGAGGGCTGTTGGTGCGGGTGGTGCTGGTCCAGGACGAAGCGAATGATAGTTGTTGGTGCGTGTCGTATTGGTCGAGGGCGGCTGCTGTTATTCTGTCTCTCGTTGGCCGAGGAAGTGTGCTGTTACCGTGTCCTGAGTTGGCTCAGGGCTGCTGCTGTTATTTTGACTCTCGTTTAGCGAGGAAGTGTGCTGTTGCTGTGTCCTGAGTTGGCCTCAGGCGGCTGCTGTTATTTTGACTCTTAGGCGAGGAAGTGTGCTGTTGCTGTGTCCTGAGTTGGCCTCAGGCGGCTGCTGTTATTTTGACTCTCGGCGGCGAGGAAGTGTGCTGTTGCTGTGTCCTGGGTTGGCTGAGGGCTGCTGCTGTTAGTTTGTCTTTGTTGCTCCATGTCCATATATTCCGCAACCCTGCACCTTGTGTATTACTCAGGTTCGCGTTGTCTGTGTTCCTGAGGTACCTGCAGTGTAGCTGAAGGACAGTTCCATTTGACACCTCCACCCCCCGGCATGTTTCCCATTTTATGTGTCCTATGGCCCCGAGTTGGGATACGATCATGCGTACGCCAGTGACATGCAGTTACAACAATGTATGCCATTCTAGTGCACGGTGCCTTTCAACACCGAAACTGTAATATGGATGTAAGTTGCACGGTATTGAACGATTTAGGCGCACTGCTACCAAACAAAAACATTTTCAAAGAACACCCTAGCCAAAATCAATGTATAATTGTAGGAAGCAGGTTTGATGAGCACTGGACATCTATCTGATGACCAATACTCATCATCCATCTGTATATTTTTTTCCAAGCATTAGTTGCAACAAGAAGAACTAGTTGCATCAAGACACAAGGAGCAAGTATTCCAACACATTTCAATCATCATATTCTAAACATCTATATCGGTTCTTGTATCATGGTGCCTTTCCTTTATGTGCACGTGATCAGAAGTTTCTTACAATCACAAAATAGAGCTGCGTAGTTCACTAGCCGGGCAGCGAGATGTGATAGGTCTCAGAGCCACAAGATCGCGGCCTTTTTGCATTACCTAAAGGTGGTCCCATCAACATGTTCATGCGCTAAGTGACAAGTGCGGGCTGGATTACACCGAAGTCGAGAGCTGGGCAGACGCTGTTCTGTACAACTGGGACGCTATTCTGGACTGGGCAGGCGCCCCGACGTTGACAAGGCGCCCAGGCAGCAGGCGTTCATGAAGCCAAGACAGGCGCCTCTCTGGACTAGACTGGTGCCACTCTGAACTAAGCAGACGCCTTCCTGGAGTCTGCATCAGGCAGACACTCTTCTGAACTAAGCAGGCACCCTTTTATACAAGAAATGCACCCGTCTAAGCCTAAATAACGAGGACGCCGCTCTGGATGACGATGGCGCCCCTCTGTATAATGCAAACGTCCGTCTCGATAACAAAAACGTCCCTCTGGGCTAGTCAGACACCCTTCCGAACTATGAAGGCGCCCCGCTCTGCATAACGAAAGCAGATGGGATAGGGTGCTCTGTCTAGACCAGAACAGCGCCTGTCTAGTCCAGAAAGACGTCTCTCGTGTGCTTTGGACACCCAGGCACTCCCTTTGGGTTCGCCTATGCTTTTGAAGCTATCATATCATGAAAAGACGGCCGACCCTGAAACGTTGAGCAAGACCTATTTTTCCGGTCCATTATTTTTCACTTACCGTATCTGTGTGATTTGTAGAACTTATATTAGTTTTCGCGTGTCTTTTCTCGTCCGGTGAAACCGGTAGAATTAATCACTGTGGTTACTTTCAGTCATGACTGCTTTGTAGGAAAAGTTCAGGGTTTTCGATGTGTAATTGTGATATTATGATGCACGAAATGCTAGTGAGGCCCATCAAAATGGCCACTGCCTTACCCGTTCTGTGAATATAAACAGTAAAACGCTTCATTTCACCTGTGAAAATAAACAATGCGCAGTATGGCATCGCCGCGGCAGACGAACCTTTCTGCCGTGGTATGCCGGTGCATTTCTGCGTTTCGTCGCCACGCAAACGTCTACGGCATAGCATTGCAATGTGCTTTTTAGTATCTTGCACGGCGCATCAATGTGAATGGAATCCATACCAGATCAATGGAACAATATTTGTCTTGATATCCGATAAACGATAACATGGTGTTGAACATGGGACGCTTGATGGGAGAACGACCCGATTGCAATTTGGAGACTGCGTCACAACGTAAACGCTCCAGTTCGTGGTGTTCCAGGATCGGAATTTTAGGGGTGAGTTGGGAACGCCAGGTATTCTTCAAATTTATCTGGGTCGCGCTGTGTCCCTCCTGGGAGATGAAACTCATGTCCAATGGCGCCACCAGGTGAGGGTACTGGGCACTGACGCACCTATACAAATTAGGGACGCTCCTGCAGGCCGCAGATTGGCACCCCAGCCTTTGTAGGTGCACCCCGCAGTTTGCAGAGCGGCACCCAAATTATTTCAGGGTCACCCCAGCCGTTATTGGGCACCCATGCAATCTGCAGAGAGGGTGCCATATCTGCTGTAGGGGCACCCCAGCAGCTTTAGAGGCCTTCAACCGTTGCTGAGACACCCTCAAAGAGAATAGTGTTCCAGCAATTGCAGTGTCACCCTTGTCTTGTAGGATTACTCCTGTCTAGTGCAGGGGCACCGGAATAGCAGTCATGGGGTAGGCCATCCAATCCCAGCAGCCATTGGGTCGTCCTGACCTCGCAATATGTTTTCCATTTTAATCTCATTAATTTCCTCACGTGCTCTTAATCTGTGTTCAAAGGAAGCCGTTCACGGCATCGCTTCCGCTGGCGGAACGCAGGCAGCACCGTTTCATGGCCTACTGCAGCATTTCAAATTCCAACGTTCTCAGTCTCACGGCCAGATCGCTCGTTTCATTTCGATATTTACCAATCTTCGCCGCAACGTTTCTCCTGCAGTAATTGCAATATTTGTTCAGAGAGAGAGAGAGAGAGAGAGAGAGAGTGGTGTGTGGCGATATTGGGCTTAACGTTCGCCTCGCGCCGTGGCCGCCACTCGCCATCCGTCCCGTGCGGAGGATGGATCAGATCCGTGGTTCGCATCCCGGCGTCTGGCGTTCAGTGTCGGGAAGGGAGGTTGGCTGGCTCACTGCTTGGGCTTAGGGGCGCATCGACTGTGTCGTTCACATAGCGTCCACAGGGAGCGAGGGCAGTTTTTTAAAATTGTTATTAACAATGCAGTTTTGTGGTTTTTCCATCGTGCTGAGGCTATGATATGCAAATATGGTGATGCCTTTTGGGGGTTTTGGTGCATAGCAAGCTGGAGCTGAGCGGAAAGAATAGTGCTTGGCGATAATCAACCTCGGGGGGCCTTTTCGTTTGTTTGCGGGCGGTTGGAGGCATGACGTTTGTTTATATTTTAACTGGTTTTGAATTTCACCTCCATCCCTTTGGTTTTCCCCAACCAGGTGCTGTGCCTCCGAAGTGTCGAATCATTTTTGAAAAAAAAACCTTTTTCCTCAGCATAGGTGCCCTGCATGCCAATTTTCCCACCCCATGATTAATGGGCGCTGTATGACCGAAGCAGTCGATGCGCCCCTAAGCCCAAATAACCAACCAACCACCCCATGATTATTCATTACAAACCTGGGGGTGCTAACAGTCCGGGCTCTGATATATGGCGGCGCCCATGGTTAGAATAGGTAAGGATTTGGTGACCGTTGTTATTTGGACATTCTAAGCGACAAATACCAGGCGTATTTGTAATTAAAAACTCAGTACTTAGTATGCCACCTCATCGGCGGGGACGGCTGCTTTCAGCAAGTCGCCTGCATCCAAAGCTCCCGATCTGTCGAGCCGATGGGGCCCCGCTGCTTCCAGCACTTGCTTCTCGTCACCTGAATCGTCAGCTTCCGGTCCGCCGAGCCGATCGAGCCACCGTTACTTTCTGGTTCGCCGCACGCGGAAGGCCCGAAATAGCAAGCCCTGCCTAGCCGGAACGTGCCCGCTCGGCTGCCGCCGTCACGTGTGTAAACAGGCCACGCACCGACCACATCACACACGGCCTGTGTTGTGACTCACAACACGGCCTGTGGTGTGGCTCACAACACGGCCTGTGGTGTGGCTCACAACACGGCCTATGGTGTGGCTCACAACACGGCCTGTGGTGTGGCTCACAACATGGTATGTGGTGTGGCTCACAACACAGCCTGTGGTGTAGCTCACAACACGGCCTGTGGTGTGGCTCACAACACGGCCTGTGGTGTGGCTCACAACACGGCCTGTGGTGGCTCACAACATGATGTGGTGTGGCTCACAACACGGCCTGTGGTGTGGCTCACAACACGGCCTGTGGTGTGGCTCACAACACGGTATGTGGTGCGGCTCACAACACGGCCTGTGGTGCGGCTCACAACACGGCCTGTGGTGCGGCTCACAACATGGTATGTGGTGCGGCTCACAACATGGTACCTGTGGTGTGGCTCACAACACGGCCTGTGGTGCGGCTCACAACACGGCCTGTGGTGCGGCTCACAACACGGCCTGTGGTGCGGCTCACAACACGGCCTGTGGTGTGGCTCACAACACGGCCTGTGGTGCGGCTCACAACACGGCCTGTGGTGCGGCTTACAACACGACCTGCGGTGTGGGTCACAACATGGCTTGTGGTGTGGTTCGCAACACTGGTTGCAGTATACCAGATCACGACTCTCGGTGTCTGCCAATGATGCTCTAACACTGATGGGCCACACCTGAGTGAGCTGTGGGTGACTGAGAGCCCAGCTGCTGGCCTCTCGGCCATGTTTTTCCGAGTTGTAATTAATCGCCGAGTGAGCGGCGAGCCACCTTTGCCTCAGCTGCTGATCACCTCCGACCCAACTGTGGACCACCCAACCCAAACATCCGGTAATCTAAAGTGTCTCGGCCGGTGTCCTGAGGTATCTCGGCCGGTGTCCTGAGGTGTCTCGGCCGGTGTCCTGAGGTGTCTCGGCCGGTGCCCTGAGGCGTTTTAACCTGTGTACTGAGGTGCCTGGGCTGGTGTCCTGAGGCGTTTTAACCTGTGTACTGAGGTGTCTAGGCCGGTATCCTGAGGTTCCTCGCCTAGTGTCCTGAGGTGTCTCGGCTGGTGTCCTGAGGTGTCTCGCCCGGCATCCTGAAGAGTCTCGGCCGGTGCCCTGAGGCGTTTTAGCCCGTGTCCTGAGGTGGTCTCGGCCGGTACTATTCCTTGGCCGAAAACCTTAGGTATCTCGGCCTACTAGTCCTGAATGTAGGTGCTTATCCTGCAGTCCTGAGGCGTTTTACCGGTGTCCTGAGGTGTCTCGGCCGGTATCCTGAGGTGCCTTGGCAGGTGCTCTGAGGCGTTTTAACCTGTGTCCTGAGGTGTCTCGGCCGGTATCCTGAGGTGTGTCGGCCGGTATCCTGAGGTGTGTCGGCCGGTATCCTGAGGTGTGTCGGCCGGTATCCTGAGGTGTGTCGGCCGGTATCCTGAGGTGTGTCGGCCGGTATCCTGAGGTTTCGCCGTATCCTGAAGTTGTGTCGGCCGGTATCCTGAGGTGTGTCGGCCGGTATCCTGAGGGTTTCGGCAGTGTCCTGAGGTGTCTCGGCCGGTATCCTGAGGTGTCTCGGCTTGGTATCCTGAGGTGTTCGGCCGGTATCCTGAGGTCTATTGTTCGGCCGGTATCCTGAGGTGTGTCGGCCGGTATCCTGAGGTGTGTCGGCCGGTATCCTGAGGTGTTTTGGCTGGTTCCTCGAAGCATCTCGGCATACCCGACGGCCGGAACTTGACGGACACGCTTTCCGGGCCCGCCGGCGTGCAATGACTAGATCAGAGGGAAGTCCCCCAGCCACCGCGTGTGGGTATCCGTCAGCCCTCTGATCCTGTATCACGCTTCAGGAAACGTCCGCCAGCATTTCCATTAGTATGCGGTCAATAATGCGATGTTCGTGACAGCGAGTAATTCTTATTAGGTCCATAATGAAATGGTATGCGATTACGCGCCTTACTATGTTTACATTAGCATAATCGCTTCCACCGGTTTGCTCTGTAATTTCATCAAAACATCATTCGTCTCTTAGGAACAATTATCTGATGTGGTTTTGCTGGGATTATATTGGTAATTATGATCGGTAATTATTATGATTATTTTGTTAGGAGCCTTAATGTATTTCGCAAGTATTTGCTCATAGGAAAGAAAATATCATCTGGTCAGCAAGTTCATATAATAAACTGAGTAACTTAGTGAGACACGCCCCTGCATCCCCGCGCCGCGTCCTGTTCTCTGCAGCGCTTCTGGAGTTACTGCATTGTCGTCCCGCTGCATAACTGTGGCTTCGGCTGACATGCAGTACTGACATGCAGTAGGTCGGTCAACACCGCCGTCGTCTGTCGGGACGGCCTCCCCCAGCCGGTACACACCACTGTAGGGACGGCCCCCCAGCCGGTACACACCACTGTAGGGATGGCCTCACCCAGCCGGTACACACCACCGTCGGGACGGCCTCCCCCAGCCGGTACACACCACTGTCGGGACGGCCTCCCCCAGCCGGTACACACCACCGTCGTCTGTCGGGACGCCCCCCACCAGCCGGCCACTGTGGGACGGCCCCCAGCCGGTACACACCACTGTGGGATGGCCTCCCAGCCGGTACACACCACTGTGGGACGGCCTCCCCAGCCGGTACACACCTGTCGGGACGGCTCCCCAGCCGGTACACACCGCTGTCGGGACGGCTTCCCCGGTACACACTGTCGGGACGCCCCCCAGCCGGTACACACCACCGTCGTCGGGACGCCCCCTCCCGGCCGGCGCGGACCGCCGGTCGTGTGTGGACGGCCTCCCCCAGCCGGTACACACCACTGTCGGGACGGCCTCCCCCAGCCGGTACACACCACCGTCGTCTGTCGGGACGGCCTCCCCCAGCCGGTACACACCACTGTCGGGACGGCCTCCCCCAGCCGGTACACACCACCGTCGTCTGTCGGGACGGCCTCCCCCAGCCGGTACACACCACTGTCGGGACGGCTTCCCCAGCCGGTACACACCTCCCGGCGGCCCCCGCCGGCGTGCATGTTTTGGTGGGCGAGCGGGCGGACACTGTCCTGCTGCCATCCAACGCGACTGACGTTGTACCTCTTGGACATACTACTGTACACTGTGTCTGTGGGACTGAGTACTTGCCGCTGCGCAATGTAGGAGTGAATACTGGCCGTCGCGCCATGTGGGGGTGGATACTGGCCGCTGCGCTATGTAGGGGTGGATACTGGCCGCTGCACCTTGTGTGGGATGGTGCTGGCCGCTATTCTTTGTGGGCGATGGTGCTGGCCGCTGTTCTCTGGCGATGGACCACTCCCACCGTGGTGCTGGCCGCTGTTCTCTGACGATGGACCACTCCCACCGTGGTGCTGGCCGCTGTTCTCTGGCGATGTGACCACTCCCACCGTGGTGCTGGCCGCTGTTCTCTGGCGATGGACCACTCCCACCGTGGCGCTGGCCGCTGTTCTCTGGCGATGGACCACTCCCACCGTGGTGCTGGCCGCTGTTCTCTGGCGATGGACCACTCCCACCGTGGTGCTGGCCGCTGTTCTCTGGCGATGGACCACTCCCACCGTGGTGCTGGCCGCTGTTCTCTGGCGATGGACCACTCCCACCGTGGCGCGGCCGCATCTGAGTGACCATGCGTGGTATCTGCCGGAGTTCGGCCCGTCTAGACATTAATCTTACCTATGTGATTGATGTTCATGAACTTCGGAAATAAAAATCGGCGTTCCGAGAGGAATGAATGAGTAAAGGAATGAAATAATTCATCATGACACTCGGGCAATACATTGTAGCGAAGGTGACGTGAAGATGCGTACATATCAGTAAATGTTCATGATCACAGTCAATTCTTGGCAGTGGTTTCTTCAGTTTATGGCTTCGTATCGACGCCGCTCCCGGTATCGTGCCATTCCGCGTGCAGCCAGCAGAACTGCCCGTCTGGCAGGAGCTTCACCAGGTCATAGTGTCCTGTCGACGCCGCGCCAGATATTGTGCCATCCTACGTTCAGCCAGCAGAACTGGCTGTCCTGCAGGGGCTTCATCAGGTCATAGCGTCCTGTCGACGCGGCGCCCGGTATTGTGCCATTCCGCGTGCAGCCAGTGCAGCTGCTGGTCTACAGTCGATTGGCGTCCGCCGGAGATTACGTCGGTCCCTGCTGTGTCGGGCGGCGTCCAATTGAAAATCTGCCAGCCTATTTGCATAAGCCACTGCATGCGGGCTGTGATTAGGTGCCACCCGCCTGAAGCGATCGGTTGATTTGCTGTGGGTGAGATGGCGCGCTCGACGGTGGCGGGGCGGTGCTGTCCCGAGGGTGGATGGGCTCTGGTGCCTCGTGTAGACAGTGGTGTCTCCAGGGTGGGTGGACCCTGCTGGCTCAGGAACGACTTGTGGTCCCGGCGGAAGGACTGGTGAGCCGCGGGGCGCCCTGTGGTGGTCCGGCGAACACCTGACGTGGTCACGGAGACGGCTCGCGGTAGTCCGGGGATGTCCTGTAGTGCTTCGGGAGACGTCCGTGGTGGGCTGGGGGCGCACAAGTGGTTTGGGGACGCCCTCGAATGGTCTGAGGACGTTCTGTGGTGGTCCTGGGACGTCCTGTGGTGGTCCTGGGACGTCTGTGGTGGTCCTGGGACGTCTGTGGTGGTCCTGGGACGTCCTGTGGTGGTCCTGGGACGTCCTGTGGTGGTCCTGGGACGTCCTGTGGTGGTCCTGGGACGTCCTGTGGTGGTCCTGGGACGTCCGTGGTGGTCCTGGGACGTCCTGTGGTGGTCCTGGGACGTCCTGTGGTGGTCCTGGGACGTCCTGTGGTGGTCCTGGGACGTCCTGTGGTGGTCCTGGGACGTCCTGTGGTGGTCCTGGGACGCACTCTAGCAGTCCGAGGACGTACTGTGGTGGTCCGAATGGAGTCGCTTTTCTGAAAATCATGGAGACGTCAATACATATATATGTATATATATATATACATATATATATATATATATATATATATATATATATATATATATATATATATATATATATATATATATATGTTTCTAAAGTAGCTCGTGACCATAAATTCCTGATTAAAATTATACCCGAAAGCCACGCGTCTAGCATCGTATTCCGGTCCTTATCAACACCAAATTGCTTTTTGCGACGGAAATATTATAACTGACTGAAAGTGTAGTGGATGCGTTTAATTGGCCGTTAAAAGGGTTCTCACAAAGCTGGCAACTCGATAAAGGAAGAGCATGTGCCAGAGTTTCTAAACAAGTATTATCACATTCTTCTCAAGAATAACAGAAAACATGTGCGGGACGAAGCGTAGCGGGATACAGCCAGGTCGATACATTAGTTATATCATTTACCAATAACCACGAGTGCATTTTCGGGAAGACCAAGGGGCGTTCCGTGCTATCCATATTTCACTTGCCCAACTCCGAGCTATAGGATAGGTGTATACCGGTATCGGCAACTGACAATCACAACTCAACACCAATGATGCATCGGCGACGATGGCTGACTATAGCACCGGCTGGGATGGGTGGATGTACGACCGGTAGATGGATGTCAATCCCTAGCAATCCCAGCTCAACACAAGACGTACCGATACCAACCCCTAACCCATAACAGTCCCAGCTCAACATAGAGGACATACCGGTGTCAACACATAACAATACCAGCTCAACACAGAGGGTATTCCGGTGTTGGCAGATGGCAACCCCAGCTTTACACGGAGGGTATGGTGTTGACAGCTGGAATTCCCAGTTCAACACAGATGATACGCCGGTGTTGACAGCTGGCAATCATGACCCGACACAGACGAAGCACGGACCGCGGGCTGCCGTTGAGAGGTGGCCAGCCGCTGTTGTGACGAGACCTCGGACGAGCCGACATGTCCATGTCAGTGGCGTTTCGGCTGCCGGGGGCTTGAAACGATGCGACCCGTCATAACTGATGGAAGGTGGTGCTCAGTGCCAAGCATCATCGGGGACCTGTCAACGGCTGTAAACAAATCATGGCCTGCTTTTTCTTTGATTTACATCAGGCATGTTTTAGGGTGCATGGAACATTATGCATGGTGAAACGGAATTTGTCTGCACCACAGCAGAAGTACGTCATTCTTGTTACTTGCGGTGAAACAGGCTCTCGTATTTTAAATATTTCTCCGTATCGTTGCTGTCGTTCTTCCTTGACAATATAATGGTCGTATGATTTGCGGACGCCATGGAACTCGAATCATTTTACCGTAAGAGCTACATTCGTTATCTATTGAAGTTCGCGACTTCCTCACGCATAAATCACAGTATTCATCACTTACGTACCACACAGCCGCTTGGTCCACAGTGACTCGCTATCACCCCCGCCTGCCGTGGTGGTCTGTATTTCCCGCTAGTGTCCAGTGGGCCGTTATCACCCCCGCCTGCTGTGGTAGTCTGTATTTCCCGCTAGTGTCCAGTGGGCCGTTATCACCCCCGCCTGCCGTGGTAGTCTGTGTTTCCCGCTAGTGTCCAGTGGGCCGTTATAACCCCGCCTGCCGTCGTGGTCTGTGTTTCCCGTTAGTGTCCAGTGGGCCGTTATCACCCCCGCCCGCCGCGGTAGTCTGTATTTCCCGCTAGTGTCCAGTGGGCCGTTATCACCCCGCCTGCCGTCGTGGTCTGTGTTTCCCGCTAGTGTCCAGTGGGCCGTTATCACCCCGCCTGCCGTCGTGGTCTGTGTTTCCCGCCAGTGTCCAGTGGGCCGTTATAACCCCGCCTGCCGTCGTGGTCTGTGTTTCCTGTTAGTGTCCAGTGGGCCGTTATCACCCCCGCCTGCCGTGGTAGTCTGTGTTTCCCGCTAGTGTCCAGTGGGCCGTTATCACCCCCGCCTGCCGTCGTGGTCTGTGTTTCCCGCTGGTGTCCAGTGGGCCGTTATCACCCCCGCCTGCTGTGGTAGCCTGTGTTTCCCGCTGGTGTCCAGTGGGCCATTTTCATACCCTTCCGCGCCCGCTCGTCGCTCAGTGGCTCTGCCGTTTTTTTTTTGTGATCACAATTTTTACTGAGCTGCGAAATTAAATGAAATAAACGCCGTCGTAAATCGTCCCGGCAACATCCTGACCGGGGCGAGCTGCGCCAACAAAAAAAATCAAATCTGAGCGCCTCGGAGCGCCGCATCCTTGGCGCAACAGCAGCCTGCATGCTTGTATTAGAGGTCTGGCAGCTGGCAGGGCGCAAAGGCCTGCTCTTGTATTAGGGTTGGCAGCTGGCAGGGCGCAACAGCAGCCTGCATGCTTGTATTAGAGGTCTGGCAGCTGGCAGGGGCGCAACAGCAGCCTGCATGCTTGTATTAGAGGTCTGGCAGCTGGCAGGGGCGCAACAGCAGCCTGCATGCTTGTATTAGAGGTCTGGCAGCTGGCAGGGGCGCAACAGCAGCCTGCATGCTTGTATTAGAAGTCTGGCATCTGGCAGGGGCACAATAGCAGCGTGCGTGCTTGTATTGGAAGTCGAGCAGCTGGCATGGCGCAATGGTAGCGTGTATGCTTATATTAAAAATCTGGCAGCGGGCAGGAAGCGGCGACTTCTACATGCTGTGAACCACTCGAATGCACGCCGCGGATGCAAATGTGAGAAATGGGTACCAGATGTCCACCCAGCAGCACGTTCATCAGCGGTGCCCAAGTTGTTGATGCTTGTGTATCGCACCCGTCATCACACCATCACTCATCACTCATCACCACACCATCGTCCATCGTTACACTGTGGCCTATCGCACCCTCGCCCATCATCATACCATCACCCATCATCACACCATAGTCCATCATCAGACTATCGCCCATCATCACCATCGCACATCGTCGAGCCATCGCCAATCATCACACTATCGTCCATCATCACACCATAGCTCATCATCCCCATTGCCCACCATCACACCATCGCCCATCATCCCCATCGCCAACCATCACATCATCGCCAATCATCACACTACTGCCATCATCACACCATCGCCCATCATCACACTACTGCCCATCATCACACCATCGCCCATCATCACACCATCGCCCATCATCACACCATCGCCAATCATCACACCATCGCCCATCATCACACCATCGCCCATCATCACACCATCGCCCATCATCACACCATCGCCCATCATCACACTACTGCCCATCATCACACCATCGCCCATCATCACACCATCGCCCATCATCACACTACTGCCAATCATCACACCATCGCCCGGCCGTGAGGTGTGCCGCGACGGAACGATGGACGCACCACGGATTGTCCGACTTCCGTTTTCAATTTGTCAGAACGCCGCTGTTCCGCGTTAACGTGATTATTTGTTGACTGTCTAGTTCGATTGAAGGCCCTCGCGTGCGCCGGCGAACAAATCGACTCAATCATTGCGAGTGCTCGAGTGCTGAGTGCGGAACAGAGGGTGGCGGCGTGCTGCTGACTGCCGCTGGGGGGCACGCGTGTTCGGGTGGCGGCGGTTGATAAAGACCCGCCACGGCTGCTGGGCCCGCGTGCCGACGGGGCCAGCAGGCGTCACCGCCGGACTGGGCCAGCACGTAATCAGATCGGCTCGTGGGCGATGCGTTACGTGGGGAGCGGAGATCGCAGGATATTGCATTCCGAACCATATTGTTAGATATATAAGAGAGCTTGCTGTTGGAAAATATGCCGTGATTTTGGAAGGGGAGGGGGCTGGAGGTGGGCATCTCATTAGTCTCCTTGAATGTGAAGTCCCGTATGCGGGATCTCGGTTTACTTTTGTTTTTGACATCTAAAATACACGTTCTCTTGTTCTTCGACTGGGTGGAAGTGATCATCTTCAATCACGTCGTTGGCGTTTGTGTCGCACCTTGTGAAGCGCCTGCTCGCCAGCGTGTGTTGCATACATACATGCATACATTGCATTGTGTTGTGTCCACTGTACATACAACCACCTTTGGCCAGCTATGGGGTGTAATGGCCGCCCAAGGTACTGCCACCTCGACCCACAAAGGGGTCGCTATAGCTCAGTCGGAATGGCGTTCGACTCCTTGATCGTAAAATCGTGGACTCAAATCCAACATCCGGCGGATTTATCGAGTCCATCCGCGTCCAATCGGCGTGGGAGATTGGCGACGCCATGTCACCTAACAGTTGAATGCCTCGTAAGATAATCTAAGGCTGTCTTCTCTTTCACCTGGGGCGACGTATGGAGTGCTGCGGCCGCCTATGGTGCTGCCACCTCCCTCGATGTTGCCACCTCCCATGATGCTGCCCCTTCCCATGATGTTGCCACACGTCATGATGCTGCCACTTCCCATGATGCTGCCACATGCCATGATGCTGCTACATGCCATGCTGCTGCCACCTTCCACGGTGCTGCCACCTCCCACGGTACTGCCACATGCCATGATGCTGCCACATGCCATGATGCTGCCACCTCACATGGTGCTGCCACCTCCCATGACGCTGCCACAACATTTAGGTCCGCGGTTACGGCCACGGACAGGGCCCTGATTAGCTCGCGTCAGGCTTGTCAGCGCGCCAGCTTAAAGGCATGACGGCTGCCTGTTTTATCTTCAGCCGCCGCTAGCGTGCTGGCTATGCCTAGTGTGTGCCTCTCGCTACGAAGCTCCGGATTGGGTGATTTTCTTTGGCAGTGATCATCCGTCTCACTTTCGTGTTCAACAGGCGACAGTTTCCGGCTAGCTTCAACAATCAATGATCGCTACGGCGGCGGTTGGTCCCCAGGCTTGTCGGCAATGTCGCGCTTCAGCCTGCAGATTTGGCCGCAGTTGTGTTCCGGAATAGCCGACCGCTGTTGCTCAACGTCCGTGTCGCCGGTGGCGGCGGCGGCGGCGGCGGCGGCGGCGTGGTTCTGCGTGCCGTTCGACTCGGCTCGTGCGGCGGAAAGCTGTGGCTGTTGGCGATAGCGTGGCTAAGCAGCTGCGCGGAGCTGACTGGCATCTGCAGCTGGTGTGTGGCAGTTGGTGGGGAAGCTGGCTCGCGCGTGAGGGCCGCTGGGGAAGATGTGCTCGTGACAGTGGAGACCCTCGCTCGCGCGTGAGTGCCGCTGGGGACGCTGGCTCGCGCGTGAGTGCCGCTGGGGACGCTGGCTCGCGCGTGAGGCCTCCGGGGAAGATATGCTCGTGACAGTGGGAACCCTCGCTCGCATGACAATTAGCGGATACCCTCGCTCGCATGGGAGTTGGTGGAGACCCTCGTTCGTATGGCAGTTCGTGGGAACCCTCGCTCGCGCGTTAGTGCCGCTAGAGAAGTGTTCGCAAGTGAGCTCACGATATGCTGGTGCAGGACAACAGAGGCCCGTCGTGAGTGTCACCTGAACAAGAGATGGTCGCAAATGACAAGTCAGACCGGTGCCGGCATATATTTGTGGCGTTGATGTTAACTGCTATATTTATGCGATTACCTCCGCTGTACTTTTGCATCGAACGAGTGCTTCAATGTCCATGGTTAACTATAATTGATTTGTCTAACAGCTATTAAATGCTGTGATTGTCAGGTTTCTTTCTTTCAAATTGAAGCGAACTGATGAGGGAACTGATATAAGACAAATGGCACGATTGGGCACCCAGTTTCAGTGTGGCCGACACACGTTTTCAATGGGCGTTTTCAGTATACTTTGCCCATAGCCATAGGGGACGAGTATTCTAGGGGTAGGTTGCCCGTCTCACAATCGAAAGGTTGAGGGTTGGAGTCTCACCTGTCGCCACTCTTCGCCCGCGGCCAATCGGTGTGAGAGATTGGCGACACTACATGACTCAACGGTCGATGTGTCATAAAACCTATAACCAATTGTCCATAGCCATATTATTTTATCGGAACAATCATATAATATTATTATGCCGCACACGACTTCGTGAGAATTTCTGACTTAATAATATGTAAAATACTTTGAAGCGCTCTCTGCAGCTGTCGTCTGAGATGTTTGGCACCGCACCCTAACGCTGCCTATTTTACCCCCGAAACTCCACCTCCCTCACCTCTTCCCGTCGCTCCAAACCGCCCAAGCTGCCCTTCACCCCACCATCTCCACCCCTTCTTACTACCTCTCATGGGCGTCGGTAGCTCAGTGGTTAATATGAGCGTCTGGCACGCCGTATCGTATCGTACGGGGTATCGTGCGGGATTCGATTCTTCGCGATTCCTACCAGGGTGAGAGGCAGGCGACGCCATATGGCCTCAGCCACTGTGTGCGGCGTGAGGTCACAATCCAATCACTATCTCTCACCACTCCACCACTTCCCATCACTCCCCACCATTATCTCCCACTTCTCGCCTCCCCCGCCGTTCCTCTCTGCTCCCCTCCGTTCCTCTCTGCTCCCTTCCATCCCTCTGCTCCCCGCCGTTTCTCGCTGCTCCCCGCCGTTTTTCGCTGCTCCCCGTCGTTCCTCGCTGCTCCCCGCCGTTCCTCGCTCTCCCCGCCGTTCTTCGCTGCTCCCCGCCGTTCCTCGCTGCTCCCCACCGTTCCTCGCTGCTCCCCACAGCTCTCAACCATTATCGGCTGTTCCCCGCCAGCGGCGCCGATAACGACGCACAGCCGGCCGTTTATTTCCACCATGGCATACGATTTCATCCCGGGGAATGGTGTCGACGCGGATAAATGCCGAAACTTGGCGGAGCCGATGACACTGACACGAGAGACTCGTGCGCGAGACGCCCTGGCCCTCTGGGACTGGCCAAATGGCACCTTAGGGAGGGGGGGCGACTACCGGAGGTGCTGGCGCTCGGTCGGGTCGCCACAGTCGGGGCCGACTTTACTGGTGCCGTGTGTGCTCTGTCTGGGCAGAAGGTCGTGGTCGTCAGGGAGGGTGACGACCGGAGGTGCCGTGTGTGCTCTGTCTGGGCAGAAGGTCGTGGTCGTCAGGGAGGGTGACGACCGGAGGTGCCGTGTGTGCTCTGTCTGGGCAGAAGGTCGTGGTCGTCAGGGAGGGGTGACGACCGGAGGTGCCGTGTGTGCTCTGTCTGGGCAGAAGGTCGTGGTCGTCAGGGAGGGTGACGACCGGAGGTGCCGTGTGTGCTCTGTCTGGGCAGAAGGTCGTGGTCGCCAGGGAGGGTGACGACCGGAGGTGCCGTGTGTGCTCTGTCTGGGCAGAAGGTCGTGGTCGCCAGGGAGGGTGACGACCGGAGGTGCCGTGTGTGCTCTGTCTGGGCAGAAGGTCGTGGTCGCCAGGGAGGGTGACGACCGGAGGTGCCGTGTGTGCTCTGTCTGGGCAGAAGGTCGTGGTCGAGCGGCCATCACAGGACTGTATCGTATGCCATGGCAGAAGAACACGTGGCTCAGCAGCGTGTGCTGGAAGTGCTGCGGAGACGCGCATCGCTGTCGCGCCTTCAGCTGTTTTCCTTTGGTCGGGAATGCGATATCACAGTTGTTGGTTGGTTATCTGTTTTACGACACATCGACCGTTGAGTCATGTAGCGTCGCCAATCTCTCGCGCCGATTGGTCGCGGGCGAAGAGTAGCGACAGGTGAGACTCGAACTCACAACCTTTCGATTGTGAGACGAGCAACTTACGCCTAGGCTACTCGTCCCCGCGATATCACAGTGATCCGGCCTACGGTTCCAGCCTAATAAGCCTTATTCCCATTTCCACCTATATCTTTAAATCGTTTTCTTTAATCCTCTATTGACTCTCCCTAGGTCAATTGATCTGATAACTCCGTTCGCGACATTTTGATCTATTTTTCTTCTGGTGTTTATAAGCCAGAAAAAGCTACAGGCATATATCATGTAATTCGGTGATGTACGAGGTGACATTGGCTTTGGCCTTGAGTTAGAATAAGCATTGGTATATTGCAACCAGCATGAAGACCTGGGTCATACCTAGCCATGCCATCACGTCATGTGTGTGCTTGTATTTCTGCCTTTTGCGTTGGTAACGTTAGTGGCTGTCGTCAAAGTTATGAAATGTTTTTGTGTCTGGTGTGACCTGTGACGTCATTCATTGTTTTTTTTTGTCCTGGAAGACCCACGCGTTTGGATATTATTGTTGAGCAGATCAGTGCTTCGATTAGAACCAGTTATATATGGGAGAGAAGTAGATTTCGTATAATTATTCAATATTTTCTTTACTTTTCGTAGATTTAACGTTAACCATGCTCCCGAAGGACAACAAAATCCACACACTTCGAGCATACAAGAGATCCATGCTTGCATATCGACAACTTCAGACTAATCACTCGGTTCTGTGCTGAGATGGGGCTCGGAAGGGGGCGTTGACTCCCCTCCCCTCAGTCAATGGTGTGCCGATATCGTTGTCAACATGTTTACAGTCGTGGGCTCCAGCTTAGATGGCTGTGAGGGATGGTGGTGGACACACGTATCTGTAATGTTTTGGTTTTGTTTGTTGTCCCCCATATGGCATTTGCTAGTAAATTGGAGTGTGGAGTCTAACTGGTAGCGGTGGATACAGAAGGCAAGACAATTATATCTTGGGATGGGCATCATTAAACAATGTAGCTATCATGCAAAATGTATGAGGTATCTCATGGTGCATTTCAAGCGAATTTGAACGCATTGCGTGATTAGGGGTATTTTCTGTAATTACTCTTCTAAGGTAGATGTAAATTGAGTTGAAGTTGGGTGTTTAGGTGCAGCGGGAAATGTCTGGGAGAAATAACTCCCTCTGTCTTCCTTTGAATCCGCCAGTGGGAGCTCGTACATATGCCGCTTTCATGGAAGCGTCTACCATGCAGATGATGGAGCGGACCGTTTGGTACTGCCACCGGAGTGGGTATGTCATAAGTTCTCTGCGAGTCACTTGTCTCCTGCAATCCCTGCTGTAATTTCCTGTCTCAGGAGAGCAGTTTCCAAACTGCTCCGCCAGTGAATCCCCATCAGCAGTCGTGGTGGAGATTGATGGAGATGGTCGCCGGGGTTGGCATGGATTTAAAGATAAAGCAGGGTCTTTCGACTGGCATTGGCTCATTTCCATATTCGCAGTCGTGTGCGCCTCAAACCTCACGTGCTGCAAAAGGAAAAGACAATGCAAGAGCGATGCCGCGCTATTTATGGGAAGGGGACACAAGGGACTTTTCGACCGATGTTCACCATTCACCTCCGCAGGAAAGATGCTTACTTTTCAGCAGTTCTTGCGGATGTCTGCTCACCATTCCTCGACGCTTATAAAGGAATGGCATTGCTGTCGCTGCTCCATTGGCGTACTCAGTATCTATGTCAGTACTTATACCTCCGACGATCCAAACCTGTTAGTTTTAGTTGACTATGGATCCCGAAACCTCACCAAGTATAATGTCATGCGCCCCTAAACCCCAATAAACAAACAAGTATAATGTCACAAGGATATTTTCTCAAAGCAGCATGTTTTTTGTAAAATTGAGTTGGTTGCTCTGTATCACCTTAAGATAAACTTTACTGTGGACTTTATGTTATTTAAAATTAATGAAAGATGCCTGTATCTAACTAGAACATTTTGCATGATGATTTGTACCATTTGATACTCTTTGTGTACTAAAGCCACAACTCATATTTAGATGCTACCTGCAACCATGGGACTGAGCTGTATCATACCGTTATGGTACTTGTAAGGCCTCTAAGTCAGATATGCTACACAACCTGATTTCCTGATAAATTGTTTGGGAAAGAGAGGTTAGAACAGTTAAACCATTTAGTATCTTAATAACTTCATAACTAACTAATCTTATAATGATAATGATTAACTATTTATATACTTTAAATAGATCATTGTTTAGGTTGAATTATTAACTAAAAAAAAAGAAAAAAAAAAAAAAAATAGAGATACTATCACCCATCCATTCCTTGGATTTCTGTGGTCCAAAGTTGTACCAGAAAGCTAATTTACGTCTGACGGTGCAGGAGCTACAGACCGTTGAAGAAAACCACACTACGTGGCCTGTCGGTACCGCCCGAGACTATGATTGGAGAACCATTGGTCGGATCGGCCTACAATGTGCACAGGCGAATTGGCAGCGCCTGTTTACCCGTTCAGATAATTTTGATCGAAATGTGAGAGATGAGGGCTTCATTTGGACCGTGTGAGGTCGATCTGTCGATCTGTCGATATGTCGATCTGTCGTGGGCTGTCGCTCTGTCGAGCCGTCCATCCGTCGATCCGTCGATCTGTCGATCTGTCGATATGTCGATCTGTCGATATGTCCATCTGTCCATATGTCTATCTGTCGTGGGCTGTCGGTCTGTCGATATGTCGATCTGTCGTGGGCTGTCGGTCTATCGGTCTGTCGGTCTGTCGATCTGTCGATCTGTCGTGGGCTGACGGCTGCCAGCCGGCATGGAGCGCCGCTATGTTGGATTGCTGAGATGATCGGGCCCAGGTACTGTTGCCAGCAGCGGCGCACACCGACACGCCTGGACTATGTCCGGTCAGGCAGCTGGTTAGGCAGCTCGTTAGGCAGCTGGGTCAGGCAGCTGGGTCAGCGTCTGCAGCTGGGGACGAGCCGCGCTCGTCCGTTCAGAGATCGACCCGGCATGGCGGCACTGCCAGGCATGAAGCCGACGGAGGCGAGCCGCCTGTAGTCACTTCAGACCTGGGTCACGGCACATTGATGTGGCGAGAAGCCGACGGAGACGAGCCGTCTGTTGTCACTTCAGACCTGGGTCACGGCACCCGGTGAAAAGCCGACGGAAACAACCCACCTCCATACACTTTTTTTCCTTGGATTTGTTTTGGGAAAGTTTTTTGTCACGGCACACTGATGTGGCGAGAAGCCGACGGAGACGAGCCGTCTGTTGTCACTTCAGACCTGGGTCACGACGCGGTGGCCGGTGAGCGGCGTGGGCTAAGGCTTTGAGAGAAAAGAGAGTCTGATGTCTGGAACACAGAAGCCACACATAAAAGCATTATCATAAAACTGCCCCAATGAGATGCCATGACTGCCCAACTGCCACAATGTGTGACATCGACAGATCGATAAATTTCGCACATCGATATTTGGTGGGCAGGCAATCGGCATGCACTGCTAGACTGACTCGTCAGCTAGAGGGTGCTGGCATCGATGGTGTCATCAATGTCCGGTAATTGTGCTACATCACGGTGGGACGCAAACCCCGAAATCAGTGCGTGGTCGGACCAGATTGCGCGCAGAATTGCCGAACTCTCGCAAGTTTTGGCGGAAAGTAGTCTCCATTGTGCTGAGCGGCACACCGTGGTGGCCTCCCGACCGGATGAATTCTCCTCTTTGGCCGCCAAAGTCGGCCATAAAAGACTCACCACTTATCATGGATAAGAGTCGACGCTCACTGCCGACTGTTCGTGGACGTGCTTGGAAAACTGAGTGACCACTTCACTCAGCTGAATAAGCTGGCCGGCCGACCGGACGGGTGACCCTCCGCCGTCGCCACCGGCACTGACCTGCCGGATATGTGACCCACCGCCGCCGGCACTGACCGAGGCGTCTGACTGGCCGAACGGGTGACCCGCCGCCGTCGCCGCCGGCAGAGGCCCCGGTCAGTCGGGGCATCCTGGGCAGCTGGTGAAGTCTGCAGCCCAATAGTGTGAAGTACGAGATCAGTGCGTGCTGACTGATATATGTGACTGATGAGATCAGTGATGTTCAGGAGGGGGGGGGGGTATGAAGCGGCACGTGGAAGGCCGGTCACGCGTGCTGCCCCGTGTCCGAACACCGTCCCGGGCGGACACCAACATGAATACTCCTGGCACTACAGAGACTGCACTCAGCGTGTAAGTCACGCTCTCTTACAGGGAGTAAGGCTAGCAATCATACAGTGAGTGAATCCCGCGACCAGACAGATACCTTGTCCCCAATCAGGCAGATAGTAAATTCTGCGATCAGTCACTGTCTGATAGGGTCGGCAATTTCCCCGGTCAGACAGTGAGTAACGACACGTGCTGATGACTGCCTCGGCGTCTGGCTCGGTACCGGCCACGGTAACGACACGTGCTGGTGGCTGCCCCGGCCACTGGCCACGGTAACGACACGTGCTGGTGGCTGCCCCGGCTCTGACTCGGTACCGGCCACGGTAACGGCACGTGCTGGTGGCTGCCCCGGTACTGGCCACGGTAACGACACGTGCTGGTGGCTGCCCCGGCCACTGGCTCGGTACCGGCCACGGTAACGACACGTGCTGGTGGCTGCCCCGGCCACTGGCTCGGTACCGGCCACGGTAACGACACGTGCTGGTGGCTGCCCCGGCCACTGGGCGCGGTAACGCACGTGCTGGTGGCTGCCCCGGCCACTGGCTCGGTACCGGCCACGGTAACGGCACGTGCTGGTGCCTGCCCCGGCTACTGGCTCGGTACCGGCCACGGTAACGGCACGTGCTGGTGGCTGGCTCGGTACTGGCCACGGTAACGGCACGTGCTGGTGCTGCCCCGGCTACTGGCTCGGTACCGGCCATGCCGGTACACGGCACGTGCTGGTGGCTGCCCCGGACTGGCTCGGTACCGGCCACGGTAACGGCACGTGCTGGTGGCTGGCTCGGTACTGGCCACGGTAACGGCACGTGCTGGTGGCTGGCTCGGTACCGGCCACCGTAACGACACGTGCTGGTGGCTTCCGCTGCGGCTGGTTCGGTCGACCCCGCTGTTGGAGGCTTCTTGTTTCGCGTGAACACGGGGTCTTTTTTAACATGTTAGGTAAACTGTTGGGGAAATTCTTCACACGCACCCACATTTTCCTCCCATTCGCCAAATGTTTAACCCTACCCCACCCCACCCCATCCCCATCAATTGCGAATATCCCAGAGGGCAGAGTCGTCATCGATGTATTGCATTGCGATGGCTGATGTGAACGGCTTTTATTTCCCTGCATCGGATTCCCTCGTTTGCAAACAAAAAGAAGTTATTCCAAATTTCCTTTCCCTGTGGCCAACACTTATAGACATTATCAAACATAGAACTGCGTTGAGGTAAAAATAAAGCGGTATAATCCGAATAGATAACAATATCGGAGATGTTGGTAAGTTAGGATACATATCCATACCGGTGATGGTGGTAAGTTTGGATAGATATCCCTATCGGGGATGGTGGTAAATTAAGATACATATCCCTATCGGGAGTGAGGGTAAGTTAGGATAGCTCTCCCTATTGGGGGCGGGGATAAGTTAGGATGCATATCCATATCGATTGTGCTGGTAAGCTAGGAGAATATCCCTGTCGGGGTGGAGAAAGGATGATTTGGACGCGTCTGTTATGCGGCTTTCGCGCGGCGGTGGGGGTGGGACTTCATCAAAATGGCTGGGTGACGCTCATTTTGTTTCAAACTAGAAACTCGATATCGTGTAGCGGATTCCCTTGGGGCATATTGTTGATGAAGATAATCATAAGGTAGGCTCGAATATCTCTCCTCCCCCAATATCAGTGGAAAGGCACAGACGTTGGTGGCGCTACTCGACGTCCTCGGGCCCGATCAATGCATCACTGCCCAGGTGACATGACTTAGGTGTCAGTCTGGCTCAGTCAGAGTCAGCCGGTGTCAGCGGCGTCAGTCGGGCTCAGTCGGGCTCAGTCAGAGTCAGTCTGCGTCAGTCAGAGTCAGTCTACGTCAGCCGGCGTCAGCCTGCGTCAGTCGGGCCCAGTCTACGTCAGCCGGCGTCAGTCGGGCCCAGTCAGAGTCAGTCTACGTCAGCCGGTGTCAGCGGTATCAGTCGACATCAGTCGGCGTCAGTCTGGCTCTGTCAGAGTCAGTCTACGTCAGCCGGCGTCAGCCAGCGCCAGTCGGGCCCAGTCAGTCAGTCTACATCGGCCGGTGTCGGCGGCATCTGTCGACATCAGTCTGGCTCAGCCAGCGTCAGCGGCGTCAGTTGGCGTCAGTGGTCGTCAGTCGGTCCTCAGTCGGCCTCAGTCGGCATCAGTCGGCATCAGTCGGCATCAGTCGGCATCAGTCAGCGTCAGTCAGCGCTAGTCGGCCTCGGTCGGCCTCAGTGGGCCACCCTGCCGCTCGGCCGGGCCGACATCGATCGCAACGCCAGACGGTTCGCCGAACCGGTTACATTAGCTGGCAGCCGGCGAGTTGTAGCTGCCAGCTGCAGGGTGGGCTGGGTGTAGCCGCCAGCTGCAGGGTGGGCTGGGTGTAGCCGTCAGCTGCAGGGTGGGCTGGGTGGCTGCAGGGTGGGCTGGGTGTAGCCGTCAGCTGCAGGGTGGGCTGGGGTGTAGCCGTCAGCTGCAGGGTGGGCTGGGTGTAGCCGTCAGCTGCAGGGTGGGCTGGATGCAGCCGTCAGCTGCAGGGTGGGCTGGGTGCAGCCGTCAGCTGCAGGGTGGGCTGGGTGCAGCCGTCAGCTGCAGGGTGGGCTGGGTGCAGCCGTCACTTGCAGGGTTGGCTGTGTGCAACTGCCAGCTACAGGGTGGGCTGGGGTGTAGCTGCCAGCTGCGTTGACCAGCATCGCCAGCTGGGCATAGCTGTGTGTAAGGCGCCGCAGCCGCTGGCGTTGCTGGTCCTCCGCTGAAAACTGGCCGAGGGCACAACTACTCACGCATCTGTGTTCAGTCTCTACTTAATTTTGAGCGTCCTCAGCCCTACTCAGCCCTACCAACCAACGCTTCGCGAGCTGGACACGTTAATGTGGACACTGTGGAACAGCCACTAGGCACTCCTGGCGGTTGTGGAGAAGCTCCTGATGGCTGTCCAGCGATCTCAACAGCCCGCGCGCCATGGTTGTACACGATACACGCATCAGCACATTAATCAGTCAGGCTTTACGTGCTACCTCCATTGTCCTGCAGAGCGCGAACCGTGTTTATAGAATGTTCCACGATTACGACTGCTGTATTTTAGATGCCGGTGGGGTGCGTTTATCATGTAAAATTCGCGGCTTTATATCATGATTGTAGGTCTCAAATGTGGTCGTAGATTGTAGTCGGTGCGGTGAATAATAGCGTGCTGGTTTAGTGCTATCGGGTGGGCGCTTGCCATGTTGTGCACCATTGGACCTCAATATATGCGATCGATCCAGGACGTGGGTCGTGATCCAGGTCCATAATGACACAACACAGGCTGACACAAATATATCAAGTGTCAAATAACCACTTTTGGTCTATAGTTGTATTATGAGACCCTTGTGGTTCTCTGCGTCTGAACAGTGGACCAAGCAGAAGACAGCCAACTGCAATTGTTCATCCGATGCACAATCGCAGTGTTTTCCAAGATATTCGTGGAAGTTGGAACTGATGGAATCGGAAGTGAGTTGTGAATCCGCTATGGTGCGATTTATGATGGTGATCTGTTCTCTTTGTCACTTTACTTGGTGCATAGTTTAAATCGCGGCCGGTTTTATTTGATCGTCTGGAACCGACTGACAAGTTCAGATTCGTTTTGAGATGCTCGTACTGTTGAGGCAGTACTTTCTGCGGCGGTCACCTTGCTGGGTACCAAGCCTGTCCTTCCCCATCCCGGGACACATTAAGCCCCCATATAGCCGACGGTCACCTTGCTGAGCATTAGGTCTGTTCTGCCCCCGTATAGCCGAGGGTCACTTTGCTCGATACCGAGCCTGCTTTGCCCCCTTTCGGGACACATTCAGCCCCGTATAGCCGACGGTCACTGCTGTGTACCAGGCCTGTCCCGCCCCTCCCGGGACACATCCAGCCCCCGTATAGCCGACGGTCACTGCTGTGTACCAAGCCTGTCCCGCCCCTCCCGGGACACATCCAGCCCCCGTATAGCCGACGGTCACTGCTGTGTACCAAGCCTGTCCCGCCCCTCCCGGGACACATTCAGCCCCGTATAGCCGACGGTCACTGCTGTGTACCAAGCCTGTCCCGCCCCTCCCGGGACACATCCAGCCCCCGTATAGCGATCGGTCTTTGGCCGAGAGCGCCACGAACCATTGACGCCCAGGTCCGGCAGCATTGGGCAAACGTGGACGTCCCGTCTGTCGGACGTCTTGGCTGAGAGACGGACCGCGCTGGGGCCCCGCTGCGCCGGTGGTGCTTCGTGCGCTGACGGTGCTGGCTCGTGGCCATCTCGGGATGGTGCCGCGTGTGCTGATGGTGCTGACTCGGATGGCCATCTCGGGGTGGTGCCGCGTGAGGGTGCTGGCTCGTGGCCGTCTCGGGGTGGGGCCACGTGTGCTGAGGGTGCTGGCTCGGATGGCCATCTCGGGGTGGTGCCACGTGTGCTGATGGTGCTGGCTCGGATGGCCATCTCTGGGTGGTGCTACGTGAGTTGATGGTGCTGGCTCGGATGGCCATCTCGGGGTGGTGCCGCGTGTGCTAATGGTGCTGGATCGGATGGCCATCTCGGGGTCCGCGTGCTGATGGTGATGTGATGTGTTTCGGATGGCCATCTCTGGGTGGTGCTGCGTGAGTTGATGGTGCTGGCTCGGATGGCCATCTCGGGGTGGTGCCGCGTGAGGGTGCTGGCTCGGATGGCCATCTCGGGGTGGTGCCACGTGAGGGTGCTGGATCGGATGGCCATCTCGGAGGGTTCTGATGTGGAGCGCTCCGTCTTCGTTCCGTTTTATTGCACTTCGAAGTCACTGAGAAATGTGCGCAGTTTGCCACGGACTCTGGTCGGCTGCTCCCGCAGCAGCAGCTCCCAGTGTTTGATGTTGAGCGCGGCGTCTGTCTGTGCAAAGGTGCGACAATTCACGGTGGATTTACCCGACGGACACTTATTGGAGTTTCCTCAGTGCAGTGTTGTAATGGAGGCTATTTGCACACGTCAGCAGCCCCGTTGGAGTTTCCCTTATTGCAGTGCCATGGTGGAGGATGTTTACACATGTCAACAGCTTTGTGTCATGCCTTTTGACACGCTTTGTTGACAGGAAATTTGCTGGACGAGTCCCGCTGCATGCTTCAGATTGGCTTGCGTGGAACGTGATGTGTAGCGTGCGCGTCTGAGTCGCTCAAAAAAACATCAAAACATAAAAGATCAGTGCAACTATAAGCCACAAGGGCCCTTCTTGGTTGCATTCTGGACACTAAACCAGTTGCCCACCAAATCCGTCGATCAGCCCTCCCTGAAATACCCTCTATTCTTATAATTATTGTTTATGCTGTTTTTAAAGATGCTCAATGTGCTGCTATTGGCAATCGTTTCTGGCAGCTGGTTCCAGTGTTCTATCACCCGGTTGGTGAAGAAGGACTGTCTTAACCTTGTCCTGCTGTGGTTAACTTTGATTTTAATTTGACGACCTCTAATTGGATCATTTCTGTTAAATTCAAACATTTCCCTGAGATATTCCTTCTCCTGACCATGAACAAATTTAAAGACCTCGATGAGATCTCCTCAGCCGTCTATATCTAAGTGAAAACACATTCAGCTTGTGCCACAGCTGACCTATCAAATCCATTGGACGGTGTCAGCATTCAGCCACGTCTTCTGACCTCTCAGAAAACCCACATTGCTTCCAATAATCATGCAAGGCGTAGTGCAAGTGGTATTTTGTCAAATCACTGGGCGAATCGACAAGGTATGCATTAGATATGACGGACATGGAGGGATTCCACAGAGACCCATAGTAATTGTGAAAGGCATGGAAGGAGAAAATCGACATTGGGAGGGCAAGGGTTCCTGAAAATATAATAACACAACACCCATAGCGCTTGTATTGTATTGATTTTACTTTGGCCCAGCTATATCAGGCATCATTTTTGTGGCCTTATTGCCTCGGTAAGCTTTGTTGATGTTTATCCAATTATCTCAGTGTTTCTCTGATTCGTTTTGAGCTCAAGTTTTTTTTCGAGCGACGCCGAGCGAGAGCGAATCCCAATGAGGTTCGTTCTAGTGTATATACAGCAAACGTTCAGCCGATTCACGCGCACGGGTCCAACCCGACTCGATTCGAGCCGACCATATCCGACCACATCCGATCCGATCCGACCCAACACGACACGATGCGACCCGACCCGACCCGACCCGACTCGACTCGACCCGACCCGACCCGACCCGACCCGACTCGACCCGACCCGACCCGACCCGACCCGACCCGACCCGACCCGACCCGACCCGACCCGACCCGACCCGACCTGATCCGACCTGATCCGATCCGATCCGATCCGATCCGATCCGATCCGACCCGACCCGACCCGACCCGACCCGACCCGACCCGACCCGACCCGACCCGACCCGACCTAACCCAACCCGACTCGCCCCACCGAACTCGACCCGACCCAACCCAACCCAACCCGACCCGACCTGGTTCTACATCGTCCCATTCTTGATACATTACCTTTTTTGTCACATGCCGGCAAAGGCAGCCGGGTGCACTCGCTCTGTCGCCATTCCGCCATTCCGATAGCGCACACCACACCTTCATTTTCATATGCCTTCACCCGCTCTCGAAGACCCAATTTTCCACTTTGGCAATTCCCCCGATTGGGAAAACCTGCCTTGGCCGAAAGAGGCTCTCCTGGGAAATTGCTCGGATATGAGGAAGGCGAGTGCTCCATTACGGGGTGGGGATTAATCCGGCATTGAGTGGCATTTCTGCCGAACGCCGCTGACTCGGAGGTGCTTAATCCCTTGCCCGCTATCTCCGGAACCCATGGACGGGTGAAGCCGATCAAAGCGTGGTCCGTTCACCTGTACCATACGCTCCCTGAAGTCGCTTCCTCCAGGATAGCCGATGATGTCACGGATCGGCTCAAGTGCAAGATTTGGAATCGAAAAATTTGTACATTTTTTTGTGCTTTGCTTTGGTATTAACGCGGGATATTAACCTAACGTAGACAAAAATCTGTACGCGTGAATGTAGTCTCGTGGGCACCATGTGTTATGTTCACAGCGCTCGCGAGGTGTTGTCACCGGTAGCGCGAAGAAGTGTATTTGAGCTGGGGACAATATTTTGCTCGCTAAGTTCAGCATGTGAAGCTAAGTTCACCAAGTGTGCATGTGGTCTAGTCATATTGTGGGCGTCTTTTTCAAAGCAAGATCAAATTAAGCCATGATTGTCACAATGAAATCTGACAGCACACAGATTACACGGGTAATAGGCATGATGTGGCGCCTGCTGGTGCCAAATCCAACGTTAATATCTGGAATTAATACAATAGTATTTGTCAAGGTCAATACAATCGTAATACTCCATTGCCAACTCTGCACAACATTTCACTAGACAGGAAAATATGATGGAAATGAAATGCTAACCAGCTCGCAAGCAGATTTTTCTCTCCAGTATGGATGATGGCTATTGTGTGTTATCACGGTGAAGCAACCTAAAATGATATAGCAGGCGAGTAATGTTCGCTGTGCATTGGGCGCAAACAACAGTTGAAAGTGAGAGAAATGAGTCGGCGATGTTTTTGAGGTATCAACCAGTACATTTCGTGATCTGCTGTCTTCAACAATTAGCATGCAAGATATTATGGAACTGTTAAAAATACTTATCTTCATATTGTTGAATGCGTGGCACAAAATTGCTGGAAGGAATGCAGAAATGTTCTTCAGAAGGCATCGGCTGTTAGATTTTGTATTGCATCCATAGTTTGTTTTTTATGCTTGACAGCGAAACTACGGAAGACCAGTTAAAAGCCCAGTATATATCCCAAAGGCCCTATGAAAATGTCATCCAGTTCTGACCTAACTTTCTGACCATGCTTTCGATTCGCACATTTGCCACCTTCAATGTACACTCACTGAGTCGACGATCACAAACAATGCAGTTTGGTGAAGAACGAGTGGTGGAAACTTAGCACCAAAGATCATATAAACTAAACGGCACCTAGGGAAGTCTCTGAAGGAATAACAACAGGGAATCCAGTACACTCCTCAATTCACTTGTATGCCTAAGTTTTACCAGTATGAGATAACATGGGATATCACACGACTACCGCAAGCTCAAATCGTAGCCTTTAAAAACAGCGCATGCATGCCGACCCTATAAAAACATGTCCCTCCTGCAGTTAGCTGGCGCACAAGTCCTGATCTCACCGTAACACCTCTCGCCCACGTCTCGGCACACTTCCTCCGCAGCTCCATCGAGACGCCACATAAAACATCGTCAGTTGAGAAAAAGTGGGAGTCAACGTTTGAGTAGCAGATGCGTCTGAGGGACAAGATATGATGTACTCTTCGTGAGGCTAAGAAGGTGAATTTAAAACTGCAAGACACCAGCATGCGGGTACTACAGACAATAAGATTAGCCATGCTGATGCAGCAGTAGACAAATGGCCAGGTTGTGTCGTGTGATCGACCCGGGATATTGCCGCCCCGGGAGCTCGGTTGGAGCGCTGGCCTGCACTGGTCTCCCCTGTACTGGCAACACAGGGTTCGGGTCGCTTCGCGCACTCGCATTTAGACCCCGGCCGGGAGTGTCCGATGAGGCCGGGAACGAGCCACCGGGCGGCCGTGTCGGTGCATTGACGACACGTTAAACTTTCGGTCTAAATTCTGCCGTTGAACTGGAGTTCATGGATCAGGTGGTGGGGCCAGGGTTCACGCAACAAGCTCTGTAGCAAAAGAACCCTGGTTCCTCAAGCCACCACAGCAACAACTCGGATTAAATTATTTAAAATAAAATTAAAAAAAATGTGGACTTAGCCATCCGCCTCCAAGACGCGTTCTTGTACTTGAAAGTGGGTAGTACTTTAGCAAAATGTACAACCACCGGAGATGCTTTTACTAAATTTAGTTTTCCGTGAATTTACGGATGTGGACAAGCGCCTTGCCTGTCAAGTTATCTGATGTGACTTACCAGCACGACGCGCAATGTCCGGGATATGAGACGAAATTGTGGACTTCGTGTCGACGAAGACACGAGGGTCACATATTTCTTTCACGGCTGCTAGCCGAAGCTCGCCTATACTTTAAATATATTGTAATTGTCCTCAGTGCAGTGATTTGCGAAAGCTCGATAGGTGACGCTGCCGTAGATGGCGCCAGGTCCGTCCAAACGGCATGGCGACGTCGATGTCGTGGCGCATGGCGGCAACACTAGCGAACGTCAGGTTTGAGAAACTGACGCGAGATGGCGCGCAATGCTAGAGCGAGGTGATTGCTGATTGGGTTAGGTACGGCTGTTGCATGCTTTGGCGGATGGCTCATGACAGGGTACTTTTTATTAGGAGGAAATTGAAGGACGAAATTACCACCCAGTCCTTCCAAAGTGCCCATGCGTCCTCACGATTTTGCTTCAGGAAACATGAGGAAACTGAACTATCACTACCAATGAACAATACAACTTTTCACAGGCCAGGGTGTGCCACTGATATATCAAGGTGTTCCTGACGAAGAGCAAAAGCAAAGCATTTCCGCCTCACTCGCGCATCCTTACATGCACCCATTGGGGGTCAATTTACTCATCTAGCATCTACTCATTGTTAAATAAATAAATAAATAAATAGCAGCTCATGCTACCATAGATTGAGAGGCCATGATGCTCTTCCGAAACGCTCGAATGCTTCGGCGTCTTTCTATGCCCCTCTGTCTGCTGAGGTTGTCCATTGGACGGCAGGAGCGGAGCTTGGGGATATCAGAAATGTCTTTCATAAAACATTTCTGATCAGAGTTCCTGTGGACAAAACATAATTTCATTTCTGCGCTACTGTTCAAAATGCTCCTTGTTGGCGTCACTGATTTTCTCGTAAGTCGAAGTGCCCCCAGATGACTTAGATCTAACGTTTACGGCTTAACTTCCCCAATCCAACTCCGAGTGCCCTTCTGAAGCCCGCTACATTGCGACAGTCCAGCTCCGAGTGCTCTTCCAAAGCCTGCTACATTGCAACCATCCAGCTCCGAGTGCCCTTACGAAGCCTGCTACATTGCGACAGTGGCCATCCACTGTGTTCTTGAAGCTACAGGAGTAAAATTTACTCCATTTTCATAAAAGGTAATCTAAAGTCAACTTTCGCCTAATAGCACGGCTGCAGATTCCGGGTGGGTTGGAGAGGGGGCGAGGATCTGAACCACCGCGTCTGGTACCCTGTTAATGTTAATTTGTCATTTTCCTTATTGAATCCGAAAATATGTCTTGCAAATAAGGACTTCGCATCCCCCTGGCTGCGTGTGCAGATCCTCAGCCCTGCCAAATAACGTGTCGTTCAAAGCCTAAGAAGTGTTTTATGTGGCTTCTACCCGCCGTTAGCGATGCTCTGGGACAGACACACGGTTCAATATCTTCCCTGTTGAGTCCCGGACGACGTAGTTCAGGCTGACGATACGTGTGATGTGCCAGACGGGACAATAACCATTTGTCGACCCGTTCTTCGAATCTGTCCTTTACTGCCTGAAACCGAACGGCTCCACAACAGCTCAAATGGACCGTTCTACCGTTCTGTGGATAAAGCGTGAGTGTTCAAATATGTTTTCGATTCTGATAGTGTTGAATTTCCGGCCACCATTATCTATCGGAAGTGCTGTGCCCATTTCGGTATGACAGGTACATTGTGGTGTGCATCCACTGCCTTTGCAGCACTGCCTTTGCTGAATATAGTGCGTCCACTCTGGCTATGCTGCACCTGTTGCCATAGTGCGTCCACTCTGGCTATGCTGCACATGTGGTCATAGTGCGTCCACTCTGGCTATGCTGCACCTGTTGTCATAGTGCGTCCACTCTGGCTATGCTGCACCTGTTGTCATAGTGCGTCCACTCTGGCTATGCTGCACCTGTTGTCATAGTGCGTCCACTCTGGCTAGCTCTGTGTCATAGTGCGTTTGCACACCTGTTGTCATAGTGCGTCCACTCTGGCTATGCTGCACCTGTTGTCATAGTGCGTCCACTCTGGCTATGCTGCACCTGTTGTCATAGTGCGTCCACTCTGGCTATGCTGCACCTGTTGTCATGGCCGTGTTAATCTGGTAGACCTGACATTATCTGGCATGGACCACATTTGCCGAAAGCTTAAACGAGAAGTGCTCGTGCGACCTCGCACCACAATTTTCGGAACATGGCTACGTCACATGGCGGCGAAATTTGCCGCCTTGGCGTGCGCCCGCCCCCGCCTCCGCTGCGCCTCCGCTGCGCCTCCGGAGGTCGGCCGGGACTGACAGGGCGGGGCACGTGCGTCAGCTGAATGTGCCGGTCAGCGGGTCCGGCCGCCGGGTCGTTGGGTCGTCTGCCGGCCGACAGTCACGTGACCGGCGGCAGACCCTGCGGCGCCGTCTGCCGCTCTGACTCACTGGCTCCTCCCGGTCGGCCGGCCGGCTGTGGCATACTGACGCCCACAGCCGCCTCGTGTGTGCCCTGACGCGTGTGATGTGCCACCGCCGTCCTGCGTCCCAAGAAGCACGCACCTCCCTGCATGCGCCTCTTGTGCACGTGCAATGTACTGTACACTACTTACTGTCCCTGCATGTACTTTCATGTGCGTGATTCTCTGTACGTACTTCTTATGTGCGTACAACATATTACGCATTGCTTACTGTCCCTGTACGTACTCCATGCACGAACTTCTTTTGTACGCACAACGTACTGCACACTACTTACTGCCTCTGCATGTACTTTACTTTGCGTACTTCTCTGTACGTGCTTTCTTGCGTGCGTACAACATGCTACACACTATTTACTGTCCCTGCGCGTATCTTCCTGTTCGTACTTCCTGTATGCGTTTATTGTGTACGTACAACATACTGCGCACTACTTACTGTCCATGTACGTGCTTCCCATCCCTGTATATGTGCTGCCCCTTATCGTCTACCGCTGGTTTTGATAGCTGTGATATTTACGGCCATGAAGTATCCAGTTTTCCTGTTCTTGCTTCTCCATGTTTAGGTTAATTACGGTGTTGTAGCTGTTGAGTGATTTCCTCCGTTGTCTGCTTGCGTCGGACAATTGGTCCCACCCCAAATCCTGCTCCGTTTGAAGGCTATGATCACCGATCACCGATCACATCACCGATCCGATAAGATTGCCGATCCGATGCTCTATGTAACTGTACGTTGTTGGACGGCCGAGTTGCCCTGCAACAAAAACAAAAATTGTACGGCTGGAGTGGTCGCTTTATCGCTATCACTGTCCCAATTGTTAGCCACGCAGTTGCAACGATGATAGTTCCACCAGATAGGCAGGTTAGCTTTTTTGCTCGCCGTAAGTCATGCCTGCAGACACTGGCGGGAGCTGGACAGTACGTTGTGGAGTTGTTTTCAGGCTGACGCGCTCTGAGCGTTGCCCTGACACTGCGCTGGTGCGTCGCTGAGGAGTCGTATTCAGGCGTTCGCTGCGCGTTGTGTCAGCGCTGGCGCGTTTCGACGGTCGCGTCGTGTTGTTATCAGCAGTTGGATGACATCGTAGCATATGGCACGCACGCGTGCTGTGCACACAATGTTCGCGACAAATACGAAACGCAGATGATGATATCAGAACAGAGTTTGGTTAGTCTTCATCACACCAAATAGTGGAACAGCGGCGTGTTGACCGTGCACGCGTCAGCGAGCTTCCTTCGATCATCAGCTGCATAATGCATGTGACGAAGGGGCGGCCTTTCGCAGAGGAGACAACCTGCTTATTGACTCGCTGCATGGGGCGTAATTCAGGCTGCGGCAGAGACGGCTGCGCTCCGATCTGGTTTCGTGTTCTTGTTGTGATGCTATCAATCTTGCATACCTTCTGCCGCCGCTGACAATGTGGTCGAACATTTTTCTTCGGCGAGTTCCGCCTGCCGCCCGTCGCTTTACCTGCTTTGAACTATGTCCCTGCCACAATACGGCCGACTGTCCAGCGATGGAGCAGTGTGGAGGTGTTATTCGTGGTGGAAGCACAAAATATGTAAGCACACGTTGGCATTTTTTAATCGCTGATCCCGCGATGAATCCGACGACAGTGAGACAATTTCGTTCCGGTTCTTCTCTCACGTATACGGCCGGTAGATGGGATATATGGCGGAGCACTTCCGATCGACGCTTCCGTTTCCATCACCTGGAAGCTGGTGACGCTGTGATCCAGTCACCTGGCAACATTGATTCCATGGCCAGAAGTCTGCTGACTGTGACTTCACAACTGTGGTCTTGGTGGCCTGTAGCCAATGGTTAGCACAACTCCCTGCAGTCATGGAATCACACCCAGCCAGCAGCCGTGCGGTGATAAATCCAGCTGTGTTCACACACAGTGACTAGCCCACAGCTCTGTGCCGGCATTATCTACACCTTGCATCCCGCCAAACTTAATTATGAGCTGTGGGCACAATATAGTCAAAGCAGCTGGTGCGCCTAAAAATCCCAACCACGCACTAATAATATGCCCGACACGCTTATGCAGGTTGTCCTCTTCGTGACCCCGAGTCACGTTCTCACCGGTCTGCACTGGACCGCTGTCGGCAGCACACTGTGACCGCCCGTCTCCCGTGACCCCGAGTCACGTTCTCACCGGTCTGCACTGGACCGCTGTCGGCAGCACACTGTGACCGCCCGTCTCCCGTGACCCCGAGTCACGTTCTCGCCGGTCTGCACTGGACCGCTTCGGCAGCACATGACCGCCCCGTCTCCCGTGACCCCGAGTCACGTTCTCACCGGTCTCCTGACCCTGTCGCAGCACACTACCCCCCCTGACCCCGAGTCACCCCCTCTACCTGACCCTGTCGCACACTTACCCCTCTCCCTACCCCAGTCACTTCTCGCCGGTCTCGACCGCTGTCGGCAGCACACTGTGACGCCCGTCTCCCGTGACCGCGAGTCACGTTCTCACCGGTCTACACTGGACCGCTGTCGGCAGCACACTGACCGCCCCCGTCTCCCGTGACCCCGAGTCACGTTCTCACCGGTCTGCACTGGACCGCTGTCGGCAGCACACTGTGACCGCCCGTCTCTGTTGCAGCTGGTGGAGCTGGAGCAGCGTGTGATGGAGTCGGAGCATCGCGCAGCTGAGGCCGAGAGGAAGGTTAGTCGCCGCCGATGTCGGACCAGACCGAGGCCATTACGGTACCCCAGCCTCGCAAGTGGGGAGATGTCGGCGCACTGGGGTCCTGGTGGTGTCGCGGTCACACAAGCGGGGAGATGTCGCACCGGACTGAGGCCCTTATGGTGTCGCAGTACCACAAGCGGGATATATATATATATATATATATATATATGTACAACTATATATTTTTTTTTTTTTTTTTTTTTTGGGGGGTATTTTTTGTTTTCTACACACTGTTAAAATATCATCCCATGATGCTTAAATAGTGCCCCAATGATCCGACGACCATCTACCGGAGAGGGGTGAGACCAAGAGCGCTTCACTCGTCCTCCCATCCATACGCTCCCATTTCAACGCCCATCTCATCCCAATATCCATGTCCTTCACCTGGCCATACAACATCAACTATCCCAGCTATGAGCAGCAGAGCAACTTCCCCGGTCCTGCCCACCAGCTCAGTTGTATCGGGGTAGCCGCGCCCCCTCGGCCCGTCCCCTGGGGTTGACGGAGTCCTGGAGGTTGAGGTCCCCGGTGGCACAGTGCTAGTTGTGATGGGGGACCAACTCTTTGGTCCTGATATCCCGGAGGGGCGGGCGGGTCCGCGGGGCCTCACGCGGGCCAAGTGACTGGTCGCCTCGGGCCGGGGGCCTGGGAATCTTCCCAGTGCCCGCCGGCCCGGCCGGCCGGGGTCAAGTGGTGGGCGGCGCTGGATTCCGGTCGTGGTGGTGAGTTTCTCTCTCCCGGCCGGACGAAGGTGCTGCCTGCCCCGTATAGCTCCTCGGGCGCCTGGCGACCTCCCGTCCGCGGGACATCATAGGGCCCTACGTCCCCCAGTAGGGTTCTATGCGGCGGGGCGCCCGGGGAGCTGAAACCAAACACACTCCATGGCATCTACAACCCCCAAAAAAACACCCCTGGTCCTTCTCGTGGGGGCCAGACCAACCCCCATATACGACATGATCGGAGCTCTCCTTCGGATGGTACCCCTGTACCACGTGTGCTGGTTTTCCGGGGAATTAGCAAGAGTCTTGCGTCTCTGACCCCCTTCAAAAGGCGGGACGGATGTGACAGATTCGGTAGGATTATAATATGTGAAAGGCTGAAGGACGGTGCTCTAGAGGTTGAATTTGCGGCAGCAGGGCAGGCAGACACAGCACTGCGATCATCTGAGTTTGTGTATGACGTGCGTAAGAACGGGAAAAAGGAGGACGAGACGATCACAATCACCGTAGAACCACATAGTACAAAAAACACCTCGCGTGGAGTAATTAACTGCTTTGACCTAAGAGATGTTACAGAGGATGAGATCGTGGATGGGCTGGCAACTTTCGGGGTTATAGCCGCCAGAAAAAAAATGAAAGTAGGGAGAGGTACAGACTTTATTTTGACCAACAATTTTTATTCTAACTTTCAACACAACCGACCTTCCTTCGGAGATCAGAGTGGGCTACCTGCGTGTGAGAGTGAGGAAATTCCTCCCAAATCCAATGCGTTGTTTCAGATGCCAAAGATTCGGCCACACTACTCAATTTTGCCGTGGCCGCCAAGCGTGCAGCAGATGTGCCTCCCATGATCACTCGAGTGAGCAGTGCTCCTCTGAGCACCCTTTCTGTACGAACTGCGATGCAGGACAGGCCCCCTGCCCCATACGTCGTATGACCGTACGTGTCCAAATTACATTAGGAAAAAGGAAATTATTTCATTGAAGCACACGCACAAAATATCGTTTAGAGAGGACAGGAACCTCCACGAAAGATCGCACCCAAAAATATCGTATTCTTCCAGAACCAAAACCAGCATAACCGCACCAAACGTACAGCCCGACAAGGCATGGGAGTTGATCGCGCAACTCACAGCTCTTCTCCGAGCTTTTGGTGTGCCTCTCGCCTCGCCTGCAATGAACAGACAGTCCAGTGAAAAGAACGACAAAACAACTGAAGCCCCACCCACCACCAAAGATTGCGCGGAAGATGTTTTGCAGGCCTATCCGCAGCCTACTCCTGACGGTGGGGAGTGGACCCAAGTCCACCGGTCCAGGAGGCCGGCTTGATCCTCTCCTTCCAAACCCGGTCCATCCCCGACTACCACATCTACCTATACCCCATCATCACCAAAATCCACGCATACTCCTTCTCCCAAAGCCACCCTCGTTAACCCAATCACCCCGGCCATCTCAGAAGGGTGCAGTGCCGCCTCCCGTCCCGTCCCGCTAGAACCACCTCCGACATCGCGGCGATCGCAGATGACCGGAGTTCGACCAGGAGCTCCCGACATGGAAGCATCGGGTCGAGTAAGCCGTGACGGGTCGCGTGACCCCTCGCTTTGCGTGCGCCCTGCCGGTCCGTCACAGGCCGGGGGCCTGCACGAATCCCTAGCCGGGACCTCTCGGGCACCCCCGTGAAGGTTCCTGGAGATGCGATGGGACCTCCACCCGTTCCCCCTCGTGGGAACCCGCCACGCTGTCCGCCCCCTCAGGTTCAGGTTTTTAGCGGATAGTGGACGAGCGGCGCGCAGCAGCGCGCCCAAATTTGGCATACCTTTTCCCACTTCAATTTGGCACGCCGTTTCAAAATTTTGCAGTCAGATCATCTAGGGTCAACGAGTTAGTCAAGGTCAAGTGAGGTCACCTCGAAAAAGGTTCAAACAGTCGTCACGATTTAGCGGATACAGATATTTTAATGAAACTTTCAGCGTTTGCTTGTCTTTAGGGATGCAACAAAACGTACAAGTTGTTTTTTTTTACTACATATAAATTTTGCGCGTTTCCCAAATTGCAGTTCAAATAGAGGATTCTGGCTAAAGTAAGCGCTTGACAAGTTGACTTCCAACAACGCTTCTCCGTCTGCTCTACCCATTTGAAAAGGAAAATTAAAGAAAACTTCAAAACTCAAAATTGTGAAATTAAAAAATGGGGGGGGGGGGGCAAAAGAAATTAAAGCCCTGGCAGATTTCGCTGTCATTTTCTCATTCCAAACAAATTTGTTTTCGTATATGCCCCAGAATGAACTCCCCAGAGCCAAAACATAATGTAAGTCGTGAAAAGTCGTGAAAAGCTAATCCCCTGGTGACGTCACTTCTGGGAAAAAATGTTCTTGGGGTTTACCTGTACCCCACTCGTCGAGCGCTTTCCGATGAGACCTCTTTCGTTTTCGTGCGGTGCTTAGTTTGGATTTTAGAGGGGGTTTACTAACCGCCCCCCCCCCGTGACGGGGTGTAAGGATCTGACCGGAAAGACGGCGCGGGTTAACATGGTAGGTGCATTACCATGGCAGGTGCTTGAACATGGTAGGTGTTTTAACATGGTAGGTGCTTTAACATGTCATTGTGCCGGAGAATGTTAGGAAAATGCATGCAGAGTGAGAATGTATGTCATTGTCGGGTCGGATTCAGTCTGATGTTTGAGAGGATTTCTTGCGGCCAAGGAACCTTCCACCAGGTGGACCTCCTACCACTGAAGGAGGAAGTGGTGAGGCAATTGCTGGCTTAGCCCCTGGCTGCCGTTTTGTCGTAGTTACTGGCTGTGCATGGTCACCACAACTACTCGATTCTCGTTATTATTAACGTGTAGTACTTGGTATCTGAAACTACCATTAGCATGCAATTTCACAATGGTCTTTGGTTTCAAATGCGCCACTGATGCCGCACCAGTTTCTAAGAGGTGCTACTGTGACACTTTATTCCACCTTTTGACCCACAAATCCAATGGTAACGACCGATCGCCGGCGCTGTGGCGGCCGCCGCGCCGGCGGCACCAGCGCCATCGAAGCTAACGGCGGCATACGCATCAACTTCCCAAGAATACTTGTGGGATTACCAAGCAAGATAGAGGAGTGCAATTTGTGCAGAACGGTAGATAACAAGTTGCTCAACATTCCCGTTAGTCGTTTACCATCATTGTGTTCATACTTTTCTGGCTGGTGAGCCGTGACGCACGGGGAGGGGGCACATTCTACCAAAATTCGATCGCGCAGTGTAGTCAGATGTTCGGAAATCGTATTTGTTCCGTCATATTTAGAACCAGCGAACCAAAGTTCACCAAAAATGAACACTAGAGCAGAACTGTCGTTTTTTATATTGAAAATGAGGGCACCTTATGTCGGATACGAAGATGCAAGTGCACGCTTGCAGGATACGAAGTCGCACCCTTGCATCAGAGCTTCGTGTTGTCTGCACTCGGTTTGCGTTATGCGTGTGCGCGGATATTTGAAACTAGATATGGATTGTTCAGTCTGCATCGACGTCCAAACACGGATCGACGTGGCGGGGTATTTCTCCCGCTAGTTGTCACAGAGCTGTTTTCGTGGCACCGGCGGCGGCCGCCTTTGCAACGCGTGAATGTGCGTGACGTCGTGTGTCCCCAGTCGGCGGGAGAATCAGTGGAAGGAGTAGGTGACGGCCGGATCTGTCTGCCATGCTGCAAGTCGTCAACACACACCTTTTGAATGAGCCGGCTGGTAGTTGTCGGGTGTTCCGAGTACATCTCCAGCTACAACGCTCAGTGGCGTCGGCTTACAACCCGCGTCTCTGGGCGATCGCCGACTGCGGTTGGGTGGGAGGGGGACTCAGGGGCGTGGTCCCCCGTGGGGCCGGATGACAACGTTTCCATGGAAACACCTGTGATCGATCGGCTGGCGAGGGGAGATTTGGTCCAGGTCGTGCATGGGTCCCCGCGCCTGCCATCGTATGTTGAGCGCGGCGCTTCACTGTCGGCCAGCGGCGGCGGCGGCGGCCGCCGCGACCCGCTACCTGCCCGCCGGGCAAACGTCGATACGGCGCTGGCATCGGCGGCGGCGGCGGCGCGTCAGTCGATGGTGTGGCGTCGGTGTCGACGGTGGAGTGCCGATGCCGCCGCCGGGGCCTCCCGCCGCGGCGCCGGTCAGCCGACCGCGGCCCAGCCGTCGGGCGTCGGCCGGCGGCGCGCTGTCCAGGACGTCGGCACCAGTGCCGGTGAGACCGCCGACGGTGAGACCGCCGACGGTGAGACCGCCGACGGTGAGACCGCCGACGGTGAGACCGCCGACGGTGAGACCGCCGACGGTGAGACCGCCGACGGTGAGACCGCCGACGGTGAAACCGCCGACGGTGAGACCGCCGACGGTGAGGCCGCCGACGGTGAAACCGCCGACGGTGAAACCGCCGACGGTGAAACTACCGATGGTGAGACCGCCGACGGTGAGACCGCCGACGGTGAAACCGCCGACTGTGAGACCGCGGACCCCCTACGGACCCGGTCTGTAGGGTGTGGCGTCAGTTAGGGAGAGGTGACTAGCTCAATCCTCCACTAGTAAGATCTGACATGCATCCAAGGAGGTGAGCTTAGGACAATTGGGAAAACTTCGAGTAAAACTGGGTGCAGTTTCTCCGGAAACTTGCGAGCTTCGCTAGTATTAAATAAGTTGACCATTTATCCGGACCACTATCACCCACGAGGCAGTGATCTTGTGTGCGTGATTCTCTGTACCACCCCCGTGTCGACCACGCGGCTCTACTCCACTCCAGGTAGCCTCCCACAATGCCACCCGTCCGCCATCCATGTACAGTGGCAGCCATGGGCCGGCGCCGGTTCTGCGGCTTTTCTGGAGTTGTGCGTGGGAGTGACGACCACACAGAACACCAGGTGTGAACAGGTGGTCAGTTCTGAGAAGCCGTGGGCCGCTGCAGGTGTGTGGGTGGAGGGCTGTGCGTCGGCTGACGGTCGACCGTTGTGTCGTGCCTCCCGGACGGTCCCCAGTCGGGCTCGGTTATTGATACAGCTAGCCGCAACACTAGCAAGTTGTCACCTCTGATCCTGACTTATCTGTGGGACCCTCCGTACTCACTAGCCCTTGCGACGTCCGACCCTGACCTACATGTGTGACTCTCGATACTCACTAGCCCGTGTGACCTCCGATCCTGACGTACCTGTGTGACCCCAGATCCTGACTCACCCGTGTAGCTTCCGATCCTGACCTCTCACTCACCCGTGTGACGTCAGATTCCTGGCACCCGTGTGACGTTTATTTCTCCCAAGGGAGGTGGAAGCCAGTGATAGAGGAGACTAAGCATGCCCTGTCGGGCAGTTGCACAATGGGAGCACATCCAATTTACCTCAGAAGGAAGCGGTCGACCTTTGCCCTTTCATTGTTTGCACTACTGTCCGCAGTTCTCGCTCATACTGCTGTCGTCAGCCAGAATGAAGACCTCCGCCAGACTGAAGACCCCAGACTAAAGCCCGGAATAAAATTCCCAGACTAAAGTCCCCAGACTGAAGTCCCCAGATCGAAGTCCCCAGATCGAAGTCCTCAGACCTAAGTCTCCAGACTGAAGTCTCCAGACTGACATCAGTCAGGGCGACCTCAGTATGGCGACACGCCTCGGCCAGCTCGGTCAGCTGGCGGCCAGTCTGTCTGTCGGTCCCGTGACTGGGGGGCCGCCTCTGTGCCGGTGCGGCCGTGGTGTGTCACTGTGTGTCGCGCCACGCTGACCGCCCTGCCCTGGCGGCGGTGTGACTCACGCTGTGCCCTGCGGCTGGTTGCGTGACCGGCCGCCGCGGCATCGGTGCGCCAGCCGGAGGCTGACGTGGCGCACACCGGCGACAGCCTCAGTTGAGGCTGCTCTGGCGGGACGTCGGCCCGGCCGTGTTTCTGTCGGTCGTCGATGTTGTGGAGCCGGCCATCTATATTGTGGTCGCTGTGCTATAGTGGCGCTTCAGTGACCGTAGCGGATTCTTGTGCGGTGCATTGCAGTCGGAAATGGGTCGAATGCTGGAGCGTCGCATTACTGTATCGAAACGGCGAGCATTGTGTACCACATGCGTTCCAGCCACCAAATCAGACGAGATACAGTAGTGTATGGTAGTTGTGCAGAAATGAATACCTGCCTCCGAAAACATGGCAATCATCATACGTATCTGCGGATAAAGAGCAATCAAAATACCTACCAAGAAGCAGAGCAATGAGGATACTTACCCCCCCCTCCTAAGAAACATAGAAATCAGAAATGTCTACCCCTCAGAAACGAAGTAAACAGGATGCCTACAGTGGCATGCGTACTATTTCATATATTGACCTTACTTTGGCTGGTTATTGGTTTTACGACACATCGACCGTTGAGTCATGTAGCGTCGCCAATCTCACACGCCGATTGGTCGCAGGCAAGGAGTATCGACAAGTGGACTCGAACCCACAACCTTTCGTTTGTGAGCCGGGCAACTTACCCATAGACTACTCGTCTCCGGGCCTTACTTTGTATTGTTGGGAACTGTCCTCAAAGTTGGAAGACTCTAAAAGCTATTTTGAAGAAGTCGAGTATTTGCGTGGAAGACAATGTTAAGCTCGTCCAAAGTGGGAAAGCTGGTGCTACCGCTCTGCTCCCCTTCCACATTCCTACGCCATTGGATACTTACCTTCCGAATCAGACCAACCAGGATACCGACCTGCCCAAGCCGGAACAACCAGGGGACGAGTAGTCTAGGGGTAAGTTGCTCGTTTCACAATCGAAAGGTTGTGGGTTCGAGTCTCACCTGTCGCTACTCTTCGCCTGCGACCAATCGGCGTGGGAGATTGGCGACGCTGCATGACTCAACGGTCGATGTGTCGTAAAACCAATAACCAACCAACCAGGATGCCTTCCTCCCGAATCAGCACAACCAGGATACCGACCTGCCGCAGCCGGAACAGCCAGGATATCGACCTGCCCCAGCCGGAACAGCCAGGATACCGACCTGCCCCAGCCGGAACAGCCAGGATACCGACCTGCCCCAGCCGGAACAGCCAGGATATCGACCTGCCCCAGCCGGAACAGCCGGGATACCGACCTGCCGGAGTCAGCACGTGATGTCGATATACCTGCCGGTCCGTTTTCAGACAGCAGGATAATTGGTCACGCGATGCGGCCATAGGCGCTGATCGGCGTTTGGCTCTCGGCAAGCGGTTGGCTGGTGGCCGTACATTGATCGCTATCGGACCGGCGGACCGTATCGTGTCCGAGCTGAGCCCGGCTGGTGGCGAGCGCGACCGTGCGGTCGTGACGTGCTGCGCTAACGACGACCTCGTCGGCATTGGCGTTACGTCTGCCGACCGAGCTGCGAAGCAGCGAGCTCAGCAGCCCCCCCCCCGTCCCAGTGTGCCGTCCGCCGCGCTCAATCGCCGGCTTTCTCGGTAGGCACCTCAGAAAGGATGTTTGCAAGTGAATGGTGTTCCACAGGGATAGGTTCCAAGTGTAATACTGTTCGCGATAATGATTAATGACGTAGGTGACTCACTTCCACCAGGAATTGGCCGATCACTGTTCGTAGACGATTTTGCCATATGGTGCAACACAGCTAGGCTGACGGCTATGTCGAGAAGTCTCCAGTTGGCCGTTAACAAACTTGAAGAGTGGAGTGCAATGAATGGATTTCGTTTCCTCAACTATAAAAATAACCGCAATACACTTCTGCCGCCGGCGTAACTGTGCATATATTTCACTTAATCTATACGGGAACCAGACTCCAGTGCAATCTACGGTAAGATTTCTTCCGTAAGAAGTAATTTTTGACTCGCGTCTTACCTATAGGGAACATCTTAAAACACTTCGCGATCAGTGTAAATCCCTCAGCATATTGAAATGTGTTTCGTGTAACAGCTATGGAGCGGACAGGAGTTCTCTGATTTTGCTATATCGGTCGCTGATACGCTCAAAGCTGGATTACACGTGTTTTATTTATGATGGAGCACAAAATCCAGCAAAAGAACATTGGACACAGTTCACCATGCCGTTATCCGTATCGCAACCGGAGCGTTCTGCACCTCACCCACGATTGTAATTTTAGCAGAGGCACACGAGCCGCCTCTCTGTCTGCGCAGAGAAAGACTGGGAATGCGCTATGCTTGTAAACTTCGCCAATTCCCTGGCCACCCGGCTTACTCGCATGTTTTTTTTCGCGACGACTACCAACCCTCTTTTCAACGGAGCGAGATTTGAGTGTTGCTCCTTTTGGCGTACGGATTAGTAAGCTTTTCCAGGAAAGTTAGCTCAGCCTCCGAGGAATTCGGAGATATTAGGGCATGCAGACTCCCCCATGGGAGCTGATCGCACCAGAAGTGGATACTGCATCCCCTGCGAAAACGAGAAAACAGACGTTTCTCCAGGAGAGTTTCGTGCACCTGCCCTGGAACACAATTTATTATTTCATGGCTGAGCGACATACACCACCTACACGGATGTATATGGAACGGAGGACGGTGCGGACAGTGCTTTAGTTTGTGGCTCTGTCATCAGATATTTTTCCGTCCAGACTTACGCATCTGTGTACTCATCAGAACTTTTTTTTATAATAAATTTATTTCACACCGCATCGGCAGTCTTTCAGTTGCGACACAATAACACACATTGCACAGAACACAATAGCACAGTAGTATTACACGCAAGCTATTTTCCTTCCTATACGTTCACATTTGCGTTGTCACCATACAGTCCCATATAGTCACCACTAGATATACATACACTACAGTCTCATTCAGTCCAGGTTCCATCGTATCTATTATTATCGCATCTATTACAAGATCATTAATCTCAAATAGACCAGTATATCCAGGCTCTACTAAATCCAGCCCAGATGAAACCGACTCATCCTAGCGCTCTTCCGATTGATACTGACAGCTGGTACCCAGATTGCTTTGACACACCAGGACCGCCAGAGGTGATCCTTGTGGAAGCCCCTCATCACAATAACCGCATCAGACTGCCCCATGTGCGGTGGAACTGTCCCAGCTTTCTCGCCTTCGTTGCAATGCATTCATCAACTTTATATTGGTTGAAAAGCCTCGATTTAGACTCTACAAACGTCAGATCTCCGATCCAATTCAGCTTTTTATTTCAAACATATTGCTTTGCAAGAAGTACGACATAGTTGATAAACTCAGGAGCATCGAAGCATCCAAGCAGTCGGTGCTCCGGACAATATCTAAGTCGATTTCTGTTCAATCTACCCAGTCTGGCTATCAACTGCCGCCAAAATGGCCCTACCGACAGACATCTCAGGAAAAAGTGACTGATGCCGTCTTGTTCGGGACAGAACTTACATTGCGGTGAATTAACTTTTTAAATCATATCATAAAACTGTCGTGTGGGTATGTGTCTGTTCAATATTCGGTACTGCAGCGTCTGAAGCTTAGTCGACACACCACACTTATAAGGAAGATGATAAATCCGTACCCATTGTCTTTCATTGAAATTGAGGCGTTCCTCAGCCCATTTGGTTGGGGAACGAGGCTTCATGGCCTTTGGGAGCTGGGTCTTATAAAAGTGCTTGGTTGTGAGCTCGAGAGCAGCTTTGTTACCGTCAGGCATTCTGAGACCAGCCTCCACTTCCCTTATTTCTGGCGTAAAATCGAATTGCCCACTCTGTCGCACTAGCCTTTTCCAGTTTTGCGGAATTGCGTAGCAGGCATTGATATTCAAACTAGGAGATTTGGACTTGCAGTAAATTTTGTTGCAACGCAGCATAGTCAATAAATGCGCCATTTCGCGGCAGATCACCCACGTACATGATTCATTTTAAGTAAAGATTCGGAGAAAAGACCGGCGTATGGTCCTTTTAATATGGCGGTTGTACCAAAGGCTCTGGCAGAGAACGGCTTGCGGCATGTTGAACGCCTGGTCGTTAGTTTTTATATGAGCGTATTCCCGGAAGAGGCGTGTATAAAATTCTGGAATTCCTAGCTTGAGGAAATGATCAGTGTCGAGTTCGGTTCGTAGCATGTCATGGAGTCTGAAAGCTCCCAGTTTCGCTTGTAGCAGTGCTCTCCATAACGTGCTAGTGTTATATACCATTTTTCGGAGCCATGTTAGTCTAAGACGAGCAAAAACAGACTCGAGGTACAAAGCACCCAAACCTCCTATGCTAACTGGCTGACACAACACAGCTTTTTTGACACTAGGCGGCCTGTCTCTCTACAGGAAACCTGTAAGCTCCGTGTCAATGTTACGGATGCTATCTGTCGGGATGATTGTCCCTTCCGTCAAGTACGATAACTGCAAGGCTAACAATGCTTTAGTGAGCGTAATTCTACCTTTTAAGCTGAGGTCTCGCTCCTTCCACATATTTATGATATTCGGCATTCGTCAACTGCGTGGAACAAAGCTGTACTCCAGACAATCCCGTGTTGTGGAGAAGACCAAGGCTAAATATTTAAACTCTTGCTTAGGTTCAAAGTTCCATATTGAATCTAGACGGATCCGATCACGGCTCAGCCAAACAAATTCACTCTTAGAGACGTTCAGCTGCAAGCCCGAAATATATCCAAAATCGCGCAATAATGTAATCGTTTTGGCAGCAGATTCCTCATCAGAACATACCGTGGGTATTTCTGGGAACGAGTTGGCGGATGCTGCGGCGAAGCGAGCAGCGCGCGCGCCGTGCACTCGGACGCTGCTACTTCCTGCCACGGACCAGTTCCGAGACTAGTCAGTCTGTCTCCAAGACAAGTGGCAGGCAGTGTGGGACGCAACACATGCGAACAAACTGAGAACCATTAAACAACGTCTGAGACCACGGAGCTCGTCCTGTCGTAAACATAGACGGGAGAGGTCACACTGCGCCGCCTCTGCGCAAGGCATACTTACGCGGACGGCGGTGCGGGCAGTGCTTTCGTGCGCGGAGGCCGACTGCTGGTACCGTGCCCAGCGGCCGAATTCTGCGGCTGCCGGTCAGCACCGGCTCGTGCTATCGATTGTCACCGTCGGCGGATGTTGGCATCGTTCTGGCGGTCCGACTGTGCCCGCCCCAACGGCGTCCGGCTGTCCGCCTGACCGGCCACTGACGGACCAACCGCTGACGGACCAACCGCTGACGGACCAGCCACTGACGGACCATCCGCTGACGGACCAGCCACTGACGGACCAACCGCTGACGGACCATCCGCTGACGGACCACCCACTGACGGACCATCCGCTGACGGACCATCCGCTGACGGACCAGCCACTGACTGACCAACCACTGACGGACTACCCACTGACGGACCAACCACTGACGGACCAACCACTGACGGACCAACCACTGACGGACCACCCACTGACGGACCATCCACTGACGGACCAACCACTGACGGACCAACCACTGACGGACCATCCGCTGACGGACCACCCACTGACGGACCAACCACTGACGGACCAACCACTGACGGACTACTCACTGACAGACCATCCGCTGAGGCCAGCTGCCGGCACGGTGTCAGTGGCGTCCAGTCTTCTGTTACGCCAGCTGCCGGCACGGCGTCTTCGGGCTAGGAGCGATCAGGAGCGATCAGAATCGACGCAGGAGCCAGTGTAATTGGACGTACCGAGCTGCCGTAACGAAACTGCGCGTCAAGGTTAAGATGCTTAACATTCACTGTGATGTACAGCGGCCGTCTCGTAAACCTGGAACTATCTGATAACACGTCATTCCCTGTTGGACAGACCACAGTGTAGGTATGTCGTAATTCGCCCCCGCGGCCTGTTGATGGCCAGGATTTGGCGGATAGAGGCGGTGAGCTCAGGCTGACCTTTGCTCGGCTGGTCGGCACCGTGACGTGACGATGAGAGGCGGACGTGGGCTCCCGTTGGTTGTGATAGGACGGTGTACAACAATGCTCAAAAGTGTGTTTCGAATCCGGCGACGTTGTTTCAGGCGCATTGTCGTGCAACACGGCCTGAACAGTGTGGTACGAAGCATTGATCAGCGTGGTTCTAGCCGACCGGGTTTTCGTGCCTTCGTAGTGCAAAAACATTCGCACATGCCTGGACCCAGAATGTGATTGCTTTCCAGTGGTTATGTTCGTCTTGAGCCACCCCTCCCCCATGGGTGTTGATTTCTGATAATTATTGGAGGGATGGAAAATGTATGAAGTCAATGGGCAGGCCCAACTTGATTGGGGCTGGCACACTCCACAGAGTCCCATGCCAAAAGTTGATTTTTGTGGGGTTTTGGAGGGGGCAAAGTCAACGTTGAAGGGCACTTGCCCCCTCAAAAGTATACAAAGCACCACCTCTGCCCCCCCCGGCAGGTGAGCTATAAACACGCCACTCCAGCACAAACGTGACCCCGTATGGACCCAGCACGACACGGCCTGATCCGACCTGGCTGCGACCGTGTGGCTCGCACTCACTCCCGCACCGCAGGCCATTCACCTGCAGTCGTCGTCCCTGTGACGTCACCGCTCTGCCAACGCCGTCCGTCCAATTATGCACGTGTCGGGGCGTGGCCACGGGTCTGGCTGAGTAGCTTACGCAGTATCGAGCGTACCGGCCGACTGTTCTCCGTCGTCCTCGGATTATGCTCACTGAAGGCGGGCCCCGTCTTCAGTGAGATTGTGACCCCGCCCGGCGGGGTCACAATAAATATTGACACAGAACACATGGGGAGCTGGTTTGGGTCTGCTCTGCCGCCTCCGCCTCTGTCGTCGACCCTCTCCCTGTGTATTGTGCATCGAGGACTGTGCATGCAGGTCAGGTCCGTGTCCGCTCTGTACTCTCTGACCCTCTCCCTGTGTATTGTGCAGCGATGGCTGTGCATGCAGGTCAGGTCCGTGTCCGCTCTGTACTCTCTGACCCTCTCCCTGTGTATTGTGCAGCGAGGACTGTTCATGCAGGAGGAGGGGGAGGGTGTGACTTCAGCAGTGCTGCCAGATCTCTGCCTCGATCCGTCTGAACAGAGCCAGAGATTGTTCGAAAATTGGAGCAAACAGTGGGACGTGACGTGGTGCCGTACTGGTCACTCAGGAGAGCCTGCGGGGTCCGCAGGGCGCGGCGGGCCTGTGGAACTGCAGCGGTGCGCAGTCTGGAAGCGCCTGCAGTGGTACTGGGCCCGGGTAGCTGCAGTGGTACTGCACCCGGGTAGCTGCATTGGTACTGGGCCCGGGTAGCTGCAGTGGTACTGCACCCGGGTAGCTGCATTGGTACTGGGCCCGGGTAGCTGCAGTGGTACTGCACCCGGGTAGCTGCATTGGTACTGGGCCCGGGGAGCTGCAGTGGTACTGCACCCGTGTAGCTGCATTGGTACTGGGCCTGGGGAGCTGGAGTGGTACTGTACCCGTGTAGCTGCATTGGTACTGGGCCCGGGGAGCTGCAGTGGTACTGCACCCGGGTAGCTGCATTGGTACTGGGCCCGGGGAGCTGCAGTGGTACTGCACCTGGGTAGCTGCAGTGGTACTGCACCCGGGTAGCTGCATTGGTACTGGGCCCGGGGAGCTGCAGTGGTACTGCACCCGGGTAGCTGCACCCGGGTAGCTGCATTGGTACTGGGCCCGGGGAGCTGCATTGGTACTGGGTCCGGGTAGCTGCATTGGTACTGGGCCCGGGTAGCTGCATTGGTACTGGGCCCGGGTAGCTGGAGTGGTACTGCACCCGGGTAGCTGCAGTGGTACTGGGCCCGGGTAGCTGCATTGGTACTGGGCCCGGGTAGCTGCAGTGGTACTGCACCCGGGTAGCTGCATTGGTACTGGGCCCGGGGAGCTGCAGTGGTACTGCGCCCGGGTAGCTGCATTGGTACTGGGCCCGGGGAGCTGCAGTGTACCCGGGTAGCTGCACCCGGGTAGCTGCATTGGTACTGGGCCCGGGGAGCTGCAGTGGTACTGCACCCGGGTAGCTGCATTAGTACTGGGCCCGGGTAGCTGCAGTGGTACTGCACCCGGGTAGCTGCATTGGTACTGGGCCCGGGGAGCTGCAGTGGTACTGCACCCGGGTAGCTGCATTGGTACTGGGCCCGGGGAGCTGCAGTGGTACTGCACCCGGGTAGCTGCATTGGTACTGGGCCCGGGGAGCTGCAGTGGTACTGCACCCGGGTAGCTGCATTGGTACTGGGCCCGGGGAGCTGCAGTGGTACTGCACCCGGGTAGCTGCATTGGTACTGGGCCCGGGGAGCTGAGTGGTACTGTACCCGGGTAGCTGCATTGGTACTGGGCCCGGGTAGCTGCAGTGGTACTGTACCCGGGTAGCTGCATTGGTACTGGGCCCGGGGAGCTGCAGTGGTACTGTACCCGGGTAGCTGCATTGGTGCTGGGCCCGGGTAGCTGCAGTGGTACTGCACCCGTGTAGCTGCATTGGTACTGGGCCTGGGGAGCTGGAGTGGTACTGTACCCGGGTAGCTGCATTGGTACTGGGCCCGGGTAGCTGCAGTGGTACTGCACCCGGGTAGCTGCATTGGTACTGGGCCCGGGGAGCTGCAGTGGTACTGCACCCGGGTAGCTGCATTGGTACTGGGCCCGGGGAGCTGCAGTGGTACTGCACGGTCTCCCGGGTAGCTGCATTGGTCTGGGTAGCTGCATTGGTACTGGGCCCGGAGAGCTGCAGTGGTACTGCACCCGGGTAGCTGCATTGGTACTGGGCCCGGGGAGCTGCATTGGTACTGGGTCCGGGGAGCTGCAGTAGTACTGAGCCTGAAAGCAGCTGGAGTGGTACTGTCCCGGGATAGCTACAGTGGTACTAGACCTGGAGAGAGCTACAGTCTCTAATGCCTGAAGCGCATTCGCTGCTCGAGACTGTGGTCAGACAGCTGCACTTGCTCCCGGGTTCCCGAGGGCCGTGTTCGTGTTTGAGCCCCGGGACTGCCTGTAGTTGGGCTCGGGCGATGGCCCGGGTGGATCGGGTCCATCAAGGCAATGTTGAGAGCATTGAGGACACTGCCGCCGCCGAGTCTGGACTCGCCGCCCGATGTTTACGGTGCTCGGGTTCGAAACGCAATGTCTCGAGTTCGAAACTCCATTTGCTGATGGATTTCTAGCTGCTCGCGGGACAAATATGCGAGAGAGGTGTTGGTTGGTTGGTTATTTGGGCTTAGGGGCTCTTCGACTGTTTCGGCCATACAGCGCCCAGCGAGAGAGGTGTGCGGGACATGGTAAACGGCTGTATCGTCAGCTTGCCAACCGCTCTCCTTGTTGCTAAGTTTGGGCCGGAGGTGGCAGATGTCCAACATTTTGGAGTGGAAGCCCGGGTCCGGCCCACCTGTGGCAACCAGGTCCAGCCTGAGTCCGTTTAATATGTAGTGAAGTCCGGGTCTGGCCCAAGGTGTAGAACTCGCCACATTCAACAGTCCACTCTTCTGCGGAAGCACAGGCAATATCGAGAAACAAGGGAAGCCTGTCACCAGGTTCTGGATCGGCGCTTGGCTTCTCGAGGAAGGTCACATAGATACAAGTGTAGCTTTTCTACCGCTTAGAGCCTGTATTTTCAGACACCACTAACAGAAACATTTGCACAGTTATAATTCCGATTGATTGCCACGTTGGGAGAAGAGCTCTTGGTGTGTAGCTCAAGGAGTAAGCTCCGGGGCAGGGGAATACCAGCGTCCCATACATCATCACCGTGGCAGACTCGCGAATATCGGGCAATTGGCGTCGTGCCAAGTAGCGCCAGTGTCGCACCAGCCAGATGGTGGACATGGCCGCCACCAGTCGGACACTGGCGGACCGTCTGCCGCCACCAGTCGGACACTGGCGGACCGTCTGCCGCCACCAGTCGGACACTGGCGGACAGTCGGCCGCCACCAGTCGGACACTGGCGGACAGTCGGCCGCCACCACCACCAGTCGGACACTGGCGGACAGTCGGCCGCGACCAGTCGGACACTGGCGGAGTCTGCCGCCACCAGTCGGACACTGGCGGACACTGGCGGACGTCTGCCGCCACCAGTCGGACACTGGCGGACTGTCGGCCGGACGGCGGACAAGCCACCACCAGTCGGAATGGCGGACAGTCGGCCGCCACCAGTCGGACACTGGCGGACCGTCGGCCGCCACCAGTCGGACACTGGCGGACTGTCGGCCGCCACCAGTCGGACACTGGCGGACAGTCGGCCCGGACACTGGCGGACCGTCGGCCGCCACCAGTCGGACACTGGCGGACCGTCTGCCGCCACCAGTCGGACACTGGCGGACACTGGCGGACCGTCTGCCGCCACCAGTCGGACACTGGCGGACCGTCTGCCGCCACCAGTCGGACACTGGCGGACAGTCGGCCTGACGGCGGACATAACCCACCACCAGTCGGACACTGGCGGACAGTCTGCCGCCACCAGTCGGACACTGGCGGACAGTCGGCCGGACGGCGGACATAACCCACCACCAGTCGGACCGGGGGACGTCGGCCGCCACCAGTCGGACACTGGCGGACACTGGCGGACAGTCGGCCGCCACCAGTCGGACACTGGCGGACTGTCGCCGCCACCAGTCGGACACTGGCGGCTGACGGCGGACATAACCCGCCACCAGTCGGACACTGGCGGACTCACGTCGGCCGGACGGCGGACCCGTCTGCCGCCACCAGTCGGACACTGGCGGACAGTCGGCCGGACGGCGGTAACCCGCCACCAGTCGGACACTGGGGTGCGGACACTGGCGGACTGTCGGCCGGACGGCGGACATAACCCACCACCAGTCGGACACTGGCGGACCGTCTGCCGCCACCAGTCGGACACTGGCGGACAGTCGGCCTGACGGCGGACATAACCCACCACCAGTCGGACACTGGCGGACAGTCGGCCGGACGGTGGACATAACCCACCACCAGTCGGACACTGGCGGACAGTCGGCCGGACGGTGGACACCGCCGGCCACCAGCCACCTGGCAGATGGACTCGGCCCCCATCTGACACAGCCAGCACATCAATTAAATTATGATTGTCGCCAGGCCAGGATTTATTTCAAGGTTCCGTCGAGAACCAGACTGCCGACCTGGTCATCTCACTAGATAGACCGGCCTACAGTCGCTGCACCTGCTCGCTATGAACGCATCCGGCTTGGATGACAAGCTGGCAACTGGTCAGAAAAGGTCAGCGGCGTAGGCATGAGGAGGTCATTGCCAGGCTATGAAGATATGTTAAACTCTACCGTCATAATTGTACCATGCTCCTAGAATTTCCCGATCGGAGGGTGGGCTCAAGGTGAATGCAATAAGCCTGTGCTTAGTATAGACGCTGAATCTGTAAGGCCTCTCACGTCATCTGGAGATGGCGTCAGAGATAGTGCGTGAGATGGGCGATGAGTCGTTCCTTCACCAGCCGCAGCGACACCCAGGGCGGGGGGGGGGGTCTGCGGCCCGCCGGATGGTGAGGCGTCTCGGCTGGGCTGACGTTCGCATCCGATAACGCGGGTCTCCGCCTCGATGGTGTAGTGCAGACGCGTCTCGTCTCACGGCTGCGTCTCTGTTGCCAGCGCGGCCAGTTCGCGCGCGCCCGTCTTCTCACGCTCCGACTGCGGGTGGCAGCCGCACGCCACCGTTCTCGTGGCACGTGTGACCTGGGTACTAATGCCACTAAACGTGTGACCTTCCTGTCCGGGGCTGAGGCTGACTCCGCACAGGGCGGGCGCAGTGTCGTTCTGCCGCTCCCATTGGCCAGCTCACGGGTCCACCGTTACGCGGTTCGGTGGACCGTATCGGTGGCTGGGATTGGCGCAGAGACCCGTGGCTACTCTCGGGAAACCGGTAGAGTAGTTGGCAGTCAGTTATCAGCTCCGCCGTGGCCGACTCAGGCAGTCTAACCGTTGTAAACAAACACGAGAGGATGTCATTAAGCTACATGAATAACCGCGGTGGCTTAGCAAGTGACTAAAATGGTGCAGAGATGTCTCCGCCAGACCGATAACTAACTTCCAACTGTAAACTGGCACTTCTAAACGTCTGTGCGTACGTTATTACTTCAAGGTGGTTATGTATGTATGCTATTCCTTAAGTAGCCTAAATAATGAAACCTGTAAACGGAATAACGGAACAAGTGGCCGTTCTCCATGGGTGGGAGCCCCCTCTTGGCCAGAAGCGTACCGTCGCCCATGCCCGGGCCCGAGTCCCGGCTGCATATTGGACTCGGGAACCGGAGACTACCTACCTAACCCAAAAGATCTTGGTGTAAAATGTGAATACCGAACTCGGAGGCCCGGGTTCATCCTGACCGCTAGACTCGATTTGCAGTGTTGAAAGGATCTCCGGGAGATTGTCATCTCCTTTTTTCTCGCCGGAGGGTTGAATAGTGCTGTTTGACGGTGACCGCAAGCCTGTTCTGATATGAATTGTCGAAACGCCGGGAAGTACAAGACAAGGGTTTCTATCAGGAACAGATAAAAATATTTATTCTGATAGTTTGATGTCACCAATATATTCATCTCTAAATCCATAGTTGCAAAACATAAAGCTAGCCCCACCCAGGTACATGCGGGACTCTCAGAACATAACGCCAGGAAGAAGTAATACTCTGCCGATTGAGAATAGGTCATGCATTCGCAACACACAGTTACATGCTTACCGATGACGACCGACCTCTATGTCCGCGCTGCTCTTACCCGCTTACCGTCTACCATGTTTTAGTTGGCTGTACACTACTAGATCCTTTACGACGCCAGATTTTAGGGCGGTTGAACACAGACTCCTCTCTACGTATGCTTATAGGGAACGACTCTGAGGTCGTGGCGTCTGGGAATATTTCTATGTTCATTCGACAAGCTCGCCTTGACGTGATATACCTCAGCCCGTGAAGATAGATAGCAAGATATGATAGCAACACCGTAGAGTGATTAAAATTTAGTTATGGGCGCAAAGTGACACTTGATGTCGACGCGACCATAAACTCCAATCCACCACCAATGACCGTCCCATATGTCCGCGCTGTTCTAACCCGCTTACCGCGTACCATGTTTTAGTTGGCTGTACACTGCTAGGTCCTCTACGACGCCAGATTTTAGGACGGTTGAACACAGACTCTTCTTTACGTATGCTCATAGGGAACGACTCGAGGCCGTTGCGTCTGGGAATATTTTTATGTTCATTCGACAAGCTCGCCTTGACGTGATATATCCCCACCCGTGAAGATGGATAGTGAGCTATGATAGCAGCACCGTAGATTGATTACATTTCAGTTATGGGCGCAAAATGACCGTAGATGTCGACGCGACCCTAAGCTCCAATCAACCACCACTCTCAGAACATAAAGCTAGCCCCACCCAGGTGACAGACTCGGGGACACGCCGGACCCAGACACTCGCCACTTGGTGTTGCCGCTGGTCGCTTGCACCACGGACTACAGATGTCGTACTCCTGGTGAGACCGACCACTCGCACGACCGTAAGAACCACACAAGAAGGTCCAACACGTAGCTGCCGATGCTCTTGACACGGGAGATTCTCCCCCACTTGGCACGATATTGCGACGATGTCCATTGGCTCCCTCGCCTGCCAGAGGTCGGGCTGGTGGAGTGGTGCGAGGCGGGACGACGCGCACAATTCGCGCGAGAGGGTGTTCCATGCGCCGGCGCACCATGCTCAGCAGGCGGCTGTGGGTGACTGTGCCTCTCCGCCCTGCTCGGCGGCGGCCTGGTGACCTCCAGTCCGCCCGACCTCGTGGGAGGAAGGCAGGGTTATTGGGCGGCGCGGATTGGTGGTGGCGGTGCGCGTGAATTTCGGCCGTTCCACATCGATCGGCGGCGGGCGTGAGTCACCGCCGCTACCGCCGCCTCTGCCCGCGCCCACACTCTCCCCTCATCTCGGCCGACGTCGGCATCGATTGGTGGCGGCCCGTCACAGGTGGGCCTAGGGGCACGCGACCCACACCTAGGGGCACGCGACCCACACCTAGGGGCACACGACCCACACCTAGGGGCACGCGACCCACACCTAGGGGCACGCGACCCACACCTAGGGGCACGCGACCCACTCCTAGGGGCACGCGACCCACACCTAGGGGCACGCGACCCACACCTAGGGGCACGCGACCCACACCTAGGGGCACGCGACCCACACCTAGGGGCACGCGACCCACACCTAGGGGCACACGACCCACACCTAGGGGCACGCGACCCACACCTAGGGGCACGTGACCCACACCTAGGGGCACGCGACCCACACCCAGTGGCCACGTGGCAGCCCTTGCGTGGCGGGACACTGCCGCCCGTCACACGTGGGCCGCGGGTACGCGATCGACACCGGAGGTGGGGGTGGTTGCAGCTCGTATGCAGCGGACACGCGGCAGTCCCTTTCGCAACGACCACGTGGCAGGCTCTTACATAGCGAGCACGTTGCAGGCTCTTACATAGCGACCACGTAGCGGGCTCTTACATAGCGACCACGTGGCAAGCTCTTACATAGCGAGCACGTTGCCGGCTCTTACACAGCGACCACGTGGTAGGCTCTTACACACGTGGCAGTGGTGCAGGCTACATGCACATGCATAGCGGGACACGTGGCGGACCTCTGGCGCACGTGACAGGTGAGCCGCACTAATACGTCCAGGTATAGCTATCTAAGTATCCAGCGTGTTCTGTCGTCCACAACGACGTTGTCGGGTTCTTACATCAGCGACCACGTGGCAGGCTTCTGCATTATTTACATTGGTGGTGGACACGTGCCAGGTTACCATACATACGTGCGATAGCGGGACACGTGGCGGACCTCTGGCGCACGTAGACGAGGTGAGCCGTCGTGACTATGTCACTACAATAGTGCCGGGGAGCGTGATGTTGATGATGATGACGATGATGATGGCATGTATAATATATATATATATGTGTATATATATATATATATATATATATATATATATATTATGTATGTATATGCTAATTACCAGCACCCTTTCGTGCAGCTGTGAGGTGATGGTCCTGCAAGGATATAGCGAGGAGGTAGGGTGAAACTACAAGTTCGTGATATTGTGACGGTGCCCCTCATGTGATGTTTTACATGGGACCATCACGCCCCTGGCAGTCTTTTGTACAGAAAATAATATCGACACCGAGAACACATCGAATGCAGAATTATAAGTGATGCAGCAACATCTGATGGACAGAGTGAATAATCCTTGGTATAGCGCAAAGAAGGGAGCTCAGATATGTTTCCTAGAAACCCTGAAAAATACACGTGCCCCATGTCTTTCCGTGATGAGATTTGAGCATGACAATATGTCTTCGCGTGAATCTAACGTGTGAGTATCATCAAAGGAGGAGCGGTGCTGGTATGCTTTCACCTTTACTTTTCCGAATCTGGTTTTCTTACGAAGTTTCTTGGTTTGAATTCCTCAAAACGTAAATTTCTCAAAACGCAAACCCTAGCTTAAACTCGGTGCCCTCTTGACACCACGTAATTGAAGGCTTTATGGTGGAACGTCTTTAAATGTGCTGCACGGCGTGCCGTGCGACCTGTGGACTTCATCACTATTGCATTGGAAGCGCAGCGGGAGCTGTGGCTGCCATGGGGATAGTTTGCTCGGTGTCGCTGCACCGGCCGTCGCCCCGGCCGCAATCTCGCGGCGTCTATATCACAAGTCTCCGAGGCCCGTACTGGCGGCAGCCGCGGCAAGATGGCGGCGCCCACCGGCCGTCGGGAGCGTGCCGGCTGCTGTGCTGACTCGGTACGGACGGTTCGGGTGTGTCGTGACATCGTGGTCCCGTCACGGCAGGCCCGGGCACTGGAGCAGCGGCTGTCGGACGCTGGCTGGACGCCCAGCGAGAGCTCGGAGCGGCTGAACGCACTGCGCACCACTGTCGACGAGAAGGACACCGCCATCAGTCAACTGCAGTCTCAGGTGAGACACCGCCATCAGTCAACTGCAGTCTCAGGTGAGACACCGCCATCAGTCAACTGCAGTCCCAGGTGAGACACCGCCATCAGTCAACTGCAGTCTCAGGTGAGACACCGCCATCAGTCAACTGCAGTCTCAGGTGAGATACCGCCAACTTCAGTTTGAGAGGAGACACCGCCATCAGTCAACTGCAGTCTCAGGTGAGACACCGCCATCAGTCAACTGCAGTCTCAGGTGAGACACCGCTATCAGTCAACTTCAGTCTGAGATGAAACACCGCCATCAGTCAACTTCAGTCTCATGTGACACACTGCCATTAGTCAGCTGCAAACTCCGGTGAGAGTGGAGTCAGTCGTTCTTGGTGCGGTGGCACCAAGACAGACTGACACTAACGGCCAGCGTGAGTCTGGATATATATATATATATATATATATATATATATATATATATTTACCATGTTCCAAACGGACAGCATGCTCTCGTGGTAGTGCTTAACCAGCATGACGCTGTTAGATGTCGCTGTCAAGATGGCATACAGAAATTTCAAGCCGTCATTTCTACGCTTTGCACGTCACATTTTCATCCCATTAGCTCTGAACATGAGCCAAGGCAGCTGTTATGTTTATTGTACATCTGGCTGTATATCCCGGGCAGATTGAATATTGCATTGTATCCCTGTCTGGATCTCCAGGGAAGTTATGTGTGTTGCATCTCTGTCTGGATCTCCAGGGAAATTATGTCCACTGGATCTCTAAGTTGTTGCTTCCACCCTTGCCTTATTGGTGATCCTATATTCAGTCAACTTCCATGAGTAGAAAACGCTATTACTGATTGATGAGAAGTATGTATTGGTGGGGATTGCACCAGTCGAGGTGACCTACAATTCGGCGTTGTTTTGTCGTTGGGCGTGTCAGGTCCGAGTACGTCGCCTCCGCCGCAAGTCATTTCCGGCTAATCGCATCCACAGCATGATGGTCTGGTTATACGGAGCCAGTGTTGTTGCCAGATACGTGATACCTGTATTCTGTAATCCCACCAACGAGTTCGTATTCGTCGTCACCCAAGTAATCAGTCAATCAACCAATTGAGGTTTAGTTTAGGTGGGCGCTAAATGATCATACATTTTTGTCGTAGCGTCCCATAGCCCAAATTACTAAGTTTAGCTTAGGAAACGATCACTGCATTTAATATAAGCTGCTTGTGTGTGTGTGTGTGCGTGAATGTGCGTATGCCGTGTGTGCCGTGTGTGTCGTGTGTGTTGTGCGCTGTATATGCCGTGCATGCCGTTTATGCCGTGTACGCCGTGTGTGCTGTATATTGTATATGCCGTATGTGCCGATAGTCGTATGTGTCGTGTGCCCGTCTGTCGTGTTTATCGTGTGCCGTGTGTGTCGTGTTTGCCCGAGAGCCGTGTGCGGTGTGTGCGTGTGCGTGTGCGTGAGCGTCCGCGTGTGCGTCCTCATATTACCTGTGCCAATACGGCCTTCCTTGATCGGTGTGCTGCAGCCAGGTAGAAGACAACTCGGGGTCGTGGCCGGTTTGTTTGTGTTTCACTCACACAGTCTCGCAAGGTCTTCCGATGGCATGGTCGGGGTTGACGCCGACCGAACAGGAAGCGGCTGACGGAGGTTCCCTTCAAACGGCGGCTCAAGAAGTTTACCTTCAGACGGTCGTTCGGATGCGGTATCCTGTGCGAGTCTCGTGTACCTGTCTCTCGTGTTCCGAGGAACAGAAGTGTGTGTGTCGCACCGTCCACGTGCTGGCACGTGTTTGTCACGGCACCGCCACTACCACCGCCACCGCCTCCGCCTCCGCCCCCGCCTCCGCCACCGCCACCGCCACCGCCACCGCCACCGCCACCGCCACCGCCACCGCCACCGCCACCGCCACCGCCACCGCCACCCCTCTGACCACGTCTGGTCCATTGGCGCAGGTGGACGAGCAACGCATGCTGCGGTTGAACGAAGCCAAGCAAGTGGAGGCGAAGGCGGCGCGCATCAAGGACTGGGTCACCAACAAGCTCAGAGACGTGAGTTGTGCACATCGCCGCGTGACTACGTGGTGTGGTAATAGCTGACGTATGCATCGTTGTCATGCACCCATCTATCAGTAGATAGGTACGTGGATACCATCGCATAATGCTTGCGTCAATGGAATCGAAAGAAATGTCGGAATGTGTTGAATAAGTTGCGGAGCATGGGCAATTCCTGAGGCGTCATCTTGGTGCCTTTTTACCGCCTCAGGGGATTCATTAAACTCTCATGGAATAGAGCGTATGTTCATTCCATGGAAAGCTTCTGGGAACATTTTACCGCAATATTTCAAAAGGTGCAAATGTATCCCCCGACATGTCCCCAACGGTAAGCCATATTTTCCACGGCGTCCCCCTAAATTGGGAAGATGTCAACATTTGGCTCCTGCAGATTGGATTTGTCCAACTCAGTCTCCACGACAATGTACTCATGAAATACTGTACGTTGGGGAATTGCGATCACATTTTCTGTTCGATGATCTTCCAATGGGTAATCTTCCATTGGGTGGTTTTCGATGATAAACGTTCAGGAGCAAGGCTGTAAAGCACCACACACGGACATTTCATGCTGCACAGATAGCACGCGAAATGAACCCGTCCATAAAAGTGTGGCCCAGAAGTCCTATTTGAACGGTTGGAACAGTGCCCCGCGCGTGTTAGCAAATTGGATGTTTTCAGTTTGGTTTTCAGTTTTCATTTGATTTTCAGTGCTGTAAGAACATAGAAGTCGTGATTACCATATAAGTTAAATTGTAAATCAACTTCTATGTACAGAGGGGCAGTTCATCATCGATGTAGCGTCATTGTCGCTGTAATGAGGGTGTTGTTCGACGGCCGACATCAACGGCTGGCCGTTGATGTCGGCATATTAGCAATGGGGATGGAGCATTTCCTCAGAAAATCACTCCACGCGAGGTTCCCGAACGAATGGCTGGATGCCTTTTCAGCATATTAGAAGATCATGTTAACGTTCCCCCGTTGACAGAGACAAGAACCAGAAACCCAAAGGCGCCTTGCTGCAGAGCCGCGCTGTCATGCGGTACAAGCGACGACGGTTCTGGCGTCGCTCGTGCAGAGCGGCGGCGCCAACGGTCGTCACTTATACAGAGCGGCAGTGCCAGCTCTGGAGCCGCCGCAGCGGGGGTATCGCTCTCGGCTGGCGGTGTGCCGCCCCCAGCTGTGGTATCACTCTCGGCTGGCGGTGTGCCGCCCCCAGCTGGGGTATCGCTCTCGGTGGCGGTGTCCCCCCCAGCTGGGGTATCGTCTCGGCTGGCGGTGTGCCCCCAGCTGGGGTATCGCTGGCTGGCGGTGTGCCGCGGCCCCCCCCCAGCTGGGGTATCGCTCTCGGTTGGCGATGTGCCGCCCCCTCCCTCCCCCCCCCCCACCTTGGTATCGCTGTCGGTCGTCCCATGACAGACCTGCTAATTGTGTAGTTAGCGTAGCACGCCGACAGTGGAGACATGCTGACAAAGTGCGGTGTGTTGTCACCTGCCGTAGTCGATCGTTGGCTGATAGTCGGCGCTGGTGGGCTCGTGTGGCGGTGCCCACTGACCAGTACAGGCGCCTCCCTCCTGGGTGCTATCCCCTCCCGAGCACTGCTACAGTCAACTCAGCAGAGCCAGGGTCCCCGCTGCTCGCTGACCAGTGGGACGTCCCGTGAGATATCCGTCCTCGGCTCTAGCAGGAGTCGGTGTTTCGCTACGTGGCCACTCCTGTGCCGTTCGCTACGTGGCTGCTGCTGTGCAGTTCGCCGTTTGGCGGTCGCGGCGCTTGTCTTAGTGCCGTTTCCTGCGTGCATTCTTTAGCTGAGCCTCCTTCCCAAATCCGACTTCAATTGGTCTAATGACGAGCATAGGCGAGACTCGCTGTCAAAAATGTAGGATCTGCTCCTGACATGTTCGGCGGTCCTGTCCGGTTGAACTGGTTTATACTGGATATGCCCGCTGGCGGAGCTGCACAAGTGTGTCCATGGCCGCGGCCGTTCCCACTTTCAGCGACATAGGCGAGGCTGTATCTCCAATCTCTAGGTGAAATCTCAAGCATCCAATATTAATTTTAACCAATAGCTTCATGAACTTACGTTACGTCAAATAAGCTTTGAGATACAGAAAGCTTGCTCGATCGCCGACACTTAAAGAAAGGGTCGCTACTTGGGCATGGCTGTGGCCGCTGTACTGGAGACTGAATATGGGAGTTGCCGGAGCTGGAATTGTGTGTGTGAGGTAGGAGCTAGCTGTGGTGCTGGTTGTGTGCTGCCTGTTGTGGGGTAGGAGCTAGCTTGTGGCAGAGACTGGTGTGCTGCCTGTTGTGAGGTAGGAGCTAGCTGTGGACAGAGACTGGCTGTGTGCTGCCTGTTGTGGGGTAGGAGCTAGCTGTGGGCAGAGACTGGTTGTGTGCTGGGAGCTGTGGGCAGAGACTGGCTGTGTGCTGCCTGTTGTGGGGTAGGAGCTAGCTGTGGGCAGAGACTGGCTGTGTGCTGCCTGTTGTGGGGTAGGAGCTAGCTGGGGTGGAGACTGGCTGTGTGTGCAGAGACTGGCTGTGTGCTGCCTGTTGTGGGGTAGGGCTAGCTGTGGGCAGAGACTGGCTGTGTGCTGCTTTTCTGTTGTGGGTAGGTAGTAGCTGTGGGCAGAGACTGGCTGTGTGCTGCCTGTTGTGAGGTAGGAGCTAGCTGTGGACAGAGACTGGCTGTGTGCTGCCTGTTGTGGGGTAGGAGCTAGCTGTGGGCAGAGACTGGCTGTGTGCTGCCTGTTGTGGGGTAGGAGCTAGCTGTGGGCAGTGACTGGTTGTGTGCTGCCTGTTGTGGGGTAGGAGCTAGCTGTGGGCAGAGACTGGCTGTGTGCTGCCTGTTGTGGGGTAGGAGCTAGCTGTGGGCAGAGACTGGCTGTGTGCTGCCTGTTGTGGGGTAGGAGAACTGGCTGTGTGCTGCCTGTTGTGGGGTAGGAGCTAGCTGTGGGCAGAGACTGGCTGTGTGCTGCCTGTTGTGGGGTAGGAGCTAGCTGTGGGCAGAGACTGGCTGTGTGCTGCCTGTTGTGGGGTAGGAGCTAGCTGTGGGCAGAGACTGGCTGTGTGTGTTGGGGGAGCTGTGGGCAGAGACTGGCTGTGTTGCCTGTTGTGAGGTAGGAGCTGGGGGGGGATGGCTGTGTGCTGCTTGTTGTGAGGTAGGAGCTAGCTTGGGCAGTGACTGGCTGTGTGCTGCTTGTTGTGAGGTAAGAGTTAGCTGTGGACAGAGACTGGCTGTGTTCTGCCTGTTGTGGGGTAGGAGCTGTGGGCAGAGACTGGCTGTGTTCTGCCTGTTGTGAGGTAAGAGTTAGCTGTAGGCAGAGACTTGCTGTGTGTGCTGCCTGTTGTGGGGTAGGAGCTAGCTGTGGACAGAGACTGGCTGTGTGCTGCCTGTTGTGAGGTACCTCTGACCGACCACAGTCGCCCGCCAGTGACTCCGTACCCGCCACTGATGCACTGACCCAGTCTGACCGGCTGCCTGTCGCCAGCTGGAGGAACAGAACCAGTACCTGCGCGAGCAGAACCAGCGGTGCAATGAACAGCTGCAGCTGCTCAGGAACCGCCTCACGCAGCTCAACCAGCTCAAGTCGAAACACCGCGCCAGCACTGAGGTGGGTGTGCGGCAGCCGCCGCCAGCCGGACTGTGCCTGGCCGCCGGTGATGTGCTGTAGCACGTCCGTTCCGTGTACCAGAACTTCTTCAGAGTTATGTGGGTGCATAGGTTTAAGATTGGCTGGGAAATAATTGTCATTATTCTGTTGATACGTGAGGTTATTACATGCTTTATCACCACCGTATCTGAGAGCGTTTCGCGTTGTTGATTGTGTAGTACGGCAGACGCATGAGTTGAAATGGTAGTATGTGCTTCTGAAGCTCTCAATATGCACTCAATATCATCGGTTAGCAATGCGATCTTCAGCATTGCAGTGGTCAGTATATTAATAAAATGTAATATAAGCAATGCTAAGGATTATTTGTTGGCTATCCGCCATTTGTGTGTGTATTATCTGGCCGTACGTTATGATCTATTATCCAGCTGTGCTGACCGACTATATACTCCTTTACGGTATATTTTCAGGCTGTGCTGACCGGCTGTAGGCTCCGCTATGGCGTATCATCGTGTGCGTTGTACTGGTGCCGGTGGTGTTGGTGACGGCGGCGACGCCGACCATTGTCAATCGTGCATCTCTGTTGGTGATAGATGCCGCCCTCTATGGCGGCGCTTGCATTGTCGCCGCAGACTATTATCCCCCGCACACACACACTGCGTTGTCGTGACTGGCGATCGCTGCTTCAGCCGCTGCTCGACCTCCCCTGCTCGGGACCGGTGGCCGCTGCTTCCGCGGCCGCTCGGCACCCCCGCCCCCCCCTCCCACGCCCTCGGCCCAGCGTGTCGCGTGCCAGACAATTCGGCAGCCCTTGGATCTCCTTTATTTCGGCACGTGACGGCACCGCCTCGCGGGAATTTCCGTATGGAAATTTAAATTGAACGGTGAATCTTTTCGGCCGACGTAGCTCGACATCAGTTGGATGGGCTGGGGACCCGATCCGTATCCTGGCCGGACTGGTGGTGGCACGTGCCACCCGGTCCGATTATGTCCACCACACTAAGCCACCAATTAGCCGAGGTAGTAGCACAAGCCGTAAATTATTCGGCCTGCCAGCTGACCCGGCCTGAATGAGACATTCGCCTGTGATAGCGGCGATCATCACATTTGGAGCGGTTTAAGCCGTTACCATGCCTACCAATAGTGATGGTTATACATCGTTGCCATGCCTACCGATGGTGATGGCTACGCGGCATGGCCCGTTAGTGGGTAAAACTAGAAAGACCAATAAACGTTTCTGAACGGAAGTTGGTTGGCGAGGCGCAGAGGAAAGACCTAAATGACCACAAAATATGGCCTGGAGGTTGTGTGGCAGCTGCAAGGAATTAGTGGCGTTATGGGGTGTGTGGATTGTCGTGATTATCAACATACTCGTGTGGTAAGCGTGACCCTGGACAGTGCCGACTCTGTGACCTGATCAGAGGCAATGTCGTCTCCGTGGCCGATCTGTGGACGATGTCGGGCCCCGTGACCTGACCCTTCGGGACTGCGGACGGCATTTGCGTCGTGATATGACCCGGAATGGTGACTGTGACTGTCTGGCCGGGCACCGACGTCCAATTACAGATATGCCGCGCGGGCCGACGACGCCGCTCCCCAGCGGCATATTGCCGGCGGCGAACAATGGCGCACAGCCGCCGCTGGTGCGCCAGCCCATGTCGCTCACCAGCGGCGTATTCCCGGCGGCGAACAATGGCGCACAGCCGCCGCTGGTGCGCCAGCCCATGTCGCTCACCAGCGGCGTATTCCCGGCGGCGAACAATGGCGCACAGCCGCCGCTGGTGCGCCAGCCGATGTCGCTCACCAGCGGCGTATTCCCGGCGGCGAACAATGGCGCACAGCCGCCGCTGGTGCGCCAGCCGATGTAACCCTCTGGCGGCCGATGTAACCCTCTGGTTCCGTAGCACGTGTAGTCACTCCGAGCACTCCCCCTTGGCATGTTGTCCCAGTGAAAACTGGCATGACTCTAACCTGCTCAAAGAAAGGGCAGGTAAACCCCGAGGAACTCCGCATGTCAGCATTGGAAAACATACTCGAATATCACGACTTTTCACGCATTTACACAGACGGCTCAAAGGCGGCCTCTGGTGTCGGGTATGCTTTCGTAAGTAGACAAGGTGTTCGATCTTTTTGTTTACCGACGCAAACATCGATTTTTACTGCCGAATTGTATGCCATTCTTCAAGCCCTCTATTTTATACAGAAAGACCGGTCCACAAAACACGTGGTTTTCACAGACTCTGAGCAATATCCTGGCACTGAACACCTTTAACCAGGATAACCGACTTGTTCAGAGGATTACCAAAGTCGTAAAATCCCTAGATGACGTCGGCAGAAATATCGTGTTCTGTTGGATTCCCAGCCATGTTGGACTCGCGGGAAACGAAGCTGCCGACATTACCGCCAAACACGCCATTGGTAATGGCGGTGTGGTCCGTCTACGGCTCCCTCCAAAGGATCTATACCCAACTATATTATCAAATATACGGTCAGAATGGCGACGAACCTGGAATTCCAAGTGTAGTAAGCTCAGAGTTTTAAAACCGACACTAGGAAAGTGGCTGTCCTCTCACCGAACCAAACGCCGGGAAGAAGTAATACTCTGCCGATTGAGAATAGGTCATACATTCGCAACACACAGTTACATGCTTACCGGTGACGACCGACCTCTATGTCCGCGCTGCTCTTACCCGCTTACCGTCTACCATGTTTTAGTTGGCTGTACACCACTAGATCCTCTACGACGCCAAATTTTATGGCGGTTGAATACCGACTCCTCTTTACGTATGCTTATAGGGAACGACTCTGATGTCGTGGCGTCTGGGAATATTTTTACGTTCATTCGACAAGCTCGCCGTGACGTTATATACCCCCACCCGTGAAGATAGATAGTAAGGTATGATAGCAGGACCGTAGAGAGAGCTACATGACTCAACGGTCGATGTGTCGTAAAACCAATAACCGACCGTAGAGATATTAAAATTTAGTTGTGGGTGCAAAGTGACCCGTGATGTCGACGCGCCCATAAACTCCAATCCACCACCATCTGGCGGCCAATGTGGCCCTCTGGTCGGCCGATCGGTCGGCTGTCAACACAGTCCCAACGGCCACCGCCCATCAGCGACTCGTGAATAGCTTGCCCGCCGGGCCGAGGACGGTCATCAGGCTGCTTGTGTCGCCGGAGTGGCTATAGCGGCCGCGGGGCTCTACAGTTGGCCACCGTAGTCTGACAGCCATGGACGGCGTCAATGAGGGGGGGCTTGTTCCTTCCCCCTCCCCATGCCCGACATCATGAAGTTTAGGTTTGCGTCTAGGAGCGTTGCATGCAGGCCGTTGGTTTTTGACAATTATTTGGGGGCCCGATGCATGGATGCATTGAACGGGCCCTAAATGGATTGGGGCGCCCCGTACAGTCCCATGTTCAAGTGTGAAATTATTGGGGAGGGGCTGGAGAAAAGCCAACAATGTGGGGGAAAGACCACCTCAGAAGCATACAGACACCCATAGTTACATGAAAAGAACGAACCACAAAGAGGTCGTGGGGCCGCGGTAGCTCAGTTGGTAGAGGGTAGGACTATTTATCGTGAGATTGTCGGTTCGAATCTCACAACCGACGGTAATTACTAAGTCCACCCGCGACCAGCCGGCGTGAGAGGTTGGCGACGCTGTATAACCTAGCGGTTGAATGCGTCGTAAAGGAACCCAAGATTCTTTTTCAAAACGGTCGTGTGCCCCCCCCCCCCCTATCCAAAGTCCGCAGGGCTGCCAGTAGTGGTTACTAGTAGGATAGATCAAGGAGAGGTTCGCGTTAGGGTTTACTTGTGAAAATTGCATGGGAGCTCGTGTAAAAGTACTCCATTATTTTTTCCTCTCCAATTTTATAGCTAAGACGCATCCAGAGCCTGCCCTATAAACTCATGTTGCTGGTGCTCCCGGCGTTGCACTTTCCATTGGCTGGGTGCTGGCGGCAGGCACTGCCCCTGCCGGGCGGACCTGCGCACTGATTCGTGGAGAGAAGACGCCCAGCTGGTGGTATTTGGTGCCGCTGTGTGGTGTGAGATCATGAATTTATCCCCGGAATTATGTGAAACAATGACATCAGTGTAACGTGATGTAGGGCGACGGGCATATGTTCGTTATCGATATGTGGTTGGTTGGTTATTTGGGCTTAGGGGCGCTTCGACTGCTTCGGTCATACAGAGCCCAGTTATCGATATGTGTATGCGAACTACATCGATGTGTATCGGTAGTGATATGTATGCGCCTTGGCAGCTGCATTAACGTGCAGATTAATGTGCCGCCTCAGCCTGTGAATTAGCTACACTAGGTTCCACTTCTGCAGCAGGCCGCTGTCCTGCTCGGAAAGGAGTGTCGGTGTTGTGTTTCTGCGGCTCATTTGTGTGATAGAACAAATTTTGGCGGCAAGCATGCTATACTGTCACTGCGGGCAGTGACTCAGTTACAGCTGTATAGCACCTGTTGTACTGCCACTGCGGCCAGTGACTCAATTATTAGATGTGTGGCACCTCCTGTGCTGTGGCACCACTGCGGCCAGCAGGTGCTACACAGAGCAAAGCAATATGAAATTATAATCTCCCATTTTAGCGACACAGCATTTTGCTTTCTAAATTCAGAAGTTCAAATAACGCGTCCAACTTGAATGTTGGCATGTCGCGGGTGGCACGTGGAAGAGCCAAAATGTCATTTCCTGTATGATTTGTGCTTGATCCTAAATGTCATGATTTCTTTCAGGTCAGTTTGTAATATCAGTTCGTACTAAGCACTATTTGGTTAAATCGGCAATTCCTTGGGCTCTGACTTGAACGCAGGATGCGTTAGTTCCTTTTGATTTGTTTTATTCTATCCCGTTTCGCAGCCAAATAGAACGGATGTCATTTGTCTTATCCTCACCGGCTAGCCACCGCTCAGCTTCGGTGAAAACTTCTCCCCATGCAAGAGTCGCGACCAACTAGCAGCACGCACGAGTCGCGTCAGCTCACGCTAGCATTAGTTCGCATCCACTGATGACGTCAGCAGGTATAACTGTGGGTCTCGTTCCGACTCGGGTCACGTTTGATTCGAGCATATCTGCATTCAGGCCATGGCGAACGTGAAAAGATTAGCTACGTGAAAATATTTGCCAATTTGATCCTTGTTCTGTGGCTTAGCACATGGACCCATTCTGATAAAATCCTTGAAGTCTGTGAGCTGAATTCAAAATATGAGCGGGCTTCAGTCGAACTTTGCTCAAGGCGGTCCAGAGATCACTCGTGGCTGGTGCCCGACACTGTATGCGACTTTTAAGTGGTTTCCGTTGCCTGACGTTCCATACGTATAGGCTGCTGGCGGTAGTGTGCTGATCTGGGCGGTAGTATAACCGGTAGTGTATCGATCTGGGCGGTAGTGTGGACGCGTGGTGCCGATCTTGGCGGTAGTGTGGACGCGTGGTGCCGATCTAGGCGGCAGTGTGGACGCGTGGTGCCGATCTGGGCGGCATTGTTGGTGTTCTGATGCGGTGGGTAAACCGCCGCGGTAGGTATGACTCCTGACGCGGTGGGTATGACTCCTGACGCGGTGGGTATGACTCCTGACGCGGTAGGTATGACTCCCGACGCGGTATGTATGACACCTGACCCGGCGCCGTCTGTTGCAGGACTCGTCGCGCGGCAGCTACGAGGGCGACCGGCCGGCCAGTGACGAGAGTCTGCCGCCGGAGGTGCCGGCGCGTCGCGTGCCGCCGCTCGACCCGCACGCCCTCTACGCCGAGGTGGACAAGGCGCGGCGGTCGCGCGTCGCCGCGCCGCCGCCGGCCGGCCCGCCGCGCCTCACCGTCGAGCGGAAGCGCTTCGTCAGCTCCGGCGGCGAGGCGCGCGCCTCGCGCGACTCGCGCGTCGACTCCGGCTCGGTGGACCTGGAGACGCCGCAGAGTCTGTCGCCCAACACGCCGCCCGAGGGCGCGGCGGTGCCGCCGCCGGTGCCGGTGCCGCCGCCGCGCGGCCGGCCGCCCGTGGCCGACGAGACGCACGACTACAGCGAGATCTACACGCCCAGCGGCGACGGCTGTCGCTGGCCGCGCGACGACGGCGCCGACGGCGACAGTCAGCCGCCCACGCCGCCGCTGCACCGACTGCCGTCCTGGGAGGCCAAGATCTATCAGGTGAGCCGGCGTGTCCTGAGGGTGTGTGTGGGGGTGGGGTGGGAGAGTAGCCTGAAACTGCAAGGAGACATACGGCTAGAAAATGTGCTGGGATGTGGATTTATGGCGGAAACGTGTGGTACAGCCGGAGAGCGGCGATATGGTTTGCCATGAAACCATATGCCTCATAGGTGTAAGCAACCTGATTGAAATTTGGGAGCTCAAATGGCAAATCGATTATGCAGCGCTAGTTTAATGAGGATGAGTGAGGAGCGATGTCCTGCCGCGTTTCCGACGGAATTTTTCTAACTGTTTTGCTGATTCTACCAAAATTAAGCTGTGTCATTCGATGCATTTGTTTATACGACTTGTCGGCGTGACGTGTCGACAGGTGGTGCAGGAGGGTCGCCTGACAGTATGTCTTGTGTCAACAGGTGGCACAGAAGGGCATATCCTCGCCGGGCGCTTTGTGCATCAGCAACGGCGGTGCCTCCCGAATGTCCACCTTCTCAAACTATTCGGACGTCTCCGTGCCCGTCTACGCCACCGTCAAGGGGGTACGTGACTACTGTTAAGCGGTACGTGACCACCATGAAGTGGTACATGACCAGTGATTTAGGGAGATGGTGATGTGGTCATCATCAAGGGTACCTGGTTTTTGTATTTCCCAGGTCCCTTGGAATCAGTTTTCGTCGTGAAGCATATGTAAACCGCTCCACAAAACAGAATGCATCTGATGCCTTGTCATGCCTGTACTCCCGTCGAAGTGGCAATTTCCTCTTAGGATAAGTATCTCCCATGGTTGAGACCTAGGCAGGATGCCACATGTTCGACTGCTTCTCTAGCGCGTTTTCATTCGTGTTTTGATTCAAGCTTTGGCTTCGTGCCTTTCATTTGTTCAGTGTATCACCGGTTCATCGGTAGTCCCGTTTTCTTTGTTACATTTATGCCAAGGGCTTCTCGTTCATTTGAAAGGTCAACTGGATCCGACCTAATACCTGCTTGTGACCTGGACATGGGCCTGTGACCTGTGCCCGGTGGTAGGCTGTGCCGCGTGTGGCCAGCCGACTAACCTGTAAACGGCTGCCCCCCAGTCCGGTCCACCGGCCCCCAGTCCGGTCTGCAGACCCCTAGTCCGGTCCGCCGACCCCCAGTCCGGTCCGCCGGCCCCCAGTCCGGTCCGCCGACCCCCAGTCCGGTCCGCCGCCAGCCGGTCCGCCGGCCCCCAGTCTGGTCCGCCGGCCCCAGTCCGGTCCGCCGGCCCCCAGTCCGGTCCGCCGGCCCCCAGTCCGGTCCGCCGGCCCCCAGTCCGGTCCGCCGGCCCCCAGTCCGGTCCGCCGGCCCCCAGTCCGGTCCGCCGGCCCCCAGTCCGGTCCGCCGACCCCCAGTCCGGTCCGCCGGCCCCCAGTCCGGTCCGCCGGCCCCAGCCGTACCTCAACCGTGCATCAGCCGTACCCAGTGATAACTTATTCGTGAGATAGGGTGGAATGTAGCACTTTATGATCACTCATTTGACAACCTTCTTCAAGTAGTACCGACATCATGCTTCTTGATGAGCGCTTATGACGTTTTCGTCTCCTTTATGAAAGTACCGCGTTTATAAGTATCATCCTGATGCTCTCAAAAGAGGATGGTGATGCACTAGCATTTCGCAGCGCAATTTCATGCAAGGGCATTACCTATAATGTGATATGGCACACACTACCAGTTTACAGCATAGGTATTTTTCTCGCAGTCCCGAATATAGTTCTTCATAGATCATGAATCTCAAAACAGATGATAAAAAGTGCAGTCATAGATTCGGCATTGGCTCAAATTTGAGTCGGAAAGGAAGGAAATCAAAAGCGTTTTAAATGACACGAATTCCACCGCAACTTTCGACATCCGTCTATGTTCTTTTCCACATCTTACTGTGCTCTTTTCGACATCTCACACCTAACGAAAAACCATTATTTTAGCACCGGCCGTGCCCTAACCTTACCTCAGCCGTACCGCAGCAGTGCCTCAACCGTAACACAGCCGTACCTCAAGAGCACCTCAGTCGTATATCAGCTGTACCTCAGCCGTACGTCAGCCGTACGTCAGTCACACCTCAGCCATATCTTAGCTGTACGTCAGCCGTACCTCAGCCGTATATCAGCTGTATTTGAGCCGTGCCTCAGCCGTACGTCAGCCACACCTCAGCGGTACCCCAGTCGACCGGCCGATCACTATTGTCACATGGCCGACTCTGGTCGGCCGCCAGACTAAACCGAGGTCAACCTGGTGACCTGGCTGACCACTGATGGCCTGAGGCGACACCACGTACTGCCGGTTGCAGACGGGTGAGAGGAGGAGGGGGGCTGTGGATTCATGGTGAAGTCCTGGCAGGGTTCGTGACCAGCAGCTCCTCGACGGTCTCCAGACGGCCCTGAGCCGATATCTACTGTCGGCCGTCTGCGGTATTTTTTTAAAAACTACTTTAGCCTGGTATATGGATAAGCAGATTCCCTCGGCGTCCTGCCGACCAGACTGATATGACCACAATATGTCACCACCTCGACATACATGGCGGGCACCGAGAATTGATGACCTGACATTGAGGTGTGCATGGCGTGCACCGGTGGATTTCAATGCCGGCAGCTGACAGGGCATGGCGCATGGCGTGGCGCCACTGTCGCCATCCAGTGATGCCCTGGCTATGTCGCGAGGTCCGAACGTCTGCGGACGGCATCGGAAGTGCCCGTCGCTCCGGCTGGCGTGGCCGGTCATTGCGAGCCGGGTTTGCTGATGGGTGGTGCGGTGCGGTGCCGCCTCCCCCGACTGGTGCCCGGCGCCGGAGCACGGCGTCAACGGCGCGTGTCGTTATGTGTGCCGTGCCGGGTGCCGTGATGGGTACTGTGATGGGTACCGTGATGGGTGCTGTGACGGGTGCTTCGGTGCGTGACCGTGGTGAGTTCCATGGTGGGTGCCACGGTGGGTACCGTGCCGGGTGCCGTGATGGGTACCGTGATGGGTGCCTGGCGGGTGTCAGTGGTGTCGTGGCGGTACCGTGATGGATGCCGTGGTTGGTGCTGTGACGGGTGCCTCGGTGGGTGCCGTGATGGGTGCCGGTGGGTCTGGGGTGTCGCGGGTGTCCGTGGCGGGTACCGTGATGGATGCCGTGGTTGGTGCTGTGACGGGTGCCTCGGTGGGTGCTGTGCTTGGTACCGTGATGAGTGCTCCGGTGGGTACGATGGCGGGCGTCGCGATGTGTGCCGTGGCGGGTGCAGCACACACGCCGAGCCGCGCAGACAATGCGCCACGATCCGGCCCCGTTCTGGCCCGGCCGGCGGTGTAATGGACGGTGCGGTCGGTGGTCGCCGACCGGAGCCGGTAGTCGGCGCCGTGCTCCTCGGCCGGATACAGCGGGCCCGCCGCTGATGGGATGGCCCGCGGCGATGGCCCGGTCGTCTGCCTGCCGGCCGGCTCAGACTCTGTGGGAGAGCGGCCGGGAATGGCGGCCGGCCGGCGTGTACCGCCACGCTTATGGAGCCGATAGGCGATACTTTGAGCGGCGCGCGCAATACTGGGCGTGGAATGGCAGGATATATACTCGTAAAGTGTGGAGGCTTAGTTAGCGCCGCATGGCCCCATCTGGATTAGTTGGTTGGTTATTGGGGTTTAGGGGCGCATCGACTACGTCGGTCATGTAGCGCCCACCTATCTTGATTATGCCTATAAAGGAAAGTTGCTGTCAGATGACATCAAAAGGTGCTGAAATGTTCTAGTCAATGCTATATCCTGAGTTGTGAAAATGCTATCTTCCCCATTGTATTCCCATTGTCAGTCTCATCAGTATCACGGACCTGAAGGGTGGTACTTAATCCAAGGACACGCAGACCTGTTACTAACGTTATTCCCATATATAACCAAGATCCAAGACATGCTTTCGTTAATTCCACTCCATCCATCCGACCTCCTATCTCCCTACCGGAAAACTTATAATTGAAGAATAAGATTCTTGAACCTAAGGAATTTGTCCCTCCTACTTTTATATACATTCAGTGAGTGACTCCCCATTACATCGCCAGTCTATTCCATTGATCGACCACTCTTGCACTGGAAGCTTGTTGGCGTTCAGCTGTCCCACACCTGGACTTGTCTGACCTGAATCGATGACCCCTGTGTGATATCCTAACGTGGATAGCATTCAAATCGATGTTGTCAAATCCCTTTGCTATCTTAAGCATCTGAAAATTTTACCCCTCGACCCATATAGTTAAGTGTGTATATGTACAATGTCAAAAGCACCTCCTCATATTCTAAATCTAGTTCACCGCAATCCTTGTGGCTTTGCACTGCGCTCTTTTTAGCATACTGCGTCACTTTTCTAGCATACAAAGTCAACTTTTCATGCAAGTACACAATATTCGAAGAGAAGTCGCACGGTTGCGAAGTTCATTTTTCATAGCTTACGTGCTTTCACTTTCATACACTCCTATCAATGATTAAGTGATCCAATGATCCACCGATCCTATCAGCGACCCTGGGGTGGTGAGTCACGCGACCTGTCGTGTCCCTGTTTCAACCTGTCACTGTGCCGTGTCGCTGTGTTAGCCGGTGTCGCTGTGTCGACCGGTGTCGCTGTGCCGTGTCGCTGTGCCGTATCGCTGTGCCGTGGCGCTGTGTCGACCGACCGTGTCAGCCATGGCGCTGTGCCGTGTCGGCCGGCCGGTGACGCTGTGTCGGCCCTGCCGCTGTGCCTGTCACCGGCCGGTGCGCTGTGTCGGCCGGTGTCGCTGTGCCGTGTCGGCCGGCCGGTGACGCTGTGTTGGCCGGTGTCGCTGTGCCGTGTCAGCCGGCCGGTGACGCTGTGTCGTGCCGGCCGGTGACGCTGTGTCGTGTCAGCCGGCCGGTGTCGCTGTGTCGTGTCGGCCGGCCGGTGACGCTGTGTCGTGTCGGCCGGCCGGTGACGCTGTGTCGTGTCGGCCGGCCGGTGACGCTGTGTCGTGTCGGCCGGCCGGTGACGCTGTGTCGTGTCGGCCGGCCGGTGACGCTGTGTCGTGTCGGCCGGCCGGTGACGCTGTTGTGTTGGCCGGTGTCGCTGTGCCGTGTCGCTGTGTTGGCCGGTGTCGCTGTGCCGTGTTGCTGTGCCGTGTCCGCCGGCCGGTGACGCTGTGTTGGCCGTGCCGCTGTTGTCGACTGGTGACGGCCGGCCTGTTTCAGCGCGCCTCCCAGATCCGCTCCGTGCCGTTCACTGGCGACAGCTCGGACAGCTCTGACGGCGAGGAGGAGGCGGGCGGCGGCGGCGGTGGCGGTGGCGGCGGCGGTGTTGGCGGCGGTGTTGGCGGCGGTGTCGGCGGCGGCAGCGGTGGTGGCGGTGGTGGCGGTAGCGGTGGTGGCGGCGGTGGCGCGCGCGGCCGCCACTCGCAGACCGGCTCCTCGGACGACACGGTCAGCTCGCCGTCCAAGTCCAAGTCCAGTCCGGCCAAGACCGTCAGTCCGTGCCGCAGTCCACGCCGAGGTGAGCGCGGCCGGGACACCCCCACCGAGGTCATTCCCGGCCGGGACAGGTACACTACCACCGAGGTCACTGCCGGCCGGGGTACTCCCGGGGTACTCCTCCACCGAGGTCACTCCCGGCCGGGACAGGTACACTACCATCGAGGTCACTTCCGGCGGGGTCACTCCCATTGAGGTCACTCCCGGCCGGGACACTACCACCGAGGTCACTCCCAGTGTGAGAGTACCGCGGCCGGGACACTACCACCCAGGTCACTCCCGGCGGGGTCACTCCCACCGAGGTCACTCCCGGCGAGGTCACTGTCTTTCACTGTCCGCGGAAAACCTAGGGGGTCGTCAACGAGCCCCCCCCCCCACTAGATGGCTTGGATTAATATGTTGTATGCATATATCCCAATATCCAGATGTACTTCTTGAGATAACTCCCGAAAAATACAACTTTGCTAAATTACTGTCATCGACACAGCCATCTCTCCCCTCCCATCTACCACTCATCTTATGCTTATGGTTGCTTGCTGCTGCTTATCTTATGCTTATGGTATCTAACGGTGTGATATGTTGATTTCATGATTTGTTGTGGTGATTTACTGATGCTACTATCTGACGGCCGTACCATGTTGATGTCAGGATCTGTTCTCGTGATGATGTGCTGACGTGATGATTGACGTTCGTGGTGTGCCTTTTCCGCCGACAACAGAGCACAGCGTGGAGGCGGACACTTCTGCCGACTACGCCCTCCCCCCGGACGCCGACGCCGTCAGCTTGGACTCGTCCTTGGCGCGCGGCTCCTACGCGGCCGGGTCGCTGAAGAAGGTGAGCGCCGCTGAGAGGCTCACGTCGAGGGGAGGCCGTGTGGCGTGGGCGCGCACTAACTAGAGTAGAGTAGGCTCAGTCGCCGGAGCGATCCCTCGCTCATCAAACTAGATACAATATCGAGTGAAATACTTCTGCAAAGTGATGCGATGTCGGCCTCTTGGTGATGCTTCTGTTGCCGCGATTGACCCACTACTGCAGCCAGTTGCCGTTTCTCATTTGCGTAGTTCTCATCAGCCTTGCAGTTGACCCGCTTTAAATTAGGATGGATTTATATAAAGAACACAATTAGTCTGAATGCTCCTCGGATGGGCTTTATGAGATACGCGACACGCCTACCCAAAGTGGAGCGAATTGCATCAGTATTCAGCCACAGGTCGAGGAGGTCTAATTAAATGGCCGCATGTTATCTGGGAAACTGCCGCGCCGCCATTGTTCCGGCACTGCCTCTACGCCGCCGTGGCCTGGATTTCATGCGGCGTTCCACATGGCCCTGTAATGGCTGGACTACTGTGACTGTGATGCTGATAGTGTGACATTGGCTGGATTACCGTTGTCGGAGCTGGGCAATATCAACTGAGCCGCCATCTGTGGCACGAACAAGCTCCGCCATTTTGTGTCTGTGATGATTGTCCTCCCGGGAGGAATATTAAAGAATGCCCCGTTCTCCTATGAGATGTTCAGCGCTGTGTGCGGGTGCTGCAGTTTGCGTGACGACTGTTCCGTCACGTTCGCGACAGGCCAAGGCTCTGGAGCGCTCCGGCTACCTGACCAAACTCAGCGGCAAGCTCAAGACCTGGCGCAAGCGCTGGTTCGCCCTCAAGGACGGCCAGCTGATGTACTGGAAGTCAAAGGTAGCATGGGCTCTTGTTCGTCCCTTCGTTTATTAGAGTGAGAGAGCGTGGGAGGAATAGTGTGAGAGTTAGAGTTATAGTGAAAGGGTTAGAGTTAGGGTGAAAGGGGTAGAGTTGGAATGAAAGGGTTAGAGAGTTAGAGGGTTAGCGTTAGAGTGAAAGTGTTAGAGGGTTAGAGAAGGTGAGAAGGAGAGAAAGGAAAACAATGAGAGCTTGGGCCGTGGTGTCCATGACTGGTATCGTCCAATGTTGTTGAGATTCCTTGTGATATGTTGCGAACAATTCCTGATTTTGGTTTGTGATTCATATCCTCGTAACGAGTTCCGTGTTCTGAATGGGCTTTTCTACTGGCAGCTTGACTGTTCCCTGGGTTCAAATTCAATGCTCCTGGGTTCAAATTATAGGCTCCTGGAACCGCCAAATGGCGATGAGGGTATAACCTACTGAGTCACGTGCGTACACTCAAGGCCCTGACAATTGGACCATTAGTGCCGCGGAGCGATGTTCATACCATTTGTACAATAAGCAGCGACGTGCATGCTGCACTTTGCATTGCGTAGTGACGATTTATGAACAGTCCTGCTCATAACACTCACGGTCCTGGAGTAGTAGGCCTTAATCCAAGTCAGTCTCGCTCTCCGATAAACTAGTCTGACACATGAAGCTTGTCATATCAGTAGTTTTGACTTTCTGTATGCTGATGTCATCACTTATGAAACCACGGCAAGACGGCTGACGGCCTGACGGCTGACGGCTGACCCCGTGGTCTCCGATACTTTACTCCATTACGCCTTTCATTTGTCTCGGTGGCCTCCGTCGCCCGTCTATAACACCCAGCGCACGTGCGTGCAGCCCGCCACCTAACCTGACAGCTGTTTGACCCTGCAACCTCTGGTCGCCGCGCCGTGACCTGTGACCCGCGACCTGCGCCGCAGCACGACGTGGCCCGGAAGTCGCCGCAGTGTCAGATCAGACTGGACGACCGGTGTCGGGTGGTGCGACAGGAGGGCGCGCACACGTTCGAGGTCAGCACCGTCAAGAAGACCATCTACCTGACGGCCGACACGCAGAGCACCGTCGACGAGTGGGTGCGCGTCCTCCAGGTGAGACTGGCCGCCGGGTCGCTCGGCTCGGCTGGGTCACGGGCTCCCGCAGGTGAGGTGGGTCATGAGGTCCCGGTCCTGGGTTCTCCATGTCAGCTGGGTCATGGGGTCGGGGTCCTCGCTGGGACGCGGTGTCCTCCAGATCGGCTGGGTCACGGGGTGGCGTTGTCCTCCAGGTAAGATGGGCCATGGGGTCGCGGTCCTCGCTGAAGATTGGTGCACTCCAGATCAGTTGAGTCGTGGGGTGGAGAGCAACGAAAGCGCGAATATTGGTGGCTTCTTCGTGGTGGTGCCATACCGCGTTGCTGTTGTTGCGGAACCAACTCTATAAGGATGAATGATGGATGCCGACAAAGATTTCGCATGGTTTGTTTATTCCACAGTGCATAGCTGTATGCTGCCCTCTTTTTTGACATTGACTCTGACACTCAGCTGGATAGTATGTTAGCTCCACAGGGTTCAAGGAACGCGCGGTGTCACTCCAGGATGTTAGCTGCACAGGGTTCAAGAACCGCTCGGCATCACTCCAGACATTAGCTGCACAGGGCTCAGGGAACGCGCAGTGCCATTCCAGAATGTCCAGCCGCCCCGGTAGCTCAGTTGGTTAGGGCGATGGCCTGCACTGGTCTGCCCTATCCTGGCGCAAAATACAAAATAAGGTTCGAGTCGCTTCACTCGCTCGTATTTAGCCTCGGCTGGGAAGGCCAGTTGGCAACTGGGCCGATAAGGCCGCGGACGAGCTACCGGGTACGCCGTGTCGGTGCATTGACGGCACGTTATGCTTTCGGTCAAAATTCTGTCGTTGAACTGGAATTCATGGATCGTGCGGTGGGATCAGGTTTCACGCAACAACCTCTGCTTCGCAATATAATCCTCGTCCACCTCAGCAAAAATTCGGACTAAGCTTATATTTAGTTTAAAAAATAGTGTTAGGTGCACAAGGTTCAGGGACCGCTCGGTGTCACCTCTCCGTCATGGTCTGCTTTTTAAACTTAGTTTGGCTTGGGAAAGCAGCAGTAGTCGAACTTCGCTATAATCTAACTGGCAGCTCTTAGGCATGTATTGGTGACCTTTCACTATCTAGACAAAGGGTGTGCAAGTTTTACTCTGTCCACGGATTAACAGTGCTATTGAACCGAGAAAGAGAAAGAGTCCACGACTTCAATTTTTTTCCTATTGGATGTTTGTTTTCTAATTGAAGGCTAAATTTATTTTATCACAAATCGTCAGGCTATTAAAAGTTCACGTTTAATCAAGCTTAGTGGAGATGCAGTTAAGCTATGGTAAATTGTCGCACAAAACTCCACACACGGCGTTCGTTATAAAAGCAAACTTGTCTTAGCATGCCATTATTGCCATTGAGCTCTTACCTATGTATGTGTTGAATTCAAGAGCTAATCACGTCGTTAGGCCATTGAAAGTTGTCATTTAATCAGGCTTAGTGGAAGTGCAGCGAAGCTATGTTAAATTGTTGTCCAAACTCCACACATCGCATTCGTTATCAAAGCAGCTTCGTCCTAGTACGCCATTATTGCCATCGTGCCATTCGATATTTATGTCCTGAATTCAAGAGCTTTAATTTACTGGCGCATTTTTCCAGTACTGCAGTTGAAATGAGTGGAAGTAAATCAATTGTAATATTTTTTTAAAGTAACCAGCCAAGCGACGTTTGTCGGAGCCCGATGTGTGATGGTATCACGTGACACCCCACCTGAACGAGTGTGGGAGTAACGTGACTTTGAGTTGGTGACTCGATCATCTCTACCCGAGTGTAGGCCCCGCCCACTACCGCTGGGCTACACGTGCACCGCCCTATTGTCAGCTGTCGGTACATGACGTGCGGCCTGCGGAGTATGGTTCTGCCCGCCCGCCCGGCTGTCGGTACATGACGTACGGCCGGCGGAGCATGGTTCTGCCTGCCTGCCCGGCTGTCGGTACATGACGTACGGCCGGCGGAGTATGGTTCTGCCTGCCCGGCTGTCGGTACATGACGTACGGCCGGCGGAGCATGGTTCTGCCTGCCCGGCTGTCGGTACATGACGTACGGCCGGCGGAGTATGGCTCTGCCTGCCCGGCTGTCGGTGCATGACGTACGGCCGGCGGAGTATGGTTCTGCCGCCCGGCTGTCGGTACATGACGTACGGCCGGCGGGTATGGTTCGCCCGCCCGGCTGTCGGTACATGACGTACGGCCGGCGGAGTATGGTTCTGCCTGCCCGGCTGTCGGTACATGACGTACGGCCGGCGGAGCATGGTTCTGCCTGCCCGCCCGGCTGTCGGTACATGACGTACGGCCGGCGGAGCATGGTTCTGCCTGCCTGCCCGGCTGTCGGTACATGACGTACGGCCTGCGGAGCATGGTTCAGCGTGCCCGCCAGGTGGCTCAGCGGTTTCCACTGGCTGACCCGACACCGCCGTCACCTGTTGCTAAAGTGGGAGTATCACGTCACATGCGGCGCTTTAGGGGCGAGCATTTGGTCATGCAGCATGCCTCGTTGACTGACTGCGCGGTCCCGCCTCCTGACAGACATTTGGGCGCGAATGATCAATTCTGGTCGAAGCACCCTAAAGCCAAAATAACGAACTAACTCCTGACAGACATCGGCCATGTCGTCGCCTGATGGGCCGGGGTCGACATTGGTGGTCTCCCGACCTGCAACGCCTGGGGAAGGGCGACGTGGGTGGGTGGGGAGGGGCGACGCCGGGCTGGACCGCACTCTCCGGTACTCTGTGGTGACCTGATGTGACCTGACGGATGCTGACGTGGCACCATTTCCGGTTATCGTGATTGTTGATGTCGGTGATGTGGTCGTGTGGTTGTTGATGGTGTGGGCCGTTATCCGCCCCGCAAGATCAGGCCATCCTGTGATGTGTCTTCCTGCCCGGCGGTGACGTCTTGTCCGACCTGACCTGGCCAGTGCGCAGGCTGCCACCCCAGCAGGTGGCCGTACCCGCAGCGGCAGGGTGGACTGCCGTATCGACCCAGCAGCCGAGTCCAGTCCGCGGTGGACATCGGCGAACTTTGTCTTGGTATTGTGCGGCAGTTCTATTAGGCCTGTTTCATTTGTTGGTGGCGGCGGCGCCCGCTGACCGTGTCGGCTCACATCTGTGACGGTCGATCCGATCGTGCTCTGACAATGCCGCAGTATCGCCAAGTTTTGACGCGACGGTGTGCCACTGCTTCTAATGTGACGGTGTGACGCTGTCTCTGACGTGACGGTGTGCCGCTGGCCTCTGACGTGACGGTGTGACGCGCCTCTGCGTGACGTTGCGGTGACGGTGTGACGCTGGCCTCTGACGTGACGGTGTGACGCTGGCCTCTGACGTGACGGTGTGCCGCTGGCCTCTGACGTGACGGTGTGACGCTAGCCTCTGACGTGACGGTGTGCCGCTGGCCTCTGACGTGACGGTGTGCCGCTGGCCTCTGACGTGACGGTGTGCCGCTAGCCTCTGATGTGACGGTGTGCCGCTAGCCTCTGACGTGACGGTGTGCCGCTAGCCTCTGACGTGACGGTGTGACGCTGGCCTCTGACGTGACGGTGTGACGCTGCCTCTGACGTGACGGTGTGCCGCTGGCCTCTGACGTGACGGTGTGACGCTAGCCTCTGACGTTACGGTGTGCCTTTCAGAACGTGCTGCGACGTAACGCGGCGCACCTGCTGTTGAGTCGGGAGGACTGCAGCGCCACCATCCAGGGCTGGCTCACCAAGGTCAAGAACGGACATTCCAAACGCTGCTGGTGCGTCCTGGTTGGAAAAATGCTGCTCTACTTCAAAACTCCGAACGAAGCGGTGAGTCGCGCTAGCACACCGGCAGGTATAGGCGCTGGGCTGGTCGGTCTGACACGCCGGCAGGCATCGGTGCTGGGCCAGCTATATCATGCTGGCCGGTTGTGGGTATCTTTTGCGGGAAGTATTGTATCATACCTCGAAAGGTAATGGGAAACTTCATGGCAGTGAAGGACTAACTCTGTGAATGCTGTCCCTAATGATGCATGGTTGTGTGTGTTGAAGCTTAAAGCTAAAGAATATATGGGTTAAGGCCCGAGTTTCCAGTAATGTTTTCAATTTGGACGTCATTTTGTATACTGTTGAGAGGGCCGTTATCTCTCTTCAGTGACTGATTTTTCCTCGTCATTGTCTTCCGTATTGAGCACGGGACACATTCGAGTCATTTCATCACTCTGAATGCTGCGGAGCCTCATAGGTAATGCATACATTTTCCCACGCCACCCATTTCATTCCACAATGCATCGCCAGTGGTTTTCATCACGTCTGTGCCTTGAGATAGCGTTTAGTAAATGTTTACGGTTGAGAAAGTATTAAATAAGTGTCGCCTGTTGAGATAGTGTTTAGTAAATGTCTACGGTTGTGATAGTGTGCATTATGTGTCGATTGTTGCTATACTGTTTAATAAGTGTCTACGGTTGAGATAGCGCTTAGTTGTAGTCAACTGTTGAGATTGGGTTTAGTAAGTGTCGACTGTTGAGATAGCGCTTAGTAATCGCCGACGGTTCGATTCGCAATAACGGAGGCAACAGGAGTGTCGCCCGAGCCCAACATTTCAGTTTATCGGGGCCATACCTCGTCCATCCTGGCCCGTGCCATCTGGCCTGACCTGACTTGGGCTGACCCGGCTGTGCCGCAGGTGGCGTCTGGTCAGATCAACATGCGCGACTGTCGGGTGGAGGAGGTGTCGCACATCAGCGACAGTGACGAGGACAGCGACACGCCGCCGCAGACGGCCGACCTCACCATCGGCGTGTTCCCCAGCCAGCAGAGCCCCACCTACTTCATCATGGCCAACAAAGGCGACAAGGTGGGCGAGTCAGCGCTGCCTGACACACCCGCCAATCGTATAGCCATTGCTCCCGATGTCGAACGGCGATCCAGCGCCGACGCTTGCCTGAAGCGACTCGAGTTTTGGCTTTGCCACAATCTATCAGCATGAGAAAGAAGCGATGTTGCATTGTCGATTGGATTCCCGTCGATGTGTTCTTCACCACTACTTCGGTGGGTGTTTAATAGCTCGATCAAGTGGGTGAAACACCGATCCCTAACCCCCGTCATGTTGTGGACTGAGATTGAAAGCGTGGTAAAAGGTGATTCGCCCTACCCCCACCCCCAAAAAAAGAATGGATGGTTATGCGAAATGACCAATTACTCGGCGCGCATTTGGAAACTCAAAACAAACATAATGGCTAAACCTGGCTCCAAGGAAATAGTTGCTGAAACCGGGTGACGGATCCAGAAATCCAGTTTTGAAGGGGTGAAGTTCCTCCAGAAAAAAACTATGTTCTAGCTGCACAGCAGAAATTGTTACTAGAAACATCATTGCTACTGTCTACAAACACCTATTTCCAATCCTGTCTGAACTGGTGACTGACATGTGACTGCCCGTCCCCAGGACTCGTGGCTGACCCGTGTCGGGCCGTCCCCAGGACTCGTGGCTGACCCGTGTCGGGCCGTCCCCAGGACTCGTGGCTGACCCGCGACTGTCCGTCCCCAGGACTCGTGGCTGACCCGTGACTGTCCGTCCCCAGGACTCGTGGCTGACCCTGCTCGGCCCGTCCCAGGACTCGTGGCTGACCCGCGACTGTCCGTCCCCAGGACTCGTGGCTGACCCGCGACTGTCCGTCCCCAGGACTCGTGGCTGACCCGTGTCGGCCCGTCCCCAGGACTCGTGGCTGACCCGCGACTGTCCGTCCCCAGGACTCGTGGCTGACCCGGCGCCCAGGACTCTGCTGACCCGTGCGCCCTGTCCAGGACTCGTGGCTGACCCCGTCCGTCCCCAGGACTCGTGGCTGACCCGTGCGCCCGTCCCCAGGACTCACAGCTGACCGTGTCGGGCCGTCCCCAGGACTCGTGGCTGACCACCTCACTCGTGGCTGACCCGCCCTGTCCCCAGGACTCGTGGCTGACCCGTGCCCCGTCCCCAGGACTCGTGGCTGACCCGTGCGCCCGTCCCCAGGACTCGTGGCTGACCCGCGACTGTCCGTCCCCAGGACTCGTGGCTGACCCGCGACTGTCCGTCCCCAGGACTCGTGGCTGACCCGCGACTGTCCGTCCCCAGGACTCGTGGCTGACCCGTGCCGCCCTGTCCCCAGGACTCGTGGCTGACCCGTGCCGCCCTGTCCCCAGGACTCGTGGCTGACCCGTGTCGGCCCGTCCCCAGGACTCGTGGCTGACCCGTGCCGCCCTGTCCCCAGGACTCGTAGCTGACCCGTGCCGCCCCGTCCCCAGGACTCGTGGCTGACCCGCGACTGTCCGTCCCCAGGACTCGTAGCTGACCCGTGCCGCCCTGTCCCCAGGACTCGTGGCTGACCCGTGCCGCCCCGTCCCCAGGACTCGTGGCTGTACCACCTGACGGTGGTGTCTGGCGGAGGCGGCGCCGCCGGCACCCAGTTTGAGCAGATGGTGCAGCGGCTGATGGAGCTGGACGGCGAGGCCGACTGTCTGCTGTGGCGGCACCCTCTGCTGCTGCACACCAAGGAGCTGCCGCCGCAGCCGCTCACCACCATGCCGGAGGCGCTGCACTCAGAGGCCGCCAAGCTGTTCAAGGTGGGCCGCCGGGCCGGGCTGACCGGCGGATACCGGACTGTACCCTAATGACCGGCAGGTACCGCACTGTGCGTTAATGACTGGACTGTAGGGTAATGACCGGCGGGTACCGGACTGTAGGGTAATGACCGGCGGGTACCGGACTGTAGGGTAATGACCGGCGGGTACCGGACTGTGCGTTAATGACTGGACTGTACAGTAATGACCGGCGGGTACCGGACTGTAGGGTAATGACCGGCGGGTACCGGACTGTAGGGTAATGACCAGCGGGTACCGGACTGTAGGGTAATGACCGTGGACTGTAGGGTAATGACCGGGGGTACCGGACTGTAGGGTAATGACCGGCAGGTACCGGACTGTAGGGTAATGACCGGCGGGTACCGGACTGTAGGGTAATGACCGGCGGGTACCGGACTGTAGGGTAATGACCGGCGGGTACCGTATAATATGACCGGCGGGTACCGGACTGTGGGTAATGACCGGCGGGTACCGGACTGTAGGGTAATGACCGGCGGGTACCGGACTGTGCGTTAATGACTGGACTGTACAGTAATGACCGGCGGGTACCGGACTGTAGGGTAATGACCGGGGGTACCGGACTGTAGGGTAATGACCGGCAGGTACCGGACTGTACAACAGTCATCGGTGGGTACTGGACTGTACAGCAATGACCGGCGGGTACCGTAATATATGATAATCGCCAACCGGACTGTATGACAATCACCGGTTGGTACCGGACTTACAGCAGTGACCGGTGGATACCGGGCTGTACGGTAATGGCTGGCGGTACCGGGCTGTACGGTAATGGCTGGCGGGTACCGGGCTGTACAGCAGTGATCGGCGGGATGTGGCGGTCGTAGGCGCTGCCTTGTTTTGCCGCAGTTGTGGAAGACTTATTCCACATTCTTTTCTTCTAAATATGTAAATACCTAATTGCTCGTGGATGTTTATTGACTATGAAGAGTATGCATTGGAATCATGTGTCCTTGCATCGCAATACGATTGTGAGCCTTTTCACTGTTTCTGACAGTTGGTCTGGTCTAATGAACGGTCGTGCTGCTGCTGTGCTCACAACTGTTCCCCACGGTCCTTCTGTGGTGCTGCCGCGAAACTCCCGTAACCCTTCCGTAGTTTCCATGACATTCCCGTAACGCTCAGCTCTACTGCGACTACCATGTAGCTCTTCCCTGACTCCCCGGTGGCTATCCAATAACTCTCATGTGATTCGCAACTCTCCAGTGGCTCCCCTGTAACTCCGTAGCTCTGATGTGACTCCTCTGACTATCTAATGGGCGCTGTATAACCACTGCAATTTATGCGCCCTAAAACCCTAATAACTAACTAACTCTGACGATCTAGTAACTCTCCTCTGACTCTGCCGTAAATATTTTGTGACTCACACATCTCTTCCGTGACTCTCCAGTCCCGTGACTCTCCAGTCCCGTGACCCTCCAGTCCCGTGACTCTCCAGTCCCGTGACTCTCCAGTCCCGTGACCCTCCAGTCCCGTGACTCTCCAGTCCCGTGACCCTCCAGTCCCGTGACTCTCCAGTCCCGTGACTCTCCAGTCCCGTGACCTTCCAGTCCCGTGACTCTCTAGTCCCGTGACTCTCAATCCCGTGATTTCCAGTCCCGTGACCTCCAGTTTGACTCCAGTCCCGTGACCCTCCAGTCCCGTGACCCTCCAGTCCCGTGACTCTCCAGTCCCGTGACCCTCCAGTCCCGTGACCCTCCAGTCCCGTGATTTCCAGTCCCGTGACCTCCAGTTTGACTCCAGTCCGTGTCGACTCCAGTCCCTGACTCCCGTGATCTCCAGTCCCGTGACCCTCCAGTCCCGTGACTCTCCAGTCCCGTGACCCTCCAGTCTCGTGACTCTCCAGTCCCGTGACTTTCCAGTCCCGTGACTCCAGTCCCGTGACTCCAGTCCCGTGACTCTCCAGTCCCATGACTCTCCAGTCCCATGACCCTCCAGTCCCGTGACCCTCCAGTCCCGTGACTCTCCAGTCCCGTGACTCTCCAGTCCCGTGACTCTCCAGTCCCGTGACTCTCCAGTCCCGTGACCCTCCAGTCCCGTGACCCTCCAGTCCCGTGACTCCAGTCCCGTGACTCCAGTCCCGTGACCCTCCAGTCCCGTGACTCTCCAGTCCCGTGACTGCCACAGCCGCCGTGACGCTGCGGCTCCTCCGACAGTCGTGTCAGCTGTTCGCCTCTGTGCTGGTGGACTCGGCCGGCATCGACTACCACGTGGCGCTGGCCCAGAACGCGCTGCAGCTCTGCTGCGAGCGGCCCGAGCTGCAGGACGAGCTGCTGGCGGTGCTGGCGCGGCAGACGGCGCGCCACGTGCCGCAACGCCTCGGCGTCCAGGTGAGCCGCGCCGTCACCGGGGTCAAGCGCCCGAGCGGCAGGGGGCCGGCCACGCCCCCAGCGCCCGAGCGGCAGTGGGCCGGCCACGCCCCCAGCGCCCGAGCGGCAGGGGGCCGGCCACGCCCCCAGCGCCCGAGCGGCAGTGGGCCGGCCACGCCCCCAACACTCTAGTGGCAGTGGGCCGGCCACGCCCCCAACACTCTAGTGGCAGTGGGCCGGCTACGCCCCCAACACTCGAGTGGCAGTGGGCCGGCCACGCCCCCAACACTCTAGTGGCAGTGGGCCGGCCACGCCCCCAACACTCTAGTGGCAGTGGGCCGGCCACGCCCCCAGCACAGCCGTCTCCGGTCGCCGGGTGGGTCCACCGGACCCCTTGTGTCTGTCTATTAGTCCCGAGAAACAACACATTCTAAGTCCTTATTTGAGAAAATATCGTACACTCGGTAGCAGCATGGTGGCTGCCGACGGTACCTCGGAGGCTGTACTGCTGTAAATGAATGGTGTACGTCGGACGTAAGACGAGATGTGGTTCGTCGCGGGGGCGCACCTGTGCATGTCTACTGCGCTGCCACTATATCACGGATATTACCCTGCCTGTGCCTTCATTTATGCAGATCTCTGGAGCTTTGTGGGGCACTGTTGGACGTGGTGCGGTCTGTGGCAGGGCTCTCTGGAGCTGTGTGGGGCACTATTGGACGTGGTGCGGTCTGTGGCAGGGTTCTATGGAGCTGTGTGGAGCCACTATTGGACGTGGTGCGGTCTGTGGCAGGGCTCTATGGAGCTGTGTGGGGCACTATTGGACGTGGTGCGGTCTGTGGCAGGGCTCTCTGGAGCTGTGTGGGGCACTATTGGACGTGGTGCGGTCTGTGGCAGGGCTCTCTGGAGCTGTGTGGGCACTTTGGACTTTGCAGGGCTCTCTGGAGCTGTGTGGGGCACTATTGGACGTGGTGCGGTCTGTGGCAGGGCTCTCTGGAGCTGTGTGGGGCACTGTTGGACGTGGTGCGGTCTGTGACAGGGCTCTCTGGAGCTGTGTGGCCCACACTACTCAGTGGCGGCGGTGTGTCGATGATGATGCTGGTGACTGTGCCATACCACTGGGTGATGGCTGTGTGCCGACGACGATGCCGATGCTGACGCTGACGGTGACGGTGACGCTGACGGTGACGGTGACGATGGTGTCGAGCCCGGCGCCGACTGACGACACCGCGCCGGCCGGCAGAACCTGCTGCTGTGCGCCACCCAGTCGCTGTTCCTGTGCGACTCGAGCGGCGGCAAGCCGTCGACGGCGGCGGCGCAGGCGGCCATGCTGGCCGCCGCCGACAGCAAGTCCAACCCGGCGGCGCACGTGTTCGTGCAGACGTGGCAGCTGCTGGCGCTGGCCGTGTCGCTGTTCGTGCCCAGGAACAACAAGCTGCTGTGGTACCTGAAGCTGCACCTGCAGCGGCACGCCGACCCCAAGTGAGTGCCGCGCTGGCGACGCGGGCGGCGAGGTGTCCGGGCCGCGCGGCCGTCACGGTGGTGCCGCTCTGAGCTGCGGCGGTCGCTGGACGTGCGCTGGGAGGGCCTCCGGCGCCCCGGCCGGTACGGGTGTCCGTCCCGAGACTGCGGAACTCACGTTCCGATGAAGGGCGACTCGATTTGGATGCTTGAGGACGAGTAGTCTAGGAGTAAGTTGCCCGTCTCACAATCGAAAGGTTGTGGGTTCGAGTCGCACCTGTCGCTACTCTTCGCCCGCGACCAATCGGCGTGAGGGATTGGCGACGCTACATGACTGAACGGTCGATGTGTAGTAAAACCAATAACCAACCAACCAACTGATTTGGATGCTTTTGGATTCACGTGACGTTCACAGAACGGCTCATTCTGAGAGTTGCTAATCCCGATAAAAGCTGGTGTTTCGTTTCGTTTCTGAGATGACCTGCCACATTGGGCGCTGCATGACCGATGTAGTCGATGCGCCCCTAAACTCCAATAACCAACCGAGATAGCCTGCCACTGATGGTCTGCCACTGATGCGGACAGACATGCATTGAGATGCATGTCTGTCATCGGTCTACCAGTGTCGGCACAATTTTGATTTCACTAATGCTCTCTCAGTGTTGTTGTGGCCTAGCAGTCAGACTTGTGTTGTCGTGTATATTCTTGTTTATATTGGTTTGTTTGTTTGTTTATTGTGGTTTTGGGGCACATCGACTGCAGTGGTCATGCAACTCCCATTTGTTTAGATTGGTGATAGTGAGGTTGAAGAATAGATTGTGGGTATTTTCATCGCTGGTATGACTAGATCAGTTCATGGACACCAAAGCCAAATTAGCTATGGCCCAGGTGTACACGTTTTTATCTTAGCTGGTGGGTCAGGAAATGCATGGCGTAAATCAGCTCTGCAAAATAATGCTGCGACTAGGTTCAACTTGTCGAATATTTGACCTCATTGTTGAATGTTGAATTACACTATTGCTTTATTACCTATTTTTCTAGCTGAATAAATCATTCTGACATCACCAGACTGCCGAAGAGATTCGCGTAATTATCGAAAGCTATCACTTTCAAAGGTAAAACCGGAAGAACAGCCTTTCCTCCGAATGCGACTTGCGCTTCACAAGTCGCACTGTGCGAGGCAGCGTTCACTCTAATTGTAGTAAGTACCGCTGGCGTTGGACCAGGGGCAGTGGAAACAGCACCTCTGCACCGTTGTGTACGAAGACTACATTGCCCCCCACTCCGAAAGCTCCCGGGCGAACAGGGGGTGGAATACAGAACGGACTCGGTACTGCGTGTATCACAAGTCTGCTAGCAACAATGAATGGCCAGCTGAGCTGTACTTGTGTGTCCGTTATTGATGCCGAACATTGACACAGCTGTCGTGTCCTGATGCATCTGCATTCGCCAGTGGAGTTTTACAAAAACAAATCTTTCGAGAATTTCGGGTGGTGCTTTTGCATAGTCCTGTGGTTTCCAAGTGATGCTTTTCTAGGCACTCCCATAGGCATCACTGTTGAATTTCGAAAAGATGGGCGATGCCCAGCCATTCACAGGTAGTGCCAAGTGCCACGTTTTGACACTAAAACTGCACCCATAACTGCACTGTGCGGAATTGTCTCACGTCGTCTCCGTACTGGAGCCGCTGTTATACCACGAGTGTGCGCCTCGTCAGAACCGAGACGGGCAAGTACGCGGCGTACTGTCAGCGGGCGCTGGAGCGCTCCCTGGAGAAGGGCGGGCGCCAGGCGCGCCCCTCCCGCATGGAGGTGCTCTCCATCCTACTCAAGAACCCCTACCATCACTCGCTGCCGCACGCCATACCGGTGCACTTCCTCAACAACACGTACCAGGTGAGTGGACCGGGCAGAGTGGCACGGCTGGCTGTCCTGCCGTCCGCTGTGGCCACCGGGTGGTCAGTGGGCGGCCCAGCACCTGGCACACATCGGGGTCAGCTTGGTGGGGCTGTGATCGGGGGCAGCCCTGGCTCCCGATGTTGCTGTTCTCGTGTACAGCGAGTGGGTGCAGCTGTCGATGTGTGGTGACCCCGTGATGCTGCGAATGAAGTCGGCGCGCTGATGTCTGGCGCTAGTTCCTTCATGATGATAACTCGTTTCATGGTAGTGACTTGGAATCGCGTCGGCGTCGGGCGACGCCCAGCGGAGTTGATCGTAACGTCTAGTATGTCTGCGCGTCGCCAGGTGGTGGGCTTCGACGGCTCGACGACGGTCGGGGAGTTTGTGCAGACGCTGAACCAGGAGATCGGCTGCCGCGACGTCAGCCAGTCGGGCCTGGCGCTCTACTCGGACGACCCGTTCCAGTCGGAGCAGCGCCACCTGCTGCAGACAGACTCCAAGGTAGCTGCCCTGACAGGCGCGATACCAGGCCCGGCTGTGCGCGCCACCCGCCGGGTCCAGTCAAAGCTGGTGCTGTATGACTAACGCAGTCGATACGCCCCTGAGCCCACACAACCAACCAGTAGAGTCTAGCCAGCCGTCCCCAGGCGACTGCCCACGACACCCACCGGGCCCAGTCGAGTCTGACCAGCCGTCCCCAAGCGTGACACAGGGCTAGACTGCCCACGACACCCACCGGGCCCAGTCGAGTCTGACCAGCCGTCCCCAAGCAAGCGTGACACAGGCAACTGCCCCACCCCGGGCCCGCTCAAGGTGCCGGGCTAGACTGCCCACGACACCCACCGGGCCCAGTCGAGTCTGGCCAGCCATCCCCAGGCGTGACACAGGGCCAGACTGCCCACGACACCCACCGGGCCCAGTCGAGTCTGGCCAGCCGTCCCCAGGCGTGACACAGGGCCAGACTGCCCACGACACCCACCGGGCCCAGTCGAGTCTGGCCAGCCGTCCCCAGGATGCTGTCGTGCCGGACGGCGGCTCATAAAGCAGCACGGAGCTGTTGTGAATGTGGCGGATGATCAACTGTGGTCGAAGCGCCCTAAATCCCAAATGACTAACTTGTGAATGTGGAGCTCGGGCGTGTCTGCTGTTATGTACTATTCGCGTCACAAACAGCGGCCTTGGTGGGGTGTTTGATTTGACGCTCAGCCTGTTTGGTAGTCAGGCTTGAGCGTCCTTGTACCTGGATATCCTGCTTAGGAATAGGCGTGGCGGGAAACAGTGTACTTATGCAAGATATGCAGGGCCCAGGACACCCAGCCTGACTGCCAAGCTATTTGTTACGCCAATTATACATTCCAAAGAAAGTGCATACGAGAGACCCAATTTGACGCCACCTGACTGCTTTGGAAACGTTGTATTGTAATGTTTATGTTCCGACTTTTGGCTGACAATTGAATCTTTAATCCTGGTGCTGTGTGGTCATTTTAGGCTGACTGCCTGCAGAGGATTTACCCTTATGAAATATGGCAAGAACGAGCGACGCGGGCACTCAAAAAAATGAAAATCAAGTCGTCTTACTTCGACAACGGCACATAAAAGCCTCAGGAGGGCGGAATTCGTTCCCTCCTCGCAGAGGAATGCAGTTGTATCTTCAATTTTTCCAAGGCCATCACAATATTTCCTCATAAGTATTATCATTCTTCTCTCAACAATATGTTTTCGGCGACACTTCTCGCGCTCGTACGATGTGCCAGGTGGCGCCACCTATAGTGACCCGGCATTTAGCCACGCGGGCTGTCAAGGGAGGGCACTTGCGGTACGTCCGATAGTTCCCTGCCCCTTGCTGATAACCGCAGGGTGTCAGATGCTGTGCCTATCTGGCAGAAGTCTGACAGCCAGTCTCAAACAGTGGAGCATTTCTTAAGGTTTATCTTCTTTTGAGCTGTGTGATCTGCTATGGAGTGAAAGACGTGCACCTTGAGAAAACACAGCCATTTTTATCAGGTCGCTAGTTGTTTGAGGGATGTATTTAACGCTCGTAGGAGCCGTTCTGTTGTGCAGAATGTGCTATCAACGAAGCGCGTGGTCTTTTGTTTTGCGTGGCTTTCATCTGCTTTAATCATGCAGCTGAAGAAGCTTAAATTGCTTTACGTTACCGCGCCCCGGCACGGCAAACAAGAGCAATGCAAAACAGTGGCTGAGAGGGTCTAGATTTCCACGGGCAACAGCTTCTGCGAGATGGCGCGATTGTTTGGACCGCGAGAGCCTTTCTTCGGCGCAGAGTGGAGTCATGTGGAGTCATACAGGAGTCTCCTGTGACCTGTGCTGAGTCATGTGCGTCAATTTCTCGCGAGATCCGTTTGTAACACCCGCTAAGTGGCCCATCTTGTCGCTGCGCCCTATGACTCAAAGGATGAGCAATCTCTCCACCGACCCGTAGTTGTGACGCAACGCTCGTGCCTCGACCGGCAGTTATGTGACGTCATTTCGCGCTGGGAGACGGCGCTGCGCGAGAAGGGCTCGGGCAAGTTCGAGAACACGCGCGTGATCCAGCTGAGCTATCGGTCGCGCCTGTACTGGCGCCAGTCGGTGAAGGGCGAGACGGACCGCGAACGGCTGATGCACAGCTACCAGGCCAACCAGCTGATCGTCGCCGGCCTGTTCCCGCTCACCCGCGAGCTGGGACTCGAGCTGGCCGCCCTCATGGTGCAGGTGGGTGACGTCATGCAGGTCGTGCCCGAGGCTCAGGTGGGTGACGTCATACATGGCATGTCCGTAGTTCAGGTGGGTGACGTCATACAGGCGGTGTCCGCAGCTCAGGTGAGTCACGTCACCGGGCGGTACACATGGCGGGACTGGCGTAGTGGATGAAATCGGGGCACAGTCGCAGTTGGATGTGTAGTGGTTGAACTCCACTTGCTTCCGACATAACCGCAGTTCTTGATGACCAAGTTGGCACGCGCCGACCAGCACCAGGGTAGCCTGGTGTGCGGGGCTTCCGGCGGCGGGCGGGACACGGCAGGACGCAGTGTGCCGACGGACGCGTCCTGTGGCGGCCGTCGGTGAGGCTTCGGTCGCCTCGTCGCCGTCACGTGTCGCGGCTGGCCGAAGCCGACACCCGCCTCGCCGTCGTGTGGCCTCCGCTGTAGCTGAGCAGTGGCCGGCCCTGGGCGCTGGTCCTGGCCGCTGGTCCCGGCAGCTGGTCCCGGCCGCTGGTCCCGGCCGCTGGTCCTGGCCGCTGGTCCCGGCTACTGGTCCTGGCCGCTGGTCCCGGCCGCTGGTCCTGGCCGCTGGTCCTGGCCGCTGGTCCCGGCCGCTGGTCCTGGCCGCTGGTCCTGGCCGCTGGTCCCGGCCGCTGGTCCTGGCCGCTGGTCCCTGGCCGCTGGTCCCGGCTACTGGTCCTGGCCGCTGGTCCCGGCCGCTGGTCCCGGCCGCTGGTCCCGGCCGCCGGTCCCGGCCGCCGGTCCCGGCCGCGGTTCTGGCCCGGTCGGCCGCCGGTCCCGGCCGCCGGTTCCGGCCGCTGGTCCCGGCCGCTGGTCTGGCCGCTGGTCCTGGCCGCTGGTCCCGCCTGGCCGCCGGCCGCGCTGGTCCCGGCCGCTGGTCCCGGCCGCTGGTCCCGGCCGCTGGTCCCGGCCGCTGGTCCCGGCCGCTGGTCCCTGGCCGCTGGTCCCGGCCCTGTCGGCCGCTGGTCTGGCCGCTGGTCCTGGCTGGTCCTGGCCGCTGGTCCCGGCCGCTGGTCCTGGCCGCTGGTCCTGGCCGCTGGTCCCGGCCGCTGGTCCCGGCCGCCGGTCCCGGCCGCCGGTCCCGGACGGTCTGGGCGTGATCGCAGTTGACCGCGGCACAACACCCGTGTGTGTTGCGTTGTTGTGTTGCTGACGTCGGTCTTGACTGGAGTTGGATGCCCAACGCTGCTCGTGTTAGTAGCGTGGTGTTTCATGTTTGCATGCGCTTGGCCGGTTTCAGGGTTTTAGCATCCTAATCTTTTCAGACATGCTGACTTGAAGTCGGGTTGAAGTTAGCATCATTTCTCAACCAGTCTTGATGTTGAATATGCGTGGGTATTAGAATAGACCCACGCAGAATTGGTATTCAGTTGTGTTGGCTCCACATCCTGGCTGCCCCCACTACGGGGACTGGAGTACCTCGCTCTGCTGTGGCCGAAAGCGGAATACAAACGTGTTTCATCGCGTGCGATCGCTATTTACCAGATATTTATCTGATTTTGTATTTATATTGCTATCTATCTGATTCACCTGAGATTGGCGAGTAACTAGCGTGGATGCTGGGGCACACCACTCCACTTGTGTCCGTCACGGCTATATATATCCTGCCAGGGTCGTAAATAGCGAGGCTTTACGACTAAACGTTTGCGCTCTATACCTGTCACTAGCCGTCCTCCGAGGGGATTGCATCGTCCGAATCATGGCGCTGTCAGACCAACACACAACAGTCGTAACCCACCGGCGCTGTGTGGTGAAGATGAAGCGTGTCGGCCGGCTTGGGAGGTGGGCAGGAGGACGGGGATGTCTGTCGTGGTGGGAGGTCGGTAGGAGGACGGGGATGTTGTCTGTCGTGGTGGGAGGTCGGTAGGAGGACGGTGCTGTCTGTCTGTCGTGGTGGGAGGTCGGTGATGTCTGTTTGCGGGGGTATGAGGTCAGCATGAGAACGGTGATGTCTGTCTGCCGGGGTGGAGGGAGGTCGGCAGGAGGACGGTGATGTCTGTCTGCCGGGGTATGAGGTCGGCATGAGGACGGTGATGTCTGTCTGCCGGGGTGGGAGGTCGGCAGGAGGACGGTGATGTCTGTCTGCCGGGGTGGGAGGTCGGCAGGAGGACGGTGATGTCTGTCTGCCGGGGTGGAAGGTCGGCAGGAGGACGGTGATATCCGTCTGCCGGGGTGGAAGGTCGGCAGGAGGACGGTGATGTCTGTCTTCGGGTGGGAGGTGGCGCGTGATGTCTGTCTGCCGGGGTGAAGGTCGGCAGGAGGACGGTGATGTCTGTCTGCGGGGTGAAGGTCGGCAGGAGGACGGTGATGTCTGTCTGCCGGGGTGGAAGGTCGGCAGGAGGACGGTGATGTCTGTCTGCCGGGGTATGAGGTCAGCATGAGAACGGTGATGTCTGTCTGCCGGGGTGGTAGGTCGGCGGGAGGACGGTGATGTTGTCCATCTGCCAGGGTTGGTTCGGTTGGACTTAGACAGCACCATCGGACGTGTGCTCTTGCTCTCCGTTACTCCTGCCAGCTGTGTGATCACCCACTCGGTATCAGCTATCTGTGGCTGATGCAACGCACGGAGGAGCATAAAATAGCTCAGGTATGCTTATTGCTCGGTGACCCGAGCGTTATCGGATCTGCAGCGGGACATTGTGACATGGTTAGCATTGTGCAATACTCGGAGAGCCGCCTGTGCTTGTGTATGCTGCTGGTGCATGCTGCTCGTTCATGCCACTTTGCATGCTGTGACTGGTTTCGCTACTCGGATTTCCCGTCGCCTGCTCGGGAGGCTTACTCAAGTGATTGAAGTGGATAGCGTGGGCGTTTGCAGCTCCCATATTCGGCGGGTATAAGGATGAACACTTTGCCGGATATGTCGCCATTGGCTAGCTGAGGTTATAGCCGTGCTTCACTTGTTTACAGCATGCGGTCTCAACCCAGATCAATTTCAGCCACGGACGAACTCCGTCTGAGGCGCAGTGGTGGGTCCAACCAGTAGCCAACCCCATCAGTGGCGGGCTCGACCAGTAGCTGACTCCGTCAATGGTGGGCGCAACCGGTAGCTGACTCTGTCGGTGATGGGCTCCATCAGTGGTGTGCTCCACCCATAGCTGACTCCGACAGTGATGGGCTCCATCAGTGGTGGGCTCCACCCGTAGCTGACTCCGTCAGTGGTGGGCTCCGTCAGTGGCTAGCTCCGTCAGTGGCTGACATCAGTTGCGAGCTCCGTCAGTGGTGGGCTCCACCGGTAACCGATTCAATCTGGTACGTACTCTGTCGCTTTTGTCCGCAAAGGAACCATCGGTGGAGGTGGTAAGGTCAGGAAGTAAGAACTGCTGGAGTTGTAGATATCCCCGATTATTAGAAATGACCTAACGAGTAGCCTGATTGTCGGGACCAGGCCTTGCTTGCGAACAATACCGGACCAACCTGACTTTTCCGTTCGGACTGGCAGACTTTTACCCCGCCCTTTCCGGCCTGTATGTTAGCTTAATCTCTGATGGTAGGTTGGCCTGACATGACCTGCTCTGGTCGGCAGATTGACCTCACCTGACCCGCTCCTGTCGGCGGATTAGTCTAATATAACGTCGCCGTTCCGGCGGACTGACCCGACCTGACCTGTTCGGCAGATTGACCTGGGCGACTACAGCACGGACCGTGTGCGCGGCTCCGGCACCTCCGTGAACCACCACCAGATGGAGCGGTGTCTGGAGCGGTTCCTGCCGCAGCGCTACCGTGACACGTCCACACAGGAGGAGCGCAGGTCAGTGGACGCCGGGCCGCGCAGATCGTGACCGCAGCGGCATGCCCTCGGCTGCCGGCCTGTCGTGCGAGGTGTCGCCCCGGCTGGTGTAGTGTGGAGTGTTTGGGGGCAGAGTAGTCGCGGTGTGATCACACGGCTGGAGTGGTAGGCGGCTGAGGACAAGGCACGGCGTGGTTAAGCAGGTGGCTGAGGATAAGGGACCGCGTGGTTGAGGTTGAAGCGGTGGGTGGGTGAGGATGAGGGAGCAGGTGGCTGAGGATAAGGGACCGCGTGGTTGAGGTTGAAGTGGTGGGTGTTCGAGGATGAGGAGGTGGCTGAGAATAAGGGACAGCGTGGTTGAGGTTGAATCAGTGGGTGCGTGAGGATGAGGAAGCAGGTGGCTGAGGATAGAGGACCGCGTGGTTGAGGTTGAAGCGGTGGGTGGGTAAGGATGAGGAAGCAGGTGGCTGAGGATGAGGGACCGCGTGGATGAGATTGAAGCGGTCGGTGGGTGAACCGTCGTGGTCCTCTGGCCGGAGGGTGGCCGTATTGCGGTAGTGTCGACACCTGCCTCCATCACCAGACGGAACCACGCGGTCTCCATCCTGTCAGACGTGGATGAGGATAGGGGACCGCGTGGTTGGGGTTGAAGCGGTGGGTGGCTGATAATAAGGGACCGCGTGGTTGAGGTTGACGCGGTGGGTGGGTGATGATGAGGAGGTGGATGAGGATGAGGGACCGCGTGGATGAGGTTGAAGCGGTGGACGCTTGAGGATGAGGAGGTCGGTGGCTGAGGTGTGCGCGCGGCCGACTCCCGGCCGGCCGGCAGGGTGTTTACGGACCGCTGTCCGTGTGCGAGCGCCGATTGGACGTGCGCCGCCGACCGGCGTCAATGGCTCCCCGAGGCCGCTGAGGTGGGATAGGTCCGTGGCTGTAATCTACGCCGACCAGTACGACCGCGCCATCGTCCCGCCGTCTCGGCTAATGAGGACCGAGTGCAAGGCCAACAAACCAGCAAACGACTGATTCGGTTATATCCGGTCTTGGCACCGTGTGGTGGGCTCAGCATTATTGTCAATGGCGTTCGTGATGAATTTCTTAGCATGTGTGGTGGGATCTGAAGTATCGTAAGTGACGTTCGTGATGAATTACCTGGCATGTCTGGTAGACTCGGGAGTATTCTAAGTGACGTTCGCGATGAATTACCGGGCATGTGTGGTGGGCGCGGGAGCATGGTGACGCTCGTGATGAATTTCGTGGTACTGTCCCCAGCAGTGAGCGACTGCCTCAGCAGGCTGCGTCCATCCCCAGCAGTCTGAGGCCGCCCTAGTGTTGTCCCCAGCAGTGAGCGACTGCCTCAGCAGGCTGCGTCCATCCCCAGCAGTCTGAGGCCGCCCTAGTGTTGTCCCCAGCAGTGAGCGACTGCCTCGGCAGGCTGCGTCCATCCCCAGCAGTCTGAGGCCGCCCTAGTGTTGTCCCCAGCAGTGAGCGACTGCCTCGGCAGGCTGCGTCCCTCCCCAGCAGTCTGAGGCCGCCCTAGTGTTGTCCCCAGCAGTGAGCGACTGCCTCAGCAGGCTGCGTCCATCCCCAGCAGTCTGAGGCCGCCCTAGTGTTGTCCCCAGCAGTGAGCGGCTGCCTCAGCAGGCTGCGTCCATCCCCAGCAGTCTGAGGCCGCCCTAGTGTTGTCCCCAGCAGTGAGCGACTGCCTGCAGGCTGCGTCCATCCCCAGCAGTCTGAGGCCGCCCTAGTGTTGTCCCCAGCAGTGAGCGACTGCCTCAGCAGGCTGCGTCCATCCCCAGCAGTCTGAGGCCGCCCTAGTGTTGTCCCCAGCAGTGAGCGACTGCCTCAGCAGGCTGCGTCCATCCCCAGCAGTCTGAGGCCGCCCTAGTGTTGTCAGCAGTTGGCTCCTAGCAGGCCCCGGTATCCCCAGCAGTCTGAGGCCGCCCTAGTGTTGTCCCCAGCAGTGAGCGGCTGCCTCGGCAGGCTGCGTCCATCCCCAGCAGTCTGAGGCCGCCCTAGTGTTGTCCCCAGCAGTGAGCGGCTGCCTCAGCAGGCTGCGTCCATCCCCAGCAGTCTGAGGCCGCCCTAGTGTTGTCCCCAGCAGTGAGCGACTGCCTCAGCAGGCTGCGTCCATCCCCAGCAGTCTGAGGCCGCCCTAGTGTTGTCCCCCAGCAGTGAGCGACTGCCTCAGCAGGCTGCGTCCATCCCCAGCAGTCTGAGGCCGCCCTAGTGTTGTCCCCAGCAGTGAGCGACTGCCTCCAGCAGGCTGCGTCCATCCCCAGCAGTTGAGGCCGCCCTAGTGTTGTCCCCAGCAGTGAGCGACTGCCTCAGCAGGCTGCGTCCATCCCCAGCAGTCTGAGGCCGCCCTAGTGTTGTCCCCAGCAGTGAGCGACTGCCTCAGCAGGCTGCGTCCATCCCCAGCAGTCTGAGGCCGCCCTAGTGTTGTCCCCCAGCAGTGAGCGACTGCCTCAGCAGGCTGCGTCCCTCCCCAGCAGTCTGAGGCCGCCCTAGTGTTGTCCCCCAGCAGTGAGCGACTGCCTCGGCAGGCTGCGTCCATCCCCAGCAGTCTGAGGCCGCCCTAGTGTTGTCCCCAGCAGTGAGCGACTGCCTCAGCAGGTCGGCCGCCCCTCCGCCCGGATTGTGTGAAGCTCCGTCTGGTGCGGCGTGGCTGGCGCGCGCGTGACCGTGCTGCTCCCCGTTCGTGTGCAGCAGCTGTTGTTGTGTTGAACTGTTTGCGCGATAGCGTCTGAACACACCGTCGGCCACAAATACGGGTCGGCGCTAATTGGGCCTCTATGGGTTTAGCGACGGCTGCTGTGGCGAATTAGCACGGCAGCAGAGCATATCGATTGGTGCGGTTTGCGGGACCAGGCGGCGACCAGCCGCGGGCCGGCGGTTCCGCTCTGTAGGTCTGAATGCGCTCTGTTGGGCCGAGTGCCGCTCTGTAGGGCCGTATGCCCTTCTGTGGGAATGGGTGCCGCTGTGTAGGGCTGAGTGCCGCTCTGTATGGCCGGGCACTGTTATGTGGGGGTGGTGCCGCTCTGTACGGCTGAGTTTCGCTCTGTAGGGCCGGGTACTGTTATGTGGGGATGGGTGCCGCTCTCAAGGGCTGAGTGTCGCTATGTAGGGACGGGTACCGCTCTGTTGGGCTGAGTGTCGCCCTGTAGGGACGGGAACAGTTCTGCATTGGTGGATACCACTCTGTTGGGGTGGGTACAGGTGGTGTCTAACGCAGCGCCGGCTTCCCTTTGAACAACCGGCTCCTTGGTGGTAACGCACGCCGCTATGCTACAAGTGAGAATGAGATGATGCGCTTGTGTGGCATGGGGGTACCGTGTCGCTTCTACCTGTGAGCATTGGCTTATCGGAAGGAGGTGGCTAGGGGTCATGGCCCCACTGAGAGGTTGTGGGGCCTCCAAGAATCGCGCCGGGGTTCGGAAAAATTGCGCTAGGTGGCCTAAAAATCCCGCTCCACCCAGAAAAAAGTCGCACTGGCCCCTGGAAGTCCTATTGGGGCCCAGAAAAGTCGCATATGGGGCATGGAAATGACACTGGGAGCCTCAAAGTCGAATAGGGCCCATGGAAATTACGCTGGGCTATAAAATCACATGGGCCCCAGAAACCACATCGGAGGCCCCAAAAAGTCGCGCAGGTGCCCTTGAAAATGACACTGAGGACACAAAAATCACAAGGCCCTTGAAAATCACACTGGGGCTCAATACGTCGCGCAGTGGTCCTGAAAATGACGCCGGGGCGCCTAAAATCCCGCCAAGGCCCCGACTAAATCACATTTTGCCCCAGAAATCGTTCCGGGTTCCTAAAATGACGTTGGGTCTCCAAAAAATGGGACCGGTCCCCAGAAAGTACGGTTAGGGCCCACAAAATGTCGCGCCGGCGTCCCCAAATTAACGCTGGGGTATGCAAATGTTGGGTGGGGGCCCCTGGCAATCACACGGTGGACCCAAAAGGTATCGCCAGGGCCCCCAAATATGACGCTGTGCCCAAAAATACCCCTGAAAATGGGTCTGGCGCCTTGCAACATCTAGCATTTTTTTGATGGGGTAGAGCCACTGCCTTGAGCGGCCTTCCCCGCCCACACGGACGCCCGGACGCACACTATTACTCCAAGGAAAACCTTACCACAAACTGCTCGGGTAAGTAGATTGTGTTGCTGAGCTCTTGTTTTCCGCCTCCCGGTAATGAGCGGGAAGTGGCGGGTCGGCTGGCCGCTGACTCGCCATTTTGCCCACACGGCAGCCCGCCCGCGTGGCTCGCTCGGGCCGCCGGCCAGGTAGACTGTGCCGTCGAGCACCGAACGGCACCAGCGGGAGACGTCCATCACACGGATCGGGTGGCGGCGGACGTCTCCCACTGGAGAGGTCGGGTCGACTGCCGACGGATGGAGGTCTGGTCGACAGCTCCACGGCAGGGAAGTGGGGCAGATTAGGGGCTCCCAGCTGGGAGAGGGCAGGTCTGGCGCTGCCTGGCTGGGAAGGCCAGGTCAGGTGCTGTCTTTGGGATTAGGGATTTTGGGAGGGCGAGGTCGGGTGCTGCCTGGCTGCGGGGGTCAGGTCGATTGCTCTCGGCTCAGCTGGAGCGGCTGGAGTCTGTCTGGTGAGACCCAAGCCCGGTCCGCTCTTTAGCTAGGAAAGTTTCGAGTCCCTGCCTGCTCCCCGACCAGGGCAGCTCCAGCCCGGCCGCCTCCCTTGCATGAGTAGCTCCCCTGCCCCTCCGTCTGGAGGCGACGGGGGAGCTCAATCCCAGGCGGCTGCATCGACGTGAATGCAAATGGCAGCCTAATGGTATCATTAAGAGTTCGCATTAGGGCTTTTTCGCTCGTGTGTTGGCAGACGAGTTGTCGGTTATCGAGCGCCGGTGGGAGCTCATCTGATGACTGGGCCGGCGGTCGGCTCACCGGCTGCTCCATGTCAGCTGTCAGACCGGCTGGGCCATGTCAGCTGTCCAACCGACCGCTCCATGTCAGCTGTCAGACCGGCTGGTCCATGCCAGCTAGCCGAGATGCTGCTCCATGTCAGCTGTCAGACCTGCTGGTCCATGTCAGCTGTCCAACCGGCTGGTCCATGTCAGTGGCAGTCGTCCAACTAGCTGCTCCTTATCAGGGGACAGTATTCCGACCATCGAAGTAATCAAACACCCTACGGTGGAAGCAAGATATGCTATATATAAAATATATATATATATATATATATATATATATATATATATATATATATATCAGGGATGCGGAGCCGGAGCAGGAGCCGGAGCCGGAGCCGCCGGAACCGGAACATTTTGCCCGGAGCTGGACCCGGAGCCGGAGCCGCCGGGACATTTTACTCGGAGCCGTAGTCGGAGCCGGAGCCGTCAAAAGCATGGCGGCTCCTACTCCGAAAGAGGTGTAAATTAGACAAAATTAGCAAACGTGAAATAAACACATTATACCTAGTATAAAGATAGATACAGGGTTTATATGGGAAAGTTGCTTATAATTGTCTGAAGTTTGCACCCCTGAGTGATCGCGGCTAACTTTTTTTTACATCCCCCCTAGCTCTTACTTAATGGATCGATCACGTTTGGGATGTACGGAGCCGGAGCCGCCGGAGCCGGTACATTTTGCCTGGAGCCGAAGCCGGAGCCGGAGCCGCCGGGACATTTTACTCGGAGCCGAGTCGGAGTCTGAGCCGGGATGCTTCCCCGGAGCCGGAGCCGCCCAAAATTTTCCCGGCTCCACATCCCTGATATATATATATATATATATATATATATATATATATATATATAATATATATATATATATATATATATATATATATATATATATATATATATATATATATATATATATATATATATATATATATATATATATATGTATATTCGGATGCATTCTTCTTGATATATTGCTGTATTTATGTATGTATTTATTTATTAATTTACCATCAAACAACAGCCACTTACTGCAGACTAGCAGGTGTTTCGGCTATAATCTATCTTCAGACACATCCGAAGCGTTAAGTTTCTTAATAGAGGGTAGCTGAACTAAACGTTTCCCTTGACTAAATACAGTAACTTCTGGAATCATGCACCTGGTTTCAACCGTCGTGTTTGTGGTCAATAAACGTTTCGCCGTTCATAAATTTTAAATAAAACCGGGAGATTCCGGCTATACTTAGATTCATCAAGTATTCCGACTGGCTGTCTATAACAGCGGATAGCATTCCGACTGGTCTGGTTAATATCAACAGACAGCGCCGACTCTACTCTATTCCGTCGATCCGTGTTCTGATTTCTCCCAATGTAACCGTTTACCTCTCCCGTGACAGTGGTTTGCGATCCTTTTGTCTGCTTCATCGGGTGTGTAGTGGTTCGTTTATATAGTCCATGCCAGAGCGGCACGTTCCCGTGCTCTCGCTTGCGGTGGGTTCGCTTCGGCGCATTGTTCGGTCCGTCGGTCTCCCCGGTGGCTGCACCTGCAGTTCGTCTGGCGACTGTGTCGCTCGGCTAGCCGCACCAGCTGTGTGTTGTGCGGGCCGGATACACTGACTGGAGAGTATTGACCAGTGAGACGTGGTCCTCGGGCCGTGGAGTGGCCGTACTGCGGTACTGTCGGTACTTACCTCCGTCACCAGTCAGACGTGGTGGTCGGGCCGGAGAGTGGCCGTACTGCGGTACTGTCGGCACCTTACCCCGTCACCAGTCAGACGTGGTCCTCGGGCCGGAGAGTGGCCGTACTGCGGTACTGTCGGTACTTACCTCCGTCACCAGTCAGACGTGGTGGTCGGGCCGGAGAGTGGCCGTACTGCGGTACTGTCGGTACTTACCTCCGTCACCAGTCAGACGTGGTGGTCGGGCCGGGGCGTGGCCGTACTGCGGTACTGTCGGTACTTACCTCCGTCACCAGTCAGACTGGTGGTCGGGCCGGGGGCGGTACTGTCGGTACTTACCTCCGTCACCAGTCAGACGTGGTGGTCGGGCCGGGGAGTGGCCGTACTGCGGTACTGTCGGTACTTACCTCCGTCACCAGTCAGACGTGGTGGTCGGGCCGGAGAGTGGCCGTACTGCGGTACTGTCGGTACTTACCTCCGTCACCAGTCAGACGTGGTGGTCGGGCCGGAGAGTGGCCGTACTGCGGTACTGTCGGCACCTGTCCCCGTCACCAGTCAGACGTGGTGGTCGGGCCGGGGAGTGGCCGTACTGCGGTACTGTCGGTACTTACCTCCGTCACCAGTCAGACGTGGTGGTCGGGCCGGAGAGTGGCCGTACTGCGGTACTGTCGGTACTTACCTCCGTCACCAGTCAGACGTGGTGGTCGGGCCGGGGAGTGGCCGTACTGCGGTACTGTCGGTACTTACCTCCGTCACCAGTCAGACGTGGTGGTCGGGCCGGGGAGTGGCCGTACTGCGGTACTGTCGGTACTTACCTCCGTCACCAGTCAGACGTGGTGGTCGGGCCGGAGAGTGGCCGTACTGCGGTACTGTCGGCACCTGTCCCCGTCACTAGTCGGACGTGGTGGTCGGCCTGGATTGAGACACGCCAGCTGCAGATGGTCGAGGCGGCCGTGTGTCTGGCCGGCTGTTCTGGCCGGTCTGCCGGGGCCGGACGTGTAAACACGGGAGCCATGTGTCGGCGCCGTCGGTTCGGTCAGTCGCCGGCCACTGTGGCTCATGCGAACGTGCCGGAGCGTATCTGTGCTGGCCTGGGGCGTGTCGCTGCTGGCCTGGGGCGTGTCGCTGCTGGTCTGGGGCGTGTCGATGCTGGTCTGGGGCGTGTCGCCTGCTGGCCTGGGGCGGTGTCTGGGGCGTGTCGATGCTGGCCTGGGGCGTGTCGCTGCTGGCCTGGGGCGTGTCGCTGCTGGTCTGGGGCGTGTCGATGCTGGCCTGGGGCGTGTCGATGCTGGCCTGGGGCGTGTCGCTGCTGGTCTGGGGCGTGTCGCTGCTGGCCTGGGGCGTGTCGATGCTGGCCTGGGGCGTGTCGCTGCTGGTCTGGGGCGTGTCGATGCCGGCCTGGAGCTTGTCTGTGTTGGCCTGGGGCGTGTCGATGCTGCCCTGGGGCGTGTCGATGCTGGCCTGGGGCGTGTCGCTGCTGGTCTGGGGCGTGTCGATGCTGGCCTGGGGCGTGTCGATGCTGGCCTGGGGCGTGTCGATGCTGGTCTGGGGCGTGTCGATGCCGGCCTGGAGCTTGTCTGTGTTGGCCTGGGGCGTGTCGCTGCTGGTCTGGGGCGTGTCGATGCCGGCCTGGCATGTACCCACGCGGCTCCACGAGACACTGGTGCGGACCGGAGGATGGCTGAGACGAGAGCTTCAGCAGTGGCCGGTTCAAACGTCAGACTGGCAGTGGCTGCTGGTTCAGACGATGGATTGGTAGCAGCTGCTGGTTTAGACAGCTGGATGGCTCAGACCAGGGGCTGGTCACAGCTGCTGGTTCAGACGAGAGGCTGGCTCAGACGATGGATTGGTAGCAGCTGCTGGTTTAGACAGGTGGATGGCTCAGACCAGGGGCTGGTCGCAGTTGCTGGTTCAGACGAGAGGCGGGCTCAGACGATGAACTGGTAGCAGCTGCTGGTTTAGACAGGTGGATGGCTCAGACCAGGGGCTGGTCACAGCTGCTGGCTTAGACGAGGAACTGGCAGCAGCTGCTGGTTTAGACAGGTGGATGACCACTGTTGCGAGTTCGACGAATGAGTCTCGTTAAGACAGAAATCGGGTTCAGACGAGGCGGAGTCCGGCAGCAGCTTGCACTAAGCTCTGTCGATCTGTTGTAGGACCAGGAATCGCGGATGCATGATGGAGCAAAGCGTCTTGTGGGTTTGGGATGTTTGTGCAGCTTTGCCCGCGCTAAGCTGCTTACGTAAGTACTCGCTATCACGAAGCACTAGTGTAAGCTGATTTTCTACGAGGGCAAAATAGGCTTGCGTTTTCTGGAGAAGAGTAGATCTATTCTAGATATCCGCTTTATCCGTCGAAGTATTCCGGGAAAAGCAATAGCACTAGTTTGATGAAGCGATTCCAGTTGATGGTGTTTTAATGAACACGTTCAAGCTGCTGAACGGATAATGCTATTTCTGAACTCCACTCTATGTTCAGCACGCAAAGTCCCACTGAATATAAACGTGACGAGCCCATCCGACTCCTAGCATCCCGGATGTTGATGAGGCCGTGTCTTTTCTTGGCGATCAAAATATTCCTCAACGCTCAAATGCAGATACGTTGTCTGTTCACATTGTGGATGCTATTTCGTGGCGGTCTCGAGGAAAGGCACGGCTGTGAAGATAGCATTTCCCTATTGCTCCTGAATGTGATCATCGATAAATATATACAGAGCGATCATCCTAAGAGCATTAGTGCCGAGTTGTATTGTGTGCTGTCAGTAAATGCTAAGCTCTCAGTCGAGTGTGCCTAATGTGTTATTTTTTCAGCACCTTGCTGCACTGCTGTATAGCTATTTCCATCATTATGTACATATGTCACCAACCATTATGTACATAATATAATATATAGGAAGTAAGTGCAAAACAGGCACATACTCATTCATCCCTACCTTGCGTTGCTCTTTATATCATCCCTTCATTTATTCCTAAGCTTCCCTGGACTTCTTTTCGAACAACTTGTTGTCAGAAAGCATTATCAAGCGGCCTGCTTTGGAAACAGCGAACATTTCGTGCACATGTTCCGGTGGTAATGTTACAAACGTTTCTGTTAGTTGAAAACATTTCATGACACTCATGTTTACTTTTTTAAACATTGTAAAACTACCGAGCCTCCACCACTCGACTCCGGTGAAGCATAGGTGTGGAGTTCAGTCTTCTTGTGTTGTTCACTAATACACTAATGGCTGACGTAGCCAAAGTCACGCTGAACCTGTTCACCAGACTTGCATCTAAGTATGTGGTATGGGTGCAATTGTGCAGCTCGAATGCGTGATCAACACGCCTAATCTCGCGAACAACTGGTGTTTGGAGTACTTGGAACAATTTCTCGGGTGCGGACTTGGCGTCAGATTAGGCGGGCGAGCTATGTGCCGGTCGGCACGTTTCTGCACGGCGCGCCCGACCTCGGCCGGCGCGGTGGCCGCCTGAGCGCGCCGCGGCTGTACGGCTGCGGCGGTCGGCTCAGTGCAGTGTTGCGCGGAAGCCGCGGCCGCCACACCGCGGCTGCTTCGTCCCGCGACCGGCGGCGGATGGCGCCGCCGGTCCACGCGACGTCGGGGGGTCCTGTACGGCCGGGGCCGCGCTGCGCGGGGTCTGAGCACACACGCCAGCTGTCCAGCAGCCGATGGTTGCCCGGCTGGATCTTTTGTTCCTTTTTGTTCGGTGATGCACGAGGCACCTTATGCACATTCACGGCTAATGGCGCCGCCCGCACCGTTTCGCCGGTGGGCCGCGGGATTGGGAAATGTTCGGAGCGGTGCGAGTGTCGAACCTGGAACCTTTGGGACCCAGCCCACAACACCTTCTCCCAGCCTCCCCAGCCCTCCCGGCCCTCCCAGCCCTCCCGGCCCTCCCAGTCACTCCGGCCACCGCCGCCCTCCCAGCCCCTCCCGGCCCTCCCGGCTGGACCGTGTGATGTGCAGCAGTGATGAGTGCGGCCGGTTAAATCGGCGACTAAATCTCAGCCAGAGGCGGGCCGGCCGGCTCCGTCAATACCCTGACGCGGTCCCATCCGCGGACGTGTCAGCATGTCGTGCGGCGACGTCGAGATCTATTGTGTATCTGGCGCGCAGTCGACCGGCTTCGGCCCTCATTAGCGTGCTTCTTATCAGCAGAGCTCTGTGCTCGGGAGGACGCCACCTGCTGCTCAAGCACGAACGGGCGCCGGTTTGTGTGCATGTTGTGCCGGAGGTCCCCAGGCGATTAAGCCGACGTCAGCGCGCGTTTTCGTGACGTACGGCACAATGCACCAGCTCCGGATGGTGTCGCCCTGCGCTCCGCTCGACTGGCAGCGGAGGCCGGTCCCGTCTCGACGCTCAGCTCTGGCTGGTGTCTCCCTGCGGAAGAAGTGCTTGGAGTACTGGCCCTGTCCGACCGACTCGACCGCAGCTCAGCGCCGACCACTGTCGGCCGCCCCGACCCACTCCGAGTCCCGTAGCCCGACCACTCTCCAGCGTCGGCGCCGACCCACCCCCACCCACACTCTCCATTGTCTGTCTGCCGCTCCGACCCACTCCGAGTCCCGACCCACTCTCCAGTCTGTCTGCTGCTCTGACCCACTCCGTAGCCCCGACCCACTCTCCAGTCTGTCGGCTGCTCTGACCCACTCCGTAGCCCCGACCCACTCTCCAGTCTGTCTGCTGCTCTGACCCACTCCGTAGCCCCGACCCACTCTCCAGTCTGTCTGCTGCTCTGACCACTCCGTAGCCCCGACCCACTCTCCAGTCTGTCTGCTGCGACTGACCCGGCGACGTGCTTGACCGGCAGGCAGCTGATCGAGGCGCTGGTGGAGAAGTGGAGCTCTCTGAAGGGGCGCACCACCCACGACTGCGTGCGCATCTACCTGACGTGCACCAGGAAGTGGCCGCACTTCGGCTCCACGCTCTTCAAGGCGAAGGTGGGCGCTGCGGCTGCCGTGCATTGGTCACACTGAGTGTTCAGTCAGGTAACGAGTCACGTGTCACATCACGCTGTCTCCCGCTCGCCGACGGAATCGATGGGTGTTACGTCATATCTGCCGTCAGTAGAAGTATGAGAAGTGGGCGCGGCCAGGCCTGCAGCCATGATGTGGGGGCGCGGCGCCGGGTCTGTCTAGCCATGATGTGGAAGCGGCCAGGTCTGTCTAGCCATGATGTGGGGGCGCGGCGCCGGGTCTGTCTAGCCTGTGCTGATCCACGGTGCCGTGTTTTCTGCTGGGGTCATGATGCAAATGCTGGCCGTCACTGACGTTGCATGATTCAAACGGCGGCTAGTCGATTGTCGTGTAGCAGATTCGTGACTCATTTTTCACCGACTGCTTCCCGGTTCATCTGAGAAGTGGTGTCGTAATGCGGCGACGCGACCTTGACGTTCTGATCTAATCAGGCCAGACACGCTGTGCCCACCCCGTCCGTCCGTCCAGGGCACTGTCGGGGGGGGGCGTGCTGCGAGGACCGGCAGGATGCCGGCGACACAGCCGGGTGTCACGACCGGCGCGCTTCCTGCGCACACGTGCCGGCGTGATACGGCGCGTCCCGGCGGTCCGCCGCTTCCGGCCGTTGTCACCGTGCCGGCCGGGTCGTGTCTGGGGAGCAGTGGGGCCAGCGACCGTACCCCGTCACAAAAATCACACTAGATCAAGCAAGAGGTTCGCCGTTTTTTTATTTGTACCGCGCCAAACGGACAATTTCGGACAACGAAGGCGGTCGGCAAATTTTTGGAAACTGAAGGCGGTCCTGGTAAAAAGCTGTATTCCGTCCTCCTCCCCGCCTCTTAAGAAAATGCTACGACCGTGACGACGTGGCCGTATCCCAGCGGTGACGGGCGTCGGGTGAACTCCAGGTGGATGGGGCCGTGCCACCACGTGACGTGGGCTGTGTGTAGCGACCTGGGGCCGACCAGATGTCCGGAGCTGATGGCCCTCTCTTGCAGATGTCGTCAAATGGTGCTCCCGTGTTTCTGGCGGCTGGGGAAGGAGCACTTAGTGTGCTCAACGTCAGCACACTGCAGGAGACCGCCAAGTAAGCTACCACTTATACTGGTTATGCATATCTGCATCCATGTACACACACACACACACACACACACACACAAAATAATAGATATATATATATATATATATATATATATATATATATATATATATATATATATATATATATATATATATATATATATATGCATGCAGCGCAGTGGGAACCCATCTTCGCGTTTATTTCTTTTTCCATTCCGACGGCTTATAAGTTGCACATACAAACAACCATTTGATTATGATTGGGCGGTTCAGATAGCCGTGTTGTGAGCTATTATTTTCAGCTGCAGTGTGCCTCCTCCGGCCATTTGTCCCTAATTGGTGCATTGTATCAGAACGGAGATCGACGTGTCAGTGAGTTCCATCGCAATCAGAACGTTTATAATTGAACCCAATTATCTTGCCCGCTGACGTTTCCCACTCCCTTGGTAGCTATCGCGCTAATTCGCTTGGCCGTGGATTTATGCCACCGTTTAAGTAGCAAGCGTGAATCAGGAAGTGTTTTGTGTCGGATTATCAGTGTGCAATGTCCCGGCGTGCGGTTTGGTGCAGTGTAGGACGGAGCTGTGAGGAAGCAGTCGGCGTGCAGTAGGCACTGCCGTGCCAGCCCAAGTGGAAGATAGGCACCGCCGTGCCAGCCCCAGTGGAAGATAGGCACCGCCGTGCCAGCCCCAGTGGAAGATAGGCACCGCCGTGCCAGCCCCGGTGGAATATAGGCACCGCCATGCCAGCCCCAGCAGTAGATAGGCATCACCATGCCAGCCCCAGCAGTAGGTAGGCACCGCCGTGCCAGCCCCAGCAGTAGGTAGGCACCGCCGTACCAGCCCCAGCAGTAGATAGGCACCACCGTGCCAGCCCCAGCAGTAGATAGGCACCGCCGTACCAGCCCCAGTAGTAGATAGGCACCGCCGTACCAGCCCCAGCAGTAGATAGGCACCGCCGTGCCAGCCCCAGCAGAAGATAGGCATCGCCGTGCCAGCCCCAGCAGTAGATAGGCACCGCCGTGCCAGCCCCAGCAGTAGATAGGCACCGCCATGCCAGCCCCAGCAGTAGATAGGCACCGCCGTGCCAGCCCCAGCAGTAGGTAGGCACCGCCATGCCAGCCCCAGCAGTAGATAGGCACCGCCGTGCCAGCCCCAGCAGTAGGTAGGCACCGCCATGCCAGCCCCAGCAGTAGATAGGCACCGCCGTGCCAGCCCCAGCAGCAGCCGATGGTTTGTGGACGCTTCTCGGACACGCTGGCTGAGGAAGAGTAGCATTTGGAGAATGGAACGTTGTCGCGACTGCCGCAGCGCCACTGACAATAATGTGTTCCGTTGTGAGGCCCTGTCCCAGTGTGAGGACCTCGTCCCATTCTGGGGATCCTGCCCCATTGTGGGGACCCTATCCCGATGTGAGGACCCTGGCCCTGTGTGCGGACCGTATCCCAGTGTGAGGACCATGTTCCGGTTGAGGACCCTGTACCAGTGTGGGGACCCGGTCCCAGTGTGGGGACCCGGTCCCAGTGTGAGGACCCGGTCCCAGTGTGAGGACCCGGTCCCAGTGTGAGGGTCCTGTACCAGTGTGAGGATCCCGTCCCATTGTGGGGACCCGGTCCCAGTGTGAGGACCCGGTCCCAGTGTGGGGACCCGGTCCCAGTGTGAGGACCCGGTCCCAGTGTGGGGACCCGGTCCCAGTGTGGGGACCCGGTCCCAGTGTGGGGACCCGGTCCCAGTGTGAGGACCCGGTCCCAGTGTGAGGACCCGGTCCCAGTGTGGGGACCCGGTCCCAGTGTGAGGACCCGGTCCCAGTGTGAGGATCCTGTACCAGTGTGAGGATCCCGCCCCATTGTGGGGACCCTGCCTCGGTGTGCGGACTCTGTCCCGGTGTGGATGCCCGATGTCAGGACCCATGTGTGCATTGCGAGAAGTGCACACATGTGGGCGTGTGTCGTCTGTACACAGGTGGGACCGGTGCGTCTGTGCAAATATTTGTCGACCTCGCCTCAACCGCGTCTCGACATCGGCTGCAGTTGTAGTGCTGAGGCTGTATTGTCCTGTACTACAGGTGCACCCCTGTGATCACGGTTCAATGTCAGCATGCTGTGGACTCGGAAGATGTCATCATGAAAGGTGTGTTGTAGGAAATTATTGATGAAAATGTGCACTGGAAGTGCACAGCTGTGCACCGTCAGCTACCTTCAACCATTGATTGCATCACATGTTGTGGCCGTCGGGGCGGGCGGACAGCATGGTGCGAACTATGCTCTAACTGGACGGATGTGATATCGTGACTGTTTGGGAGCGGACGGATGTGATATCGTGACTGTTTGGGAGCGGACGGATGTGATATTGTGACACCTGGGAGCGGACGGATTGTGAGCTGGCAGCAGCGGATGCTGAGTGGAGGATGGGTATTGTGACCGTTGGGAGCAGACGGATGTGAGCTGTGCAGTGGACGGATGTGATATTGTGACCGCTGGGAGCGGACGGATGTGAGCTGTACAGTGGACGGATGTGATGCTGTGATCGTTGGCAGCAGACGGATGTCCTCTGTACAGTGGACGGATGTGATATTGTGACCGTTGGGAGCAGACGGATGTCCTCTGTACAGTGGACGGATGTGATATTGTGACCGCTGGGAGCGGACGGATGTGTGCTGTACAGTTGACGGATGTGATGCTGTGATCGTTGGCGCAGACGGATGTCATTTGTAGCGGATGTCATCTGTACAGTGGACGGATGTGACGGATGTGATGCTGTGATCGTTGGTGGGGAGCGACGGATGTTTTCTGTACAGTGGACGGATGTGGTATTGTGACAGTTGGGAGCGGAGGGGGCTGTACAGTGACGGATGTGATATTGTGACCGCTGGGAGTGGACGGATGTGTGCTGTACAGTTGACGGATGTGATGCTGTGATCGTTGGATTGGAGCAGACGGATGTCCTCTGTACAGTGGACGGATGTGGTATTGTGACAGCTGGGAGCGGACGTTGGGGAGGTGTGAGATGTTGTACAGTGGACGGATGGTGTGTGACCGCTGGGAGTGGACGGATGTGTGCTGTACAGTTGGACGGATGTGATGTGTTGGAGCAGACGGATGTCATCTGTACAGCGGACGGATGTGATGTGGCCGCTGGGAGTGGACGGATGTGTGCTGTACAGTTGACGGATGTGATGCTGTGATCGTTGGCAGCAGACGGATGTCATCTGTACAGTGAAAGGATGTGGTATTGTGATCGTTGGCAGCGGACGGATGTCCTCTGTACAGTGGACGGATGTGATATTGTGACTGCTGGGAGCGGACGGATGTGTGCTGTACAGTTGACGGATGTGATGCTGTGATCGTTGGCAGCAGACGGATGTCCTCCGTACAGTGGACGGATGTGGTATTGTGACCGCTGGGCGGACGATGTGTCGTGTGATCGCTGGGAGCGGACGGATGTGTTCTGTACAGTGGACGGATGTGATGTGGCCGCTGGGAGCGGACGGATATGCGCTGTGTGGTGGCCGCTGGGGTCGCCCCCGCCCCGTGGCCGGCTTACATTACCACACGCCTCGCTACGTGTCGAGCCTAATGCGATGCCGCTGGGCGCCGCCTCAGCCGCTCACGTTTCTGACGGAGCGGCGGAGAGGCGGAGCGGCGGAGAGGCGGAGCGGCGGAGCGGCGGAGCGGAGAGGCGGAGACGTGGAGAAGCGGAGAGGTGGAGAGACGGAGAGGCGGATAGGCGGAGAGGCAGAGCGACAGTCCGGCGCGGACCTTTTCCGCTTGTGGCCGACACGTTGTTGTGCACGGTCGGCCGGTCCGATTATGCGGGTAGCGCATGACGTACTCCCGGGTACGACATGCACCGAGACTCGGTGTCACGACGTACTCCCGGGTACGACACGCACCGAGACTCCATGTCGGTCTCACGCGTCAGGTGGCTGGAAGGCGGCTCAGACCAGACACCGAGTAGAGCCATGCTGAGCTGGTTCACCTTGTAGGGCAGGCGCCGCTGTGTGCTATTGCGCTCCTGTCGATCCGGCTGGGGTTGCCGTGTGCCGGTGTGCGCGTGCTGAACCAGTCCACAGTGGGGTGGACAGCTTCTGAGCTAGTTCATAGTGGGGTGGACAGCTTCTTAGCCAGTTCATAGTTGGGTGGACAGCTTCTGAGCCAGTTCATAGTGGGGTGGACAGCTTCTGAGCCAGTCCACAGTGGGGTGGACAGCTTCTGAGCCAGTCCACAGTGGGGTGGACAGCTGGTCCGTGGGTGGGTGAGCCAGTCCACAGTGGGGTGGACAGCTTCTGAGCCAGTTCATAGTGGGGTGGACAGCTTCTGAGCCAGTCCACAGTGGGGTGGACAGCTTCTGAGCCAGTCCACAGTGGGGTGGACAGCTTCTGAGCCAGTCCACAGTGGGGTGGACAGCTTCTGAGCCAGTCCACAGTGGGGTGGACAGCTTCTGAGCCAGTTCACAGTGGGGTGGACAGCTTCTGAGCCAGTAGTCACAGTGGGGTGGACGCTTCTGGCCAGTCCACAGTGGGGTGGACAGCTTCTGAGCCAGTCCACAGTGGGGTGGACAGCTTCTGAGCCAGTCCACAGTGGGGTGGACAGCTTCTTAGCCAGTCCACAGTGGGGTGGACAGCTTCTGAGCCAGTTCATAGTGGGGTGGACAGCTGTTTAAGATGTCTGTGCACAGAGCGCAGTGTGCGTGGAGGCTGCCGTACAAGGCACCGGTGCTGTGTCCAAACGAGCTTCGGTTTGGTGTCAAATAGCACGGCAAATTCACATTTTCCGCCCAAGATGCAAATAGCAACAAATTTTGCATGCAAGATTCTATAAAGCAAGCAAATGTGCTTCACATCTGAATAGTTCACAGAAGGTAGTTAAAAAAACAGCCGAGGAAATAAAAAAGGAAGTGAAGAACAGTTTTGAATGCATTCCTGCCCCAATCCATATCACGGGGAAGTAGGAAGGGATTGCGGTAGGCTATCATACATGTAAATTAAAGGAGAATCTTGCAATATTAAGTATTTTGTTCCACTTAGTTTCATTTTGCACTTCAATTTCAGAATTTCTACAGCCGTGCTGGTGCCTTGCCCATGTGTCAGTGGGCTCTGCACATGGGCCGCGCGAGGGCTCCCAGCCAGCCACGAGGGTCTCTCCTCTGGGTATTATTCAGCCAGTAGTTGCTGCGGCCGCGCGGTCAAAATAGCGTCCGGTGTGACCCGTGTCGCCAGGTACCAGTACACGTCGGTGGCGACCTTCGGCGGCTGCCAGGACGACTTCATGCTGGTCATCTCCGAGAACGGCTCCGACTCGGCCACCACTCAGAAGCTGCTCTTCCACATGCCCAAGCCCAAGGTAGGTGGTCGGCTCGCCGACGCTGCTGCACCGCACCCACCCACTGCTGCACCGCTCCTTCGTCGCCGGCTGACCCCGACTGAGCCCACCGCTCACTGGCCTGGCTGACCCCGACTGAGTCCACCGCTCACTGGCCTGGCTGACCCCGACTGAGTCCACCGCTCACTGGCCTGGCTGACCCCGACTGAGTCCACCGCTCACTGGCCTGGCTGACCCCGACCAAGCTCACCACTCACTGGCCTGGCTGACCCCGACCAAGCTCACCGCTCACTGGCCTGGCTGACCCCGACTGAGTCCACCGCTCACTGGCCTGGCTGACCCCGACCAAGCTCACCACTCACTGGCCTGGCTGACCCCGACCAAGCTCACCACTCACTGGCCTGGCTGACCCCGACTGAGCCCACCGCTCACTGGTCTGGCTGATCCCGACCAAGCCTACCGCTCAGGTTTGCGTTCTTGTCTTTAGCAGCGGCAAAGTGCCATCAGCTGAAGATTTGCTACGGCAGTGAAATAGTTACGCTAAACCGGCTTATGTGGCATCCGGTGATAATATAAAGTAAGAGAGAAAAGATGGGAGACGCTGGAAAGCAAAGAACGTGGCGTAGGGGGTCGATTCATACGTATACATGCAGACATACATGCATGCAAACATATATAGAAGAACGTTTGAAAATGATGCAGCTATAGCTGAAGGATTTAATAAATACTTTACAGAAATTGCACCAAAATTGAGAGAACAAATTCCTGAAAGTAATATCAATGCCTTGGAATATGTGCACACCTACCCAGGTATATCAATGGTGCTATTAGAAGTAACAGAAACAATTTAGATACAATAATTTTTTTTAAAAATGTTGGGTCAGGAATTGATGGAATAAATTTAGAATATTTAAACAGTCATATAAGTCAATATTACCACACTAACCCACATCATTAACTTATGTCTGAGCAGTGGTATCTTCCCCAAGCCATTCAAAATTGCTGTTGTAAAGCCCATCTACAAAAAAGGTGACCCATCAACATTTAGTAACTACAGACCAATTAGTATTCTCCATATATATCAAAAATATTAGAAAAGACAATCTACAACCAACTCTTGGAACATTTCACCCTACATAACCTACTTTCAGACAAACAATTTGGTTTCAGAAAAGAGGTCCACGTACATGCCTCTACTCTTAATACAGAGCCTGATCACTAAAGGATTTGAAAATAATGAATATGTTGTGGGAATTTACCTTGACTTGAGAAAGGCATTTGATACCGTTGACAAAGAAATATTGTGTGCGAAGATGGAAAAATATGGTGTAAAGGGTAATGCAATCAAAATAATACGGTCATATTTATCGGGAAGAACACAAGCTACTACAATAAATAACAGTACCTCTACTTTCAGAAAAATCGAAATGGGTGTGCCACAAGGCTCAATTTTAGGCCCATTACTATTTATAATATATATAAATGATATTGTAAATTTACATGTAGAATGTGAGACATTTCTATATGCTGATGACACTGCCATTTTTTCAAAAGCACTGACTGTACAGAGCTTCATCACAAGATCGCAAATTCCTTGCCAAAATTTCGCAATGGCTACATTCAAATCTTTTGTCATTAAATGAATCCAAAACTGTATACCAGATATATAACAATCACAAAACAGACATTGATCTCCAGATCAAATTTAATGGAATTTCTATTTTACATCAGAATCCGGTAAAATACCTTGGTGTATACGTAGATGAAAATTTGAAATTTGCATCCCATATCAGCAATGTCTCAAACATGATAAGTCGCAACATAGGAACGATATCAAAAATTTAATATCTCCTAGGGAAAAATCACCTCCTAAAATTGTATAATGCATTCATTCTTCCATATATAAATTATTGCTGTTTTCTTTGGGTCGCAAACTATGCTAATCAGATACACAAATTGTTGCTACTTCAGAAAAGAATGATGCGTATTATCGAGGGTGTATTTCCCCAGAGTGCAAACCCTATCTTTAAGAAATACAAAATTTTAAAGGTCCAAGATATAGCAAAACTTCAAATGATGCTTATTATGCAAAAATGCATTCATCATCAGCTACCTCATTCCATCAGATTCCTTTTCACAGAGTTGTTTGACTCCCATATTCCACAAGATTACAAACCACTTCCAGCATAAGTATTCAAACAAAAATTATCGTCTCTTCACCATCGAATGTTTTGGACCCAATCTTGGAACACCATCATAGCAAAGCATTTTCTGCATTCAGAGATACCAAATTATAAGACTGTTCTTAAAAATCACATTAAGACATACTTCTTGAGCAGATATTAAAATACTTAGCAGCTAATTGTTGCTGTGTGTGTATGTTTGTACAGGGATGCTGGCATGCGAGTGTATGTGTGAGTGTGTGTGTGTGTGTGTGTGTGTGTGTGTGTGTGTGTGTGTGTGTGTGTGTGTGTGTGTGTGTGTGTGTGTGTGTGTGTGTGTGTGTGTGTGTGTGTGTGTGTGTGTGTGTGTGTGTGTGTGTGTGTGTGTGTGTGGTGTGTGTGTGTGCGTGTGCGCGTGTGCGCTGTGCGTGTGTGTGTGTGTGTGTGTGTGTGTGTGTTGTGTTTGCACTTAACCATATATAAAGTTGAAAACACCCAACCACTGGTTCCTCCACATTCCCCCAGCAACAAGCCCATGCTTAGCTGGGTGGAGTTGTGGGAGGAGCCAAAGTTAAAAAACAAAAACAAATCAGGAGTGTTCACCACCATCCGGCCACAAACCAGCGTCTAACATTATAGTTTAGACCCTAATTTCTTGTTGGATTCAGGGTCAGTCATATGCCTCCTTTGGATATGACTACTTACAGCATTCTTTATTATTAGTCTTACTGCTCTAATACCCGATGCTTTGTATGCTTATTTATATGTTTTCCATCTCTTAGCTGGGAGTGCCGCGACTTTACTGTTTATTTTATGGTGTTAACGTAAGGTGCTTGCAGTCGTTGGGTGGGGGGGGCGCTCCTGGTCACCTGATCTTGGGTGGCGGACATTAAAAAAAAGAGAAAAAAAAAGAAAAAAAAGAAAAAAAAGGTAGACAGTTTCATGTCCTCCGGACAGGCTCGAGAGAGCGGAGAGGATGGTAGCGTTTGGCTTCAAATGGCTTGTTCTAATTTGGTGATATGTACAGAAGTGAACAGTAATCCAAGGAGCTCCGGGTGCTCATCAAGAAGGATACAAAGAATGCGCACCACTCATCGGCCCGGCTGACCCAGGCCGAGCCCACCGTTCACTGGCCTGATTGGCCCCGACCAAGCCCGCACCTCACAGGCCTGAAACAAATAATGTAAATTAAACTACGCGTTGGCGTGGTGGCACATTACATTTAATCGGATATGAGGTGGCGTGCAGGCCATTCAGCGCCTGGCTGGTGTCAGCGCGTCATTAGCCTTGCAGCGGATGTGCAACGGACGGGGAACGGACGGACGCGGGCGCGCCGAGAAGGGCGCGACCGCGTCAGGGACGTGTGGCGAGTGTGCGGCGGCATGAGCCGTGACACTGGTCAGCTCGTGCGGCACCGGTCCCCGAGCCGAGAAGGGGCGGCACGAAACATACGACGTGGCTTGCGCGGCTGAGCCTGACACCGGTCTGGTGGGCACCGGTCCCGAGCCGAGAAGGGCGCGACCGCGTCAGGGACGTGTGGCGTGTATCCCGCGGTATGAGCCGTGACACCGGTCAGCTGGTGCGGTCAGGCGAGTGTGCGGCGGCATGAGCCATGACACCGGTCAGCTGGTGCGGTCAGGGACGTGTGGCGTGTGTGCGGCGGCATGAGCCGTGACACCGGTCAGCTGGTGCGGTCAGGGACGTGTGGCGTGTGTGCCGCGGCATGAGCAGTGGCACCGGTCGCTGGTGCGGTCTGTGGCGAGTGTGCGGCGGCATGAGCCGTGACACCGTGCTGGTGCGGTCAGGGACGTGTGGCGGTATGCCGCGGCATGAGCCGTGACACCGGTCAGCTGGTGCGGTCAGGGACGTGTGGCGTGTGCGGCGGCATGAGCCGTGACACCTGTCAGCTGGTGCGGTCAGGGACGTGTGGCGTGTATGCCGCGGCATGAGCCGTGACACCGGTCAGCTGGTGCGGTCAGGGACGTGTGGCGTGTGTGCGGCGGCATGAGCCGTGACACCGGTCAGCTGGTGCGGTCAGGGACGTGTGGCGTGTGTGCGGCGGCATGAGCAGTGGCACCGGTCAGCTGGTGCGGTCAGGGACGTGTGGCGAGTGTGCGGCGGCATGAGCCGTGACACCGGTCAGCTGGTGCGGTCAGGGACGTGTGGCGTGTGTGCGGCGGCATGAGCAGTGGCACCGGTCAGCTGGTGCGGTCAGGGACGTGTGGCGTGTATGCCGCGGCATGAGCAGTGACACCGGTCAGCTGGTGCGGTCAGGGACGTGTGGCGAGTGTGCGGCGTCATGAGCCGTGACACCGGTCAGCTGGTGCGGTCAGGGACGTGTGGCGTGTGCGCGGCATGAGCCGTGACACCTGTCAGCTGGTGCGGTCAGGGACGTGTGGCGTGGCGTGTATGCGCGGCATGAGCCGTGACACCGGTAGCTGGTGCGGTCAGGACGTGTGGCGTGTGCGGCGGCATGAGCGTGGCACCGTCAGCTGGTGCGTCAGGACGTGTGGCGTGTTGCCGCGGCATGAGCAGTGACACCGGTCAGCTGGTGCGGCGCCGGGTCGGCGCTGATCTCCCCGCGGACCGCGCTGCGCTGGAAGGTGTTGCCGTCGTCGCCGATGCGGCGACTGGTTCCGCCGCGCCCGTGGGCTGTGCGCGGCGACGGTGCATCAGCTCATTAGCAGCAGCTCAATCGATAGAGCGTTGGACTCGCCAGATCGCCAGATCGTGGGCTCGAATCCCACAATTGGCGGAGTAGCCAGATCTGTCCGCGCGCAATCGGCGTGAGAGATTAGCGACGCTATTTCGTCTGGTAGTCGAATGCGTCGTACAAGAGCCAGAGGTTCGAGCCTGGGCGGATGGGCGGGAAATGTCGCAGTGCGGCACGCTTCAAAAGGGTGCAGCCAGATTGGGGGCAGGTTAACCTGCTGAGGTCGCATCTACGTCATCTGGGGTACCAAGACTGGCGAGAAAGGCACTAACCCCACCAAGGGGCACTCAACGGTAGCAAAAGCTGTGTTGTTTGAATGCACTCTGGCCTATAAATGTCATCCCTGTTATTCTCCTGCCTCACCCCAGCCGTCCAAAGGCATCCTGAGCAACCAAAATGGTACAGTGAACCGTCAAAGTAGTCATTCGAAGGCTTCGAAAAGGCACCATAGCCCCTCAATTTGGAGCGTCGTGGCCTGTCAGATGGCCAAATTGGCCTTTGTAATACTTGAGGTTTGGTCTCCGTCAGGGACGGTTCCAGCCCAAAAGAAGTCGAAAAACGAACAGTCTCTATTCGTTTGTGTCCTTTGCCTTTTTACCTTTCCGCTTTTTGTCCGGTCTCGGTCGGAGACACCTTGATTAGTCAATGAGACATTGTCCGTCAAAACGTCTGAGGTTTCTACGGTGCTGCCCAGTGATTCACAACCGTAGAGGCCTGGACCACCTGCAGCCCAGTATTCGTGTGACAAATGTCCCGCTGTACCTGCAGCCACACTGGAGGCCTGAACTACCTGGAACCGGGTATTTGTATGACAAATGTCTCGCTGTACCTGCAGCCACCACATGGGCCTGGGACACCTGGACACCTGGTGCTTTTATGACAAATGTCTTGCGGTGTCTGTAGGGAATCGCTCCGCTTCTTATTGAAACCTGATAGGCCTTCCTTGAACACTTTCGCATGGATGTATCACCTTTACATTATAGAAACTTTCGGCAACGTGTTGCTTGGATCCCATCTAAGCATGAATGCAATGTTATAGTCATTGCGCTTGTCATCAGGCATTATTTATGAAAACTTTCCAGGTTTCCTTCAAACACATACACTACTGGGGTCAGTCGTTGCTCCCGATGCGGCGTCGGATCTTTCAGTTTGGGAAAGGTCATGGAAGCAGAAGCACGCTGGTGCAGCGGCTGCACGAACTGAACCTGGTATCTCGGTCAATGGCGCAGCGTACTTGCTAAAAATTATAATATGTCATCTTTATTTTGAAGAAACATTTTGGCGACCAGACGCTTCTGGACTTCGTAAGTATTCAACTAAACACGTTTCATTCTATGGAACCTTCCAATGAGCGCATGCATCCCGAAGTTTCCCTTTCGAGTTTCTTGGTAGCTCAGCGGAGAAAAATTCCATTTGAGCACACCAAAAGGAAGGATCTGTTATTCTTGTTTGTTGCTTACCGGAAGCAACAAAGAAGGATCTGTTTTTAACTATCAGGGAATTGTTCACCCCAGCGGTCTGTCTATGTCCGTCACGCACTGTGGCGGTGCTCACCCTTTACCCACACAGCAGTCTCAGCTGCGGTGTTGTTCACCCTTTGCAGCAGTCTTCGCTGCGGTGTTGTTCACCCCCTACAGCAGTGTGTCGGCTGCAGCGTTGTGTCGGCCTGTGTGACTGTCTGCGCCCCGCCCTGCCGGCAGATCCTCGAGCTGACGCTGCTGATCGCCGACTACATGAACGCGCTGGGCCGCCTACACTCGGGCACGCCGCAGATGGGCACCCTGACGCGCGTCGGCAGCACGCACAGGCCGCTGCGCACGCGCATGCCCAGCGTCGGGTCGGAGGCAGGCGCCGGGGTCGTCAGGTGGGTCGGGTCGGAGGCAGGCGCCGGGGTCGTCAGGTGGGTCGGGTCGGAGGCGGCGCCGGGCGGGTCGGGGGGTCGGAGGCGGCGCCGGGGTCGTCAGGTGGGTCGGGTCGGAGGCAGGCGCCGGGGTCGTCAGGTGGGTCGGGTCGGAGGCAGGCGCCGGGGTCGTCAGGTGGGTCGGGTCGGAGGCAGGCGCCGGGGTCGTCAGGTGGGTCGGGTCGGAGGCAGGCGCCGGGGTCGTCAGGTGGGTCGGGTCGGAGGCAGGCGCCGGGGTCGTCAGGTGGGTCGGGTCGGAGGCAGGCGCCGGGGTCGTCAGGTGGGTCGGGTCGGAGGCAGGCGCCGGGGTCGTCAGGTGGGTCGGGTCGGAGGCAGGCGCCGGGGTCGTCAGGTGGGTCGGGTCGGAGGCAGGCGCCGGGGTCGTCAGGTGGGTCGGGTCGGAGGCAGGCGCCGGGGTCGTCAGGTGGGTCGGGTCGGAGGCAGGCGCCGGGGTCGTCAGGTGGGTCGGGTCGGAGGCAGACGCCGGGGTTGGGTCGGTCAGAGGGATGAGCGTTGAGCGCTGCAGCTGTTGTGACGTATCCCCGGTCTCTGTCCCGGTCTTTGTATGTATAAATGTGTGTGTGTATATATATATATGTTCGTGTCCTTCCCTCCCAACCGACTGCTGATAATGCTGGCAATGTTTCCAGGAACGGGGGCGTGAAGATCCGGACCAGTCACGAGGCTCTGTAGACGTGTGTGCCTGCTGCGCCGCTGCCACCCCCGCCGTCGCCGCCGCCGCCGCTGCCGCTGCTGCTCTGCTGGCACTGTATAGCCGCCCGCCGCTAGCCGCCCGCCGCTAGCCGCCAGCTGCCAGCCGCTAGCCGCTAGCCGCTAGCCGCTAGCCGCCAGCTGCCAGCCCCGCGGCCTGTGATGCAGACCTCGGCTCGGATGATGACCGTGACTGTGACTAGACCAATTTCCGCCAGGCCGTGCCGCCGCTTCGGCGGCCGTTGGCGTCGTCGCTGGCGCCTCTCGAGTCCATGTGTTTTTGTAGTCTTCCATGTGTAGCTTGTGCTAGTCAGTGGAGCCGGCACAGGCCCTGCCACCGTATGATCTCGCCAACTCGGTATTTCGCGTCACAGCAGCATTTATTGCCGTGTAACAGTGAGCTGTGCTTGGTGTGCGTGAGCTGTGCGATTGTGCTGTCGTACGTCCGGCGGTCGTGAGGCCAGTGCTGCTGGTCGTCCGCGACCAGCACGCGTGATCAGGTGTGACGAGCAAGTTCGACTTGGCCCGGCCACCATTTGGTCGGACGGTCGGTGATGACCAGCGGGTCGGGTCTGGTCCGATGTGGTCGCGCGACGCCGGTGACCAGCCGGTCCGGTCTGGCTCGATGGCGACCGTATCCGCCGGCCCTCTGCGCCGATGCGGGGCCGCGGGTCGACGGTGCACCTCCTCTGCCGGCCGCCTCGTCTCCGGCGGACGCGCCGCGTGAATGGATGTGTGACGAGCGACGTGCTGAATCTATTACCGGCGCGCCGCCACCGGGAAGACCGCATTGTCGGTTTTGTATGAGCTGATGATATACGACGGGGAGCTTTTGCAGAGATGGAATAAAATTTGTATTAATGCCGCGGGAGTATTTTATAGTCGGCTGCGTGATTTAGCGGGAGATGAATGCAGTCTTCCAGGGTATTTATGCTCGGCTTTATGGGCACTGAGCCGATACGGGAGAAACTAGATTAGTCCGGCAGATAGAGGCATAAAATCGGCCCAAGTTACGGTGTCTCGGCCGAGAATCAAGCTAATGGCAAGTGCGGGACGGCGGCCAGCCACGGAGGGTCACTGCCACCTCACGACATAAGCCGCCTGTCCGGTCACGAGGTCACTGCCACCTCACGGCATGAGCCGCCTGTCCGGTCATGGTAAGCTCACCGTCACGTCACAGCACAAGCCGCCTGTCTAGTCAAGTGCCGGCCAGGGAAGGTCATTGCCATGTCACGACACAAGCTGCCCATCTGGTCACGGTAAGGTCACCGTCACGTCACGGCACAAGCCGCCCGTCTGGTCACTGGCCAGCCACTGGAAGGTCACTGCCACGTCACGGTATAAGCCGCCTGTCTGGTCACGGTAAGGTCACTGCCACCTCACGGCATGAGCCGCCCGTCTGGTCACTGGCCAGCCACGGTAAGGTCGCTGCCACGTCACGGTATAAGCCGCCTGTCTTGGTCACGGTAAGGTCACTGCCACGTCACGGCATAAGCCGCCCGTCTGGTCACTGGCCAGCCACGGTAAGGTCACTGCCACGTCACGGCATAAGCCGCCTGTCTGGTCACGGTAAGGTCACTGCCACGTCACGGCATAAGCCGCCTGTCTGGTCACGGTAAGGTCACTGCCACGTCACGGCATAAGCCGCCCGTCTGGTCACGGTAAGGTCATTGCCACGTCAATAAGCCCTGTTCTGCAACCGTCACGGTATAAGCCGCCTGTCTGGTCACGGTAAGGTCACTGCCACGTCACGGCATAAGCCGCCCGTCTGGTCACGAGAATATCACTGCCACGTCACGGCATAAGCCGCCCGTCTATTTAGGTGCCGGCCACAGGAAGGTCAATTTGACACGTCACGGCACAGGCCGCCCGTCTAATCAACTGCCGGCCAGGGAAGGTCATTGCCACGTCACGACACAAGCTGTCCATATCGTCACGGGAAGGTCACGTCACGACACAAGCCGCCCGTCTGGTCACGGGCCGGCGGCGTACAGGCAGACGGATCCCATCTGAACCTGAGCTGAATATGGTCGACACGACGGCCCGCGCTTTGTCACACGACTAGGACGTCCCGGTCCCGCTCCATGCATTACTCGCCGGCCAATCTGCGTAGCCCGGTCCCGCTGGCAGGCGGAGTGACTGAGACCGATTTGTTCCTCACGAATCGACCGGGCGGACCGGCAGCGAGACGATTGTGCGATAGTACGGACAGCCGGTGTGGCAGTAAGAACGGGAATGGCGGACGGCTGCTGCGACAGGGCTGATGGCTGGTGCGACAGTACCGACGGGTAGCGCGACAGGGCTGTGGGCTGATGGCTAGTGCGACAGTACTGACGGCTGCTGCGACAGGGCTGATGGCTGGTGCGACAGTACCGACGGGTAGCGCGACAGGGCTGATGATGACTGGTGCGACAGTACCGACGGGTAGCGCGACAGGGCTGATGGCTGGTGCGACAGGGCTGATGGCTGGTGCGACAGTGCTGACGGGTAGCGCGACAGGGCTGATGGCTGGTGCGACAGTACCGACGGGTAGCGCGACAGGGCTGATGGCTGGTGCGACAGTACCGACGGGTAGCGCGACAGGGCTGATGGCTGGTGCGACAGTACCGACGGGTAGCGCGACAGGGCTGATGGCTGGTGCGACAGTGCTGACGGGTAGCGCGACAGGGCTGATGGCTGGTGCGACAGTGCTGACGGGTAGCGCGACAGGGCTGATGGCTGGTGCGACAGTACCGACGGGTAGCGCGACAGGGCTGATGGCTGGTGCGACAGTGCTGACGGGTAGCGCGACAGGGCTGATGGCTGGTGCGACACTGTGACTGGTAGCGCGACAGGGCTGATGGCTGGTGCGACAGTGCTGACGGGTAGCGCGACAGGGCTGATGGCTGGTGCGACACTGCTGACGGGTAGCGCGACAGGGCTGATGGCTGGTGCGACATACGGGACAGGGCTGATGGCTGGTGCGACAGTGCTGGCGGGTAGCGCGACAGGGCTGATGGCTGGTACGACAGTGCTGACGGGTAGCGCGACAGGGCTGATGGCTGGTGCGACAGTGCTGACGGGTAGCGCGACAGGGCTGATGGCTGGTGCGACAGTGCTGACGGGTAGCGCGACAGGGCTGATGGCTGGTGCGACAGTGCTGACGGGTAGCGCGACAGGGCTGATGGCTGGTGCGACAAGGAGGCTGGTGGTGCTGACGGGTAGCGCGACAGGGCTGATGGCTGGTGCGACAGTGCTGACGGGTAGCGCGACAGGGCTGATGGCTGGTGCGACAGTGCTGACGGGTAGCGCGACAGGGCTGATGGCTTGGTGCGACAGGGCTGATGGCTGGTGCGACAGTACGTGGTGGGCGACAGGTGCTGATGGCTGGTGCGACTACGGCTGATGGCTGGTGCGACAGTGCTGACGGGTAGCGCGACAGGGCTGATGGCTGGTGCGACACTGCTGACGGGTAGCGCGACAGGGCTGATGGCTGGTGCGACATGCTGGCGGGTAGCGCGACAGGGCTGATGGCTGGTGCGACAGTGCTGACGGGTAGCGCGACATGGGCTGGTGGCTGGTGCGACAAGTATAGTGCTGACGGGTAGCGCGACAGGGCTGATGGCTGGGTGCTGACGGGTAGCGCGACAGGGCTGATGGCTGGTGCGACAGGCTGATGGTGTGCTGACGGGTAGCGCGACAGGGCTGGTGGCTGGTGCGACAGTGCTGACGGGTAGCGCGACAGGGCTGATGGCTGGTGCGACAGTGCTGGCGGGTAGCGCGACAGGGCTGATGGCTGGTGCGACAGCACGGACGGACAGAGCAGCGCCAGCTGGCGGCCGGTCTCGGTCGTGAGCCGTGCAGGAAGCGCATCAGCCGATGGATGCTCCCGATTGCGTCCGGCCGGCGGCGCAAAAAGGCCGGGAAGTGTACAGGCTCGACCTCGTTCTGCCAGCTCGGCTTGCCGTACGTGATCGCCGCTGATTGATATCGCCGCCGGCCGGCCTCCGGTGTCCCGACTAATTGGCACGGTGTGCAGATGGAGACGCGATCCGCGCCCGCTGGCCCGAAGTCGTGCCCAAGTGGTGCGCGCCGCGGTTCCTGCCCGGCGCCAGCTGCCGTGTGTCGCTGACGCCCCTGCCCGGCGCCAGCTGCCGTGTGTCGCTGACGCCCCTGCCCGGCGCCAGCTGCCGTGTGTCGCTGACGCCATCCGTGTCGCTGACGCCCCTGCCCGGCGCCAGCTGCCGTGTGTCGCTGACGCCCCTGCCCGGCGCCAGCTGCCGTGTGTCGCTGACGCCCCTGCCCGGCGCCAGCTGCCGTGTGTCGCTGACGCCCCTGCCCGGCGCCAGCTGCCGTGTGTCGCTGACGCCCCTGCCCGGCGCCAGCTGCCGTGTGTCGCTGACGCCTCTGCCCGGCGCCAGCTGCCGTATGTCGCTGACGCCCCTGCCCGGCGCCAGCTGCCGTGTGTCGCTGACGCCCCTGCCCGGCGCCAGCTGCCGTGTGTCGCTGACGCCACTGCCCGGCGCCAGCTGCCGTGTGTCGCTGACGCCCCTGCCCGGCGCCAGCTGCCGTGTGTCGCTGACGCCCCTGCCCGGCGCCAGCTGCCGTGTGTCGCTGACGCCCCTGCCCGGCGCCAGCTGCCGTGTGTCGCTGACGCCCCTGCCCGGCGCCAGCCGTCGACACCAGTGGAGCATTGTCGACTGAGCTAGTGCTGCAAATTATGGCCTCCTAAGCACGTTCGGGTGGGTTGGTGTTACTACACATGCATAAATGCCGTGTATTATTTTAAAGTTGGCGTTGCCTCCATATAAGCTGATGCTGCTGCGATGCTGTTCCGTTAGACTGCACGTACGGTAGGGGACGTCCATACTGTCACCGCTTCCATGACCTGGTGATGCATGTCCTCTGATGCCAGGACAGCCAGTCCAAACAGTAGCCGGGCTCTGCTTTCCCCTCTCCACACACCCTCCCAAGTCTGACTGGGACAGACGAGTCTACCCGCCATCCCGACTAGTGTTGCGACGGAAAACCCCGACCTCTACGCCTATTTCTCGATACCGCCGCGGCCAAATCTGAGCTCACCGCCAGTTCTCTGAGGTCGGGACGGACCCAGCCTCCGGGGTGGAGTTGGCGGCGGATCTGACCTCGCTCCAAACTCGATAAGCCCTGATTGGTGGCACCAGCTTACCGAGGCCGGCTGCACTTGGTCACCTTGTTAAGTAATGTCGCCCGGGGAGAAGTTAACGCGATGTCGTCTGAACACGAGTCCAGGGCGCTGGAGAAGTTCACGCGGTGCCGTCTGAACACGAGTCCAGGGCGCTGGAGAAGTTCACGCGGTGCCGTCTGAACACGAGTCTAGGGCGCTGGAGAAGTTCACGCGGTGCCGTCTGAACACGAGTCCAGGGCGCTGGAGAAATTTACGCGGTGCCGTCTGAACGCGAGTCCAGGGCGCTGGAGAAATTTACGCGGTGCCGTCTGAACGCGAGTCCTAGGGCGCTGGAGATGTTCACGCGGTGCCGTCTGAACGCGAGTCTAGGGCGCTGGAGAAGTTCACGCGGTGCCGTCTGAACGCGAGTCTAGGGCGCTGGAGCTGTTCACGCGATGCCGCTTGAGCGCGAGTCCAGGCCGCTGCGCAGACGGTCCGAATGGCCGTCGGCGGCTGTCCTGCACGACGCCGGAATGGTCGCGATGATCGCCGCGCCTGAGAGGCTGGCGCCTGAATGGTCGATGATCGCCGCTGGCCTGACGAGGCTGCCGCCGCCAGAATGGTCGCGATGATCGCCGCTGGCCTGACGAGGCTGCCGCCGCCAGAATGGTCGCGATGATCGCCGGTGGCCTGACGAGGCTGCCGCCGCGGGAAGCGCGGACACGCTCCACTGCGCCGGCTCCCCTTTCCACGTCTGCCGGCCGAGAACAATGCCGATTTGAGCCGATAGATCATCGCCGTATCTCGCCATTGTGCATTGTCGGCGTCCCAGGATGGCATTGTGGACGTGGTCTGACAATGCGGCCGTTTTATGTGGACATGGTGCGACGGCGCGGAGAAAAACAAAGCGTCGGCGGGCGCGTCGTCGCTGCCGCCGGCGCGCCGCGCTCGTCGCTTCCGTCGGGCGGAAATGGGCCCGCGGAGGGCGGGCGGCGGCCGGCCGACACGTGTCAGTCCGATGTCGGGCCGATATGGGCCGACGCCGGTCCGACGGGGCCCTCCTGGTATGGCCTGGGGCGGCGTGGAGAGTCTTGGCGAAACATGGCCGATGGACGGTCCGCAGGCGCCTCCCCTGGCCAGCGTCGGGTCTGCGCCGCTGAGCCCGCGGCGGGTGCTTCACGTGCCGACCGGAGATCCACAGGAACGATGTCGACATTCGATCAAGTTGATGGAGCGGTGGAGCAATCGAGCTGGCGAACCAGCCACCTCTTTTTGGTGGTATTGACAGCCTCGACTTTCAGAGAGCCGTCCCCTTCGTGGCCGCGCGGCTGAGCTAGATCGAGCTGCCGCTGCAGCTGTGTTGCCACGTGCTCTGTGGCGACTCATTGGAGGACGTCAGGCGTCATTGCGGACCGTCAGGCGTGTCAGCGTATATGGCAGTGCGTATCAGAGACTGACCGGTCGGTGCCACCGTACGCGCCACATGACCCAAGCTCCATTTCACCACAGTGCCGACCGGCGCGCGGCGCCCGCCAGTCACGCCGCGCGACCGAAGCCCCGACCGCGGCAGTTCGCGCCGTCCTGCGGCAAAAACGGCGCGCCGCGTCAACTGTCGGCCGCAGCGGCGGAACAGAACACTGGCGGCTCCGTTCCCGCCGCAAAAAACCGCGCGCCCAGATGTCCGTCGGCGACAGAGCCTCACGGATTGATGGCGTTTGTGGCCATCTGCGGTCGCCTACCCTGCGGCCCGGCGTCGCCACGATTGTGCCCGGCCGGCTGTAAATCACAGCCAGGCCGGCCGGACGGGCTGTGCCGGCACTCGGCCGACCGAGACGCCTGTCATTGCGCCCATATACAGCGGCGAACACACATCGGCGGGGCGGCGTGGCGCGAGAGAACGGCTTTGTGTCAGGCCGCTGTGTAAAGCGACCAACATTGCACACTCACCCCACTACCGTATGACAATTGGGATCGGCGCTGACGCCGTCCACCACACCGAGTTGTTCGGACCATCTTGGAACTTCGAAAGAGCGGACTGCGCAAAACTCGAGGATCAGGTGGACCTCAGCCTCGCGAGATCAGAAAATAATAAAATCGAAACAAAACTCAGGGCCGTTTGCTCAGCAGCAAACGGCTCAGTCCCGAAAAGTGATAAACCTAGAAAAAGCATCAGTGCCGAGGTGGACCTCGGATTATCAAAGGGCAGTTACCGCCCGGCACCGCGCCCACGAACAGTACAAAACCTGCGTGCGCGAAGCGCACATATCAGCATACAGACAATTACAAAAATACTGCTGGTGCACGATTCGAACAGCACGCCCAAGCTCTTGGCACTCTGGCGTCACAATTGAACAAGTTCACCCATATTGGCAGAAGCTGGGACCTGATGGAGCGCTTCAACCTGAAGCGCCCACCACCAGGCTCCTTCCCCCAGTTGACGCTGAGAGGACAGCACATTACTGGCCCACAAGTTGTGGGCCACTGTAGGCTACACTACGCCAGCGTCTCGTTATTAATGAGTGCACGTGGTCGTGGCAATGAGTGGTTACATCATCTTAATCACTTTAATAAGTATGATATTCAAACTTTTTATCGAGATCTGGCTAGTGACTTAAAATGCAAATGAACCGGCTAGGCTAGGCTAGGTTAGGTTTGGTTGCATTTTTTGTTTCGAAATTATTATTCTTTATTATGCATTACCCTATTCCGAGGTGCCTTTTGATGTTGAATTTTTATCATGCACGACACGATCAAACTGCAATGGGAAACCATTGTTTACCAACTGCAAGGTAAGCATTTGCATCGGAAGCGAGTGGTCACATCGTCTTAATCACGTTAGTAAACTTGGTGTTCGAGTTCTTTCTCCAATCCTGCGAACAACCAAAAAATACCAATCTACAAATATTATATTATACTGACATAAGTAAGTAAAAATATGGCAGTCACGTACTTCCCCGTCAATATCAGTCATAAACATGCTATGTTGGCAAACGTGAGCGGTTGATGGAAATGTATTTAAACTTTCAGGTGTGGTGCATTCCTATAAATCCGTTTGTGACGTAAAATAATGTTATCTTTCAACTCAGGTATTTCAAAAAGGCCGATATCTCTGACATGAGAATGCTAACTCCCAACGCAGTCTTTCTGACCAATCACCACAGCTTCGATTAGTTCATTATTGCTTTATTTCTTCCCTAATTGGATGCCTTTCGGGTATGGGTGGTTCTGGCCCTTCGTGAGTGGATCTTGCTGGAATAGATCTTGCTCGATCAGTCCAACCTCTCCCCCCTAAACATTGAAACCGGCCTTTGAGAGACGCCGGCGGTATTCATCATTGAGCGATAACGTATAGTGTCGACGGAGTCGCATGCGCTTCGTCTCTCTCGCTGTTGGCACACACGTCACACACACGTGGCTGAGCTCTCAGCTGTTGTGGTCGCCTCACCTACTGGCTGCGGCTCCAGGTCACTGACAGGTAGGTCCCTGAACGTGTCCGTCACAACACCACAGTGCGGTGGCGGTCGTTCGTTCCCTTTCCATCAATGCGTGTGTCGTCGCTGTGCTGTGGTAGCGTTGTTCTCCTTGGTTAATGCTATTTGGAACCATTTAATTAGAACATTTGATGAGGCTATGTGGAATAATGCACAAGGTGGCAGCGCCTTGAGAACAAGCGCTGCACTGGTCATGCCTATGTCAAACTCAACCAGGCAACTCAACTAGACGTGCATTGATTCGTAGTTTTTGAGTCGTGGATTCGTAAAATTGTGTGCGTGTTTTTGAAAGCGTGCTTTTTTGAAAATCGTAGAATTTATTTTGGTGAAACTGGAAATCACGTTTAACGCACAAAAAGAGCTGCTGAATCGTGAAATCGTCAATTCGTAATATTGATGAAACTGGGCCCAGATCCATCAGTTCTGCTCCGCTTCACACTTTGTCCTAGTTACATTATTACACTGTGTAATTAGTTGGTTTCTCCCTTGTCGTAGTCACATTTTCTTTAAAATTGTTGGAGTTTGTAGACTTCCATTCATACAGAAGTATCCATATTAATGAAATAAAAGGATCGTGCAATTTTGTCGTTCCTCTGATGTCATGCACTCACAAACACATTGTGTTTAGTTTTCGAAAATTACCTAAATTTACCGACGAGTTTTTCTTCATCCGATTAACATGCCCGTACGCCCATACGTCAATGCGATGAACAGCTCACGCCAGTAAAACACAATTTATTATAAATCGTTCTTAGTGTCTTCAAACAGAATTTCAGGTGGATGTCGGCTATTTATCTGTCCTGATGTCGTCCGAGTTCGCAAGTGACGGGCTCCGGATGAGTTGATTGCTGCGGTGAACGCCGGGGCTTTCCATGCAAAACTTCGGGCTACAGTTCGGCAGGGGACACTACTGAGTACCACCAAACCGGGGCCGACAGGGGACACTACTGAGTACCACCGAGCTGGGGCCGATAGGGGACACTACTGAGTACCACCAAACCGGGGCAGACCGGGCACACTACTGATTACTACCGAGCCGGGGCCGACAGCGGACACTACTGAGTACTACCGAGCTGGGGCCGACAGGGGACACTACTGAGTACTACCGAGCCGGGGCCGACAGCGGACACTACTGAGTACTACCGAGCTGGGGCCGACAGGGGACACTACTGAGTACTACCGAGCCGGGGCCGACAGGGGACACTACTGAGTATTACCGAGTCGGGCCGATCGGGGACACTACTGAATATTACCGAGCCGGGGCAGACCGGGCACACTACTGATTACTACCGAGCTGGGGCCGATCGGGGACACTGCTGAGTACTACCGAGCCGGGGCCGATCGGGGACACTACTGATTACTACCGAGCCGGGGCCGATAGGGGACACTACTGAATACTACCGAGCCGGGGCCGACATGGGACACTACTGATTACAGACAGACAGACACATACTTTGTATTGAGGTAATCCACGATGGACATGTGGCTACTATAACCTCGCGTCAATTAAATTTAACAGCATAGTAGGAAAGGTCAAAATCACAAAATGGCTAAGCCGGGAGTCATACATGTAATAATAAAAATAAAAATAAATATAAAACATAATGTATCGGAGCGAGCAGCAAGTCAATCCAGCACAGGTGCCGCCGTAGGTGTCACCTGTGCTGGAGTGCCGCCTTAGGTGGCGACCGAAAATTGGTACCGGAAGCCGCATCAGCTCGGGTGGCAATGAATTGAACATAAGTGGTGCTCGGGAGCTAAAACGCCTCTTTCCCATCTCGGTGCGGGACCGGGGGACAAATATATGATTGTCCTGACGGGTGGTTCGGTCACGAACCTCCGCCTCGGTAGTGACGTCATGAGCCAGTGACTCTGGCTCACCATGAAGACACACCTTGTGTGTGAGGCAGAGGGTGTGGTATATGGCTAGGTTCTCGGCACTGAGCCAACCCAGTCTCCTCAGCAGATCCGAAAAATGGTCAATTTTTTGCGGCCGAAAATTACTTTTGCCGAGTAGTTTTTTTTAATGCGAGACAGGTTGTTTCCTTCCATTACCATACACAAAAATATAGCAGCGGATCTGCGAGAAGACCAGGGCATTGACCAGCGCGGAGATGACAGTAGGTGGAAGGCGGCAGACCACCCAGAACTCCAAACCAACGCCGAGTCACTTCTGAGACGTGCGAGTCCCAGCTGAGCGATCGATTGAAAATAGGCCCGATATTTTTGCATTCCCAAATGGTGGGCAGATAGTGGTTGCGGAATTTCACCGTGATATCCGGTAAGGCACGCAAATTTTGTGGGCTGACCAAAAGCATCAGCTGTGTTTTGGCAACGTTAATTTTCAGTCCATTTGCTCGAAACCAGATGTAGAAGAGAGGCCAAAATTGTTTCCATGTGAGCGACGACGTTTTGAATTTAAGATTTCTTACCACTGACAAAAATTTTGGTGTCGTCAGCGTATTGGATAACCATTGCGCCTTCGGCGAACAGACTGAGGTCCTTGGCGAAGACGCAGTAGAGAAGAGGTCCGAGAGATAATCCTTGAAAAATGCCGATGCTGTTGGGCAACGAGGCAGATTTATGGACGACACCCAGACTGTCAGTGCTGCTGACACTGGGTGTGGTTCTGAGGATAAGCCGAAAACCAGGATGTGTCGATGCTGTGGAGACTTAATTTTGACAGGAGTTTTGAGTGGTCTATCACATCAAAACATGTGCTAGGATACTCAACACCGGACAGCGGACACTACTGAGTACTACCGAGCCGGGACCGACAGTGGACACTACTGATTACTACCGATCCGGGGCCGACAGCGGACACTACTGAGTACTACCGAGCCGGGACCGACAGTGGACACTACTGATTACTACCGATCCGGGGCCGACCAGGGACACTACTGAGTACTACCGAGCCGTGGCCGACAGTTCGGTAGGGGAACACTGCTGAACACTTCCGAGCCGGGGCCGAAAGTTGGCATGTTGACGCGGTTTTGACATGAGTAAGAACGGCGCAGTGCCGAGCTGGAGCTGCGGGTGGACTCAGTGCTCAGCCTGGTCGCCGTCGGTCGGCACGCGTGCAGCAGACAGGACCCGAGGTCGGCTCATTACCGGTCGTAATAGCACGACCGCCACCGTAATGGCCATTACCGGCCGTAATAGCACGTACCGTGCGTCACGGTAATGGTCATTACCGGCCGTAGTAGCACGACCGTCACGGGATAGTGGCCGCCTGGGCAGAGTCCCGGCTTATGGCCAGAGGTCCCGCACGACACCGGCCGCGGTCTATAGCCGGACCCCAGGTCACGACACCTACCGCGGTCTATAGCCTGACCCCAGGTCACGACACCGGCCGCGGTCTATAGCCTGACCCCAGGTCACGACACCTACCGCGATCTACAGCTGGCGGCCAGCCGGACCCCAGGTCACGACACCTACCGCGGTCTACAGCCGGACCCCAGGTACCACCGCGGTCTCGCCAGGTCACGACACCTACCGCGGTCTACAGCCGTACCCCAGGTCACGACACCGGCCGCGGTCTACAGCCGGACCCCAGGTCACGACACCTACCGCGGTCTACAGCCGGACCACAGGTCACGACACCTACCGCGGTCTACCAGCTCGACACTAGTCAGCCGGACCCCAGGTCACGACACCTACCGCGGTCTACAGCCTGACCCCAGGTCACGACACCTACCGCGGTCTACAGCTGACAGTCAGCCGTACCCCAGGTCACGACACGGTGCCCGGCCTCAGCCACAGCCTGACCTCACGCACACACCCCGGCCACGATACAATCAGTGAGATCTCACCGTCACGACACAACGGACCTCACAGCCACGACACAGCGATACTTCACAGCCACGACACAGCGATACTTCACAACCACACAGCGAGGTCGACCTCACAGCCACGACACAGCGATACTTCACAGCCACGACACAGCGATACTTCACAGCCACGGCACACGACACAGCGATACTTCACAACCACGCACGCGATACTTCACAACCACGACACAGCGATACTTCACAACCACGACACAGCGATACTTCACAGCCACGACACAGCGATACTTCACAACCACGACACAGCGATACTTCACAGCCACGACACAGCGATACTTCACAGCCACGACACAGCGATACTTCACAACCACGACACAGCGATACTTCACAGCCACGACACAGCGATACTTCACAGCCACGACACAGCGATACTTCACAGCCACGGCACAGCGTGACCGTAAGGGGGCGATATAGCGAAACCTCCCGGTTTCGATACAGCGAGACCTCACGGTCACGATGCAGCGAAATCGCATGGTTGTGATAGAGGGAAACCGCGCGGCGCAGCGGGTACTTACGGTCATGGACACAATCTGGTGTTAAGCCATGACCGTACTGCCAGGGGTCAGGGGGTGCATTAGCTACTGACAACGACCGGTGATCCGTCAGATCAAACAGTGCGCGACCTTCCCATAAAGTGTTCAGTGCACTCACACTTGTGCTGAATAATTCTCCCCCAAGTGCTAATGCAGCCACGGTATTCCCTCCAATATTCCTGGCGGGTTCCGACATACCCCTTGTAATGTAAATAACTCGTGCTCTTGTAAAACGCTTAGCACCTGTGGACGTCGGGCCAAATTGACAGTTAATTCTGGTATGTATGTATCGCCGAGGTTGTGCCAGCTTTTCTATATCCGTTCTCCGGGAAGAAGGGCATTAAGTGAAGCCGATGGAATGTTTTCCTCGCGAGATGTTCGACTGACCGTTTACGTCACGTCATACACACGGATGCATTTTAACGTCGGACGGACGTTCGGGCGCGCTGAATGCTGTGAGCCGGTGCGATTTTTCGGCTGCGAGACACGCTCGTGTTCGGCGCACGTGCGCCACGTCTGGCACGTGGACGGCGACTGCGGCGCACGTGAGACGCGTGACCGAATCTGGTGTTAAGCCATGACCGTACTGCCAGGGGTCAGGGGTGCATTAGACTGACAACGACCGGTGATCCGTCAGATCAAACAGTGCGCGACCTTCCCATGAAGTGTTACTCACACATGTGCTGAATAATTCTCCCCAAGTGCTAATGCAGCCACGGTATTCCCTCCAATATTCCTGGCGGGTTCCCCGAATATTTGTAATGTAAATAACTCGTGCTCTTGTAAAACGCTTAACACCTGTGGACGTCGGGCCAAATTGACAGTTAATTCTGGATGTATGTATCGCCGCGGTTGTGCCAGCTTTTCTATATCCGTTCTCCAGGAAGAAGGGCATTAAGTGAAGCCAATGGAATGTTTTTCGCGAGATGTTCGACTGACCGTTTACGTCACGTCATGCGCACGGAGTGCATTTTAACGCTGGACGGACGTTCGGGCGCGCTGAATGCTGTGGCTCGATTTTTAGTTGCGGACACGCTCGTGTTCGGCGCACGTGCGCCACGTCTGTTACGTGGACGGCGACTGCGGCGCACGTGAGACGCGTGACCGAGACTGCGAGACGATCGGGGCCCCGACCGGCGACGTGTGGTGCGCCCCATGCCGGCCGGCTCGCCGCCGAGCGCATCCTGCGCGGCATCGGCCGAACGGTGGCTGTCCGATGCTGTGCTGGCGAGGGGCGAGACAAATGGGCGGCCGACAAGCGGGAACTCGTGCATAGCGTCTCGGTTTGTGTGCGCAGAGCTGGGCACTGGACAGCCGGCCCGAGCCGTGACTGGAGTCACGGCACCGGCGCCACCTATCGCCGGAAGGCGTCAGCGATGTGGGGGGGGGTCGTTTACCAATGGGGCATGGGGCGTTGTCTACCAGTGGGGTGTGGGGCGTAATCTACCAGTGGTGACGTGGGGGTCGTCTTCGGGTTGGGTGTGGGGGTCGTCCACCAGTGGGAGGTGTGTGGGGGGGGGGGGTCGTCTGCCAGTGCTGCAGTAGCTCTCCGCCGACTCAACAGGCGCCATTATTGGCTGTCATTGGGGCTGGTCGCCGGCCCGCTGATGGTTTCTCATTAGCTGCTGGCGGCCTGGCTCAACGCCGCTGTGCCGTGAGCATCGCCAACTTCTGAGAGTGGCTATAGTCCGCTGAAGGGCCCGCCCCGCCCCCGCCGGCAGTGTCTGATGAGTGTAGGGCCCGCCCCCGTCGGCAGTGGCTGATGAGTGCAGGGCCCGCCCCGCCGGCAGTGGCTGATGAGTGTAGGGCCCGCCCGTCGGCAGTGGCCGGATGAGTGTAGGGCCCGCCCCCGCCGGCAGTGGCTGGTGAGTGTAGGGCCCGCCCCCGCCGGCAGTGGCTGATGAGTGTAGGGCCCGCCCCCGTCGGCAGTGTCTGATGAGTGTAGGGCCCACCCCCGTCGGCAGTGGCTGGTGAGTGTAGGGCCCGCCCCCGTCGGCAGTGTCTGATGAGTGTAGGGCCCGCCCCGTCGGCAGTGTCTGGTGAGTGTAGGGCCCGCCCCCGTCGGCAGTGTCTGATGAGTACAGGGCCCGCCCTCGCCGGCAGTGGCTGGTGAGTGTAGGGCCCGCGCCCGTCGGCAGTGGCTGGTGAGTGTAGGGCCCGCCCCCGTCGGCATTGTCTGGTGAGTGCAGGGCCCGCCCCCGTCGGCAGTGTCTGATGAGTGTAGGGCCCGCCCCCGTCGGCAGTGTCTGGTGAGTGTAGGGCCCACCCCCGTCGGCAGTGGCTGGTGAGTGTAGGGCCCGCCCCCGTCGGCAGTGGCTGATGAGTGTAGGGCCCGCCCCCGTCGGCAGTGTCTGATGAGTGTAGGGCCCGCCCCAGTCGGCAGTGTCTGATGAGTGTAGGGCCCGCCCTCGCCGGCAGTGTCTGATGAGTGTAGGGCCCGCCCCCGTCGGCAGTGGCTGGTGAGTGTAGGGCCCGCCCCCGCCGGCAGTGGCTGATGAGTGTAGGACCCGCCCCCGTCGGCAGTGTCTGGTGAGTGTAGGGCCCGCCCCCGTCGGCAGTGTCTGGTGAGTGTAGGGCCCGCCCCGTCGGCAGTGTCTGATGAGTGTAGGGCCCGCCCCGCCGGCAGTGGCTGGTGAGTGTAGGGCCCGCCCCGCCGGCAGTGTCTGGTGAGTGTAGGGCCCGCCCCCGTCGGCAGTGGCTGGTGAGTGTAGGGCCCGCCCCCGCCGGCAGTGGCTGGTGAGTGTAGGGCCCGCCCCGCCCCCGTCGGCAGTGGCTGGTGAGTGTAGGGCCCGCCCCCGCCGGCAGTGGCTGGTGAGTGTAGGGCCCCGTCGGCAGTGGCTGGTGAGTGTAGGGCCCGCCCCGTCGGCAGTGCGGGAGTGTAGGGCCCGCCCCCGTCGGCAGTGGCTGGTGAGTGTAGGGCCCGCCCCGCCCCCGTCGGCAGTGGCTGGTGAGTGTAGGGCCCGCCCCCGTCGGCAGTGGCTGGTGAGTGTAGGGCCCGCCCCCGTCGGCAGTGGCTGGTGAGTGTAGGGCCCGCCCCCGCCGGCAGTGGCTGGTGAGTGTAGGGCCCGCCCCCCGTCGGCAGTGGCTGGTGAGTGTAGGGCCCGCCCCCGTCGGCAGTGGCTGGTGAGTGTAGGGCCCGCCCCCGCCGGCAGTGGCTGGTGAGTGTAGGGCCCGCCCCCGTCGGCAGTGTCTGATGAGTGTAGGGCCCGCCCCCGTCGGCAGTGGCTGGTGAGTGTAGGGCCCGCCCCCGTCGGCAGTGGCTGGTGAGTGTAGGGCCCGCCTCCGTCGGCAGTGGCTGGTGAGTGTAGGGCCCCCCCCGTCGGCAGTGGCTGATGAGTGTAGGGCCCGCCCCCGCCGGCAGTGGCTGGTGAGTGTAGGGCCCGCCCCCGTCGGCAGTGGCTGGTGAGTGTAGGGCCCGCCCCCGTCGGCAGTGTCTGATGAGTGTAGGGCCCGCCCCCGTCGGCAGTGTCTGGTGAGTGTAGGGCCCGCCCCCGTCGGCAGTGGCTGGTGAGTGTAGGGCCCGCCCCCGTCGGCAGTGGCTGGTGAGTGTAGGGCCCGCCCCCGTCGGCAGTGGCTGGTGAGTGTAGGGCCCGCCCCCGTCGGCAGTGGCTGGTGAGTGTAGGGCCCGCCCCCGTCGGCAGTGGCTGGTGAGTGTAGGGCCCGCCCCCGTCGGCAGTGGCTGGTGAGTGTAGGGCCCGCCCCCGTCGGCAGTGGCTGGTGAGTGTAGGGCCCGCCCCCGTCGGCAGTGGCTGTCGGCAGTGGCTGGTGAGTGTAGGGCCCGCCCCCGTCGGCAGTGGCTGGTGAGTGTAGGGCCCCGCCCCCGTCGGCAGTGGCTGTGAGTGAGTGTAGGGCCCGCCCCCGTCGGCAGTGGCTGGTGAGTGTAGGGCCCGCCCCCGTCGGCAGTGGCTGGTGAGTGTAGGGCCCGCCCCCGCCGGCAGTGGCTGGTGAGTGTAGGGCCCGCCCCCGCCGGCAGTGGCTGGTGAGTGTAGGGCCCGCCCCCGCCGGCAGTGGCTGGTGAGTGTAGGGCCCGCCCCCGTCGGCAGTGGCTGGTGAGTGTAGGGCCCGCCCCCCGTCGGCAGTGGCTGGTGAGTGTAGGGCCCGCCCCCGTCGGCAGTGGCTGGTGAGTGTAGGGCCCGCCCCCGTCGGCAGTGGCTGGTGAGTGTAGGGCCCGCCCCCGAGTGTAGGGCCCGCCCCCGTCGGCAGTGGCTGGTGAGTGTAGGGCCCGCCCCCGTCGGCAGTGGCTGGTGAGTGTAGGGCCCCCCGCCCGCCCCGTCGGCAGTGGCTGGTGAGTGCAGGGCCCCGCCCCCGTCGGCAGTGGCTGATGAGTGTAGGGCCCGCCCCCGTCGGCAGTGGCTGATGAGTGTAGGGCCCCGCCCCCGTCGGCAGTGGCTGGTGAGTGTAGGGCCCGCCCCCGTCGGCAGTGGCTGGTGAGTGTAGGGCCCGCCCCCGTCGGCAGTGGCTGGTGAGTGTAGGGCCCGCCCCCGTCGGCAGTGTCTGATGAGTGTAGGGCCCGCCCCCGTCGGCAGTGGCTGGTGAGTGTAGGGCCCGCCCCCGTCGGCAGTGGCTGGTGAGTGTAGGGCCCGCCCCCGTCGGCAGTGGCTGGTGAGTGTAGGGCCCGCCCCCGTCGGCAGTGGCTGGTGAGTGTAGGGCCCGCCCCCGCCCACCGGCCGTCGCTGGTGAGTGTGGCGCCAAATTGATAGTGACGACGTTAGCCATCCCGAGAATACTTCCAACTGTCAAGGGGAATATGTATGTGCTCTGGTGATTGCGACGGGCGTACTTCGAAACCACGAGTGTGCAGTGCAGGCCAGCCCGACACTGTCGGGCTCGCCAGCCCGACAGTGTCGGGTTGTCAGTGTCGGAGTGCTGCCTGTCCACTGCTGGTCGCCGCCGGAGTCACGCTCCGCGCAGACAACGGCAGCAGTCGACTGCGCCGCGGCGCAGCTCAAACGACAGCCCATGGCCGGCCCTGGAGGCGTCTCAGAAGTTGCGGATCGCCCCCACCCCCTCGCCCGGGGCTATGACGGCTTAGTGGCCTAGACTGAATGGATGTAGCGGGCCTCCATCTCCAATCTCAGACGCGGCGGACCGTCGCCCGGCTATGGCGGCTCGGCTGTTGGAGCCGGAGGAGCACAGCAGGCCTCCGTCTCGCATCTGCGGCGGGCGGGCGAAAGTTGCCGCGCCCCCTCGCCGCTCGCCGACGCTCCACTCAACTTTGAAGCGGCGTCCAGCCGCATGGGGCCCATAAGCCCAACCCAACTAATCTGTTCAAATGAAAAACAGCCGGAACGAGCCGGCGAACAATTGCCATTCAGGGTCGGCCGGCGCACGGTGGAAGGATTACCATCGCGTCGATCAGGCGACGGCGCCGGCCGGCCGCCGCCGCCGAATATTCATATTTGTGGCATTCATTACCATTTGTTGCTGCGGAGGGCGTCGTCTTACCAGCATCGGACGCGTACAGCAGGGGGTGTAATTTATTCGGGCCCGTCTGGCCGCGGGTTGCCGCCGGCCGGCTCGGCCGCCCGCCGCTGTCCTTAATGGCACCACTTCGGTTCGCGTCGTGCCTTGTGGTAAATGCTAATGGCCAGCGAGCGGTGTGTTTCGACGGCGGCGGTAGGAAGGCGGCGGTGGGACGGTGGCGGTCGTGTTCTTCGCGGACGTTTGAGCGACGCGACGTCGCGTCCGACGGCTAAGCTGCGAGGTATTTCATTCGGCGCGTCCGACAACTAAGCTGTCGGGTATTTGATTAGGGGTGCTTGACGGCTAATCCGCCGAATGTTTGATTGGGGGTGTGTGACGACTAAGCTGCCGAGTAGGTATTGCATTCGGGGCGTCCGACAACTAAGCCACCGAGTATTTGATTAGGTGCGCTGGACGACTAAGGTGCCGGGAATTTCGTTGGGTGCGCTTCGCAACTAGACTGCCGAGTATTTGATAGTGGACGCCTGACGACTAAGATGCCGAGTATTTGAACGAAGTCAGCCGTCGAAAAGAGTCGACACCGCAGGGCGTTTCGTCGTCCAGCGAGCGTCCGTATCAGGTGACATCGACGCCCATCGCGTGGTACGTGACGTCACTTTTGGCAGCCGCCGGCGCTGACGAAGCGAGACGTCGGGGGATTTGGAGATGTGGCGCCGGGGCCCGTGTCCGGATTTGTTCCGGTTCAGGGGTGTGGGTTCCGCCGGGTTTAGCGATATTGTTCCACTCCGTAGACGTACCTTCAGTGTATTGAGCCGGCCTCGGAGTGACAGGCTTTTGTTGGCTGATTAAATTTAAGTGGAATTATCTGGTAGCTACAATTATTTTTGCTGTAAAATGCACTATGATTTTCAGCATAGAAATCCATCATGATGCAGGTGTCCGATTGTCTCAGCGGTTCAATTCCACTGCTATTACCAGACAATTATCTGCGAACGTTTCGAGGACGCCCAGGCAATGCAGTCGTGCTCGATGCGTCATGGTGCATGCAGTCACTTTTCAGCAAAATATGTATAAAGCGTGATTGATGTTAGTCACATCTATTTTCCAACTACGGTTCGATAAAGTTGTTCTTTTCTACATGATGAAGTAAATATACTACCTACCTCACATTTCGATAGTCTAAAGGGAAAATGAACTGACAGATAATGAATGGTGCGGCGCATGCACCATATAAATATTCCACTACAAGTGTGTTGTCTATCCATTATTTTGCGTCCATGTATTGCCGCCATATATTTGGACTCAAGCTAGTGTGCATTGTGCAGTGCCCATTAGGCTCGTATCCGTCAAGTAGCCGAAAACACTTCAAAACGAACTCACGGAACTAGCTGCACTACCCCTGTTTAAACGGAATAGGTGCTTCGGCCAATTTGATGCAAGAACTATCCCTAAAGTGCTAGTTCTGAGCCCTGAAGCGTTGGTTCTGGGTTCTGAAGTGCTAGTTCTGAGTTCTAAAGCGGTAGTACTGAGTTCTGAAGCTTTAATGAGGCCCATTATTCAGGCGTGCTGAATAATCCCATTCAGGTGTGCTGTGTCTGACGGTGGAACGGAGAGTAAGGAACGTCAAACGGTGTCTGGGAGACACACCCAGACGGGGGACTGTCATCTTCTGACTGAGAGACCCAGTCAGAGGATGACTGATGGACCCATTCATGGGATTATAGAGAAACCCAGTCAGACTGTGTCTGGGAGATTCAATCAGCCGGTGACTGAGAGACACATTCAAGCGGTGACAAAGATCTAGTCACAGGATGGAGGGTCGGACGGCCGCTTCAGGTCCGGTCAGTATCCGGCGAGAGGGTCGGACGGCCGCTTCAGGTCCGGTCAATACCCGGCGAGAGGGTCGGACGGCCGCTTCAGGTCCGGTCAATACCCGGCGAGAGGGTCGGACGGCCGCTTCAGGTCCGGTCAATACCCGGCGAGAGGGTCGGACGGCCGCTTCAGGTCCGGTCAATACCCGGCGAGAGGGTCGGACGGCCGCTTCAGGTCCGGTCAATACCCGGCGATAGGGTCGGACGGCCGCTTCAGGCGACCCGAGGTTCAATACCCGGCGAGAGGGTCGGACGGCCGCTTCAGGTCCGGTCAGTACCCGACGAGAGGGTCGGACGGCCGCTTCAGGTCCGGTCAACACCCGGCGAGAGGGTCGGACGCTGGGTCCACACGTGGCCGGCCGGGTCTGTGTTGGCAGAGGTTTTTGCCGGTGGCCGGTGCGGCGGCCGTTGGTCTCGACGTGGCCTAGAGGGCGCCCGACCGGAGCCCAGCACAGGATGTGGCCAAATTTAAGACAAACACCATGCTTTAGGAAGAAAAGACATCGCGCCCGGTGACGGGTGGCGCAGCTGTGTGCTCACCGTTGTGACGCTGTGTGCTCGCCGGCGTCTGTTTCCGACGGACAAACAGGCACGGTGGGCGGCGGCACCGGCGCCGGCTCCAGCGCCGGCTCCAGCGCTGGCGAGCCGGCCGGCGGCGGTCGCCACGCACCGTCCGGTGCTAATGAAAGGAAAACAGACGGCGCCGATGAGTGGCGCGCGCGGAGACCACACAGGCGGCCGGTACGGACGACGGCTCCGTACATCTCACGTGGCCGTGCGGACGGATGGCAGCCCAGCCCATCTCTCGCGGACCACACGGGCAGCCGAGACGGATGCCGGCCCGGTCCATCTCACGTGGCCGGGATGGCGCACGAGACGGATGGCAGCCCGGCCCATCTCTCGCGGACCGCACAGGCGGCCGAGACGGATGCCGGCCCGGTCCAGCTTAAGTGGTCGAGACGCCGGCAACTGATGGATATGGCGCAGCGGTTGTCCGCCGGCCGCTGCGGCGCCGGCGGGTTTAACATGCGGCTGGAACGCGAGAAAAATCGGCCCGCTTCCGGCCACAGCGCTGCGTCAGTGCAGTAATGCGGAGTGGGGGGGGGGGGGTCCGGCCGTTGGGTGGTCAGGTGGTGCGGTGGTACTGGAATGGGAACTGGTGGGGAGTGAATATGGTACGGCACAGTACTGCAGAGAGCACGGTGTAGTTTACATATACAGTACTGCAGAGAGCACGGTGTAGGTGGCAAATACAGTTGCAGAGAGCACGGTGTAGGTGACAGTACTGACATAAAGACATAAAAGATAAATGCAACTATGAGCCACAATGGCCCTTCTTGGTTGCACTGTGTACACTCAACGAGTTGCCTACCAAATCCGTCGATCAGCCCTCCCTGTAATACTGAAAAGCAAATAGTACGGTGCAGGTGACATATACATTACTGCAGATAGTACGGTGTAGGTGAGTTATACAGTACTGCAGAGCAGTGTAGGTTGCATATATAATACTGCAGAAAGCATGGTGTAGGTGACATATACAGGACCGCAAAGAGCACTGTGCAGGTGAGACATACAGTACTGCAGAGCAGTGTAGGTTGCATATATGGTGCTGAAGAGAGCACGGTGTAGGCTGGAGATAAAGTACACTGCAGAGAGCCTCTGAACTCTCAGCTGGAAACCAGCAACATGCTACAACGATGTCGCTTCCAAAAAGCCAGACGAGCCGCAACTTTCAACAATTGTCAGCCCTCCAACGCTCGACTAGTCGACACTTCTGCCGGACCCAGCTCCGACGAGTTCCAAACCCGGCGCTCTGGAAGAGCCTCGGCTCTATGACGAATGTCGAGTACCCACTGTCACCCAAGTGGCAGCTCTGTGGACAAGTTGCAGCGGGCCGCCGGCACGGAACTAAATATAACTGCCGTCGGACCAGCTGCAGTCAGCCAGCGAGTGCTGAGGTCGCTCGACAGCTTCGGGCCGGCTCCCAAGGGGAGTCGGCTCCGGAGAGGAGCCACTCTACCAACAGCGTCTGGTCGGCTCCGGACAGGAGCCGCTCTACTGACAGCGTCTGGTCGGCTCCTGAGGGGAGCCGCTCTACCAACAGCTCCGGGCCGGCTCCGGACAGGAGCCGCTCTACTGACAGCGTCTGGTCGGCTCCTGAGAGGAGCCGCTCTACTGACAGCGTCTGGTCGGCTCCTGAGGGGAGCCGCTCTACTGACAGCGTCTGGTCGGCTCCTGAGGGAGCCGCTCTACTGACAGCGTCTGGTCGGCTCCGGACAGGAGCCGCTCTACTGACAGCGTCTGGTCGGCTCCTGAGAGGAGCCGCTCTACTGACAGCGTCTGGTCGGCTCCGGACAGGAGCCGCTCTACTGACAGCGTCTGGTCGGCTCCTGAGGGGAGCCGCTCTACTGACAGCGTCTGGTCGGCTCCCGAGGGGAGCCGCTCTACTGACAGCGTCTGGTCGGCTCCTGAGGGGAGCCGCTCTACTGACAGCGTCTGGTCGGCTCCTGAGGGGAGCCGCTCTACTGACAGCGTCTGGTCGGCTCCTGAGGGGAGCCGCTCTACTGACAGCGTCTGGTCGGCTCCGGACAGGAGCCGCTCTACTGACAGCGTCTGGTCGGCTCCTGAGGGGAGCCGCTCTACTGACAGCGTCTGGTCGGCTCCTGAGGGGAGCCGCTCTACTGACAGCGTCTGGTCGGCTCCTGAGAGGAGCCGCTCTACTGACAGTGTCTGGTCGGCTCCTGAGGGGAGCCGCTCTACTGACAGCGTCTGGTCGGCTCCTGAGGGGAGCCGCTCTACTGACAGCGTCTGGTCGGCTCCCGAGAGGAGCCGCTCTACTGACAGCGTCTGGTCGGCTCCTGAGGGGAGCCGCTCTACTGACAGCGCCGGGCCGGCTCCTGAGGGGAGCCGCTCTACTGACAGCGTCTGGTCGGCTCCTGAGGGGAGCCGCTCTACTGACAGCGTCTGGTCGGCTCCCGAGAGGAGCCGCTCTACTGACAGCGTCTGGTCGGCTCCTGAGGGGAGCCGCTCTACTGACAGCGTCTGGTCGGCTCCGACAGGAGCCGCTCTATTGACAGCGTCTGGTCGGCTCCTGAGGGGAGCCGCTCTACTGACAGCGTCTGGTCGGCTCCGGAGGGGAGCCGCTCTACGACAGCGCCGGCCGGCTCCCGAGGGAGCCGCTCTACCGACAGCGTCTGGTCGGCTCCTGAGGGGAGCCGCTCTACTGACAGCGTCTGGTCGGCTCCGGAAGGAGCCGCTCTACTGACAGCGTCTGGTCGGCTCCTGAGGGGAGCCGCTCTACTGACAGCGTCTGGTCGGCTCCTGAGGGGAGCCGCTCTACTGACAGCGTCTGGTCGGCTCCGGACAGGAGCCGCTCTACTGACAGCGTCTGGTCGGCTCCTGAGGGGAGCCGCTCTACTGACAGCGTCTGGTCGGCTCCTGAGGGGAGCCGCTCTACTGACAGCGCCGGGCCGGCTCCTGAGGGGAGCCGCTCTACTGACAGCGTCTGGTCGGCTCCTGAGAGGAGCCGCTCTACTGACAGCGTCTGGTCGGCTCCTGAGGGGAGCCGCTCTACTGACAGCGCCGGGCCGGCTCCGGACAGGAGCCGCTCTACTGACAGCGTCTGGTCGGCTCCTGAGGGGAGCCGCTCTACTGACAGCGTCTGGTCGGCTCCGGACAGGAGCCGCTCTACTGACAGCGTCTGGTCGGCTCCTGAGGGGAGCCGCTCTACTGACAGCGTCTGGTCGGCTCCTGAGGGGAGCCGCTCTACTGACAGCGTCTGGTCGGCTCCGGACAGGAGCCGCTCTATGACAGCGTCTGGTCGGCTCCTGAGGGGAGCCGCTCTACGACAGCGTCGGCGGCTCCTGAGGGGGCCGCTCTACTGACAGCGTCTGGTCGGCTCCTGAGGGGAGCCGCTCTACTGACAGCGTCTGGTCGGCTCCTGAGGGGAGCCGCTCTACTGACAGCGTCTGGTCGGCTCCTGAGGGGAGCCGCTCTACTGACAGCGTCTGGTCGGCTCCGGAGGGGAGCCGCTCTACTGACAGCGTCTGGTCGGCTCCCGAGGGGAGCCGCTCTACTGACAGCGTCTGGTCGGCTCCTGAGGGGAGCCGCTCTACTGACAGCGTCTGGTCGGCCGAGGGGAGCCGCTCTACTGACAGCGTCTGGTCGGCTCCTGAGGGGGCCGCTCTACTGACAGCGTCTGGTCGGCTCCCGAGAGGAGCCGCTCTACTGACAGCGTCTGGTCGGCTCCTGAGGGGAGCCGCTCTACTGACAGCGTCTGGTCGGCTCCTGAGGGGAGCCGCTCTACTGACAGCGCCGGGCCGGCTCCCGAGAGGAGCCGCTCTACTGACAGCGTCTGGTCGGCTCCTGAGGGGAGCCGCTCTACTGACAGCGTCTGGTCGGCTCCTGAGGGGAGCCGCTCTACTGACAGCGTCTGGTCGGCTCCTGAGGGAGCCGCTCTACTGACAGCGTCTGGTCGGCTCCTGAGGGAGCCGCTCTACTGACAGCGTCTGGTCGGCTCCTGAGGGGAGCCGCTCTACTGACAGCGTCGGGCCGGCTCCTGAGGGGAGCCGCTCTACTGACAGCGTCTGGTCGGCTCCCTGAGAGGAGCCGCTCTACTGACAGCGTCTGGTCGGCTCCTGAGGGGAGCCGCTCTACTGACAGCGCCGGGCCGGCTCGGAGAGGAGGCGTCTACTGACAGCGTCTGGTCTGAGGGAGCCGCTCTACTGACAGCGTCTGGTCGGCTCCTGAGGGGAGCCGCTTACTGACAGCGTCTGGTCGGCTCCTGAGGGGAGCCGCTCTACTGACAGCGTCTGGTCGGCTCCTGAGGAGCCGCTCTACTGACAGCGTCTGGTCGGCTCCGAGAGGAGCCGCTCTACTGACAGCGTCTGGTCGGCTCCTGAGAGGAGCCGCTCTACTGACAGCGTCTGGTCGGCTCCTGAGGGGAGCCGCTCTACTGACAGCGTCTGGTCGGCTCCTGAGGGGAGCCGCTCTACTGACAGCGTCTGGTCGGCTCCCGAGAGGAGCCGCTCTACTGACAGCGTCTGGTCGGCTCCTGAGAGGAGCCGCTCTACTGACAGCGTCTGGTCGGCTCCTGAGGGGAGCCGCTCTACTCTCGGCTTCGGTCTGGCGACGGGCTGCCACACTGGCTCTTCACACGAGTGCTGGGCACGCCGCTCGCAGTGCCGCTGCCTCTTGCAGCCTAAAACGGCAAGAGCGCTGTGTCGGCCTCCCGGGGTAGGAGCGCTGTGTGCTGTCTCCCATACATCATACTTGTATGCATATCTATGCATGTAAAAATCGAGCAACTAGCAAAAGTTGCCGACCCACTGGCATGCACCCAGCGCCGACCGTGGTGAGTTCATGTCCTGACGTCGGGTGTAATCTAGCCGAGCCACACCGTTTCCGAGAATCCCCGGTGCCAGTTTACAAGTTTTCACGAAGATGTCATCAACCCGGGAGATATCAGAAACCCGGGCTTCACGAGTTCAACTGCCCGCACACTACAGGCATGAAGTGTAGCCCGAAAACGTCGAACATAGTCTAACGATCTTAAGAGTGTCTCCAAATGGGAGAATGCCTCTTGACGGAATAACTAGTGAGGTCGGTTGGTAACGTCCCATGTCTCGGGGATACCTGCACCGATCTGAGTATGTGTGGTGCACGTACGGCACAGCTGGTGTCTGGAGAGTGAGAGCACCGCTCTGGACCAGCTCCGCAGTGTGTGCCGTGTGTCCGGTGTGATTTGTGGGCAGTATGTCCGGTCTGATTGTGTGTTGTGCTCCGTCATTGCACGCATTTTACCGCGCCGCTGGTGCGCACGTATGTTGGCCGGCATCGGGTCACTGCCGCCGCCAATGTATACAGACAGTTGTGTGACCATGATGGTGTGGTGTGTCGGTGTCGGTGGTGATAGGGGTCCTGTGCGTATGTCGTGAGTGTGCTGACTGCTCAGAGCCATGCGACACACGAAAGCAGCGGCTGCGAGGCGATGATGCAGGTTGTGAGGCGCTATTAACTAATATACACACATATGCGTATATATATATATATATGTATGTATGTGTGTTATGTTTGTGTGTGTTATGCGTGCGTGCGTGCGTGCGTGCGTGCGTGCGTGCGTGTGCGTGCGTGCGTGCGTGCGTGCGTGCGTGCGTGCGTGCGTGCGTGCGTGCGTGCGTGCGTGCGTGCGTGCGTGCGTGCGTGCGTGCGTGCGTGCGTGCGTGCGTGCGTGCGTGCGTGCGTGCGTGCGTGCGTGCGTGCGTGCGTGCGTGCGTGCGTGCGTGTGTGTGTGTGTGTGTGTGTGTGTGTGTGTGTGTGTGTGTGTGTGTGTGTGTGTGTGTGTGTGTGTGTGTGTGTGTGTGTGTGTGTGTGTGTACCAGAAAACTCCCCTTCATTAACGCCTCGCATCAGAAGCCTAATGTGCCATGCCATTAATAATTTGGCAGTGCCGCTGACGTCCCAAGTATCTCCATGCTCGACTCACTTGCCAACAGGCTCGCAATCAATTGGCGACTGTCGCATTCACACGCACTATTTCGGGAGCCCGAGGAGACTATTCGATGCATGGTGCGCCTGGTACTCGAGCACGCCAGCAAGCTAGAATATATAGCTGGTGGTGGAACGCCATGCTGCAATGCACGCTCCTGTTAGGGTCACCACACAGGCCATCATGCTGGAATAGGTCACAATACTGAAATGAAGAAGAAAAAGCAGCAACAAATTCAGCAGGTTTTAGGGAACTTAGGAAGCCGGCACGCTTGTTACGAGGGGTATCAGGAAGCCCATATGGTAGCGCTCACGTGGCACGTTCATATGATACCGCCCACATGGTACCGCTCACACTGTACAGCTCACACGGTACCGCATACATGGTAACGCTAACATGGCACCACCGATATGGTACCGCTAACATGGCACCACCCACATGGTACCACCACATGGCATCACTTACATGGTATCGCATGCATGTCACCTCTCGCATGACACTGCTCACGTGATATCGTTTATACGAAGCTAACCACATGGTGCCGTATGCATAGTACTGCCCATTTGTATCGTACACGTAGTACCGCCTACATGGCATCTTCAATATCTTATCCACTGAAAACTTTCTTTTTGGTTTGATCGAATTTTATGGAATTAATTTTGTAGGTATATTCAGGCGTGACACAGCTTCGCCATGGTTTTGTGTGACTAAAGGCAGAGCAAAGGTGGCCAGCCCCCTTCCCTAGAAACAAAAATGCATTAGATCAAAGATGAAATTTTCAGACTTTCACAACAGAAGAAAAATTGGTTTGCCGAGCGCGCCGGAAGCGTTTTATGTTTGCCAACGTTCTTATTCGTCATCCCCCCTTCTCGTTCAGAAGATATTGGCTGTGCCACTATGTGTGACATGGCTTAGCTGGTTTAATTTGATGGAAGTGCCTGGGGTGGCTCCGCTCAGCCAGAAATGATTACAGACAAATGCCATCATTGCATTTGGGCTGAATATGTGTGACGCCATGATCTCGGCTTTTCATGAAAGTCTCGTTCAGATAGCTTCCAACAAAATCAGCCTCGTCAGATATGTTAAAACCCTAGGGCTCTGTCACACCTTTAAGTACAAAATTGCCTGCGCTCAATTTCGCTTGACCGTGTTTCAGCGGCACCAGCTATAATCCAGCCCAAATAAAACATTTCGCTCGTTTTCGTGATCCAAGCATGCTAGCCATTATTAAGCAGCCGCATCTTCCAAACCCGTAGACGACGCCAATAGATGTCTTGGGGAGAAATAGGTCCTCGAATATGTTCGTTTTGGGGTGCATATTCAGCACTACGCATATCGACATTCCACGAAGCTAATGGTGTTATAATCCCCAATAACCTCGACTGGCTTATCGTCGCAAAGCGTCTGGCCAGTCTGCAGTTCGTCACCAGAACAGGTCTGGCGAATGTCCGGTGGGACGCCGCTGCATCTTGAGGACCAGCGGTTGAATAACCGTCTCTGATATATGGGTTTATTTAACGATAAGCTTGATGAAGATGACTACTCGTAAATGTCCGGCGTGTTTTAGTTATACCTCGGGATATGGTGACCGCATGTGTGACTCGGGATATGTGACTCGGGTTCCGTCATCACTATGGCAACGAGAGATCCGCTTCCATATCGATGCACACTTCGATCACACACATTGCAGACAATGTCAATATATCTATTGCAGCATGGACGTGAACCCCGAGCGTGTGCTATCCTGATGCTCGTGCTGATCTGCTGAAGTAAGAGCCGTGCCTGTGGCGTGGTCTCCCATTTCCCACAGAACCCGCTGATGGTACACCAACGAGAAGAGTGTGGCCCGCCAGAGGTCGTTAGAGGTAATCAGGGGTCGTCAGAGGTAATCAGAGGTTGTCATAGGTAATCAGAAGTTGTCAATGGTCTCGCTGAGAACGACGCAGACGAATACTGATCACCGGCAGACCTGGCGACAAGTCATATAGCGAACTTCCGCACTCATCCCTGTGAGCCTCCTCTGATCCGCACTGTACTCCTGTGAGCCTCCTCTGGTCCGAACTGTACTCATGTGTACCTTCTCTGACACGCACTGTACTCTTGTGTACCTTCTCTGATCCGCACTGTACTTCTGTGTACCTTCTCTGATCCGCACCGTACTCATGTGTACCTTCTCTGATCCGCACTGTACTCCTGTGTAACTCCTCTGATCCGTACTGTACCCATGTGTACCTTCTCTGACACGCACTGTACTCCTGTGTAACTCCTCTGATCCGTACTGTACTCCTGTGTACCTTCTCTGACACGCACTGTACACCTGTGTACCTTCTCTGATCCGCACTGTACCCATGTGTACCTTCTCTGATCCGCACTGTACTTCTGCGCGCTTCCTCTGATCCGCGCTGTACCTCTGTGCTCTTTCTCTGATCAGCACCCTTCCTATGTGCGTCTCTTGTCTGCACTCTCCTGCATTGCCCTCCTATCTACTCTCGCTCGGTGCACCTCCTACGGGAGACCAGCGCCCCAGTAACACGACAGCATTGGTGTCACAGTGAATAGCATGATAATTAATGCGACGTCTGAAGAAGTTGAGAAGCTCAAGACTTCGTGGCGAATGTGACTTCGCGGAAATTTTCACAATTTGCACACAATGCTGAATACTTGGAAGTGCATACATGTTCGCATCCGAAGTCGGCGCGCGGATCCAACTGATGACTACGGCATCATTACCGCGAGTGCAAGCCAGGTGTCACTTGAATAGCGGACGGACCACAGTCACTGAATATCGCTGGCTTTATGCAAATGTGAACCTAAACACACTCTATCTCAGTGAATATGCTGCTCCCAATGCTCTCTTCTAGAAACAGATGTGTTGAATATCACCTGAGATTCGATTTGCATCGAATGGGGCACGCCGGCAGCGAAGCGAAGTGCCCGGAGCTGGGAGCCGTCAGCTGGAGCCACCAGCTGCCTAAAGGCGGCGGGGTCCGGCTAAATCTCTCGGCAAATTTCGTCATTCTCGGGATCGTGCCTCGTACGAATCGCCCCAATCAGCCCGACCCGCCAGCCGGCGGTGGAGGTTTCCAGCTGGGTGTCGATGTGACGGATGCCCAGGACGACTGCGGCCGGTGTGACCGGTGTGACACCCCAGAGCTGACCTGGCGACAAGGCACCACTGCCACGTCATCAACGGACCGCCCGGTGACGTCATGGGCCGGGCGAGGTGACGTCACGTGCAGGGCAGCGTCTCCGTCACCACCCGCCACGGGGGGCCGCCCCCACTCCCAATGCTGTGAGCACTGAACACTGTCCTGTGGATCTCGGGCCAGCGCAGTGACCTAGAGGTCAGCATTGGCAGAACGCTGACCGCGACCACGTCTCGGCCTGGCTCGTCGGCGCATAATTGTTGGGTGCACATATCCGGCTGGCATCGGGTGTGCGTGTCGTCACAAAGATGCATCTGGCCGCGTCAGCACTGAAAGCTTCGCCAGCCATTCAGGTGGCAGCGGCGCCACCATAAAGCTGTCCTGGGCCGGGGTGTCGGCAGAGCGTCAGTGGTACCATTGAGGCGTCGGAAGAGCTTCAGTGGTACGATTGAGGAGGCGTCGGCAGAGCGTCAGTGGTACCATTGAGGTGTCGGCAGAGCGTCAGTGGTACCATTGAGGTGTCGGCAGAGCGTCAGTGGTACCATTGAGGGGTGTCGGCAGAGCGTCAGTGGTACCATTGGAGGTGTCGGCAGAGCGTCAGTGGTACCATTGAGGCGGTGTCGGCAGAGCGTCAGTGGTACCATTGAGGTGTCGGCAGAGCGTCAGTGGTACTATTGAGGCGGTGTCGGCAGAGCGTCAGTGGTACCATTGAGGAGGCGTCGGCAGAGCGTCAGTGGTACCATTGAGGAGGTGTCGGCAGAGCGTCAGTGGTACCATTGAGGTGTCGGCAGAGCGTCAGTGGTACCATTGAGGTGTCGGCAGAGCGTCAGTGGTACCATTGAGGAGGTGTCGGCAGAGCGTCAGTGGTACCATTGAGGAGGTGTCGGCAGAGCGTCAGTGGTACCATTGAGGAGGCGTCGGCAGAGCGTCAGTGGTACTATTGAGGAGGCGTCGGCAGAGCGTCAGTGGTACCATTGAGGCGGTGTCGGCAGAGCGTCAGTGGTACCATTGAGGAGGTGTCGGCAGAGCGTCAGTGGTACCATTGAGAGCGGCGAGGTGTCGGCAGAGCGTCAGTGGTACCATTGAGGAGGCGTCGGCAGAGCGTCAGTGGTACCATTGAGGCGGTGTCGGCAGAGCGTCAGTGGTACCATTGAGAGGTGTCGGCAGAGCGTCAGTGGTACTATTGGGAGGCGTCGGCAGAGCGTCAGTGGTCCATATTGGAGGTGTCGGCAGAGCGTCAGTGGTACTATTGAGAGGTGTCGGCAGAGCGTCAGTGGTACCATTGAGGAGGTGTCGGCAGAGCGTCAGTGGTACCATTGAGGTGTCGGCAGAGCGTCAGTGGTACCATTGAGGCGGTGTCGGCAGAGCGTCAGTGGTACCATTGAGGAGGTGTCGGCAGAGCGTCAGTGGTACCATTGAGGAGGTGTCGGCAGAGCGTCAGTGGTACCATTGAGGAGGTGTCGGCAGAGCGTCAGTGGTACCGTTGCAGGCTCTATATGCATTAGCTCGCCTCGTCCGTTTGTAATGACTGTCGGTTGGAAAGCTTCGAGGGTGCAGTATTGATTATGCATACTCCGGAATGCATAATCATAATAATGGCCGTAAAATCCGCCCGATGCCCGCCATTTAGTGACGACGTTCTTTTAAGCGCCATGAGGACGTCCACTTCCGCGCAATTTATGGGTTTTGAGGAGAACTCGGGGCAGTCTTGTAGTAGAACTGAATGTCAATGAGAAATGTGTGACGGTTGCCAGTGAAAGGTGGAGATGGAGGACAGCTTTGTCACCATGTAAGCTGCAGTCTCCTCGTGTGTGTTTTGAATATTCCTGGTCAATGCCAGTCTCTAAAGGCAGGGTCTTTCTCACGGGAAAATACAGGGGTTCAGGTGCCTGCAGTCCGTCCTATGTGTCCCAATTCCCCACGATTTTATTTCGCTGTTGGACACCGAAGAAAATTGGAACTTTTCTAAGGCCAAGTTCTCCAGTAGCAAGTCAGGGTGCACTTGACCAAGAGTAAAATCAAGCCTAGCCCGCCCACCCCCACTCAGCCTTAAGTTCACTTATTGCAAGTTAATCTGCCCATCTGAGAGGTATTGATGCCCTAAACTGAGAAGCGACAATGTTCTTCCGAAGCATTCGAATGCACCTTTCAAAGCTCATTGTGCCCTTCTTATAAAGCCATGGAAGCCTTGGAATTCCCCTTTGACGGTTTGCCGTGCCCTTTTTTGCAGCTCAAATTGCACAATGGTTGGCATGGACTGGGTACCCAGTTCATGAGAATAAATGTGTCGTCCCCTCTCCCCTCTTTCCTGATACATTGAGACGTGCCTCTTGTTTTCTTTGGTAAGACAAGGTTGGGGTGGGGCGTGGGTAGAATTTTGGTGTAACAGGTGGTGTTTATAGCACCACATCAGAGTGGCTGCGCCGTGATAACTTGAATATTAGTGTCATGGAGATGCGTGGAAAAGCATCACATAGAAGCCATAAGGTCATCCAAAGGTGCCACCCGAAATTGTATATATTGGTGGAAACAGTTGGCTCGTGACCATGAGTCTGTGACCATCAGCCCGTGATCATTAGCCCGTGACCGTCAGTTCGTGACTATCAGCCCGTGACTATTGGTCCGTGACCATTGGTTCGTTATCATCAGTCCGTGACCGTCAGTATGTGACCACTAACCAATGACCATTAGTCCATGACCATCAGCCCGTGACTATCAGCCCGTGACAAGCAGGTCGTGACCACCAGCCCGTGAACATTGGTTTATTGGTATGAGTCCGTGACACACAAACACACACACACACACACACACACACACACACACACACACACACACACACACACACACACACACACACACACACACACACACACACACACATACACACACAGCACACACACACACACACACACACAGACCACTCCCCACACACACATACACTCACGGACTTGTATTGAGAAAATCCACAGTGACCACCTGTGACTATCACAACCTCACATTAATAAAATTAAACAACATATTAGAAAAGGTCAACCTCACAGAACAGCTAAACCGGTGGCCATACATGTCATGATATAAAATACATATAAATAATAATAAAATGCATCCGGACGTGCAGCCAATCAGTGCGGCACGGGCGGCACGTCAAACAGGTGTCGCCGTAGGTGGCGACCAAAGATCGGCACGGGAAGTCGCATCAGATCGGGTAGCAGCAGGTCGTGCATAAGTGGTGCTCTGGAACCAAATTGTTTCTTGCCCATCTCGGTGCGAGATCGCGGGACATTAATCTTGGCGGGTGGTTCGGTCACGAATCTCCGCTACGGAGATTCGTGAGCCAGTGGCTCTGACTCACCATGGCGGCGCACCTTGTGCGTGAGGCACAGGGTGTCGTGTCTGGCCACGTTCTCCGCACTGAGCCAGCCTAGTCTTCTCAGCAGACCAGAAACATGGTCAAACTTTTTGCGATCAAGATTTGCTTTTACCGGGTAGTTCATAATTTTCAATGCGAGATAGGTTCTTTTTTTGTTCCATTGCCGTACACAGAAATACGGTAGCGGATCTTTAAAAGACCAGGGCATTAACCAGCGCAGAAATGACAGCAGGTGGAAGGTGCCCCTTCAAATGCGATATACCACCCAAAACTCCAAAACAACGTCGAGTCACTTCTGAGACGTGCGAGTCCCAGCTGGGCGAGCGATGGAAAATAAGTCCGAAATATTTGCATTTCGAAATTGTGGGTAGATCGTGATCGCGAAATTTCACCGTGATATCCGGTAAGACAGGCGAATTTCATTAGCCCGTGGCCGTTAGTATGTGACCATCAGCCCGTGACCAGCAGCCCATGATTACTAGCCCGTGACCATCAGCCCGTGACCAGCAGCCCATGATTACTAGCCCGTGACCATCCGCCAGTGACCATCAGCCCATGACCACTAGTCCGTGACCACTAGCCCATGACCACTAGCCCGTGACCATCAGCCCATGACCACTAGCCCGTGACCAGCAGCCAGTGACCATCAGCCCATGACCAGCTAGCCCGTGACCATCAGCCCGTGACCAGCAGCCCGTGACCATCAGCCGGTGACCAGCAGCCCGTCCCGACTGCTGCTGACTCGGACGGATATTTGTGTGTACCTCGCCGCCGGCATCGCCCGGCTTTTGTTCCAGGCTCGTTCCGGGCCCCAAGAAACACGAACATAAAGTGCCGGACTGGCCGCCTGCCGCGTGCCGCGAGACGTCCGTACCCCATCTCTCGTGAATAGGAGCGAATTTACGACTTCTGCGCCATTGGCCCGGCGTATTATATCCGGCATAAATCACGGTTATTGCGGGCCCCCTCGTGGCGGCCGCCGGGCGAGTGACACTGGACACTGACCACGCCGCCCGCGGTGCCAACCGATCACGGGCGCAGCCGGTGCGGACGTGCACAGCGGTGCATTTGTTTCGTTGTTATCGAGTGGGGGATGGGAAGAACGAGCCCGCAAAATCACACACAGAATGGTGGAGCCACGGGAAGTTTGCTGCATGTTACGTCGCGATGAAAATCGCGACCGATTTTAAACTTATCTTGTGTTCAGCTAGGTAAATGATCAACTACTTCCAATTAAGTGTGGTACGGTGTTTTTGTGTGCGGTTGGGTGGGGTGGGGAAGGGGAGTGAGTGCTCGAACTAAGCAGCCTCACGTATAGATGAAGGACCCCCCTATTAGAGGAGAGTCTGACATTTGGCTAGATGTACGTGTTGGTCCAATTACGACAATTTTCGGTCGGTACGAAATGTTTTGCAAATTGCTGCCGTTTGCCGTTGTCATGGGAACTAACATTCTTCAAAGTTTGGACTAAAGCAAACAGGCATAGGGCCATGAGTGGAGCTCCAGGAAAAATTTAAACTGTGTGTGTGCACTGGTAATATGCATTTAAACAAGGTATTTACGGCCTAAAGTATAAATTTAATAGAAGTTTGATAGGCAGAAGAAGCTCAGCACAACAACTACCATGAGTAATGCCGTGGGATTATGTTGGTTAAGAACAATACGTTGACTGTCATTAATTGGTAGTAAGATGTGCATTCATGTGGTACCTAACTGTTATTTACCTGCACACCTAAATATAAGGATGTGTCTCATTGAATGTGCCACTTCCTAGAATGATGCTTAAATTGACACTGCAAAACATATGCATGTCAAGGTCACCCTGTCTTAGGTGCTGTATGATTTCATGCTTGAAGTGGAATGGTTGTAAGTCTGGCTCATGACAACTTTGTGTTCTACTGCATAGTGTCTTTGCATGTTTTGTCCATGCTCATACACCAGGCTATCATAGGTTAAAGGACTGCCCAGTTTGTACATGCGATTTGAAGTGAAATTTGTATGCTTTGATGGTTCTGATGAAAGTTGTAATTCATATTTCACACGAAGTGGTGATGTTTTTTGTTTGTTAGTTAAAATGTTGCATGATGTTGATAGTCCACATGCTATTTATTACTGCAACCAGTCAGGTTTTAACTACTTTACACTTTTGAACACGGATTAGATAACGAATGGATATATATATATATATATATATATATATATACATATCCGGTAAGGATGTGTATACGGAGTGGATTGGTTCATACGGATACGGACCGGACTGAATTTGAGAATGTCAATCCATGTTATGCTGTAATTGGAGCATGATGCCACCTTAGTCAAGTGGCAAGACGTGCATCACACTGCGTCTTACATCACTCACGTTACAAGACGTGCATCGCACCGCGTCTTACGTCACGCACGTCACAAGACGTGCATCACACCGCGTCTTGTCGCGTACAGCGTGCATCCCACGTACGCGCGTCGCAGACGTGCTCCCGCGTTAGACGTCAGACGTGCTCCCGCGTCTCGTCGCCCAAGACGTGCATCACACCGCGTCTTACGTCACGCACGTCACAAGACGTGCATCACACCGCGTCTTACGTCACGCACGTCACAAGACGTGCATCACACCGCGTCTTACGTCACGCACGTTACAAGACGTGCATCACACCGCGTTTTACGTCGTGCACGTTGCGAGTGTCCGGGATTGCCAGAAATACCTATTTGTAGTCGGTGGCACACCCAAATAAGTATGCCAAGACGGTCCAGGCCATGATTTTTGCATTAGCAGATCCTTGGACCTTGTTGACTGAACGCTCAACCTGACGACTTCGGGATGGGCCATGGCCCCCTGGCCCTCGGCTGGGTGCGCGCCTGGCTACGGTATAACATTTTGGTCGGTCACAGGGGCGTATCCAGGGATTTTGATCCGAGAGGGGTACTTATTTCCAGAACCACAACATTCAGGTCGAGGTCGAAAGTGCGTCTCTTGCAAAGATCTTGAGGGGGTGCTCCTGAGCTCCTGGGTACCAACATGTTGTAATGGAGGGAGTCGCGGAGCAAGCGAAGGTAGGAGGTTGAAGCCACCTCCCACAGAGAGGCCAGTAGATCCCTAACTGAAAAGGTAGGCAACGCACTGGCTTCAGATAAGTCGGGAGAGATAACCCAAAGGGAGGAATACCTTTTAATGAGAAGGTGGGATTAGTACGATTTTATTCGCTCGCTTCTTTCACTGAATTGAACCACACATTCAATATGATTCATCCTCTTTCCCTCTCTATTTTATTTATTCCTCTAATTTTCATCTTTTTCCCCCCTTCTCTCTCTCTCTCTCTCTCTCTCTCTCTCTCTCTCTCTCTCTCTCTCTCTCTCTCTCTCTCTCTCTCTCTCTCTCTCTCTCTCTCTCTCTCTCTCTCTCTCTCTCTCTCTCTCTCTCTCTCTCTCTCTCTCTCTCTCTCTCTCTCTCTCTCTCTCTCTCTCTCTCTCTCTCTCTCTCTCTCTCTCTCTCTCTCTCTCTCTCTCTCTCTCTCTCTCTCTCTCTCTCTCTCTCTCTCTAAAATCAGCGAGGATAAGTGGTACAAAGCGAAGCACAGTGTGTTGGAACCGTTTAACATTCATTGATACATTATATGCCTAATTATCACTTTCGCGTAACGTCCTCTTATTGATCCATTTTGCTCCAGTTTGCAGCGCGTTGTTTGTGGTTCTTTTGCACTTCATTCATATAATTTCCTAATATGCAATATCCAGTCCTAAAAACTTGCCATTTTTAATGAAAAGGCCACATCTGTTTGCAGGCTTCATTGAGGCATGAATAACGAAGCCCCATGTCTTAATTCAACTATCCAGATTTCTTGGTAGTGTCAGTACAATGGACTTTTCTCCATAAATTGTCTCGTGAGCGGTTCACCACGAGATACAGACAAGACGTAAGCCATTCATCGTGAAGCCAATACAATAGGCTCTCCGGTGGTACGCCTGACATAGGCATTAGGCAAATATCGCGGACGCTGTGTTGCCTCGTGCCGAAAAGGCATCAACTCACCGCGCTCTTCCCGGAGTTCGGAATACATTAACGTTATCGATGCATTGGATAATTCATATGGCGTCCAAATTTCCGAGTGCCTGATGGAAGTGCCGTCAGCGACAAAGGTGGTGGGACTGTCGTGGGACTGTGGTGGGCTCGTAGTGGGATTGTGATGGAACCGTGGTGGGACTGTGGTGTGACCATGGTGTGACGGTAGGGGTCCTCTCCAGCGGACCCCCGACAGTCATCACCAGTCCTCTCCAGCGGACCTCCGACAGTTATCACCAGTCCTCTCCAGCGGACCTCCGACAGTCATCAGCAGCGGACCTCCGACAGTCATCACCAGTCCTCTCCAGTGGACCTCCGACAGTCATCACCAGTCCTCTCCAGCGGACCTCCGACAGTCATCACCAGTCCTCTCCAGCGGACCTCCGACAGTCGTCACCAGTCCTCTCCAGCGGACCTCCGACAGTCATCACCAGTCCTCTCCAGCGGACCTCCGACAGTCATCACCAGTCCTCTCCAGCGGACCTCCGACAGTCATCTCCAGCGGACCTCCGACAGTCATCTCCAGCGGACCTCCGACAGTCATCACCAGTCCTCTCCAGCGGACCTCCGACTTCATTCCAGCGGACCTCCGACAGTCATCACCAGTCCTCTCCAGCGGACCTCCGACAGTCATCACCAGTCCTCTCCAGCGGACCTCCGACAGTGGTGCCGATCCTCTCCAGCGGAAGCACGGCGCGTCAGCCGCGAGATGCCTCAGCAACCGCAGCGGAACTCTGCCAAACCGTCGCGGGGGGAAGGTTATGGCCAGGGTGCAGCGCGTGCCACCGCTTCCGCTGTCGACTGCGGTCGACGGCGCACCGCCGCAGGGGAGGGGAGATTATGGCCGGGGGAGATTAAGGCGCGTGCCACCGCTTCCGCTGTCAGCTGCGGCCGACGGCGGACTGTCACCGGACACCAGAGCGGAAGCGGGGAGCATACGACCGCGCGGTCAGTGATTTGTGGAGGTTATGGGCTGTGGACGTTGTGGTACATCTCCGCGGTCAGGGGTTGCGCGGCGGGTGTGACGGTGGATGACGACACAGCGGCAGAGATGAACGGACATGGACGGAGACTACGGCGGTCGGATAGACACTGCGGCAGAGATGAGTGGAGATGAACAGAAACTACGACAGTCGGATACACTATTTCCATACACTCATTGCATGTACCGGAGGGCGACACCGGCTGGAATATTTTGCTAGCAAATGCGGGCTTTACCGTCTCTTGTTTTATTCACAGAGTACTGAGCTGCCCATCATCCAGAGGGTAGCTAATAAGCTGCCCATTCTCCAGAGGGTACCAAGCTACCAATTCGTCAACCGGTAATCAATGACATCAGATGCGACGACCCACCAGCAGACGGTCGACTGCTGGACCTTGGAAGGTTGTCGATGGCATGTGAGATCATTTTCCATGAAATAACTCAATAACTCGAGCATCTAAATACGAGGAACATTATGCAATGGATGAAGCATTATATAATTATCCGCCTAGTTACTCTAGTTTCGAATGCATCACCTGAAGCAAATTTCCGTCACAGCCTTTCTGCCGGGATGGCTCGTGCAGACTTTGAGAGGAAATATAGCATCAGTATGCTCGAGTCGTGCACAAGCCCCCTTCTCCCCCATGTCCCCTCGGTCAACGAATTTTCAGTTGAAAGGCACCTCTCCAGGGTTGTTCACAGTGACGTCCCGATGCGATGCCATTGTGATGAGTGGCATACATCAAATTGCCTGTGTCCGCCCTTGTTCGCATGCACAATTAAGTCGATTTATGTTTGATACAAGTTTACTTGTCATACATCATTGGAGCGCAATTAATGTGCAGATGTGCTGAATCAAGTCAAGGCCGTTTTTGTGATGGTTATGGAAGCTTCCATCGCCGAAGGCATATAGCTTGTCAGTACGGGTGTTTTAAAGCACTTCAATTGATGTTGTATTTTATCAAATGGTGCCACTGTCGTGGTCAACCGATGGCGGCACGGTCACCAGCTGAATAATCACACGCCCAGGGAACTGCGCAACACACTCATCTGATTGAGATAAAGCGTCGTTGGAATTCACAAAACGGGCCGCGTCCGGTGGCGAGCGCCGGCCGCTGCGCGACATGACGGAGATGTATCATAACCTCCACAGCTCATAACCTCCACAGTGGCAGTGCTCCGACAGAGCTGTCGGGTACCGGCGGCCGGGGTGGCCGCCTCGTCAGCCTCCGGGTCCCGCCCGACCACCTAATGAATGACGTCCACTCGACACCTGATGTCGGGTAACGAGACCATCTCTGACGCAGGCTGAGCTGTCGCACTGGGCCGTCAGACTCTGACGTCAGACTGTCAGTCAAGCCGTCAGACTCTGACGTCAGACCGGCCAGTTGGGCTCAGATGTCAGATTAGGCTATCAGACTCTGCTATCAGACTTGGTCGTGCGACTCTGACGTCATATAATGAAGTCGACGTCTGAACATCCTGCTGTAGGGTTTGGCTACCCGCGAGCAGCTGCTGCCCGCAGTACATCGTGTCTACAGACCATCGCAGTTGTTCAGAACTACGTCGTAATATACTTCAGACTGTCTCGTAATTTACTTAGAGCTGCGGCGCAATGTATTCAAAGCCACCGTGGCGTTTGCTGAAATATGTGTTGTGAGAGGCTCAGAGCTGCGTTGTGATGAGTTGAAAGCTGCGTTGTGGTGCGCTGGGAGCCGCGTTTTGGTGTGTTGAGGACTGCCGTGATGCGTGATGTGCTGTGATGTGCTTGGAGCTGAGTTGTGATGTGTTCACGGCTGGGTCGTGTTCTGAGCGCGATATGGCCGGCGATCGGGCCTGATGTGGCTATCTTCGGCCCGGTCGGCCCATCGATCGCCCACTGGAGTCGGTGGGGCCTGGTGCGGCTATCTTCGGCCCAGCCGGCAGCTTCACGTCCCCATCGGTCAATGGTCGCATGATGAGTGGCAGCTGCTGCCAATGGCGCTCGATTGGGGCCGACCCGCGCGCCGAGAGTCTCCGTCGGCGGGCGTCGGCTCGCATTGCGCTTTGCTCGGCCATCGAAGGCGACGGCCCTGTCCCGGGTGACGGCTCTCCCGGGTGGCGGTTGTCCCGGGTGGCGACTGTCCCGGGTGGTGCCCCTGTCCCAGGTGGGGACTGTCCCGGGTGGCGACTGTCCCGGGTGGTGGCTGTCCCGGGTGGTGGCTGTCCCAGGTGGCGGCTGTCCCGGGTGGTGGCTGTCCCAGGTGGTGGCTGTCCCAGGTGGGTCCCGGGTGGTGGCTGTCCCAGGTGGTGGCTGTCCCAGGTGGTGGCTGTCCCGGGTGGTGGCTGTCCCGGGTGGTGGCTGTCCCAGGTGGTGGCTGTCCCAGGTGGTGGCTGTCCCAGGTGGTGGCTGTCCCAGGTGGCGACTGTCCCAGGTGACGGCTGTCCCGGGTGGTGGCTGTCCCAGGTGGTGGCTGTCCCAGGTGGTGGCTGTCCCAGGTGGTGGCTGTCCCGGGTGGTGGCTGTCCCAGGTGGTGGCTGTCCCAGGTGGTGGCTGTCCCGGGTGGTGGCTGTCCCAGGTGGCGGCTGTCCCAGGTGGCGGCTGTCCCAGGTGGTGGCTGTCCCAGGTGGTGGCTGTCCCAGGTGGTGGCTGTCCCAGGTGGTGGCTGTCCCAGGTGGTGGCTGTCCCAGGTGGTGGCTGTCCCAGGTGGTGGCTGTCCCAGGTGGTGGCTGTCCCAGGTGGTGGCTGTCCCAGGTGGTGGCTGTCCCAGGTGGTGGCTGTCCCAGGTGGCGGCTGTCCCAGGTGGTGGCTGTCCCAGGTGGTGCCTCTGTCCCAGGTGGTGGCTGTCCCAGGTGGTGGCTGTCCCAGGTGGTGGCTGTCCCAGGTGGTGGCTGTCCCAGGTGGCGGCTGTCCCAGGTGGTGGCTGTCCCAGGTGGTGGCTGTCCCAGGTGGCGGCTGTCCCGGGTGGTGGCTGTCCCAGGTGGTGGCTGTCCCAGGTGGTGGCTGTCCCAGGTGGTGGCTGTCCCGGTGGTTGTCCCAGGTGATGGCTGTCCCAGGTGGTGGCTGTCCCAGGTGGTGGGGCTGTCCCAGGGTGGCCTGTCCCAGGTGGCTGTCCCGGGTGGTGGCTGTCCCGGGTGGTGGCTGTCCCAGGTGGGCTGTGGCGACTGTCCCAGGTGGCGGCTGTCCCAGGTGGCGGCTGTCCCAGGTGGCGGCTGTCCCGGGTGGTGGCTGTCCCGGGTGGTGGCTGTCCCAGGTGGTGGCTGTCCCAGGTGATGGCTGTCCCGGGTGGCGGCTGTCCCAGGTGATGGCTGTCCCGGGTGGTGGCTGTCCCGGGTGGTGGCTGTCCCGGGTGGCAGCTGTCCCGGGTGGCGGTTCCACCGGTTGTGTGGCTCGCATTGAACCCAAAACTACAGGTCTGTCCTGTGCGAGTGTTCGGCTCTGCAGCTTCGATGATACGGCGCAGGTCTATTCGTGTCCGATATTGCGATTTCAAAGTAGTGAGGCGGCGCTACGTGGCCATGTGAGAGCGAACGAAGTGAAGCTCCATTCTCGGAACAACGTCGGTCTGCCAAAAAGGTCAATTTGGGAAGCCAACTGTTGCAAAGGTATTGATTAAATGATGAGCCGATGTAATGCCCCAACGGCCTGGTCGATGATATCGCAAAAAGTTCTCCGAGTAATGTTCGAGGAGTAATGTTCGAGAAGATTGCGAGGGAAAGCCGGTGACGCAAAGCATGGCAGATAATAAAGCTGACTTAATCACATCGCTCTACAGAATGCTGGACATTGACATTGGGCTGAAGAAAATTGACGTCGTGACATCTGGCACTGGAAGGAGGACATCTGACACCGAACACGGAACTTTGGGCACTGGGCACGGGGCATTGGACACTGAACACAGGAATTCAACACCGAACGCAGGGCACAGAACACTGGGCACTGGACACAGAACATTGGACACAGGACACAGAGCATTGCACACTGAGTACTGGACACTGGACACAGAACATTGGACACTGGACACAGAACACTGGACACTGAACACAGAGTATTGCACACTGGGTACAGAACACTGGACACTGAACACAGAGCATTAGACACTGGCCATTGTTCACGGGACACGAGATGCTGAGCACTCAACAGTTGACAAAGACCATTGGGCATGGGACGAGAGATAATGGGCACTCGATAGATGACGCAGGCCATTGGTCATGGGACATTGGACACTGGACACGAGACATGGAATTTCGGACACTGGGCATGAGACATTGTACACTGGGCACTGGACACAGGACACAAGATAGGGGGCAGGGACAGGGGACAGGAGACAGAACAGGGGGCAGAGGACAGGTGACAGGACAGGGGACAGGGGACAGGAGACAGGACAGGGGACAGGAGACAGGACAGGGGACAGGAGACAGGAGATATTGGGAACCGGACATAGTGTATTGACAAAGCACTTTGAAGTGTTTTCCTATAAACATACAGAAACACATCGGGAGCACCTGAGGAACTCAGCCGTACTGACCTCATCAGGAGACTTCTGGGAAGCTCAATGGCAAAACCTTGACAAATCCCCGACAGCTAGATATTCTGCAGCTGGACGCCAATTGCGCAGCATGGAAATACCCGGGTGAAAATGTAAATCTGTCGAACGCAAGGATATTTCACAGCCTCTGTCTGCCGACTGCCGGTACCGTGATTAGCAATGGATCACACAGGCTAGAACATACCTATTATCATAATTTCAACACCGGTGTCCACGCCCGATGACTCACGAGGCCAGAAGGCGGCCACCGTGCCGGAAATGACCCCACTGAGCAGGCCGCGTTGCATCGCATGACTGGAGAATGGCTGCATTGAATAGAGAGATATGCAGCTTCGGACTGCGCTACTGAATCATGGATGAGCGCGGACGAGATCTGCGGCCGGATGTGCTTCAGCTGGCTCCTTTCAGACGCCCAGCGAGAATCAGCCGGCACGTGCACCACTGGCATGCCGGCACGTGTACCAATGACATGCCAACACGTGTGCCACTGGCATATCAGCACGTGTACCACTGACGTGCCAGCACGTGTACCACTGACAAACCTGCACGTGTACTATTTGTGTGTCGGCACGTGTACCATTGGTTTATCTGCACGTGCACCATCGGTTTGTCAGCACGTGTACCATTGGCTTGTCGGCACGCGCACTATCGGTTTGTCGGCACGTGCACCATTGGCTTGTCGGCACGTGCAGCTCACGATAATTACTAGTGTATCGGTAATATGTTAGCTTGCGCGCTGCGCAGGCAGAGCTTGTGCACTGGCACGTGTAGCTCTGATGTGGTCTGCTGCATCCGCAGGCAGCGGTCCAAACCCACGGAGTGGTCCGGCTCAGGCTGACAGTGTTTGACTCACGTCAGCTGACGGAGTCGTGACTGTGGCCGCAGCAGATCCTCACGTCAGGTGACAGAGTCGAGACTGTCGCCGCAGCAGATCCTCACGTCAGCTGACAGAGTCGTGACTGTCGCCGCAGCAGATCCTCACGTCATCTGGTAGAGTCGTGACTGTCGCCGCAGCAGCTCCTCACGTCAGCTGATAGAGTCGTGACTGTCGCCGCAGCAGATCCTCACGTCAGCTGACAGAGTCGAGACTGTGGCCGCAGCAGATCCTCACGTCAGCTGACAGAGTCGTGACTGTCGCCGCAGCAGATCCTCACGTCAGCTGACAGAGTCGTGACTGTGGCTGCAGCAGATCCTCACGTCATCTGATAGAGTCGGACTGTCGCTGCTGCAGATCCTCACGTCAGCTGACAGAGTCGTGACTGTGGCCGCAGCAGCTCCTCACGTCAGCTGATAGAGTCGAGACTGTCGCCGCAGCAGATCCTCACGTCAGCTGACAGAGTCGTGACTGTCGCTGCTACAGATCCTCACGTCAGCTGACAGAGTCGAGACTGTCGCCACAGCAGATCCTCACGTCAGCTGACAGAGTCGAGACTGTCGCCGCAGCAGATCCTCACGTCAGCTGACAGAGTCGTGACTGTCGCTGCTCAGATCCTCACGTCAGCTGACAGAGTCGAGATGTCGCCGCAGCAGATCCTCACGTCAGCTGACAGAGTCGTGACTGTGGCCACAGCAGATCCTCACGTCAGCTGACAGAGTCGTGACTGTGGCCGCAGCAGATCCTCACGTCAGCTGACAGAGTCGTGACTGTCGCTGCTGCAGATCCTCACGCCCCACCGCAGCACGTGCGAAGCGGTCCGAACAGCACGGGCAAGCATGGCTGACATCGTGCTGGAAGACACGCCGCAGGTTTTCCACTTTACTTGAGCTGACGAGGTCGGCTGTACCGATAATTGGATTTAACTTTGATGTTCGTTCTTCTTAGGAAGCAGTGCAAAAGCATGTCACATGCCTTGGTCCCATGCTAATTGTTCATGATGTAGCACTCCGCTTCGTATTGTGGCTTGGTTACCTCTCTCATGATATTTGAAATAGGTATTGCCGCAGCAGCCAATGTGTATTTCCTGGTCATTGACTGCTGCGGGGTCATCGTACGAGTCAGCAAAAGTACCCCCTGTTGCCCTGTTTTGGGACATCGCTTTCGACACCTTTTTCAAATGTCCTCACCCGAAGATATTGACAAAAACAAATCCCAGCGAGATAAATCAACAATACCAACCGTTCATCCCGTTGAAGACATGCACTTGCCTGCAACAAATGCTTGGCTACCTCAACATGTAAATTCAGTGCATTTAGTTGTACTGCCATATAACGGTGCATTTTATTCTCCTACCATGTAGTTTGAATATATTTGACTGTCCATCATGTAACTTCAGTACATTTGGTGGTCCTATCATGTAATAGTGCATTTGGCTGTCCTACCACGTAACATCAGTACATTTGCCTGCCAGTAGATCATGTAGATTCAATATATTTGGCTGTCCTACCATGTAACCTCATTACATTTGGCTGTCCTACCATCTAGCTTTATATAGGTCATTTTGGCGTCCCATTATGCACCTTCAATACATTTGGTTGTCATACCATGTAACATCAGTACATTTGGCTGTCCAACATGTAGCTTCAGTACATTTGACTGTCATATCATGTAGCATGAGTACATTTGTCTGTCCTGCCAGGTAGCTTCAGTATATTTGACTGTCCTACCATATAACTTCCACACATTTGGCTGTCCTATCATGTAACATCAGTACATTTGTCCGACCTGCCAGGTAGCTTCAGTACATTTTCTGGCCAATGACTGCCGTGATTATTTCGATTGAGAACGCGCAATGTTCGTAGGCGGTGAATGTTTGAAGGAGTAGCACACTTGGAACGTCCATTTGATGTGAACAGTTGTCCCCACCCGGCACTGGTCCATTGCAAAGCTGCACCGAACAGGCGCTCGTGAGTCAAACATTGAATAGTAGTGAGTGTTCCATGACCGGCCATGCCTGAGGTATGAAGATCAGATATTGTCATTGTGTGTGCGTGTCGCCGGGAAATCGAGCCTGGTGCCGATCATTGGTGTTTGCTGCTGGTCACTGGTGCCGGGTGTCAGCTGGTGGTGCCAGTCACCGGCTGCCGGTGTCGGCCCACAGCGTGTGGTGCCGACCAATGGTGCCGGACAGTAACTACAGCATGTGGTGCCGACCAATGGTGCCGGACAGTGACTACAGCGTGTGGTGCCGACCAATGGTGCCGGACAGTGACTACAGCATGTGGTGCCGACCAATGGTGCCGGACAGTAACTACAGCATGTGGTGCCGACCAATGGTGCCGGACAGTGACTACAGCGTGTGGTGCCGACCAATGGTGCCGGACAGTGACTACAGCATGTGGTGCCGACCAATGGTGCCGGACAGTAACTACAGCGTGTGGTGCCGACCAATGGTGCCGGACAGTGACTACAGCGTGTGGTGCTGACCAATGGTGCCGGACAGTAACTACAGCGTGTGGTGCCGACCAATGGTGCCGGACAGTGACTACAGCGTGTGGTGCCGACCAATGGTGCCGGACAGTGACTACAGCGTGTGGTGCCGACCAATGGTGCCGGACAGTAACTACAGCGTGTGGTGCCGACCAATGGTGCCGGACAGTAACTACAGCATGTGGTGCCGACCAATGGTGCCGGACAGTGACTACAGCGTGTGGTGCCGACCAATGGTGCCGGACAGTGACTACAGCGTGTGGTGCCGACCAATGGTGCCGGACAGTGACTACAGCGTGTGGTGCCGACCAGTGGTGCCGGACAGTAACTACGGCGTGTGGTGCCGACCAGTGGTGCCGGACAGTAACTACGGCGTGTGGTGCCGACCAATGGTGCCGGACAGTGACTACAGCATGTGGTGCCGACCAATGGTGCCGGACAGTAACTACGGCGTGTGGTGCCGACCAATGGTGCCGGACAGTGACTACAGCGTGTGGTGCCGACCAATGGTGCCGGACAGTAACTACAGCGTGTGGTGCCGACCAATGGTGCCGGACAGTAACTACAGCGTGTGGTGCCGACCAGTGGTGCCGGACAGTAACTACAGCATGTGGTGCCGACCAATGGTGCCGGACAGTGACTACAGCATGTGGTGCCGACCAGTGGTGCCTGACACAAGCTTAAGGTTCCTGGTGACCGCCAAGGCGAACTATTATAGCTGTATTATAGATAGCTATTATAACTATTATATCTATGCGAGTTAACCCGCGCCGTCTCTCCGGTAAGATCATCACACCCCGTCTCGGGGGGGGGATAGTAACCCCCCTCTGAAATCCAAACTAAGCGTCTCACGAAAATGAAAGATGTGTCATCGGAAAGCGCTCAACGAATATGGTCCGGATCCACCCCTCAAAAAGAAATTTCCCCAAAAGTGACGTCATTAGGTGGGATAGATTTTCACTACTTTCCACAACTTACATTATGTTTTTTGGCTCTGGGGAGTTCATTTTGGGATATTTGAGAAAAATGTTTGGAATCAGAAAAGGACAGCGAAATCGACCAGGGCCATAACATTTTTTGCACCACTAAAAATGAAGTTTTTTTAATTTCAAAATTTTGAGTTTTCAAGTTTTGTTTGATTTTCCTTTTCTAATGGGTAGAGCAGACCGAGAAACATTGTTCGACGTCAACTTGCCCTATTAAAAAATGCTTACATTAGCCAGAATCTTCGATTTCAACTGCAATAGGTAAATATGCAAAATTTATATGTAGTCAAAAACGGAAAGAATACAAAAATTCCTCTCGTACGTTTTGTTGCATCCCTAAGGATAAGGAAACGCTGAAAACTTCATTAAAATATCTGCATCCGTTAAAGTGTAACGACTGGTTGAACTTTTTTAGAGGTGACCTCACTTGACCTTGACTAACTCGTTGATCCTAGATGACTTGATTTCAAAATTTTTAACAGCAAGCCAAATTGATGTGGGAACAAGTACGCCAAATTTTGGCGCGCTGCCGCGCGCCGTTCGTTCAGTATCCGCGACAACCCTGAGGGGGAGGCGGTTGAAGACCCCCCGAGACGGGACGGGTTAGTGAATGCGAACTAGTATATATTTATGTATGCGGCCTTTCGCTGAAAACGGCCCTTGGTGCCGAACAAAGCCGGCTGATACCAGACAGTGGTGCCCACGATGGTGCTCAATGCCAGCTATGGCAAACGTCAACGAGCAAAAATAGCTTTTAGCAGGACAATGGTGCCTGAACTGACGATAGTGGCCTCTACACGCCAGACAACAGTGACTGGACGTCAACGCCAAGTTCCAGTGCTGAACAATGAAGAATGAACGCTTCTACCTGGTCTAAGTTACGTGTGCTCTATATGGAGCACTGACCACGTGCGGAGCTCTTTGTCTTCCCGTCACAAAAACTGGCTAAAAATGCAGCATGATATCATTGTTTATTGTTCCAGCTTATCTCGGAGAAAAAGCCGGATTTGACGATTCCTGAATCTAATTAGATGTTCCGGCTATTTCCAGCGCCTGCAATTTACGTTCACTGCGGCACTGCAATTAATTGTATTTTCTTATACGCGTCCCATCGTTCCCCTTTCCTCTTCGGATACTTGGGGCGGAAACTTCCTTCAGTTTATGTGAAGACCATATCACCATTCCAATTACGCTGCTGGTTTCTGATATGGTGAGGAAAAGCGGTCGGTGAGCTCATTGTTTCCACGCTGAGGCAACTGGGGGAACTCCACCAAACATGCGGCGAGTCTGGCCGGCTGCCGTGCTGATGATCGCTGGCACTGCGACAGCGGCCGAGAGAGAGCAGCACGAGGGTCGAGTTGGCCGTCGAGGGTGGCGAGGACCCGCCCACCCAGAGGAGACGCTGCCACCGAGGGAGACAACAGGGGACCCGCCTGTCCAGAGGGGACGCTGCCACCGAGGGAGACAACAGGGGACCCGCCTGTCCAGAGGGGACGCTGCACCGAGGACAGGGGGCCGAGGGAACAACAGAGGACCCGCCTGTTCAGAGGGGACGCTGCCGCCAAGGGAGACAACAGAGGACCCGCCTGTACAGAGGGGACGCTGCCGCCAAGGGAGACAACAGAGGACCGCCTACTCAGAGGGGACGCTGCCGCCGAGGGAGACAACAGAGGACCCGCCTGTACAGAGGGGACGCTGCCGCCAAGGGAGACAACAGAGGACCCAGGACCTGCCCAAACGGGACAGAGGGACGCTGCCGCCGATGGAGACAACAGAGGACCGTCTGTACAGAGGGGACGCTGCCGCCGAGGGAGACAACAGAGGACCGCCTGTTCAGAGGGGACGCTGCCGCCGAGGGAGACAACAGAGGACCGCCTGTACAGAGGGGACGCTGCCGCCGAGGGAGACAACAGAGGACCCGCCTGCTCAGAGGGGACGCTGCCGCCGAGGGAGACAACAGGGGACCCGCCTGCCCAGAGGGGACGCTGCCGCCGAGGGCGACAACAGAGGACCCGCCTGCCCTGAGGGGACGCTTCCGCCGAGGGAGACAACAGAGGACCCGCCTGCTCAGGGGGAACGCTGCGTCGGCGGCCGAGGGAGACAACAGAGGAACCGCCTGCCTAGAGGGGACGCTGCCGCTGAGGGAGACAACAGAGGACACGCCTACTCAGAGGGGACGCTGCCGCCGAGGGAGACAACAGAGGACCCGCCTGTCCAGAGGACACGCTGCGTCGACAGCCGGGGGAGACAACAGAGGAACCGCCTGCCTAGAGGGGACGCTGCCGCTGAGGGAGACAACAGAGGATCCGCCTACTCAGAGGGGACGCTGCCGCCGAGGGAGACAACAGAGGACCGCCTGTCCAGAGGGGACGCTGCCGCCGAGGGAGACAACAGAGGACCCGCCTGCTCAGAGGGGACGCTGCGTCGGCGGCCGAGGGAGACAACAGAGGACCCGCCTGTCCAGAGGACACGCTGCGTCGACAGCCGGAGGAGCAGTGCCGGAGACGGGCCACCACCCGCTCAGAGGACACGTCCTCGGAACTAATTCCCGACCGCAGCGGGCGTCTGCAGTCAATCTGCTCAAACTTCGCCGGCCGTGAGAAGACGGGTCTCGCCGGAAGACGTAATGGGAAGACTTGGGACCGCCTAACGGCTGTGTAATTTGCAGTGCTAATCTTAATGGGCGCGATCTGATCCGACACAAAGGGCCCCGGAGCGAATTTATGTCGACGCTGCAACTGTCGAATCCAATGGGCCATTGCTCGTCAGCGACGATAGAGCCGGCCGTCGAAGGAGCCATCGCGGTCGGACGGCTCTACTCAATGATGAGGTTGGGTCGTCCCCCCCCCCCCCCCCGCCCCTGCCGGGGGAGGGCGCTGCGCGGCCACCGGCGGCCGCGCCTCGGCAGCAGCTGTGGCCGTCAGACGGGCGGCTTCGGAGGCTTCGGAGCCGGCGGCAGGCTCGGGTGGACGCCGCAGGTCGCGGCGGATGCGACACCGCCGCACCAAAGTTCCCGGCCCCACGCGATCTGATCACGCGGCACGCGACAGACGAGCGTGCGAAGCCGGTCAGGTCTGGCCACTCTCCCGATCCGACCCGGCCGGCTCCATAACGTCGGGTCCGCGTGCAGTGTGCGGCATACTCTGGACATTCACACTGGAAGCTGGCTCCCGAGACGGCGCGGACACGGAAAACGGCGCCTGCACAACCACAGTAGGCGTGACCGAAGACATGCAACACCTGCTCACTGACCAGATGCGCCTGGCATGGCAGAGCTGTCACGTCAGAGCAGCTCTGATCTGGCATGACAGGCGTATCATGTCAGAGCAGGACCGTACAGGACACTCTACCGTACAGTACACACTCCCCGGGGTATACTGTACAGTACACTCTCGCCGGGATATACACGCCGACATCAGCGTATACTATCCCCGGATATGCAGGCCGACACCACCGTATTCTCTCTCCGGATGTACACCACCGCACATTTTCTCCGGATGTACATGCCGACGCAACGACTGTCGCACGTTCGCGAGCGATGTCACATAAAAACTCAGCTGGTCAGGCATTAGCCGTGTGGCGTTCACTGATAAAAATTGTCACTTCGAAGATATTGGAGTACTCCTGAAGTGAAAGCGTGGTAAGCCGAGGGCTACACCAGGATAACGGCGGAGCGTGGGAATATGTGAAGGAGCTAATTGGACCTACCCCACTTTACTCCCTTAGGGAACAAACACTTTTTTCAATGTTATTGAGCGAAGTAGTGCCCCGGCCGAACCCTATCGGGTGGATGACTGGTGTTTTGACCTGGGTGTGAGTCAACGGTCCATCAGAGGTCAGAGGTCAGAGACTAGCGGAGCGTGTCAATGCGGAGCGTTGACCTGAGGCCCCCCGGTGTCGGCACCAAGGTAAAGGACCGTACAACCGTGACGCGTCTCCCTCGAACTGGCTGACTTCGGCTCTGGTGAACTTCAACTGGGACGCAGCGGACCGGTCGGACAGTCGACAACACTTCTTTCGGCTGCAGTTATGGTGTGCTAATCAGGTCTCTTCGGCGGTGCTACACGCCTGTGTTTTGAGGTGATGCAAGGTCCTGTATAGTGAGAGTACACGGGCCCGTGTAGTATTACCAAGCGGGACTGGGTGGGCAATGTTGCTACACGAAGCTGAGCACTGGTGTTGCACATGTCGGTGCAGCACTTATGCACAGGATTGAGTATTGATGTTGCACGAGGCTGTGTAGTGCTGTTGCATGACACTTAGTATTGATGATGCATGGGTATGTGTAGAGGTGCTACACAGATCTGTGAAGCGATGCTGCAAAGGTCTGTGCAACGGTGCTGCACAGGTCTGTGTAGCGGTGCTGCACGGGTCTGTCTGGCGGTGCTGCACGGGTCTGTGTAGCGGTGCTGCACGGGTCTGTTTAGCGGTGCTGCACGGGTCTGTTTAGAGGTGCTGCATGGGTCTGTGTAGCGGTGCTGCACGGGTCTGTCTGGCGGTGCTGCACGGGTCTGTGTAGCGATGCTGCGCGGGTCTGTTTAGCGGTGCTACACGGGTCTGTTTAGCGGTGCTACACACGTCTGTTTAGAGGTGCTGCACGGGACTGAGTGCTGATGCTGCGCGGGTCTGTGCAGCGGCTGTGTAGAGTTATGAACAACGCAAGGCTGAGCTCTGGCAGTTCTGTCAGTGGTGAATGATCTCTGTCTGATCCGTACAGACGCCCCGGGGCGTGCTGGATGCCTCGCCAAATTGCATTATCGCGTTCGTTTCAGCCTAACAAGCTTGTTTCCATTCAGAATGCGCGCTCAGACTGATTAATATTAACGTCCCATCTGTACCCGCAGAACAGAGGCGGGGTTTCCCACCAGGGGCTTCAGCTATGGAGTAAGGAACAGAGTGGTGGAGTTGTCAGTGTACAGCGAGAGTGGTGGAGTTGTCAGTGTACAGCGAGAGTGGTGGAGTTGTCAGTGTACAGCGAGAGTGGTGGAGTTGTTATAAGAAGTGTGAGTTGTCAGTGTGAGTGGTGGAGTTGTCAGTGTACAGCGAGAGTGGTGGAGTTGTCAGTGTACAGCGAGAGTGGTGGAGTTGTCAGTGTACAGCGAGAGTGGTGGAGTTGTCAGTGTACAGCAAGAGTGGTGGAGTTGTCAGTGTACAGCGAGAGTGGTGGAGTTGTTCGTGTACAGCGAGAGAAAGTAGGGGATATGGGATGGAAACGTAGAACAGTATGTGGACATACCCTTTCGAGTGTCCAAGAAACACAGAGATAGAGACAGGCAGAGACAGATGAAGATATAGAGACAGAGACACAGACAGAGAAAGAGAGAAGAACGAGAGAGATGTATTTGAAGCCAAGGTAATTCGATCAGGTAAATGGGCCACCACGGCAGGTGGGTGGGTGGACCACCACGGCAGGTGGGTGGACCACCACGGCAGGTGGGTGGACCACCACGCCTGACCGATGGCGTGATGCAACTTGGCGCCGCGTCACTCGCAGAAAAATTACACGCCGATGAGTGCCGACAGTTCCGGGAACACACCCGACACACAGGAGACGCGCCAGAGAGCCCAACACGACCAGACGCGGGTCAACACACAGGAGACGCGGCAGAGCGCCCAACACGACCAGACGCGGGCCACTGGTGGCAACCATTACTGGCTCCAGTCATGCCGCCACCACTGGCTCCAGTCATGCCGCCACCACTGGCTCCAGTCATGCCGCCACCACTGGCTCCAGTCATGCCGCCACCACTGGCTCCAGTCATGCCGCCATCACTGGCTCCAGTCATGCCGCCATCACTGGTTCCAGTCATGCCGCCATCGCTGGCTCCAGTCATGCCGCCATCACTGGCTCCAGTCATGCTGCCATTACTGGCTCCAGTCATGCCGCCACCACTGGCTCAAGCCATGCCGCCAGCGGGCGGATCATACCGGAAGGGGCCTGATCATGCCATCAAGGGCTGGTCCTGCCCCGGGAACTGACTATGTTGCTGGGGGCTGATGACACCGTGGTTGGCCGATGCCACAGCCGGAGAGGCTGCCCCCGGAGTGCTGACGCCTCGAGGGCGTGGTCACGAGAGGCTGCTCCCGTGGGGCTGATTCCCTGGGAGCGTGGGCACGTCGCAGCGAGGTGGTCCGGCAGCGGTCCGTGGGTAGACAAGGCCAAAGGTAGTCGGGCCGTAGGTAGACAAGGCCAGAGGTAGTCGGGCCGTAGGTAGGCCAGGCCAGAGGTAGTCGGGCCGTAGGTAGACAAGGCCAGAGGTAGTCGGGCCGTGGGTAGGCCAGGCCAGAGGTAGTCGGGCCGTGGGTAGACAAGGCCAGAGGTAGTCGGGCCGTGGGTAGGCCAGGCCAAAGGTAGTCGGGCCGTGGGTAGGCCAAGGCCAGAGGGAGTCGGGCCGTGGGTAGCAAGGCCAAAGGTAGTCGGGCCGTGGTAGACAGGCCAGAGGTAGTCGGGCCGTGGGTAGCAAGGCCAGAGGTAGTCGGGCCGTGGGTAGAAAGCCAGAGGGAGTCGGGCTGTGGGTAGACAAGGCCAGGAGTCGGGCCGTGGGTAGGCCAGGCCAGAGGGAGTCGGGCCGTGGGTAGACAAGGCCAGAGGTAGTCGGGCCGTGGGTAGGCCAAGGCCAGAGGTAGTCGGGCCGTGGGTAGACAAAGCCAGAGGTAGTCGGGCCGTGGGTAGGCCAGGCAGGGCCGAAGCCAGAGGAGTCGGGCCGTGGGTAGACAAGCCAGAGGTAGTCGGGCCGTGGGTAGGCCAGGCCAGAGGCAGTCGGGCCGTGGGTAGCCCAGGCCAGAGGCAGTCGGGCCGTGGGTAGGCCAGGCCAGAGGCAGTCGGGCCGTGGGTAGGCCAGGCCAGAGGCAGTCGGGCCGTGGGTAGGCCAGGCCAGAGGCAGTCGGGCCGTGGGTAGACAAAGCCAGAGGAGTCGGCAGGCCAGAGGCAGTCGGCCGTGGGTAGGCCAGGCCAGAGGTAGTCGGCCCGTGGGTAGCCCAGGCCAGAGGCAGTCGGGCCGTGGGTAGACCAGGCCAGAGGCAGTCGGGCCGTGGGCAGGCCAGACCAGGTCGGCAGGCTATCCACGGAGCCGTATGATTGCCTCGGACGCGACAGTGGGAGAGTGAAGGAAGCACGCAACACGCGACGTTTGCGGCGTACGTGAGACGAGTGGGTCGCCGGTGACTCCACGCGAGATGAGCAGGTCGCCGGCGGCCGCACGTGAGATGAGCAGGTCGCCGGGGGCCGCACGTGAGATGAGCGGGTCGCCGGGGGCCGCACGTGAGATGAGTGGGTCGCCGGCGGCCGCACGTGAGATGAGCGGGTCGCCGGCGCGCGTGAGATGAGCGGCTCGCCGGCAGCCGCACGTGAGATGAGCGGGTCGCCGGCGGCCGCACGTGAGATGAGCGGGTCGCCGGCGGCCGCAGTGGGGCCGCCGTGAGATGAGCGGGTCGCCGGCGGCCGACGTGAGATGAGTGGGTCGCCGGCGGCCGCACGTGAGATGAGCGGGTCGCCGGCGGCCGCACGTGAGATGAGCGGGTCGCCGGCGGCCGCACGTGAGATGAGTGGGTCGCCGGCGGCCGCAGTAAGGGTGGGGTGCCGGCGGCCGCACGTGAGATGAGTGGGTCGCCGGCGGCCGCACGTGAGATGAGCGGCGATAGGTGCCGGGGCCGCACGTGAGATGAGCGGGTCGCCGGGGCCGCACGTGAGATGAGCGGGTCGCCGGCGGCCGCACGTGAGATGAGCGGTCCGCACGTGAGATGAGCGGGTCGCCGGCGGCCGCACGTGAGATGAGCGGGTCGCCGGCGGCCGCACGTGAGATGAGCGGGTCGCCGGCGGCCGCACGTGAGATGAGCGGGTCGCCGGCGGCCGCACGTGAGATGAGCGGGTCGCCGGCGGCCGCACGTGAGATGAGCGGGTCGCCGGCGGCCGCACGTGAGATGGGCGGGTCGCCGGCGGCCGCACGTGAGATGAGCGGGTCGCCGGCGGCCGCACGTGAGACGAGCGGGTCGCCGGCGGCCGCAAGGACGCGCCGTCGGCTTGTCGGAGACGATCCAACTATCTGGGCGGCGGGGATAAATTATACTCGTGATAAATTGCTCTCACAGGATTCATAAATGAAGTCATTAGTCACAGAAAATGGCCCCTAACGACACTTCTCAAGGATTTCGTGTGACGTCACGTAATGAGGTTTTAATCTGATATCGTCGACCGGATGAGACTGGCAGACGGTTCGTCCTCCTGAGGAGTGCCGCGGCACACTGCCGGCGCGACGGCAGTGTGCCGGCGACGTACTGCAGGGACGACACATCCATACTCACACCGGTCGAATCTCACGGCATACTCACCAATGTAAGTTGATAAAAATGCAGGCTCTCAGCTAGAAAACTGAGATTTCGAACTTCATGGTGCATCGGGCAACTTTTGCTCTTCTCAGGTTGCAGCCTTGTCGGCCCCTCACCCTCCATTCCCCTGCTATTGCCCGAAGCAAAAGCTATTACAGTAATCTCGGCTAGTTCTGATGGTGCGCATATCTGACAAAAAGTCCGAAGTCCCGCCTCTCTCTGCACCATCAGCCAGCTGGCCAGTCGTATCGGGAGGTGGTGTGTCGTGTCGTGTCCTGGTGGGTCGTGCCGGGAGGTGGTGTCGTGTCCTGACGGGGCTGGTTGGGAAGTGGTGTTGTGTCGTGATGTGTCGTGTCGTGTCGTGTCCTGGCGAGGCGTGTTGGGAGGTGGTGTGTCGTGTCGTGTCCTGGTGGGTCGTGCCGGGAGGTGGTGTCGTGTCGTGTCGTACCGTGTCCTGGCGAGGCGGGTTGGGAGGTGGTGTCGTGTCGTGCGTATCGTGTCGTGTCGTGTCTGTCGTGGGGGCCGGTCAGTGGGAGCGGTCGAGGGTGTGCTCGTGTCCACGGTCACTGGTGGGCACGGCCAGCTCGTGTCGCCACGGCCAGCTCGTGTCGCCACGGTCAGCTCGTGTCGCCACGGTCAGCTCGTGTCGCCACGGTCAGCTCGTGTCGCCACGGTCAGCTCGTGTCGCCACGGTCAGCTCGTGTCCACGGTAGTCGTGTCGCCACGGTCGTGTCGCACGGTCGTGTCGCCACGGTCGTTCGTGTCGCCACGGTCAGCTGTGTCGCCACGGTCACTCGTGTCCACGGTCAGTTCGTGTCTGTAGTGTGCCACGGTCAGTTCGTGTCGCCACGGTCAGTTCGTGTCGCCACGCGTCGTGTCGCCACGGTCAGCTGGTGTCGCCACGGTCAGCTCGTGTCGCCACGGTAGCAGTCGTGTCGTGTCGTGTCGTGTCGTCACGGTCAGCTCGTGTCGCCACGGTAGCTCGTGTCGCCACGGTCGTGTGTCGCCACGGTCAGTGTCGTGTCGTCGCAGTGGCCACGGTCAGGTGTCGCCACGGTCGCTCGTGTCACCACGGTCAGCTCGTGTGCCACGGTCAGCTCGTGTCGCCACGGTCAGCTCGTGTCGCCACGGCCAGTTGTGCGCCACGGTCAGCTCGTTCGCCACGGTCGCTGTGTCGCCACGGTCAGCTCGTGTCGCCACGGCCAGCTCGTGTCGCCACGGTCAGCTCGTGTCGCCACGGTCAGCTCGTGTCGCCACGGTCAGCTCGTGTCGCCACGGTCAGCTCGTGTCGCCACGGTCAGCTCGTGTCGCCACGGTCAGCTCGTGTCGCCACGGTCAGCTCGTGTCGCCACGGTCAGCTCGTGTCGCCACGGTCAGCTCGTGTCGCCACGGTCAGCTCGTGTCGCCACGGTCAGCTCGTGTCGCCACGGCCAGCTCGTGTCGCCACGGCCAGCTCGTGCCGCCATCGTTTCCGGTGGTCTTCTCCGTGCCGACACCGGCACTAGTCGATTGGCTCGCCGCGGCCGTCTCGGCACGAACCCGCCGTACTCTACCCGACTCAGCGCAGAGCGGGCTGGACGACGCGTGCTTTTTACCAGCAGACAATACCGGATGAGAACAAAAGCGTAGGGAATGCACCATTTTGTAATACTATATACCCAGATACCTAGTAATGAAGGAGGCCGTGAGTGCTCTGCTGGTATTGTTGCTTGTGCACTTGCTGCTCTGCAAGGCACAAATCATAGGTCTCTCTCCTATGCGTTTGACTCCTGCTTATGCAAGAATATGCGATTGCCTATAGCGCAGGGATGTGCACCTAATCAAAAGGTGGTATGTTCATTGTGCATGCCATACAAGATCCACATCAGCTTTGCACACAAAAACCATTTACGCGCATAGCAACAGTCTCATTGACATTCAGTCTAACGCAATGATTGCAAAAAAAAATGATGCCATGAAAATCAACTGCCCTCACACATTTTGCAAAGTTCCACCTCTGGGCATCCATGCGGCAATTGGCATCACCGGCCATGTTAAAGATCATTCACATACCATGGTCGAGCGTGCAAAATAGGATCACCCAGCTAATGGGATAATCGGATCACCCAGCTAATGAGCTAATCTGATCACCCAGATCCGATTATCCGGCTGCCAACTACTAACTAACCGGCTGCCAGCTAACAACTAGCCGGCTACCAGCTAACAACTAGCCGGCTACCAGCTAAGCCACGGAGGTTGTGTCTAGTCTAAACAAAAAACTTGTGTCTAAACACAAAGCTTTCGGGCGAAATTCTCCCTTTGCCTACTTCTTGATCCACAGGTGATTCAAAAGCATCAAAGCCGGCTATTATTATTGGATGGTCTTAAGCTCTAACGTCCCCGTACATACTGGCATTGCGAGCGTCTGTCCATCTTGTATATCTGCGAATATGTCTGCAATCGATCGAATGATATACGGGGTAGGCGTGAGTGGTATAACGAGACGCCATGCATCGGACGCCGTGCCCGGTGGGTCTCAGGTTGGTTCCGCCACGGCCCGGTAGATGACAGCACCTCCACGAGAACCGGCTTTAATGCGCCATCGGAACATGCGATGCTTCAATAATGACGTCCAAATGACGGGTGACGTCGGGAAATCATGGCAAACACTGATTAAGGCTCAATGATGGCTAAATAAACCATGCTTCCTGAAGCAGAAAGACAAATGGCAGTCGGTGGCGGTCACGACCGTTGGCGCGCCAAATTACCCACGCCCCGCGCACGACCTCCTCCCATTTGGTGCACGCGGCAGCCGTTGGGTGCACCGAGGCGCGCTCGCCGCCGCGCCGGAACCGCCGCCGCGGTTGGAGCGGCGCGGCCTGGCCGGTTTACGTCGTCGGCACCTATGTCGGCGTGTCCGTAAACAGCCGCCGCCGTCCGTCAGACCGTGGCAGCGGCGGCTGGCGGGAACGCGATGGCGGGAGTGACGGCATGGCGGGAGCGGCGGCGTGGCGGGAGCAACTGCTGCACTGCAGGAGTGGCGGCGTGGCGAGAGCGCAGGCGTGGCGGGAGCGCGGATGGCGGGAGTGACGGCATAGCAGGAGCGGCCGCGTGGATGGCGGGAGTGGCGGCGTGGCGGGAGCGTGGATGGCGGGAGTGGCGGCGTGTGGCGGGAGTGGCGGCGTGGCGGGAGCGTGGATGGCGGGAGTGGCGGCGTGGCGGGAGACCGGTACGGCGCACTGAGCCGGCCGGCGCGGCATCCGATCTGCATGTGGAAACGCAATCCGGAGCGCGGCGGCGGCGGCGGCTCCCCGCAGCGCGCGCCGGCGCAGGGTTATTTACACGGCGGCAGTAACGGGAGTGCGCGCCGGCCGTAAGTGGACCCCTGTGAGAACGGCACCTCCCGCCGCCCCGCTATCGCCGCACGGCGGCGCGCCAAACTGTGCGTCCGTGTGGATTTCGGCGGCGGGTTTGGCGCCGTTTCCGGCTGCCAGCGCCGTTAACCGGGCACCCTTCCGGGCCGCGCCGTCCAGGCCGTCAGCGCCGCTGGCTCAGCACACGCCCAGCACCGCCCGCTCAGGCGATGGTGCTGGCATACTTTACAGGGCATGTGAGAGTCGTGTTCCCGGCGAATGGTGTTCCGCCTCATAACGCAGCAACTGCTCACATGCGTGTCAACAATCCATTACAGATGACGCTTAGTATGCAATGCTGGCCATTGCTAGTCTAGTGGGTGTTCGCACTCCACATGGATGCGTGCATAGCAATCCTTTTCACTCTGTATGTGACACAGCGCACACGTTGGCAACATTTGCATGATAATATTTGAGCCTATCATACATTTGAGCCTGTAGCGGGGAGCATGTGCTCAAATTTGCAGACTTTATGACTCGGCGCATTCCATTATTCTTAATGACCCATGCAACGGTGATGAATCACGCAGTGGCGGGTCCAGGGGGCATGGGGCATGCACTCCCCTCGGGCCTCGTTGGACACGCTGTGCTTCAACATAGGCCGTGACAAAGTATGCGAGAAGTTTGGCGCTCCAGTGTGCCTCCAGGCGATCGGTGACCCAGGGCTGACTTGAAGACCACCCGGGCCGACGAAAAGGTCTCCGGGCTGATGGAGAGGGTCCCAGATCGATGAAGAGGGCCCCGAGTCGACGGAGCGTTCCCACGGGCAGGCGCTAAAGGCCTCGGCTCGGACCAGCGTGAGGGACGACGGAGGGGCCCTGGGTCGTCGGAAGGGTCCCTGGACTGACGGAGAGGGCCCGGTCAGTAAACATGGACCATGACCCAACGGGGAGGGCTCCTGAGCCGACTGGAGAGAGCTCCTGAGCCGACGGAGAGGGCCCTTAGCAACCGAAGAGTGTCCGAGCCGATATAAATGATCCAGTGCCAGGCAGCGGCATACAGTATTTCCGTAAGGGATCACACTTTTAAAAGGCTCTGGGTGGATTGGCCCCCTTTGGATGATTTAGTTCCTCGACTACTCAGGAGCCCTCTCCGTTTCCCCAGGAGCCCTCTTGACTCACCGGGGCCTTAAACTATCTCGACGCCACGAAATCCATGAAGACTACCGCCGGCTATGGTACATACTACTACTGCTGCAATTCAGCCCAGGCTATGGTACTACTACTGCTGCAATACAGCCCAGGCTATGGTACTACTACTGCTGCAATACTGCCCAGGCTATGGTACTACTACTGCTGAAATACAGCCCAAGTTATGGTACTACTGGTGCTGCAATACAGCGCAGGCTATGATATTCCTGCTGCTGCTGCAATACAGCAGCTTGACACTGTTACTGCTGCAACACAGTCCTGGCTTTGGTACTACTGCCGCTGACACTACCTGCAATGCAGCTTCGTCGTATTCAGAGCGCGATTTGAGTCTACCGATTTTGATAATTTGACACATCCTTCATATACATGTGTTTTTGTTCAGCTACCATATTCTACACAGGAGCCCGATTTGGTAAATAATGCCTCCAGTTGTGCACGCGGGCATCCAAAGCCAATGCCCTTGAGTCGAAGTTCCATGCTGATTTGGGGATAGTCTGGACTCCCCGACGGAAGTAGTGCGCGTCTTTCATACGTTCGCATTCAATGCGAAGTTTTCGAAGGAAGAGAGGCACGTGTATCCCGTCTCTTTTTGTGGCGCAGCTTTTCCACTCCTTCCCTGCCACACGGCCGGCCGGCCGGCGCAGTACAATAACACCCGCATGGAGACGGATGGTGCCCTGGGGCCACGCAGGTCACGTGGCACGAGGCGAGCGCGTGACCGGCGGCTGGTCAGGCGCGTGACCAGTCGGGGCCGGCCTGTACTGGCCATATCGCGCCATGCGTACCTCCTTTGAGCAAAGAATGCGAGTCCCTGAACGGAAATGTTGTGTTTGAAAGACAACGCCAAGCTAAAAGAGCACGTATAACTCTGCATGAAGAAACTAAGGGTTAAAGCGAATTATTGGAACACATTACGAGCATGGCGGAACGATTGGGACGGACAGGGCAGGTTTTGCATCACGGCGTAGTTGGGTCGGACCCGGCTAGGTTGGCATCACGGTGTGGTTGGGTCGGACCCGGCTAGGTTGGCATCACGGTGTGGTTGGCACCCGGTAGTTGGCATCACGGTGTGGTTGGGTCGGACCCGGCTAGGTTGGCATCACGGTGTGGTTGGGTCGGACCCGGCTAGGTTGGATCACGGTGTGGTTGGTCGGACCCGGCTAGGTTGGCATCACGGTGTGGTTGGGTCGGACCCGGCTAGGTTGGCATCACGGTGTGGTTGGGTCGGACCCGGAGGGCATCACGGTGTGGTTGGGTCGGACCCGGCTAGGTTGGCATCACGGTGTGGTTGGGTCGGACCCGGCTAGGTTGGCATCACGGTGTGGTTGGGTCGGACCCGGCTAGGTTGGCATCACGGTGTGGTTGGGTCGGACCCGGCTAGGTTGGCATCACGGTGTGGTTGGGTCGGACCCGGGTAGGTTGGCATCTCGGCCTGGCCCGGCGAAATTGAACCAATACGTTTTACGTTATCTTGGGGTACCTAGGGAGCATAAATGCGTACAAGATATACAAGGGACTTGCTACGAGGCGTTGCTTAAATAAAGCCATCTGTAGAAGGAAGCACACAAAACCAAACGGAAAGTACATGGTTGCAAGTCTGAAATTAGTTGCACTGGGCTAGAAACTGTGCAAACACGTCACGAATGCACATTTGTTGATGAGTGGTGCAGGTTTTATGGATCCTGGGACCTCTATCAGATGGATGGCCTGCACTTCCCCGAGAAGGGGGTTCATGTGTTGGACAAAGTGTATGAGCATGTCCTTCAGGGAAACTAGGAAATTGGGTGGGGAGGGATGAAATTGCATTGCCATCTCAGGGATATTCCAATGGTGTCAGCAAAGGCAATTACAGGGAGGGCTGATCGGCGGATTTGGTGGGCAACTGGTTGAGTGTACAGAGTGCAACCAAGAAGGGCCCTTGTGGCTCATAGTTGCACTAATATTTTATGTCTATGTCTTTATGAATGCCGGTGCAATTTATGGCAATATGATGCAACTTGCCTCTCAGAAAATGTGAGATGTCTCAAGGCATGGATAATTATTGCTCTGTACTGTCCGATAAATATATGTGGAAAGTAAGATGCAAAACTGCACCACTGGCAATGGGTAACGGAACTTTTGTCTTTGTCAGTCGCCGGGAGCAAAGGCAGAGGACGGGCCCCAAAACCAAACGGAAAGCAGTAGATAGTTGCAAGTCTGAAACTGAGCTAGAATCTGTGCAAACACGTCACGAATACCGGTGCAATTTATGGCAATATGATGCAAGCCCACAGAGGGTGATACCCTGTGCCGGAGTTCGCATCAACTCCGCTGTGTCAACTTTCTCCATCAACCCATAAATCTGGACGTCCCGTAAAATATCGGTGCCTCGTGAATCTTGACTGTAAGTGCAGCTTGTCTTTCCCCACTGCATCACACAGCCGGCGGCAGCAAGCTGAGGAGCATGACAACGATTCTTCTGGCTGCGAATGTGTGTCGACCTTTCCACCAGCTGCTGTATTCCGCATCGGCCGGGGTGACTAAGGCTGTTGATCTGCGCTGTTCGGTAAGAGTGTGGCAGATGTGCTGCTGTTGTCGCACTGCGACGGCCGCCGTGTCTGCAGCGTCACACTGCCAGCAGTGCGGCTGGCAGTGTCACACTGTGGCAACTGTGCTGCGGGTATTGTTGCGTTGTGGTGGCCCTATTGTTGGCATTGTCGCGTTGTGGTGGCCCTATTGTTAGTATTGTCACGCTGGTGGTCCTACTGAGCGTATTGTCACACTATGGTGGCTCTGCTGTGGGTCGCATCGTAGTACGGCAGCTCGTTTTTATTAGGAATAATTTTCCATCGACTATTCTGGCTACATGTATGGTAGAAATAGCTTCCTTTGTTCTGTTTGTGACTATCGACTATTTTGCCTATTGCGCGGGTCCATATATCTACTTGAAGAACGGTGACACATCAGGGGCAAATACAAGGGTGGATACATTGGGGCCATATGCCACTCCCCTATAGGAAGGTGCCGGGCCTCCGGTCAGAAAAAGGCGCCCCTCTGGGAAGGCTCTAGTGCCCCCCTCACATCCTCGAATTTTTCAGCCAGAGGCCCCCTCGGAAAGCAAAGCCACCCTGCGCCCTTCCAGGTACTTTCGAAGTGGCGCCCCTCCGGACATGTGTCCCCATGACAATTCCTGGATCCGCCCATGTGACACATAGACCTACCTAGACCACCTAGGTAAGTACGGGCGATTTCCAGAAACGTTACCATGTCACATTCCCAGCCAGCGCCTCATCTTTCTTTGATTAATTATGTAGAGACGGCAATATAGATCACATGTAGGGTACTTCATTAAACGATGTATGAAGACCCGTTTTTATGCTTCAATCTGATACAAAATTTGTTCTGAAATAGACAATAATATCACCTCACATTTTTATCAAATTAAGTTGAGTCAGCTTATGATCGAACCATAGCAGACCCGTGGGCGCTGAATGACCGATGTAGTCGATGCGCCCCTAAACTCCGATAACCGACCATAACAGACTCGAATAGCTTGCATCCAATTTGAGACTCAGGTTTAAACATTGCAAACGAATTGTATCAAGCCATGACCCGGAAAAGCGTGGTCAGCTACTGAGTCGGGTGTTCAGTCGGCTATTGAATCGATTCAGTCGAACCTGCTGTGGAGTCCGGCTCAAGCCCGCACACAAGCCTCAGGCGCAGTCGTGGTGCCCGAACTGGCCATAGATCTCTCCCGCACTCGGCTCCTACCATCTACAGCCATTGGGATCGCCCTGTAGATTTTAGCATGTCTTTTAACGGACATTTCACGGTTTGTGGGTTCCGGAGCATCCAGAACTGAACAGGCTGGAACGGGAGCGACTGTCGGCTGGTTCAGATTTTTCTGGCGATTAATTGGAGCGGTTGGACGCATAATTATATTCAGCAATGACACGTAAGCCCCTTTCTGCAAACAGATGCCTGGTCGATGCTGATACCTGTCTCATTTTAGTGTTGGCTGTTTGTGCAACTGTGCGATAATCGGCTATGTTTACTGACATAACAAACGCACTATGCATGTCATCCCTGGACACGAAAGCCAGTAATCGGTTGAGTTGTGACTGCGATGCCATTTGTAGCCGGTGCAGATGTCGGCACGTGCAGTACAACTACGTTCCAGCGCCCGCAGCGTACCATTTCATTGGTGGAGCCGGCGGCTGGTTACTGGGAAAACACACGGCTGTGGCCGCCGGCTGGTGCGGGCTGCTGGGTTGTGTGGGTTGCCGGTGGGTGTGGGTGTGGGTTGCCGGTGGGTATGGGTGTGGCTTGCCGGTGGGTGTGGGTGTGAGTGTGAGTATGGGTGTGGGTGTGGGTGTGGGTGTGGATGTGGGTGTGGGTGGGGTTGCCAGTGGGTGTGGGTGTTGGTTGCCGATGGGTGTGGGTGTGGGTTCCCGGTGGGTGTGGGTGTGGGTGTGGATGTGGGTGTGGGTGTGGGTTCCCGGTGGGTGTGGGTGTGGGTGTGGATGTGGATGTGGGTGTGGGTTGCCGGTGGGTGTGGGTGTGGGTTGCCGACCGATGTGGGCTGCTGGTTGTTGGGGCGTAGGTTTGCATCTCTTTTTGAGGGCATATGACTCGAATATTGCAGATATCCCTCCAATAGTCTGAAGTACCCGTCCTATATTCACAAATCCCCCACCAACTAATAAATGCATTTGAAAACATTTCGCCCCGATGAAGTCCATAGCCGCAATGTTGCCAAATATAACGGGAAGGTTCACTTTAAATATTAATTGAAGTAGCATTCTCATCAATCAACAGCATGACATTGTTGTTCAATTAACTGTTTGGGAGCTACACCATTGTCGGCTTATCCAGGCTTCATTGTGTGGACTGTATGCATTTTGACAGTGACGGATCTAGGGGGTAATTTGGGCATGTTCCGCTCCCTCCTGATCGAGGTTGGAGGTCGAAAATATGCCACCCCTCCCCCTCAGCACGAAACCCGGGTGTGGCGCCGAACGTTTCACATCTAGGTGAACCTTTCGCTGCCAAAAATGCCCCCCCAGCAGGGAAGACGTACGTTGGGCACGGAGTCCATCCAGTGTGTCCATGGACCAAATGCGCACCATTTAGTCTAAGTAAAAATTAACCATTTAGTCTAAGTCCATTTAGTCTAAGTCTAATTTAGTCAAACCCTTCTCAGCTGGGAAGGCGCACCTATGAAAAACGAAGTCGTTCCTTTAGGCAAAAAAGTAACTCTCTTGACTAGACAGGCGCTCCTATCGTGTACTTAGGGTTAATCATATGATGTGGGGTTTTCATCTCACACAGTTCACAGGGCATACAGTCAAAATAATTGCTAATGATCATGATAACTAACCTCACTTTCAAAGAAGCACCAAACAGAACAAACTGTCCTTTCATCAAGATAAACAAAGCCCTATCTGTAGATGTGTATTAAGGTCGAGGTTACTGACCTGGATCAGGTAAATTTCTGCATATGTTTATCATATTCAGTGGGGAACTTCCAACTTGGGACAATTTGTCACGTCAGAGTTGATACAGCGCATGCAATATGCACTATGTGCTAATTTATGTGTCAAAGGTCAATGACAAGGTGAGATCGCATATCATGTATATTCTACACCAAGCCATCTTATACAGAATGTTACTGTTCCTCGCCAAGTGATTTCTGAATTCGGTTTCAACGCTCCGTAAGTCATGCGACACGAAACAGGATAATACACGAATGACCTCAAATTATCTGACCTCGTCTAACCTGACCTGATTTTACCTGATTTCGCCTTTCTCTTGAACTACTTTCCATACAGTGAACACTTTGTGGATGACTGAATAGATCAGCTTCTCAATTTGTCATTGTCCCAGCGTGACCTGGGTCAGGTCACGAGGTCAGAAGCTGGACATTTTACCAAGATGTTTCAGGATCATATCTGTTCTTCTTGGGACACAATCGCATACTTCAGAAGTCAGGTTCCGGACATATTTAAGCTGAAACCTACTTCACCTGACCATGTCCCATGACCTGACCTGACCTTGGAACTTTCGGATGTCAATCAGATACAAATATTTTGTTTGCATGTTTCTGTTGGAAGGACCCGATACATATATGTTAATATTTTCCATGGCAAGGTACAGGTCATGTCACTGGGTTGACCTAATATGAACTTTAGCACGGCCGACAATGGCGGAATACGATGTGATATGAGCTATGTGATATATTGGATTCCCAAAGAAATTTTATATGTGACTTCAATGTGCATAGTCTGGAGGTTAGTTTTCAACCCTAATTCTGACCTGACCTGGCATATCCTGCCCTCGCCAAGTGAAGCCTTCCCTCTATGATCGATATAAATGCGTTCATATATGTTAGTTTTTGAACAATAATGCCGAAAGAACACAAACTCTTATTCAACAATTTCCAGGGACTTAAGACCCATTTCCAGTTTCCATATATTGAACTAATAACCACTGGTGACTTCAGTATCAGCCAAATGAAAATGTAAGGCATGTTTAGGGTTCTCCATCACTGAAGCTTTCAAACGATGTGCTGCACTTGATCCTAGTGTACGTAAATCGAAAGCTAGAGGGGGATTTCAAGAGTTCCCCCGCCCGGCTCGGCGTAGGTGAATTTTCTGGCTGGCTCGACGATGGTCAATGTTCTCTTATTTAAAGATAGAATACATCATCAGAGCAGACGAAATGTTCACTGAATGACTTGCAAGAAGTGCGCGGCGCTTAGCATCTGCTGCTGATGATGCCATGGATTGCATCATTCCAGGGTAAAGCTGATTCTGTAATACGGCCGTAATCAATCTCACTCATTCAGTTTAATTTCCGTGAAGCTATTCACATAACGAAAATAGGCCGAGTTTTCCGGGGGCGTGGGCGGAGACGGGTGAGGGTATGGGAGTGAGGTAACGAGCCGATGTGGGAGTAGTCAGCCGTGGCGGGGCAGGAGTTGGTGTCAGGGCAAGAGTGGGTGGGGATAGGGGGGGGGGGGGAGGGGGGGGGGGGGAGTAATCCGCCGTGAGGATGGTGTCAGGGGAGTGGGTGAGGTAGGGAACGAGCCGATGTGGGAGTAGTCAGCCGTGGCGGGGCAGGAGTTGGTGTCAGGGCAAGAGTGGGTGAGGATAGGGGGAGCGAGGTAACGAGCCGATGTGGGAGTAGTCAGCCGTGGCGGGGCAGGAGTTGGTGTCAGGGCAAGAGTGGGTGAGGATAGGGGGCGAGGTAGCGAGACGATGTGGGAGTAGTCAGCCGTGGCGGGGCAGGAGTTGGTGTCAGGGCAAGAGGGGGGGAGAAGAGGGGGGAGGAAGAAGCGATGTGGGTAGTCAGCCGTGGCGGGGAGTTGGTGTCAGGGCAAGAGTGGGTGAGGGTAGGGGAGTGAGGTAACGAGCCGATGTGGGAGTAGTCAGCCGTGGCGGGGCAGGAGTTGGTGTCAGGGCAAGAGTGGGTGAGGGTAGGGGGCGAGGTAGCGAGCCGATGTGGGAGTAGTCAGCCGTGGCGGGGCAGGAGTTGGTGTCAGGGCAAGAGTGGGTGAGGGGGTGAGGTAGCGAGCGATGTGGGGTAGTCAGCCGTGGCGGGGCAGGAGTTGGTGTCAGGGCAAGAGTGGGTGAGGATAGGGGGCGAGGTAGCGAGCCGATGTGGGAGTAGTCAGCCGTGGCGGGGCAGGAGTTGGTGTCAGGGCAAGAGTGGGTGAGGGTAGGGGGCGAGGTAGCGAGACGATGTGGGAGTAGTCAGCCGTGGCGGGGCAGGAGTTGGTGTCAGGGCAAGAGTGGGTGAGGATAGGGGGCGAGGTAGCGAGACGATGTGGCAGTCGTCGGCCGTGGACGCCCCTCAATCCCAACAGTTGTTCCTCATTAATGAGATCACGTGCCTTCTTAGTGATGCTATTTTCCTCCCGCTGTTCATCATTCCTGAATCCCACTGAGTCACACTTTAATGAGCGCTGTGGAATAATCAGCTGACAAGAGCAGTCGTTTTCCCACACGAACATTTCTTTATAGCAGTGGCGAGCAGGCGCGGGACGGCCGAGAACACGCCGCAACATCCCATTACATACTTCATCACCGTGTCCTGTCTTCCGGGTACGTCTCGAGCGTGTTCCCGCCAGCAGCATGACCGTCACCATTGTCGCCGGCCGGCCGCGCCGCCTCACGCCCATCCCAGTGACGTCATAAGAGTGTCAGAGCCGAGCGTGTGTGTTGTTGGCGGCCGGCGCGGCGCGCTGACTCAGCAGTGGGCGGCGACGCGGAGGTCGGAGCGGGCGGCAGCTGCTGGGAGCGCGCTCAGAGGCCGCCGGCGCCGCCTGTTTGGCCAGTGAGTCACCGGTGGGCGCCGCCGAAAGCCAGCGCCGCCTGCTCGCCGAGCCGTGTAAACTGCACTCGGGAATGCGTGCACACCGGTGGAGGCCGCACACGCCCTGTGATCGCCGCCGGATTGAGATGCCGAACAGCTGAGGAGCAGCGTTGGCTCGTCATCGGGCCGCTGCTGCTCTCGGCTCCACGCGGTCCGCCCGGCTCCCGTGCGGCGGCTTGTGAGAGCAGCCCACGGTGGGGTACCGGAGCTTGTGAGCAGCCCCTGGCGGGGTACCGGAGGTTGCTTGTGAGCAGCCCTTGGCGGGATGCCGGAGATTGCTTGTGAGCAGCCCCTGGCGGAATACCGGAGGTTGCTTGTGAGCAGCCCCCGGTGGGGTACCGGAGGATTGTGAGCAGCCCCTTAGGTGACGGGATACCGGAGACTGCTTGTGAGCAGCCCCCGGCGGGATACCGGCAATTGCTTGTGAGCAGCCCCCGGCGGGATACCGGAGATTGCTTGTGAGCAGCCCTTGGCGGGATACCGGAGATTGCTTGTGGGCAGCCCGCGGCGGGATACCGGAGATTGCTTGTGAGCAGCCCCCAGCGGGATACCGGCGCTAGCGTCCATGGCCGCCGTATAATTTTCGCGTCACGTCACCGTGCCGGCGGTGCGCTAGTTGGGCACCCGACGGTCACCATCCGACCGTACCCGGGAATCAATGCTGACGCTCCCTCCGCCGGCGGCAAACTCGATTTGAACGCGCTCGACGCGGCGGGGAAACGTTAAACTGAAAATGCGTCGTGTCGCCCATAATTACGGCCGGTGTCGGGTGCGTGCGCCGTAATGGCCGCCGATCGACGCGTCACGCTGCGCGGACACATTTTACAGTATAATTCCACCCGGCCTTATCATCTTTTTCACCCCGTAATTACCCGCCTTATCTGGGAAAACTAATGGTGTTTCACGCTGTAATTTTGCTCATTGCTATCTTCGTGTCTTGTCGCGGTGATTCATTGCTCGTTTGGTTGTCGGAGAATGGGCCGCGCGGCCGCCGGCGCTGATGAATGATGCCGAACAATGGCACTGCCGTGCGCACGGTCGCCTGCAATGCCGGCAACGGTTCACACGTCGGCCGTCGACAGCCGCGCTCCTCCGGTCCGGACCGGAGCGGCGACATCGGCGGGCGGCGACGGACGCGACGCAGGCCACCGGCAGCGCGGCGATCACGCCTTCATTGGAGCCGGCGCGAGACGTGCGGCGGCGGCGGCGGCGGCGGCGGCGGCGGCGGCGGCGGCGACTTGGTATTCCGCGCCGTCGCGGCCGACGCTGGTTTGGCTTTGAACCCGTGCTGGATGCTGCCGGCCGGCCGGCTGAATTGGGATGTCTAATTGGGCGCCGGGCGGTGCTCGGATATATGGCCACCCGGCGCGGTTCCGATATACGGCCGCCTGGCGGGGTTCGGATATATGGGCGTCGAACGGGGTTCGGATATACGACCGCCCGGCGGGGTTTGGATATATGGCCACCCAGTGGAGTTCGCATATGCGGCCTCCCGGCGGGGTTGGGATATATGGGTCAGTCCGAGGTCGGCACGAAGCCCGGACAGGGCAGCCAGGGTCAATTCTGCTCCAGTCCTGTCCTCAAACGCGGTTAATGAGCTTTTGGGCCAAACGTCGTCTATTTCATATTCAGCCGCCACGGCTGCGAAACAGAACTGGCCGCCGGATATGAAAGGCAATATCAAACCACGCGTGTAGCGATGGTGAGCGACAAGCCGTTTGATTACTAAATTCCCATAAATGCCGATTGGAAGCAGATTATGCATACATCAGCCAGCAGAAGAACCATTGGCATGGCTGAAATGAAACAACAGCAGAAAATCACTCAGCTTTTAATTCGCAAAATCAACAACTACAACGCTATGGGGTCAGATCATGTCACGGATGTATGACCCAAAATGTGCATCTGCACACCTCGCCGCAGCAGTGACGAATTGGCGAATCGGCATTGGCCGTCGGGTTTAGGCAGTTCGGTTATATAACATGCTCTGATTTCATGAGGCCACATGTCTTCTGCGAGTATTTCAGTGTTTGCACCCTTGCAATGTCATCCTAGTTTTCAACACTGGATCCGAATTCAGCACTCTCTTTTCCCGCCTAGTGCCAACATTATACACATTGGGCATAGGTCATCCTAGGTCAATGACCTTGGTGACCCGGTGTGATCCAAGCTGAAATTTTCTTCGCCAAATTGCTTTCTTGGCTAGTTTTTTATGCTGAATTAGAATTCATCGCTTCTTTTTACCTTAGGAGTGCACAACTTCTAGGAATCGATCAGGTGTAAAAAGGTCACTCGAAAGAGGGCGGCCTTCTCTCGTCATATGTTGCCCTTTCATCAAGTCTTTGGGCATCATGTGCTACAGCGCATCATTCCATGTCCACTTTTCCTTGTTTCGTCCGGTCTATCTTTCGGATCTGGAAGCTACGGTGCAATTACTTTCGAGAGTATAGCAACTATCTTGCCTCCCACGCCGTCTACACGTGACCTGTGACCTTGTCACGTGTAGACGGCGTGGCCCGTAACCTAGGTTACACATGCCACGTGTCGTGTGTAACCTAACCAATTTTATATTTTGATAATGTCCTGGCGCTCGCCAGAAGCTCAGCTACGCACATTTGGGAACAACCTCAGCTGCACACTATTTATGCGAAATGTTAGCTGGTTTCCGAGAGGATCTGGGGGAGTGGCACAGGGCAACCCCTCCCCCAAAGGCCGATTTTGCTGAAATGTTGCACTAAAATGGTATTTTCTCGCAATCTGAGAACATTTTATGAGATGAAAATTGTCCTAATCCGATCCGACGACTGATTATCTCTCCCATTCTGATGAGTTCTCGAAATCGGATTTTTCTTAATCCCTCTATACAACCAAGTTTCTGAATCCGCCACTCGTACCTAGCGAGACGCCTAAAACTGGTAAAATAAACCTGCAGTCGGCGGCAATCCAGCTTTGATCTCTTTAACCCGTCCTGGAGAGTCAACGATGGACATTGACAACATTGCTATGCACCACCGATCATATAGAAGACGCTGCACGCCGATGGAATCTGCATTTCTCTGAGTAATCTAGAACAAAAGTTGAGGTGAGGTCAAAATTAAAGGGAGATGTGAAGAGAGGGAGCCGTGGTCGTAATTCTTCCCCGGCGGAAATACCTAGTATGAACCTTGGGATTGTCATAAACATCACAATCATTTAATATTAAGTGCCTTGCCACCCCATGCTGTTGATACTATATGTGACTGTAGTTTGTTCTGCCTATATTACCGGTGTGGCCAGTTACTGTACTCAGTGACATTACTCTGTCCGGAATAGGCTAGCGGTCAATGAAAGCTCCAGTGGGCCACAATAAGTTATCGAACTACCACTCTGTTTTACTGTTGCACTGATGTATAGCTTACTTGCTTCCTGCTTCGTGTTGGCCAGTGCACAGGCTAACCAAATTTCCCGAGGAAACGTCTTGGAAATGATCCGATCTCACCGGACAATTGAGAAAAGCGCTAGGAATTGGGAAAGCTACCGAACCGCTGACTGGACAATGTCCGACCGAGCGACGCTCGAGTTGGTCGAAACAGACTGGGCGGATCGAAGCAAGCTGTTTCCTTTTAGTGGGTTCAATTCGAATTCATTAGTTTCGCGGGCCAACATCAGAAGAATCAGGTCAGCCTTTACAGACAAAACCCGCCGAGCGTTCAAAGTGTCCAGATAAATAGCATAATAGTATATTGGCCTGAGTGTTCCCAGGTATATAGCACCCATTTCATTCTTGCTGTTATCTATGCCTGGATATTTTATGTGGCAGTGCAGATTATCCCAAATCGCTTTACGGAGGACATAAAAACGTACGCATTGACTGTAATGGAGCTTTACGGTCGCTGTAAATTCGCCGGACGTCACTTAATTCCAGAGTAGCCTGAGTCACCGGCGGCAGACCCCGCGCCAGAGTAGCCTGAGTCGCCAGCGGCAGACCTGGTGGTAGAATAGCCTGAGTCACCGGTGGCAGACCAGGTGGCAGAGTAGCCTGAATCACCAGCGACACACCCCGCGCCAGAGTACCCTGAATCACTGGCGACAGACCCCGCGCCAGAGTAGCCTGAGGCCACCGGCGACAGACCCCCGCCAGAGTAGCCTGAGCCACCGGCGACAGACCCCGCGCCAGGGTAGCCTGAGTCGCCAGCGCGGCAGACCCGGTCGGCGCCAGAGTAGCCTGAGTCACCGGCGACAGACCCGACGACAGAAGCCGTAAGAGGAGGCTCGCGTCGGTCGGACGTCAGAGGAGGCTCGTGTCGGTCGGACGTCAGAGGAGGCTCGTGTCGGTCGGACGTCAGAGGAGGAGGCTCGGGTCGGTCGGACGTCAGAGGAGGAGGCTCGTGTCGGTCGGACGTCAGAGGAGGAGGCTCGTGTCGGTCGGACGTCAGAAGAGACTCGCGTCAGTCGGACATCAGAGGAGGAGGCTCGGGTCGGTCGGACGTCAGAGGAGGAGGCTCGGGTCGGTCGGACGTCAGAGGAGGAGGCTCGCGTCGGTCGGACGTCAGGAGGAGGCTCGCGTCGGTCGGACGTCGGAGGAGGAGGCTCGGGGTCGGACGTCAGAGGAGGCTCGTGTCGGTCGGACGTCAGAGGAGGAGGCTCGTGTCGGTCGGACGTCAGAGGAGACTCTCGTCGGTCGGACGTCAGAGGAGGTCGGGTCGGTCGGACGTCAGAGGAGGCTCGTGTCGGTCGGACGTCAGAGGAGGAGGCTCGTGTCGGTCGGACGTCAGAGGAGGCTCGGGTCGGTCGGACGTCAGAGGAGGCTCGCGTCGGTCGGACGTCCGCCGAGTCCGTCGACGCCGCCGCGGCCGGCGGTGATGACCTGTGCGTCACTGTACACTGGCGACGGTCTGAGCCAGACGGACTCGGACACGACCAGCTATAGCTACCACGTGCACGTGTCGCTCGGTCGCATACACGGTGTCACGTGCACGCCCACGTGCACGTGTCTTCGGCTGGGCGTATCCAAGAACGGCAGTTCCACTGTTATAGGCTACCGCGGCGGTTCACAGTGCGTAGTGTCGGAGTCCAGCAGACGTTGCAGACACCAGCGGTCTTTTGCAGACACCAGCGGTCTGTTGCAGACGTTAGCGGTCTGTTGCAGGCACCAGCGGTCTGTTGCAGACGTTAGCGGTCTGTTGCAGGCACCGCGGTCTGTTGCAGGCACCAGCGGTCTGTTGCAGGCACCAGCGGTCTGTTGCAGGCACCAGCGGTCTGTTGCAGACGGGTCTGTTCAGCACCAGCGGTCTGTTGCAGACACCAGCGGTCTGTTGCAGACACCAGCGGTCTGTTGCAGACACCAGCGGTCTGTTGCAGACACCAGCGGTCTGTTGCAGACGCCAGCGGTCTGTTGCAGACGTCAGCGGTCTGTTGCAGCCAGCGGTCTGTTGCAGACGTCAGCGGTCTGTTGCAGACGTCAGCGGTCTGTTGCATACGTCACTGTTGGCGTCAGCGGCCTGTTGCAGACACCAGCGGTCTGTTGCAGACACCAGCGGTCTGTTGCAGACACCAGCGGTCTGTTGCAGACGCCAGTGGTTGTTACCGTCAGTGCATGGTGTCGTTCTAAAGTTGTTTTTGCTGCAAATGCATTCATTGATGATTCATTATTTCAGACTTTCTGTTAGATAGACTACAGCCGGCACCAACTATTCAGAAAAGCAAGGAATCTAACTTGATGATAGAAACAGATCACTAACGGTTATAGGACAATTTGGTCATACACAATAATGGTTGGCATGACCTAATATGAAGATTGAAGATTGAAGACTTTTCATTTGTCAACATAGCAGTGGCATGATTGAAATATTTTGTGTGTAGCATGCGATATATACATTCAAAGATGAATGCATGAAACCTGGTTTATCGTCATAATTGCAATGTCTTATTTGGCTTAAGGTTTGGTTTCTAGGTGTCACCCGCCAACTCTGACCAGCTGCCACCTGCCAACTCTGACCAGCTACCACCCGCCAACTCTGACCAGCTGCCACCCGCCAACTCTGACCAGCTACCACCCTCCAACTCTGACCGGCCACCACCCTCCAACTGTGACCGGCCACCACCCTCCAACTCTGACCGGCCACCACCCACCAACTCTGACCGGCCACCACCCACCAACTCTGACCGGCCACCACCCACCAACTGTGACCGGCCACCACCCACAATTGACCGGCCACCACCCTCCAACTGTGACCGGCCACCACCCTCCAACTGTGACCGGCCACCACCCTCCAACTGTGACCGGCCACCACCCTCCAACTGTGACCGGCCACCACCCTCCAACTGTGACCGGCCACCACCCTCCAACTGTGACCGGTCGTGACGCACGTGCAGAGCGTCTCGACGCCGACCGACGCGCACGTGACGCCGCCGCGCCGTATTGTGGCGCGCCGGCGCTAAGAGCGCCGCTGGCGCCGCCGGCGCCGCCACCTCGCGCCGAATGTGGCGGGTGGGTGAGAACGACGCGACGCCTCGGTCGGGGGCCCGCCGGCGGCCAATTACCGGGCGGTGGTGAAGCGGCGGGGCGTCCGCCGCTTTGTCTCGCTCTCCGAAGGCCATTTCCATGCGAGAATAGACCCGGTGTGCGTGCGCCTCACCACGCGGCAAGTCCAATCGGAGCCCGACAGGCGGCACGCCGGGCTCATGCTGGGACTGTGTTCGGCAGTCACCGCTGCCTGATTATCGGCGAGGACGAAGTGCGCCGGGTTAAGTGTATGCTCGTGCATATTGGACACAAATTCACCGGAGCGACCCGGCTTCACCCGGCCACGCCGTGGCACTTGAGAAGCCTTCACATTTTTTCGTTACAAGCCTAAATTCCTGGTGACTTTATTCGGAATTCTGCTTGTTCCTTGAACCCCGACTTTTAGCAACCTGCATTACTATAGTCCCTTTAAGTGCCCGCATTTGTTGTTCAAATAAAATGTGCCGCGTTTTATGGTGGAGCTGAGGCGGCCGTGCCAGCACCAGTTTGGGGCCAGTCAGCTGACGGCCGGCCACGTGGCAATGTTGTCATGAGTCGCGACCTGCGAGCCCCGAGGCCGGACGACTGTGTGGCTCGTCTCCGTCTGAGGACGGGTGGACAAAAGGGTCAGCAGCGCACGGCGGTAATTGTGGCAAGTCAACAGTTCTGTACAGTGTCTAATGAAGGGATGTGTGCATCATATTCAGCGAATAAACTGAATATGATGCATTCGTTACGAACATGATGGCAAAAGTTCAGTCAAGTCGAAAAAAACTAATTATATTTCGATTTATGTATTTATTGCTAATTCCACAATTTTGCTCATTTTCAGAATCAGCGACGTGGATCCCAAATTTGAAATAATTGTGTCGAACTGTTGAAATTTCGCGCGGAAATTCCTGTACATCCGTCAAAATTGGACCACAAAATTGGACGTCCTGTTCAGCGGCTTTCCAGAGAGCACAGCAGCGGCCCGTGTACCGTGATGGTTTTGCACTTGTGTGCCGACTTGTGTACCATGACGAGTTTGTAGATGTGTCATCATGACGGGTTCCGGTGTACCGTGATGGATTTACACTTATGTACCATGACGGGTTTGTGCCTGTGCACCGTGACGGATTTACACTTGTGTACCGTGACGGGTTTACACTTGTGTACCGTGACGGGTTTGTACCTGAGTACCGTGACGGGTGTGTACCTGAGTACCGTGACGGGTTCTCGTTACCTGAGCACCATGACGGGTTCTCGTGTACCGTGACGGGTTCTCGTGTACCTGTGTACCGTGAAGGGTTTACACTTGTGTACCGTGACCGGTTTACACTTGTGTACCGTGACGGGCTCTTGTGTACCGTGACGTGTTTGTACCTGTGTGCCGTGACGTGTTTGTACCTGTGTACCGTGACGAGTTATCGTGTACCGTGACGGCTCGGCACGCACTGCGCGGCCACGACGCGGCCGTGTCTCGGCAGCCTCTCCTGGCAGCCGGCCGGCACCGGTGCAATAACAATCCTCCTTTGTCAAGGGAGCCGGGCGGCGAAGCCAGCATTAATCAGCTCCGGCCGCGCCGAAGCCAATAGTACCGCGTAGCGGGCGAGTGGCACGCCCCCTCGGCGGCCCGCCGCGTTATTACATGTTCCGAGTGTGCCGGCAGATAGATGGACCTGACCCGCCGCCCCTGCCGCCGACGGCACACCCAGACACATTCAGCTAATGCCTTATAAATTACACATCGGCCCAACTGACAGCGGAAAATTGAAAAAGCCGTCCTGTTTTGATAAATGGGCCCGTTTTCGTGGCTGTAATTAATCCGGACGGGTTTTGGAATGAGTGACGCCCGACAACTGGCGGCGGGCTGCCGTCCGGTGTCGATCTCCGCGGTGGTGATGTCCGCCCGTCCTCAACTGTCCGCCACTCGGCCGCTCAAAACACAGGGTCGCGGCTCGGTGGTGATGTCCGCCCGTCCTCAACTGTCCGCTACTCGGCCGCTCAAAACACAGGGTCGCGGCTCGGTGGTGATGTCCGCCCGTCCTCAACTGTCCGCTACTCGGCCGCTCAAAACACAGGGTCGCGGCTCGGTGGTGATGTCCGCCCGTCCTCAACTGTCCGCTACTCGGCCGCTCAACACACAGGGTCGCGGCTCGGTGGTAATGTCCGCCCGTCCTCAACTGTCCGCTACTCGGCCGCTCAAAACACAGGGTCGCGGCTCGGTGGTAATGTCCGCCCGTCCTCAACTGTCCGCTACTCGGCCGCTCAAAACACAGGGTCGCGGCTCTGGACCCCCGTGTAATGTCCGCCGTCCTCAACTGTCCGCTACTCGGCCGCTCAAAACACAGGGTCGCGGCTCGGGGTAATGTCCGCCCGTCCTCAACTGTCCGCTACTCGGCCGCTCAAAACACAGGGTCGCGGCTCGTTTGTCCGCCCGTCCTCAACTGTCGTCTCGGCCGCTCAAAACACGGGTCGCGGCTCGGTGATGTCCGCCCGTCCTCAACTGTCCGCTACTCGGCCGCTCAAAACACGGGTCGCGGCTCGGTGGTAATGTCCGCCCGTCCTCAACTGTCCGCTACTCGGCCGCTCAAAACACAGGGTCGCGGCTCGGTGGTGATGTCCGCCCGTCCTCAACTGTCCGCTACTCGGCCGCTCAAAACACAGGGTCGCGGCTCGGTGGTGATGTCCGCCCGTTCAACTGTCCGCTACTCGGCCGCTCAAAACACAGGGTCGCGGCTCGGTGGTGATGTCCGCCCGTCCTCAACTGTCCGCTACTCGGCCGCTCAAAACACAGGGTCGCGGCTCGGTGGTGATGTCCGCCCGTCCTCAACTGTCCGCTACTCGGCCGCTCAAAACACAGGGTCGCGGCTCGGTGGTGATGTCCGCCCGTCCTCAACTGTCCGCTACTCGGCCGCTCAAAACACAGGGTCGCGGCTCGGTGGTAATGTCCGCCCGTCCTCAACTGTCCGCTACTCGGCCGCTCAAAACACAGGGTCGCGGCTCGGTGGTGATGTCCGCCCGTCCTCAACTGTCCGCTACTCGGCCGCTCAAAACACAGGGTCGCGGCTCGGCGGTAATGTCCGCCCGTCCTCAACTGTCCGCTACTCGGCCGCTCAAAACACAGGGTCGCGGCTCGGTGGTGATGTCCGCCCGTCCTCAACTGTCCGCTACTCGGCCGCTCAAAACACAGGGTCGCGGCTCGGTGGTAATGTCCGCCCGTCCTCAACTGTCCGCTACTCGGCCGCTCAAAACACAGGGTCGCGGCTCGGTGGTAATGTCCGCCCGTCCTCAACTGTCCGCTACTCGGCCGCTCAAAACACAGGGTCGCGGCTCGGTGGTGATGTCCGCCCGTCCTCAACTGTCCGCTACTCGGCCGCTCAAAACACAGGGTCGCGGCTCGGTGGTATGTCCGCCCGTCCTCAACTGTCCGCTACTCGGCCGCTCAAAACACAGGGTCGCGGCTCGGTGGTAATGTCCGCCCGTCCTCAACGCCCCCCCAAAACGGTATGTCCGCCCGTCCTCAACTGTCCGCTACTCGGCCGCTCAAAACACAGGGTCGCGGCTCGGTGGTAATGTCCGCCCGTCCTCAACTGTCCGCTACTCGGCCGCTCAAAACACAGGGTCGCGGCTCGGTGGTGATGTCCGCCCGTCCTCAACTGTCCGCTACTCGGCCAGGGTACGCTCAAAACACAGGGTCGCCTCGATACCGACTCGGCTCCGATGCCTCAGGGTCGACTGTTGAATTATGCATGCTTTATGATTCTCAGTCGTAGTGAACGATCACACCCCGGGCGCTTCGAGCGGCTTATACATACACCAAACGTTAATGGCAGTGGTGAAGTGTTGGAATGAGGATCCACTGCTCCAGGCATTAGTGACGATTCGAAACTTTGATTAGAGGTGTCGTCACATCATGGCGTCTGTAAATTATCGGAGTTACACAATAATGCCGTGCCATGCTAATTTTAGCGGGGATTAAAATGTTAGGCCGACCAAGCACCGCAACAGTTTAGTTTCTTTTTCTTCCGTACCGCGCTGACTGCCATGGCTCTTCTTGTCAGTAGCTCGGTCACTCTATGTGCAAGGTACACACACACATACATACACAAACACACGCATATATATATATATATATATATATATATATATATATATATATATATATATATATATATCCATTCTGACCGTGTTTTGGCCCATCAATTTAATTTGCCACCTCTACAGGACTCCCAAAACGCTCCTGGGCCTTAATCTCACGCGGGCCCGCGAAGACAGCAGGACCTCACAAGTAGGCCGGGACATGCAGAACTGGCGTGGCCACACAAGTACTCGCCAGGGAAGTAAATACACAACCGAGTCCTTTGAAACGTGGCGGTCCCTCAAAAATAGTGTGAGTCCACAACAAATCAAGTTTACACTTCGGGTCTTAAAAACGCGCAAGTGGACTAAAAAAAAATAATGTGCTGGGTACATCCGTGCACGAACAAAACGCAACGGGTCCTAAGAAGAGCGCCGAACCAGCGCATGTCTCAGTTCGGTAGCCAATCTGGGAGAATATTTCAAGAAAGCATGCGCTTCATCAATATTCATGGAGGTATCGAGATTCCTTTTTCACCATAAAATATGTGAAGAAGCGAAATAATATGGACTTGAATTAATAGAACTCTCCCGCCGAACTTCGCTACGAGGCATTCCATAGCGTCAAGTGTTCCACAAGACCATCATATGGCAGCAATTATCTAAACGTACGGGGCCTGGCAGAAACCGCAGAAACGCACGAAATGTGGCGAATGCGACGAATGCGCAAGGCGGGTTTACACGTGTGTGAACGTCGACGTGAAAACGACAGGACGTTACGAATTAAAATGGGAGGAATCTGAGAGAAAAACTTCACATTTTTAAGTGATTTGTTAAATTGTAAGCTTAGCAGTGCCAGCTAAGATATACCAGAACAAAACCATTGAACAAGGTGAGGTGGTTAAATCGATTAGTAGCTTTTAACGATGGCGGTAGGTTGAATCCCCTCGACAAAATATGTTTACATGAAAAATTTTACTTTAATAATTGAACCCCGTTGGAAAAATAGTGCTTGAAATTCGGTCACTTAGACATGCAAAATATAGACAGGCGAAGGTTGAGCACCCTTAAAATCCGCTTCCCCCTCCCCGACGCAAATCCTAGGTACACAACGGGTGGGTACGATTGGGCCGGCGCCGAAAGGTGCCCACCCAGCAAAAAAAAAGAAAAAAAAAAGAATGGGCCAGATCCGCCAGTGGGCTAGATCCGCCAGTGGGCTGGATCCGCCAGTGGGCTGGATCCGCCAGTGGGATGGGTCCGCCAGCTGGCTGAATCCGCCAGTGGGATGTCCGCCAGCTGGCTGAATCCGCCAGCTGGTTGAATCCGTCAGTGGGCTGGATTCGCCAGCCACACATGCAGATCCTGTGCGATTACTCATACGAGTGACAGCAATCCTGGATTGCCGATTGCCGATTGCGATACTAGTACTGGCCAGTACTAGTATTGCCGATACTAGTACTGGCCGATTGCGTCAATTGCGTACGCAAACGTTCTCTTTGATGCACGCTTATTACCCTACAACCGCCAATACATCCAGTTTTGCATTGACATGATTCAGCACATATCCAAGGAAGCATTGTAATGCAGTTGCAAGCATAATTCCTTCGCGACCTGACATGACCTGGGCCAATTTCCTTCTTCGAGATACGCGCAAATGATGCATCACCAGGTGTGACAACTTTGAGCGTGCTGCCCCGCGCCGTTTTCTTGTGGTTCTGGAAAAAATGTGCAAGAATGGATGGGAACTAGCTCGATGTGAGCGTACATTCAAAGTTATTGTCAATATTTGCATAACTAGCCAACTGATTACACTTGCGTTACTATAATATGATAATGTCTTCTTATTTAAGGAAACATTTGTTGAATGTCCTGTTTCAACAAATGGTTTTCTATTTAATCCATGCGTTTCCAAGTTTATTACTACCGACCCTGAACCTATAAATGGACCCGGGCATCAAGTAGTGTGGAGCTAATTTGCGTTTCATGGGTGTTTTCTGGGATATTCGATCATTCTCCGTTACAATTTTGTCATCAATTTCAGAAACGTCCTTAGACGATACACTCTATTGCCTGCATGCATGCCTTACATTTCTTCAAAGGCTAGATAATCAGAATAAGATGGCAACAGATTTATCCATGTTCCATCAGCATGTTGTCCACCAATATGATCTCCCCTTAACTGTGAAGAGAAGAGGAAGCCAGACAGTCATCCCCCTCCCCTTGAAGAGGTACAAATATCCTCACTAAATACAGCCAACATGCATTTTACTCTCCGAACCCACGGAGTTATGTTTTAACCATGTGACAGCGGAACACGCAACCCCCCCACACACACACCACCCTACTGTGCTGGGTGTGGGGCCGACCCCCACCTTCCCTTCCTTTGGGGGAGGTTGGGGGGACCCCGAAAATTGGGGGGAGGAAAAAAACACCCGCCGGTTTCGACAACCGTGCCAGCTGTCCATGCTGTCAGGTGAGTCGTGAGGACCACGTGAACTGGTGTAGGCACGACAGTACCGTGCCGGTTTCGCGCGCTCCCATACCCGGCTTCACACCGTTTGCGCGCCGGATTTCGCGCCGCTGCATATCCAACTTTCGCGGGTTTTCGTGAGCGCCTCGGAGCGTCTTTTGTGTGAGCCGTGGGACGTGACGGTATGATTCGTGAGGCTTCAAGACATGAGGCGCGTTAGAGCATGAGGACGTGAGGCGTGAGAGCATGAGGCGTGAGGCGTGCGAGCATGAGGTGAGGAGTGAAGCTTGAGGGGAAGTAGGCGTAAGGACGTGAGTTGTGAGGCCGTGAGTCGTGAATCGTTAGTCGTTAGTCATAGGTCGTGAGACGTGAGTCGTGATGGCATGAGGACGTGATGACGTGATGACGTGATGACGTGATGACGTGATGACGTGATGACGTGATGACGTGATGACGTGATGACGTGATGACGTGATGACGTGATGACGTGATGACGTGATGACGTGATGACGTGATGACGTGAGTCGTGAGACGTGATGGCATGAGGACGTGAATCGTTAGACGTAGGCTGCCGGAACAGAACAGCCATGGGACGCTGTCGGCCTACGCGACGCCGTAGGCCGACAGCCGTCGGCCGGCCTGTGACGCCGACGCGAGATTAGTGTCACGCGTGTTGCAGCCAATTCCGGCTTCCTGCGTAGCAGAACACTGGCAATTTTACACTCCGTGACAGGGCCGTGACGTGTCGCATCCGAGTGGCGTGGTGCGCGTCTAAACTCTGAACCATTTTGGTTCAGAGTTTGGTCTTGGTGTACGGGTGAGCCCTGAACCAGCCGTGTACATCTATGTATAGCAGCTGCCCAACCACCAGCTCCCCGGACGGGAGAATCAGCCATGCACATTTATGCATAGGAGCTGCCCAACAGCAGCACCCGCTCCCCGGACGGGATAATTACCCATGTACATCGATGCATAGCAGCTTTGTCTAACAGCATCACCTGTTCCCAGGACCGGAGAACCGGCCATACACATCCACATAGAGTAGCTGCCGAACAACTGCTCCCGGGACCGAAGAACCGGTCATACACTACATCTGCGTAGGGCAGATGCCCAACAGCTGCTCCCCGGGCCGAAGAATTGGGCATGCACATCAACATGGAGTAACCGTCCAACAGCTACTCGCCGGACCGGAGACCGGAGGCGGATGTGTCCGCTGTGACTGGCAATCCGTGGGCCCGCTAATGGAACACATTTCAAGGAACAAAGAATCGGTTTCATGTCAGCTAAGGTTACTTATTTCATTTCACCTTTTTTCACAAACATCTACAAATGTGGTTTGTGAACATCTGCTAAAGTTGTCTGGAAACATCCACAGGATGGTATTTCAACCATCTGGGCGCATGAATTTCGGTAAAATTGGCGGAATATACATGAGCCAATACGGAAAAAGCATGTTTTAGAAATTATACCACGGTTCGGTGACCTGAAATGACAATTTCCGACGAAAAGATTCCCAAGGGATGTATGATTAGTCAGGCTACGCGGTGCCGCTCCATTGCGCTCATTTTTTTTCTCGGTAGTCGTGAAGTGACCGTTTGGGGTGGCATCCATCCTTCGGATGGCGTCGGCTAACTAGCAGTACCTAAAGCTTGGTCCATGCTATGGCTTCTTGACGCTTTCCGAGCGTTTATCCATCGTTTTTAGGCCGTTTCGTCAAACAAACAGCAATCGGACGCATTTCAAACGCCCGTCATACCTGCGTTTTACGAATGTTTAAAGCGATCGGAGCTCGCACAGTGTGCACCGGGTATGTCACGACCGCGTAATGAACGTCTATCTGGCGTCCAAAAGATAGATTTAGTTTATCTTTTCAGCGCGGATTCGGCGTTTAACGTTCGGTTGGTGTGATTGAGTGGTCGCGATATATTGGAAGTTTGGTTGGCTGTCTATAACTAGGTTCGAAGAATTGATTTGTCTGTGGCTAGAATATCGCATTTTCTAGCACACCTCTTTTGGCCACTTGGTAGAGAGGTCGCCCTTGAAAGTAGTAACAGGCGGAATTGTATGCAATGTTGTGCTGTGTTTCTGTTTTATTGGCACATGAAAAAAAAACATGTTTGCTCACCCAAGATGCAAAAGTTAGAAATAATATTTTGGGGCTGTGCATGCAGCCCGGACAAAATCTTGCAAGTATCTCTGAATAGCACGTAGGAAATGTAGGCCATCATTGGCTCACTGAGTTCTAAGTGCTTATTGTAAGCAATGAAAAACCCCTGACACTCCACTCCTGATACGTCGAACACAACTTGGCACTGCCAAGTTATACATGATGGTGAAAAATATCTTCATAATTTTAATTGCTGTAAATGCAAATTCATCATAATTTTCAGAGACAATGGCATTGGCTGTGGGTGCTCAGTGCCAACTACAGATGCTCTCTTTTCTGATGTGTGCATGATATGCATATTTAAATATGTATGTAAGGGGGCTGTGGCGCGCCTGCCTCCGCCCGTGCTCAGCGGCATGCGGCATGAAGACCGGGCTCACGTAAGGGCAGCAGCAGCGGCGTGGGCGGGGCCGGCGGTACGGCGGGCGCCTCGTGTCGTGCGCGCGTGCTGCTGCACTGGGTGCGCCTCTGCTGTGGCGCGCCCGAGGCCGTGCGGTGGTGACCTCGGGTCGTCTTGGCTGAGGAGCCGGGGTCGGGCCCGGACGCCATGGCGCGGGGCGGTCGGTGCGGCGCGCTATCCGGCTGTGACCGGGCCGAATATCGAGGGAAATTGCGCCGCAAATACAAGAACTGAAGCCCAGAGTCTTAGGTTCGCAAGCAAGCAGGGACACGTAGCCTGCACTGCGGAGTCTACCCACGGAGCCTACACTACGGAGTCTACGTGTACACGCTAATTTTGGTCCTCACGTTGTCAAAGTGCACGTAAGTTCATGTCCCAAGCTAGGTTGCGAAGTTAACCCAACTGTTTCGTCTGCAGACTCATGGTTCAGCATGTTGGGACTCATGGTTCAGCATGGGCAACTAGTTGATGGTGTCCACAAAATGCAATCAGGAAGAACCCCTGTGGCTCATTGTTGCACTTCTGCGTTAAACAAATATGTCGGAATATAACGCGCGATATATCTCGGCTTGCATTGATACAAGTATTCAGGATTTCCACACAACTTGAATCGGCGGCAGTCGCGTCAGAATGGTCTCATTGGCGACATAATTGATTCGCAGGCAAGCGTAAAATGAACGTTTTCATTCGAGGAAACGGCGTGTGTTATTCCCGCCGTATTTCCGCCGGTTTTACGACGTCTATCTTCTGTTTGGCGTTCGATATCCGTTCGTTTTACGAATGATTGACGCTCCGAATTACCAAGTGTGAACCGGGCTTAAGGTCTGGGGTGGCACCCACCCTTCAGATGGCGTCGGCTAACCAGCAGCACCTGAAGCGCCTGAGGTGGCATCCACCCCTCTGATGGAGTCGGCTAACAAGCAGTGCCTGAAGCGTCTGGCCGTGTGGCACAAGATACGCTGCTTGCTGGCGGGTCTCCCAGCTACAATTTGTGGAAACTGGAGGAATGTCAAATTATCTTGTCCGTGAACACTACAAATAAAACCTCGAATGACAACAACACAACAGTGCAGGGCGAGCGTCTCTCGTTAGGCACCATTGGTGGAGACGTGCTGGCGGCGGCTGGCGGTGATGGGAATGATCGACGGAGGTAGCTGCGGCCGGCGATGTCGGCCTGCTGTATGTGGTGATGCCGGCAGATGGTGGGCGCCAACACCATGGCACCTCATCTGCCAACTGGTGGGTGCCAACGCCATGGAAGCAAGCACCACCGTCACTATCCGTACCGGCTGGGACTAGTACCACGACCACCACCGAACGTCACCCCCGCCCCGAGTGATGTGACACCAAGCCGTCACCGTATCCGAGTGACGCTACAGGTGGGTTGTGACGTCACAGGCGGGCTGTGTCGGACCAGATGGCTCCACCGTCTCCGACGCTTCACACGGGACCGGCGGGGAGCGCACACCACGGAGGAGACGCACTGAGCTCGCGCCGACAACAAAGCTGGCCGGGTTTCACGCTCCTTTGTCGCCGGCAGCATGCCGGCGGCCGTAATTGTGGCTTGCCGGCGAGCGCCCCAGTCGAGTTTCCACTTCCATTGGGCCTTGGCACCGGGACAATGGCGCAAAATTTCGGCCGCCTGCCATTGAGAGTTCAATCTAAAGCCGACGGCGGGCGGACCGGAGCGACCGCCCCCCGCCAGCGCCAGACGCCAAGGCGGCCTTTTTCTGCCGACGCAGCTGGTGGAGCCTTTGTGCTTCCGACGTCGGGCGTCGACTTGGTCCTAATTGGTATTCATCAAATGAGCCGTAATCTGGCGCCATTCCTGGATGGGGATTGCCCGCGAGCGGCGGCTTGCCGGATAGCGGGCGGGAATGTGGCTTCGCTGGTCTAATGTGGCTTCGCCAGGGGATACTCGTCGATAACGGGCAGGCGCGGCTGTCGGCTGTCGGCTGCGAGTCCGACACACCATCCGACATGCCACTCCGACACAACGTTCCGACAAATTCCAGCCCGGCATACAGACACGTCACCCCGATACACCGGCGCTCATGTTCGACAGCTTAGTCCGATGTTGCCAGTCCGACTCACGAGTCCGTCGCCCCAGTTCGACACGCCGACTCACGAGTCCGTCGCCCCAGTTCGACACGCCGACTTTCGTCGCCCCGTTCGACCGCCGACGTCCGTCGCCCCAGTTCGACACGCCGACTACGAGTCCGTCGCCCCAGTTCGACACGCCGACTCACGAGTCCGTCGCCCCAGTTCGACACGCCGACTCACGAGTCCGTCGCCCCAGTTCGACACGCCGACTCACGAGTCCGTCGCCCCAGTTCGACACGCCGACTAATGAGTCCGTCGCCCCAGTTCGACACGCCGACATCGACAGAGTCCGTGCCCCATTCGACACGCCGCCACGCGAGTCCGTCGCCCCAGTTCGACACGCCGACTCACGAGTCCGTCGCCCCAGTTCCCACTGAGTCCGTCGCCCCAGTTCGACACGCCGACTCACGAGTCCGTCGCCCCAGTTCGACACGCCGACTCACGAGTCCGTCGCCCCAGTTCGACACGCCGACTCACGAGTCCGTCGCCCCAGTTCGACACGCCGACTCACGAGTCCGTCGCCCCAGTTCGACACGCCGACTCACGAGTCCGTCGCCCCAGTTCGACACGCCGACCAGTGAGCCACTTTCCCGGTTCCGACAGCACCGCCGGACCGCCACACTCGACAACTCGACAGTCGCCTTGAAACGCAGCCACCGTAGCCGAGGTGCCGTCAACATTCAGCCGCACGAGAGATTCCATTTTAACTCTGGAAAAAAAAATAATCCAGAGATTCTCCTGCGCCATCCAAGCGGGACAAACTTATCAGTCAGTGGCCTTCCCGAGTTTTTTTTCCGGGTAGTATTCTACAGGGCTGTCGGCCATGATGGGAGCCCATTTCGGGAGCAGCGTTCCTGCATTCACTTACGTAAAGGCCCTGTCAGATCCAGCTGGGAGATTCATTCCGCGCTCCAAAAGAATGACGATGGTATCGCCAAAGCCGCGAGCACCGGTGTTTGTGTACAACGGCTGCGATGCGCACCGTTCATGAACATGACGTCCCAAAAATCGTCTGCACCAGTGTCGGTGTACAGCTGCGGAATACATCAATCGGGAGCATTACATCCCAAAAGTCGTGCGTACCAGTGTCGATGTACGACTGCTGAGTACACCATTCCGGGAACACTTGCTTCTTCGTCATAACAGATTATCTCGTGATGAATTTGTATTCACTGCCGATGGAACCCGAACACTGATGAATGTCAGGGATTTGAAAATACGTGCTGATATATACGCATCCATATAACGCCGCATATGGTGGGTCCCGGGCCGGTCGCCGATGTAAAGGTTACCGATCCGGGTGGGGCACGGCCGGGAACAGGCGCAGATGTTGGCGTCCGGATGCTGCATGATTGATCCCGGCCGCGCGCGCTGCATTAGGCACACGGCCAAATTTACTGCGCCGCCCATTAGTGCCGCCAGCGACACGGCCGCCACATTGTGTCTCGTTAAAGCGCGCCGCCGAGACCCGCTGTCACGCGCCGACTGAGCCGCGGACGGTCGGCCGTGACGTCACCGCCGACTGAGGCCCGCCGGCGGGAATCGGCGCCAGTTACACGTCGACGGCGTGGCGGCGGGCGGCGGTCGCGGCGTCCGCGCGCCACCTGCGCGTCATGAGCGTCGTGCGTCGGGCAGCGATTCGGCCGCGTCGACAGCTAGTCAGTGTCGGCCGGTGTAGCTGATGCGAATAAAGCTCAGCTGTACCAGCTAGCTGGATGTGTGAGAACGGGCCGCTCGAACTGGCCCGGTCGGCCCCTTTTCGAAGTGTTCTAGCAGGGTGCTGATCTGCGGTAGGACTTCTTCTTTGTCCTCCAGCTACAGAATATTTGTGGTCGTTAAATTGAGAAAATATGCGATATATTTTGAAGTATGATTTTCTTATCCCGTGAAATTAGAAGTCCACCAGCAAACACGCCATCAAAAATGTTCAGGAGAATCACGAGTACTATAATGCAAGTCCACGTTCCCAGAAAATTTGTAACCATCCACAAGCCGAACATCGGTGTCGGCTATTTTCTTCCCGTCCTCGTCAATTTCACCGTCGAGTCGCCGCAAATTACAAAGTTCTGAAGTGCTAGCACGATGATCAGGGTTTTGCTTCCAAATATAACTTGTTTTAATGGTGTCCACGGTTCCATATATAGACAATTGATGCAGATATTACCTAGTTGCGATGTATCAGAACAGGCATGTAGCATGCACTACAGTAATATCCTAAGTGCAAGGTTCTTTGTCGGAGCAAAGGTAGCAAATTGGTCTCAGATCGCGTGAATGACAGCTGTGATTTAGCACGTCAGATAAGTGCAGCATGTCAGATAAGCGCAAGAAGTTGAGAAAGGCGCAGCTTTCCTTCGTTCATCGTAGTCCTCACATTGGTATATTATGCTATGCAGGAAAACTTGGATAATTGCATTTGGTTGCCAACTTCCGCAACATGCCCTGTATGCACATACACACACACACACACACACACACACACACACACACACACACACACACACACACACACACACACACACACACACACACACACACACACACACACACACACTCACACACGTGCATATATGTATATATGCATATGAATATGATACCGTTGGCCAGTGTTAATCTCAATTAACTTTCAAAGCATGAATTGCATACAGTGCATGCAGTTCATCGTTTGTTAGCTATATCACCCACCCCTCTCAGATCGCTTTTCTACACAAATTCACAAACAGGTCCATCGAAAAATATTATCCGTTATACTATTTTTCCGTTCTCCGTTCTCCAATGATCTCTCCGTTAGACCGGTCTTTATCTGCCCGTATATATATACGGGAGATATCCCAGAGAATCCCAGAGAAGCGTTTCGGCTCTTAATGCATCCGTTTGTGATATTATAATATCACAAATGGATGCATAGTTGTTAATTGTTATAGTTTTGTATAGTGACGCGATTGATACCGGGAGCTGTCCGCTTCACGAGCTGAATGAAATCCCTCGTTTCAGATCGCGTAATGCAGCCACTACAGTTTTGATAGAGTTTCGGTCCAGCGGTGTCACCAGTGGCAGTAACCACGACCACACAGTTTGTTGCTGTTCCAGAAGAAAGCTCAACATTTTGAAGGGTAAGTGCATACCTTCACCCGGGGTATCCACACACTCACCCAGCCGTTTCGCTTCCGTCTAGCGCTAAAACATGACAATGCTTAAACAGCCGTCGTTGAACTTAAAACTCTAGATTAGCTTCAAAGTCTAAGGAATTTAAAAAACAAATCGTAGGAAATAAAAGTACACAAAGAGAAATCGCCGTTATCAAATAACGGAAACCCTGGTTAAGGAAGGCCCTTGAACCTCTTGTCCGCTCTCAACACCGCAGAGGATGGAAAATGCGCGGCAATATCGAATCTCCACAAGCTGTGATTTTCGCCCAGCCACCAGGGCAATGGTACGGCTTACCAGCACCGTGCCATCGCCACCATTACCGACCACGGCTTACCAGCACCGTGCCATCGCCACCATTACCGACCACGGCTTACCAGCACCGTGCCATCGCCACCATTACCGACCACGCCTTACCAGCACCGTGCCATCGCCACCATTGCCGACCACGGCTTACCAGCACCGTGCCATCGCCACCATTACCGACCACGGCTTACCAGCACTGTGCCATCGCCACCATTACCGACCACGGCTTACCAGCACCGTGCCATCGCCACCATTACCGACCACGGCTTACCAGCACTGTGCCATCGCCACCATTACCGACCACGTCCACCAGCACCGTGCCACCGCCACCATTACCGACCACGGCTTACCAGCACTGTGCCATCGCCAACATTACCAGCACCGTGCCATCGCCACCATTACCGACCACGGCTTACCAGCACTGTGCCATCGCCACCATTACCGACACGGTTACCAGCCCGTGCCATCGCCACCATTACCGACCACGGCTTACCAGCACCGTGCCATCGCCACCATTACCGACCACGGCTTACCAGCACTGTGCCATCGCCACATTACCGACCACGGCTTACAGCACCGGCCACATTACCGACCACGGCTTACCAGCACTGTGCCATCGCCACCATTACCGACCACCGAGTGGCGCGGACCAGTAACGACACCACGACTCCGCCGCGCCTCAGAACACGAGCAGAGTGAGCCAGTCAGCTGGAGGGTGGAGGGGGCGGCAGCCTGGGTGTAGGCGACACCGAAGGTGGCTCACGGCTGCCACGTCCGCCCACCAGTCAGCTGCTGCCACGCCGCCACACAGGCGTCATTAATCCGGCTCCGACTGGTGAGAAAACACGACACGACCCGACACGACCCGACACGACAGACACGACACGACACGACACGACCCGACACGACACGACACGACACGACACGACACGACACGACACGACACGACACGACACGACACGACACGACACGACACGACACGACACGACACGACACGACACGACACGACACGTCCGAAAACATGACGTCATCAAATCGGCGGAAGGAAGCGTCGTATGAAAAGAAATGGCGATACTCAAACAGATACATTCGCACTGCAAATTCTACTTGAGTTGGAGCATGCAGCACATGGCTGAGACAACGAGACATAGCGGGCAGGCTCATAGCCGATGGTCAATGAGACATAGTGGGCAGGCTCATAGCCGATGGTCAATGAGACATAGCGGGCAGGCTCATAGCCGATGGTCAACGAGACATAGGGGCAGGCTCATAGCCGATGGTCAATGGGACATAGTGGGCAGGCTCATAGCCGATGGTTAATGGGACCTAGTGGGCAGGCTCATAGCCGATGGTTCAATGAGACATAGCGGGCAGGCTCATAGCCGATGGTCAATGAGACATAGTGGGCAGGCTCATAGCCGATGGTCAATGAGACATAGTGGGCAGGCTCATAGCCGATGGTTAATGAGACATAGTGGGCAGGCTCATAGCCGATGGTTAATGAGACATAGTGGGCAGGCTTGTAGCCAATGGTTAATGGGACATAGTGGGCAGGCTCAAAGCCTACCCGGAATTTCTCATAGCCTAGTAGGCAGGCTCATAGCCGATGGTTCATGGGACCTAGTGGGCAGGCTCATAGCCAATGGTTAATAAGACATAGCTGGCATGATTATAGCCGATGGTTAATGAGACATAGTGGGCAGGCTCAATAGCCTACCCACCATGTCTCATAGCCTAGTAGACAGGCTCATAGCCGATGGTTCATGGGACCTAGTGGGCAGGCTCATAGCCGATGGTTAATAAGACATAGTGGGCAGGCTTGTAGCCAATGGTTAATGGGACATAGTGGGCAGGCTCATAGCCGATGGTTAATAGGGTTCGTGGCTAAGCGCCAATGCTGTGTTAATACCGTGCCAACACTGTGTCAATACCGTGTCAATACTGTGTCAATACCGTGCCAACACTGTGTCAATACCGTGCCAATACTGTGTCAATGCCGTGCCAATACTGTGTCAATACCGTGCCAATACTGTGTCAATACCGTGCCAACACTGTGTCAATACCGTGCCAATACTGTGTCAATACCGTGCCAATACTGTGTCAATACCGTGCCAATACTGTGTCAATATCGTGCCAACACTGTGTCAATACCGTGCCAATACTGTGTCAATACCGTGCCATTCCAACACAACCAAATGTATGCATTTGGTTACACCCGACCACAGCCATCACATTGACAGTTGCGCCCGACCACAACCGTCACATTGATGTAGTGACAATAACAGCGCGGCAGCAGTAGCTCGGCAGCAGTAGCGCAGGAGCAGTAGCTCGGCAGTAGTATCTCAGCAGCAGTAGCTCGGCAGTAGTATCTCAGCAGCAGTAGCTCGGCAGTAGTATCTCAGCAGCAGTAGCTCGGCAGCAGTATCTCAGTAGCAGTAGCTCGGCAGCAGTATCTCAGCAGCAGTAGCTCGGCAGCAGTAGCTCGGCAGCAGTAGCGCGGGAGCAGTATCTCAGCAGCAGTAGCGCGGAGCAGTAGGGCAGCAGTAGCTCGGCAGCAGTAGCGCGGCAGCAGTAGCGCGGGAGCAGTAGCGCGGCAGCAGTAGCTCGGTAGTAGTAGCCCGGCAGCAGTAGCTCGGCAGCAGTAGCGCGGCAGCAGTAGCTCGGCAGTAGTAGCTCGGCAGCAGTACTACGGGAGCAGTAGCGGTGCAGCAGTATCTCGGCAGCAGTAGCGCGGCAGCAGTAGCGCGACGGCCAGGTGGTGCGGCTGGTTAGACTAGTTAGACGACTGCGACTAACGAGTGCAGTGCACGTCGGGCGGCGCAGTTGTCTGTCGACGCCGACGGTCGACGGTGATCTCACGTGGGAGTAATGAGGTAGCGGAGTCGAGCACTGTCACCTGCCCAGATGTGATGTCAGAGCTCCTATCTGGCCGATCCTAGGATCCTAGGATCTCCTGTCAGGCCGATCCTAGGATGGATGGATACGACGCCCTCACAGAAGTTTCATGCATTACGGCCGTTGTAATTGCCGCTGCTAAAGCGGGCACGTCGCTTCTAAACGAAAAAAAAGCGTAGAGAAGGAGGAAGTGACACACAGTATTAACCCGTCCCGTCTCGGGGGGGGGGGTCTTCAACCGCCCCCTCAGGTTTTTCGCGGATAGCTGACGAACGGCGCGCCGCAGCGCGCCCAAATTTGGCATACCTTTTTCCACATCAATTTGACATGCTGACTCAAAATGTTTAGGTCAGGTCATCTAGGGTCAACGAGTTAGTCAAGGTCAAGTGAGGTCACCTCCAAAAAAGTTCAACCATTCGTCACGCTTTAACGGATACAGATATTTTAATGAAACTTTCAGCGTTTGCTTATATTTACGGATGCAACAAAACGTACGAGTGGAATTTTTCTCTTTTTTTCGTTTTTGACTACATATAAATTTTGCGTATTTTCCAAATTGCAGTTCACATACAGGATTCTGGCTAAAGTAAGTATTTTTTATTAGTGGAAGTTGACTTCCAACAAGGTTTCTCGGTCTGCTCTACCTATCGGAAAAGGAAAATGAAAGAAAACTTGAAAACTAAAAATTTTGAATTTTCCAAAAAAGCATTGGTGTGGGGGCAAAAAAATTATAGCCCTGGTCGATTTCGCTGTCCTTTTCGCATCCCAAATACATTTTTTTTTTCTCATGTATCCACAAAATGAACTCCCCAGAGTCAAAAACATAATGTAAGTCGTGAAAAGTCGTGAAAATCTAGCCCCCTGGTATTGTCACTTTTATGGGAAAATTGTTTCGGAGGGGGGACCCTGAACCTACTCGTCGAGCGCTTTCCGATGAAACCTTTTTCGTTTTCGTGCGATGCTTAGCTTAGATTTTAGAGGGGGGTCTTCAACACCCCCCCCCCCCCGAGACGGGGTGGGAGGATTTGACCGAAAAGACGGCGCGGGTTAAACCACATCGAGACCATAAAGGGGTGGAAGATAGCCTATGTGTAAGAGTGGAGATAGTCGGCAAGTGAAATTACATCCGGATACCTGGTTTGAGGTGGAACATTTCCCCTATTTAGAAGTATACGACCATTGCCTAAATTGTCGCCTTATACGGTTATCATCCAATTCGATTGGCTCTCTCTTTGTGGAGCCGCGTCTATTGCCCGTGTGATCTAACACGGCATGCCCCAATAGCACCGATGACCTTCACCTGACCCACTCCTCATCTGTACAGGGTATGCCTGCTCGGATATCTGTTGTCAATTTACGCTCACCTCTCTCACGACTCACCATCCTGCACCTCCTCCCCACCTCCCTCTCGACCCACCGTCCTACACTTAACTCTTCACCTCCTTCTCGGCCCACCGTCCTATGCTTTCCTCCCCACCTCTCTCTCTCTCTCCCTCTCGACCCACCGTCCTATACTTCCCTCCCCACCTCCTCTCTACCCACTGTCCTACACTTCCCTCCCCACCTCCCTCTCGACCTACCGTACTCCCCCCCACCTCCTCTGGACCTAACGTCCTACACTTCCCCCCCACCTCCCTCTGGACCTAACGTCCTACACTTCCCCCCCACCCCCCTGACCTAACGTCTTCCCCCCCACCTCTCTTGACCCACCGTCCTACACTTCCCTCCCCACCTCCCTCTGGACCTAACGTCCTACACTTCCCTCCCCACCTCCCTCTGGACCTAACGTCCTACACTTCCCTCCCCACCTCGCTCTTGACCCACCGTCCTACACTTCCCTCCCCACCTCCCACTCGACCCATCGTCATATCCACCCCTCCCCATCTCGCTCGCGATCCGCTGTCTTACACCTCCCTCCCCACCGTAACCCTTCCCCTCCGTAACTCACCCACAATCGTCAGGGTACACGCGCCGACTCTCCGCTGCACATTATCAACGCTGCCCTCTGGTCAGCCGCCGGGACGTCGAGACGCACGCTGACCTTCCCATACCGAGACCGTTGACGAATCGCTAACTAAGAGCTGACTGGTCTACTGACGAGCCTGCTGACGAGCCTGCTGACGAGCCTGCTGACGAGCCTGCTGACGAGTCTGCTGACGAGCCTGCTGACGAGCCTGCTGATGAGTCTGCTGACGAACCTGCTGACGAGTCTGCTGACGAGTCTACTGACGAGCCTGCTGACGAGCCTGCTGACGGGCCTGCTGACGAGCCTGCTGACGAGTCTGCTGACGAGCCTGCTGACGAGCCTGCTGATGAGCCTGCTGACGAGTCTGCTGACGAACCTGCTGACGAGCCTGCTGACAAGCCTGCTGACGAGCGTAGCTGGCGACGACAGCAGCACCAGCCGGACGTGGCGAGGAGCGGTCCTGTGAAGAAGTGGCGACAAAACCAGCTGGCGTCGGCACCATCTGGCGACGACACGAGCTGGCTACGACAACAGCTGACGGCGACAGCAGCTGGCGACGACAACAGCTGACGACGACAGCAGCTGGCGACGACAACAGCTGGCGACGACACCAGCTGGCGACGACAACAGCTGGCGACGACAACAGATAACCCGGCGTGACGTTCTTGACGCGCAGAGCGCCGATCGTCGACGGCAGCCGGCCGTCAGCTGCGACAAACGTGGCGCGGCGGCGACCACCGCACCGACACCATCGGCCACCGGCGACTCGGGCCGTCGCTCGGACCGCCGTCGTGACGGAGCAGCATCGCCCGGAGAGGAGGCGCCCGGCGACGGCTCGCGTTCTTCGCGCCACGCGCCCGCGCGTTTTTACCGACCGACATGCGATGCCTCGTTTTATGTGGCGCGGCGCGCGCAATAACTCAGCGGAGCGCACTCTGGAACAGAGCGGGCCTGTGCCGAACGGAAGCTGACGGGCTCCTTGTGGCGGCTGTCGCCCATGTGTCAGGCATCAGCCGACTCCGGAGGACACCGTGGGGCAGCTGTCGCCCGTCTGTCAGCCGTCAGCCGACTCTAGAGACATCGTGTGGCAGCCCGTGTGTCAGCCGTCAGCCGGCTCTAGAGGACGCCGTGTGCCGGCTGTCGCTCGTGCGTCAGCCGTCAGCTGACTCCGGAAGACGCCGTGTGACGGCTGTCGCTCGTGCGTCAGCCGTCAGCTGACTCCGGAGGACGCCGTGTGGCGGCTGTCGCTCGTGTGTCAGCCGTCAGCCGGCTCTAGAGGACACAGCGTGGCGACTCTGGGCTGGTGTCAGCCGTCAGCCGACATCAGCCGTGTCGGTAGGTACAGCTCCCGTCCGAAGCCCTCCTGTGACCTGATCAGTGAGGCTGTGTTGGTAGGGACGATACTGACCTGTTACTGTCACCGGCGGGAAGATACTGACCTGCTGTTGTCACCAGCTGGACGATACTGACCCGTTCCTGTCACCGGCGAGGCGATACTGGCGCGCTACTGTCGTCGGCGAATAGATACTGGCCTGGTACTGTCACAGGAGAGGCGATACTCACCTGCTACTGTCGTCGGTGAATAGATACTGGCCCGCTACTGTCACCGGCGAGGCGATACTGGCCCGCTACTGTCGTCGGTGAATAGATACTGGCCTGGTACTGTCACAGGAGAGGCGATACTCACCTGCTACTGTCGTCGATGAATAGATACTGGCCCGCCGCTACTGTCGTCGATGAATAGATACTGACCTGGTACTGTCGTCGGCGAGGCGATACTGTCCTGTTTCTGTCGACAGTGATAAATGACAGCTGCTCTCCCCGACTGACGGACGTTATCGGTCCGACTTCGACAGTCGCACTCTGTGCGCCTGTTTTTGCTCTGTCAGCTCAGCCAGCCGGCGCGATACGATCGAACGTCGCCCTGGAAGTGTTCGAGTCCAAACACCGACTGCTGATCGTCGTTCTCAGTCGGTGTACGCGACGCAAAAAAAAGATTGGTGCGCGGGCAAGAAGCGATTATTTGTCGTCGCAGAAAAACGCGCGGACATCGCTCTCGTGCGAGCTGGGCGTGATCAGAGGAGTGGTGATGAGTACATGGTGGTGGTGATGAGTACGTGGTGGTGGTGATGAGGACATGGTGGTGGTGATGGGCGCAGGGTGGTAGTGATGAACGCTTGGTGGTGGTCATGAGAACATGGTGGTGGTGACCTGTTTGGAGAAGTGGTGGTAAAAGGTGCAGAGGTACAGGGTGGTGGTGATGTGTGTAGAGCAGTAGGAATGAGTGTCGAACTGAGAAGGAATTGGGAAGCGATCAATGTGCTAGATGATTGTAGCGGGGTAGTAGTAGAAATTAAAACTTGGAGTCAGTCGTCACAAATATTTATACCTGGATTGTACAGCATAAGGCGGCGTTTGTCCACTGGACGGGTGAGGTTAATGGGCGTGTTCTGAGACTCACTTGTTGTGGATATCGGATCGGTCGCCATCCCACGACGGGGACTTGTCGACCCACCTCACCTGTGCTCCCTTGTCAGCCTGCGGCTTACACTGAACCATGTCCAGTTATCGCGGCAGTGCAGGAATCTGAGAAGTGATAAGCTCCATTTCTACAGTTCGACGTGGTGCATCCATATTTGGGTTACGTGCCCAACATCTCATCTCAGCAAAGTGGTCTAATTGCCGAATTAGTGCCTCCAATGTCGGCGTACGCACCTTGAAGAACAATTCGCTTCAGTTGGAATTGACTAAACTTCCGCCGGTATCGGGCCCATCGGCCGAATATGCACTCAAGGTTAATGTTCTTCACGCAATTTTCCAAGTAGCGTAGGCGCCACAATGTACAACGGCCACATTTATCTAAAAGCCTTTTGTTGCACCCTCCATCGGACTGACATGAGGCACGCAGTTTCGCGGCCTCGGGACATGCAGGCCACGTGGTGAGACGCAACACAGCGACCGGCGATCGGCTGGCACCGAGTTCGTCATAAAACACTGCCATGTAGTATATATGAAATGTTTTAAAGAGCGAAAAATGCGTAAATGCAACAAATTGTCGGTTTTAATTAATTTAAAGCCGATGCCTCACATGTCAATGAGCAACGAGCGAGGAAATACTTCTTGGCCAATATTAAATTAAACCTTTCAACAACAAAATGAGTGCTTCAGATAAAGCATCGTGATGAAAGCTTGAAAAAGAGCAGGTCTGAGTGAAGCAATTATAGCTCGAAACTATATGAGGAAAAGGCTATTATGGCTTCAAAGCGCGACGATCGGGCCAAGCTTTTCCTTCGGATGGACTTTTGCAGACTCGCTGGCGGGTGTAAACTCGTTTGGGCCTCGCCCTCGCTCCTAGAAGGGGATGGGCAGCACATGCCAGTAGCAGCTACTGAGCAGTTGTCCACAGAAGAGGCAAGCTTCAGCGGGTGAGACGAGTGTCAGCGTCAGCTATAGGGCTGCCACCAACTACAAGCAGGCCCACCTCTCCGGAAACGTGTTCGGCAAAAGATGGCCGGCAGAAGGCTGCGGACAATGTCCACTCGGAGTTGCAACAATTGATTGTAAGTGCAAACAGCAGGTTCCGTCCACGACGAGTCGGCACAGAGGTGGAACAACAGGCTGCGACGGCAACACCGAGGCGGAACAACAGGCTGTGATGTAACACAGAGGCGGAACAACAGGCTCCGACGTAACACCGAGCGGCGGAACAACAGGCTCCGACGTAACACCGAGGCGAGACAACAGGCTCCGACGTAACACCGAGGCGGAACAACAGGCTCCGACGTAACACCGAGGAGGCGAGACAACAGGCTGCGATGTAACACCGAGGCGGAACAACAGGCTCCGACGTAACACCGAGGCGAGACAACAGGCTGCGATGTAACACCGAGGCGAGACAACAGGCTCCGACGTAACACCGAGGCGAGACAACAGGCTCCGACGTAACACCGAGGCGAGACAACAGGCTCCGACGTAACACCGAGGCGAGACAACAGGCTGACGACTGACAGGCGACGTAACACCGAGGCGAGACAACAGGTGTGACGTAACACCGAGGCGAGACAACAGGCTCCGACGTAACACGCGAAAGTGAGCTATGACCCGACCTCGACTGTGACCTGACCTGAGCCGTGACCCGACCCGAGCTGAGATGTGACCCGACGTACATGCACAGCCACATTAGAAGGTGCAGGTTCAGCCACCTTAGCAGGCATAGGTGCAGTCACATGAGTAGGCACAGGTACAATCACATTAGGAGGAGCAGGTGTAGCCACATTATGAGGTACAGTCACATTAGGAGGTACCGGTGCAGTCACATGAGTAGGTACAGGTACAGCCATATTATCAGGTACAGGTACAGTCGCATGAGTAGGTGCAGATACAACCACGTTAGGAGGAGCAGGTACAGCCATATTAGGAGGCACAGGCACAGCCATATTAGGAGGTACAGGTACAGTCACATTAGTAAGTATAGGTACAGCCACATTAACAGGTACAGGTACAGCCACATTAGGAGCAAGTACAGACATAACCACATTAGAAGGTACAGGTACAGCCACATTAGTAGATAAAGGTACAGGCACAGTCACACGAGTATGTACATGCACAGCCACAGTAGGAGTACAGGTATAGGCACATCACATTGGCAGGTACAGGTACAGCTCCATTAGGAGGTACAAGTACAGCACATACATTAGCGGGTGTAGTTACAGCTCCATTAGGAGGTACATGTACAGCCACAGTACAGGTACAGCCACATTAGCAGGTGCGGATCTGGCGTTGTTACAGCTGATTACGCTTGTATCGCCCTCGCTCGAGTGTGTTCACAATGCTCAGTCTGCTGGGGTAATGCAACATAAAAGACATTCAGTGTGTAATAGGACGCGGTGCCATATTCATTTAGAATTTCAATAGTCTTTGCAACTATTGGGCACACATTTTCATCAAATGTGGTATAGGTGCAGCCACTGTGTCATTAAGACCCGCCTGGAGACATTATTTCGGAGGAGGTCAAGGTAGAAAAGCAGAATCACGTGTTTCGGAGAAGGCCAATGTTCGCAATAGAATAAAAACATTGAAGAAAAAACTTCAGATTGAAAACTCAAAAAATGTAGCCGAAGTGGTCTAATCCTGAAAGAGTTGTGCGCCAAAAGTAGACAATCTTTACCGCTCCATTTCCATTACCAACAGATGAAGACATTGAATTTCATTAAGAAGTCAGATATTTTAGGAGGACTATGGTCCCCTTCGCTACCCTCTGAATGTGACACTGAATGAGTAGAACACGACAGATCTTCTGTATACTGGCTCCTCTTCCTGCACGCGGACTGTGACTGGGTTCTAGATCCCTCTCCGTTCCGAGTAATCATGTAATTTTCGTGTAATTTTCCTTCAGCTGCTGCTATTATGCAGCAATTCACGAATCCCGAGAATTCTGACGTGCCGTGGTGCATGACCTAGCTTGAGCTAGGAGCACATAACAGGCACCTGAAAAACACCGACGCCGTGGTGGAGCAATTTCGCGCCTCAAGAGCATGCCAATTCACGAAAACAGTCATTGGGTTCTGCTTTAGAAAACGCTTCGCGAACACGGAGCGGAAGGCGGACGGCGTACAGACACGCCGCGGCCAACGATGCTCCGGTCTTTGCCGCCATTGTCCGAGTGCGGCGTCCGCGACGCGGCGGCGAGATAGGGCGCGCCGCTTCGTGTCGTTTCCCGAGAACGGCCGGCCGTGTTCCTGACGTGGCTCGTCACGACGTCGCTCGTCACGTACCGCGGTCGGGCGGCCGACAAAAACGCCGGCGGCGGCACGCGGCGACGAGCGGCCACACGCCGCGGGGCATGCCGCCGGGGAACGCCGCCGAGGCACGCCCGCCAATACCGGCCGTGAGCTACGAGCGGCCGGCGGACGGAGGCGCGTGCCGCCCGCTCCGAGCCGGCCGAACGCGCCCGCCGGCGAACGCGCCCGCCGGGCGGCAATTTCGGGCTGCGGCCGACGCGGCGGCGCGATTGGCGCGCCGGCCGCCGGGCTTCGTCTGATCGCAGGTGGTTAGGTGACGTGATTGCGGCACGCCTGGCACGGCCGTGACGGCTCGCCGCCAGATCGACCCGCGCGCGCGCAATTATGGCGAATAACAAACGCGGCCCGATCACACGGCGCCCTGTAATGGCGCCAGAAAATACAGGCCCCGACCGTGAGTGTAATTAGAAAATGCGGCAAACGGGTATAAATTACCGGGCCTTTGCGTCATGCTTCTGCCACGGGGAAATAACAGCCTGGCACTGGACAATTATAGCAGAAAGCGCTATCATTCACGGGCTCTCGCACTGAGTGCTGTTTTCAGCGTTTCAGGCGGCTCCGCCCGCATTTGCGGCTAAGCTAACAACTGGTAAAAACCATGTGAAGGGCATATAAGTGTGTGAATTGGCCCCAAGTTGTCACGGGGCGTGGAGCTGTACTGCGTGCCATTACCCGATGAGAATTGGACCCTTGCCGCAACGGTTATGTGCGTAACAGCGCCATTGTCAGCACTATAGCTGTACCATTAGCAATACCAATACAACCAGTACCAGTGCAGCATTAGCACCAGTGCCAATGTCAGCACTAGTGCCGTGCCAACACCAATCCCAGTACAATAGCCAGTACAGGTATGTACCAGCGCCGCGTTCAAGAGTCCACGACCGCCCGAGACACGTCTGAATCGCGCTCCCCCAATCGCGCGTGCACCCGAATCCGCACCTCGCCATCAGTCATATAAGTGCTGCCATCAGCAATGCGCGCCAGCACGTGCTTAGCAGTGTGGCTCCTTTATGGGCGGGTACTCTGGGATTGAGCAAAGGTTAAGCTGCCTCTCCACAAAGATAAGGGCAGCCACGGCGGTCCGTGTTTGTCGGGCACTTCGCGAGATTCACCTGCAGTGGACCGTGTTTGTCGGGCACTTCGCGCGAGATTCACTCGATAGTGCTTCTCCTAAATAGCCACCCCAAGTGGCAAGACAAAGATGGACAGCGTAAATAGTTCCTAGAAATGGTGACGCAAGTTGTGAGGCCGGTTCACATCATAACATCTAAGGTGCATTTATTCCCAAAGTTTATAGCCTCCAATGTTCACATCCTCCAAGGATCATAACTTCGAATAATCGAAATATATTCCAAATTGACTCGATGGGGTAAAAGGAACTTTAGGAATAAATGAACGTTAAATGTTGTGAAGTGCGGCCGTAACCAGTAACCTTTGGAGTAAGTGAACGTTCAATGTTATGAATGCTCCACGTGCGGCCGTCTCAATTCCCCGCCCCGTTGCTGGGGGTCTGCGCATGGTGGAGACACGCCCCAATGCCGCCGACGCCCCACGACGCCAGGTGTTGTGCGTGTGCGTGACACGCCGTGCGTGACACCGACATCGGCCCGGGAGACGAGGCCGGCCGGGCTCCGCGGCCGCAGGGGCACAACGGCCGACGCTCAAGACCCTCTGCCGCCACACTCGGACGTGAATTATACAAAAGATGCGGAAGAACAATGCGAGATTCATCATAAGAAAATGACGACTTTGCATCACATCGGCCATTGTGTGGAGGACCGCGGCCGCGGTGGAATTGATAAGCCAACACAATGTGGCGCCGGTGGGGGAGTTTAGCTCTGTGTTCCACGAACAATGGCGCGCCGACCGTGTCCGCCGTCTTCATCTACACAAACCCGAACATTTCTGGCGTCGGCCCGCTTGGTAGCCAGGCCAGTGTGGCAGTGGAGGTGAGGGTGGGGGTCTCCCAGGCCAGGCCAGTGTGGTAGTGGGGGTGGAGGTGAGGGTGGGGGTCTCCCAGGCCAGGCCAGTGTGACAGTGGGGGTGGGGGTTGGGTCTCCCAGGCCAGGCCAGTGTGACAGTGGGGGGTGGGGGTTGGGGGGGGTCTCCCAGGCCAGGCCAGTGTGACAGTGGGGGTGGGGGTGGGGTGGGGTCTCCCAGGCCAGGCCAGTGTGACAGTGGGGGTGGGGGTGCGTGTCTCCCAGGCCAGGCCAGTGTGGCAGTGGGGTGAGGGTGCGTGTCTCCCAGGCCAGGCCAGTGTGGCAGTGGGGGGGGGGTGTGAGTGGGGGGTGGGGTCTCCCAGGCCAGGCCAGTGTGACAGTGGGGGATGGAGGTGGGGTCTCCCAGGCCAGGCCAGTGTGACAGTGGGGGTGGGGTGGGGTCTCCCAGGCCAGGCCAGTGTGAAGTGGGGGTGGGGGGTGGGGGTGGGGTCTCCCAGGCCAGGCCAGTGTGACAGTGGGGGGGGGTGGGGGGCCCCCGGGGGTGAAGTGGGGGGGGGGTCTCCCAGGCCAGGCCAGTGTGACAGTGGGGGTGGGGGTGGGGGGGGTCTCCCAGGCCAGGCCAGGTGTGACAGTGGGGGGGGGGGTGGGGTGGGGTCTCCCAGGCCAGGCCAGTGTGACAGTGGGGGGTGGGGTGGGGGTGGGGGGGTGGGTCTCCCAGGCCAGGCCAGTGTGACAGTGGGGGTGGGGGGGGGGGGGGTGGGGTCTCCCAGGCCAGGCCAGTGTGACAGTGGGGGTGGGGGTGGGTCTCCCAGGCCAGGCCAGTGTGACAGTGGGGGTGGGGGGGGGGTCTCCCAGGCCAGGCCAGTGTGACAGTGGGGGGGGGGGTGGGGGTGGGGTCTCCCAGGCCAGGCCAGTGTGACAGTGGGGGTGGGGGTGGGTCTCCCAGGCCAGGCCAGTGTGACAGTGGGGGGTGGGGTGGGGTGGTCTCCCAGGCCAGGCCAGTGTGACAGTGGGGGTGGGGGGGGGGTGGGGTCCCCCAGGCCAGGCCAGTGTGACAGTGGGGGGGGTGGGGGTGGGTCCCAGGCCAGGCCAGTGTGACAGTGGGGGTGGGGGGGGGGGTCTCCCAGGCCAGGCCAGTGTGACAGTGGGGGGGGGGGGTGGGTCCCCAGGCCAGGCCAGTGTGACAGTGGGGTCTCCCAGGCCAGGCCAGTGTGACAGTGGGGGTGGGGGTGGGGTCTCCCAGGCCAGGCCAGTGTGACAGTGGGGGTGGGGGTGGGGTCTCCCAGGCCAGGCCAGTGTGACAGTGGGGGTGGGGGTGTGGGGTCTCCCAGGCCAGGCCAGTGTGACAGTGGGGGTGGGGTGGGGTCTCCCAGCTGCGGCAGAGGGCACCCTCGCCGATCGCTCGCAAGAAAACGATGTCGTTAAAAGCAGGTGGGCCGGGTGGCCGACGAGAGCCATTTCGGTTAAGTGCCCCGGTTTCGTCGACACTCACGCACTAGGTCGGACGGGTCGCTGGCGTTCTGTTAAAAAGCCGGCCATCATTGCCTGCGGTCGGCCTCCCCGCATTAGGTGGCTTGGGTACGGCGCACTGACGGGAGGATGCGGCGGGTAGAACTCTCCTCTGCGGTCTGCCAAGCGGCGGCGACGACCACAGTGTCGGCAACGCTGACTGGGATATAATTACGCACTCGTTAGCATGCAGCATGGTCTGTGGAAGTCAGCCACACGTTACGGCTACAGCACGTATGAGGTCGCATGTAACGACACCGGGCCTCTGCTCATCGACGTTCAGGCGAGAACCGCCAGAGGCCGGACGGTGACGATGGAAACCCGACTGAAGGGCAACAACAGAGCTATGCTGTAGAAGAGAGCACCATGATATCGTGGAAGACACCACGATATGAAGGACATTTGGAAATATTCATCAGTATTTTGAACACGTTTTTTCACCTTCACACAAAAAGTGCGAATGGATGCGCAGTTGCGCATACGGACTAGGTGGGCTTAGCCATGGGGCTCAGTTCATCATCCTTAGCATACAATGTTGGTCTTCCAATGCAAATTTGCTGGCCTCGAGTTGATCATGATCCACAATGTTAAAATATGTACCATTTGGCTGCCTACTAAACAGTCTGAATTTCCCATTGCACTACCATAATGAAGCTTAGTTTCGTTTTGCTGTCCACACAAAAACATGCCTGCAACACACAAATGCCTAGCTTCTCGATCTATGTGATTCGCCTTTGTTTGACATTTTGATGGCTTTCACCGCTCCGTGTGTCGTGACGGCACCAGGGTGTGATGTGGTGACGACGGGACGGCACCAGGATGTGACGCGGTGTGGTGAGGACGGCAGGATGTAGGGCGGTCATGACGGGATGTAGGGCGGTCATGACGGGATGTAGGGCGGTCATGACGGGATGTAGGGTGGTCATGACGGGATGTAAGGCGGCGATGACGGGATGTAGGGTAGTCATGACGGGATGTAAGGCGGCGATGACGGGATGTAGGGCGGTGATGACGGGATGTGACTGGACGGTAGGGTGGGGGCAGTGAGGGTAGGATGTGGGGCGGTGAGGGATGTGGGGCGGTGAGGGTGGGATGTGGGACGGTGAGGGCGGTGCTGTGAGGGTGGGATGTAGGGCGGTTATGATGTGATGTGGAGCGGTGAGGGCGGTCTGTAGGGCGATGAGGGCCGGCTGTAGGGCGACGATGGCGGGATGTGGGGCGATTATGGCGGGATGTGAGGCGGTTAGGGCGGGACGACGCGGCGCGAATGCAGATCGGACTGCAGCGCTGGTGGCGTAACTTGCTGCTCTCATGCGACCGAGCCAAATCCTTATAATGAAGTTACATTGACATGACGTGCCGGTGACGGGCTAAGAATTGTGTATGGCATGCACCGATGTGAGCTGCATACGGAACGGCGCTCTGGCCGCTCCCTTGCTCCCCTCTCCATCCCCCACGCTCTCTCTCTCTCTCTCGCTCTCTCTCTCTCTCTCTCTCTCTCTCTCTCTCTCTCTCTCTCTCTTTCTCTCTCTCTCTCTCTCTCTCTTTCTCGCTCTCTCTCTCTCCCTCTCTCTCCCTCTATATTTTAAGCATCAACTCAGGCGACTGAAAGGCATGAGGGGATCCCCGAGCAAAGGGGCTTAAGATACAATTAAATGATGAGCATGTGGCAGGGAAGAATGACTGAGGACGAATTAACAAGGTGGTTAGTTCCATACTTCCTCCGCGACAATTATGGGCGCAATATTAACGTTCCTGAACATATTTATGGAGGCGGATGCATCACTCTCCTTCACGGTAGAGGGTAGGCTAACGCTTAACGTTCTGCAATTGCATCCAGGTCGTCTGGGTGTCACTGTGAGGTGGCCCGTAGATTCGCCGGACGATCCAGTCGCAGCGGCCCTTCTTGCTCTCCCTGCTGCAGGTGATATGGCGGCCACCGTGCAGGCGTGTGACCTTATCAAGGATCACGACAACTGCACCACCTCTGACTCCGCGAACCGAAAATTGGCCGCAATCCGGCCGGCAACGCCGTAATTGTCGTCGCATCGCTCGCATCATCATCATCGGCAATTATCCGGGCCGGAATTGCGCGTTTTGCGGCCGAGCGCGGTTGGACGGCCGAGTTTCCGGCCCGGTTGTGACACCGGCGACTGTTCCCACGGTGGGCGCCGGTCGGCTGGGGTGTGGTGCCCTACTGTGCGCCGGCGAGACGGCAAATGACCGGCTGCCGGCCGTTCCCCGCCGACACGCGTGGCTTTGTGGTGGCCGCATGCGGAGCCAATTGTTCCGCCCCCCCCCCCCCAAGACAGCCTGTCAAGTCTGGACACGAAACCGAAAGTTTGCGCGTGCATGTGCATTAGAGCACAACATGGTTGGATATCCGTGCGGATACCCGTACGGTACCTACGGATATCGGAACGGATTGGATAGTGCTTGTGAAATGTCGAATGGATATAAATTGGACATTGGGTTTGTTTTACAACTTTGAAGCGAAAATTGAAGAAAATAATCATATTTCCCTCTGTTTTCCAAGCACATCCGTACATAATAATCGGACCGCATTTGAAGATGTCACTCCGTGCCATGCTTTAATGCCTGTTCTACAGGACGAAGGTTCAGTGCTAATCAGCACAAAAACAATATTACTGAAGCCATACTGCATTCAGATCGGAACTTCTCTGTTTCTTTTATTCATGAGACGTTACACAAGTCGTTCAAATTATGGCCCAAATGTTGCCGAGCCACCAAAAGACTGGAAGGAACACTACACATTCTGGAGCCGTTTTTGGGCGCAAGTGTTCCCACGAGCGCACGGAATCCAAAGCTTAAGCAGATACAGACATAGACCTAGAGACAGTGACACAGTCACAGTGACACAGTCACAGTGACACAGTCACAGTGACACAGTCACAGTGACACAGTCACAGTGACACAGTCACAGTGACACAGTCACAGTGACACAGTCACAGTGACACAGTCACAGTGACACAGTCACAGTGACACAGTCACAGTGACACAGTCACGGTGACACAGTCACGGTGACACAGTCACGGTGACACAGTCACGGTGACACAGTCACGGTGACACAGTCACGGTGACACAGTCACGGTGACACAGTCACAGTGACACAGTCACAGTGACACAGTCACAGTGACACAGTCACAGTGACACAGTCACAGTGACACAGTCACAGTGACACAGTCACAGTGACACAGTCACAGTGACACAGTCACAGTGACACAGTCACAGTGACACAGTCACAGTGACACAGTCACAGTGACACAGTCACAGTGACACAGTCACAGTGACACAGTCACAGTGACACAGTCACAGTGACACAGTCACAGTGACACAGTCACAGTGACACAGTCACAGTGACACAGTCACAGTGACACAGTCACAGTGACACAGTCACAGTGACACAGTCACAGTGACAGTCACAGTGACACAGTCACAGTGACACAGTCACAGTGACACAGTCACAGTGACACAGTCACAGTGACACAGTCACAGTGACACAGTCACAGTGACACAGTCACAGTGACACAGTCACAGTGACACAGTCACAGTGACACAGTCACAGTGACACAGTCACAGTGACACAGTCACAGTGACACAGTCACAGTACACAGTCACAGTGACACAGTCACAGTGACACAGTCACGGTGACACAGTCACAGTGACACAGTCACAGTGACACAGTCACAGTGACACAGTCACAGTGACACAGTCACAGTGACACAGTCACAGTGACACAGTCACAGTGACACAGTCACAGTGACACAGTCACAGTGACACAGTCACAGTGACACAGTCACAGTGACACAGTCACAGTGACACAGTCACAGTGACACAGTCACAGTGACACAGTCACAGTGACACAGTCACAGTGACACAGTCACAGTGACACAGTCACAGTGACACAGTCACAGTGACACAGTCACAGTGACACAGTCACAGTGACACAGTCACAGTGACACAGTCACAGTGACACAGTCACAGTGACACAGTCACAGTGACACAGTCACAGTGACACAGTCACAGTGACACAGTCACAGTGACACAGTCACAGTGACACAGTCACAGTGACACAGTCACAGTGACACAGTCACAGTGACACAGTCACAGTGACACAGTCACAGTGACACAGTCACAGTGACACAGTCACAGTGACACAGTCACAGTGACACAGTCACAGTGACACAGTCACAGTGACACAGTCACAGTGACACAGTCACAGTGACACAGTCACAGTGACACAGTCACAGTGACACAGTCACAGTGACACAGTCACAGTGACACAGTCACGTGACACGTCACAGTGACACAGTCACAGTGACACAGTCACAGTGACACAGTCACAGTGACACAGTCACAGTGACACAGTCACAGTGACACAGTCACAGTGACACAGTCACAGTGACACAGTCACAGTGACACAGTCACAGTGACACAGTCACAGTGACACAGTCACAGTGACACAGTCACAGTGACACGGTCACAGTGACACAGCCATAGTGGCACAGTCACAGTGATCACAGTCACAGTGACACAGTCACAGTGACACAGTCACAGTGACACAGTCACAGTGACACAGTCACAGTGACACAGTCACAGTGACACAGTCACAGTGACACAGTCACAGTGACACAGTCACAGTGACACAGTCACAGTGACACAGTCACAGTGACACAGTCACAGTGACACAGTCACAGTGACACGGTCACAGTGCACAGTCACGGTTGGCGGCACGTTCGGTCGTCACACTGCAGTGTGACTACGTGTCACAGTGCACCGGGGCACGTGAGACGTGACGTATGCTGATAGAGCAGCACTCGCCCTATCACGCAGTGCGCGTGCCACATGTGTTCAGAGACCAGGCCGTGGCCGAGGCGGCGGCGTGCCTGGCATGCCATCCCGCTCAGGTCCTGGCAGTGTCACCTACGCAGCACTGCACCAGCCCCGGCCGTGTCCCCAGGGGTGGCGGTGGACACCAACCCCGGCCGTGTCCCCAGGGGTGGCGGTGGACACCAACCCCGGCCGTGTCCCCAGGGGTGGCGGCGGACACCAACCCCGGCCGTGTCCCCAGGGGTGGCGGTGGACACCAGCCCCGGCCGTGTCCCCAGGGGTGGCGGTGGACACCAGCCCCGGCCGTGTCCCCAGGGGTGGCGGTGGACACCAACCCCGGCCGTGTCCCCAGGGGTGGCGGTGGACACCAGCCCCGGCCGTGTCCCCAGGGGTGGCGGTGGACACCAACCCCGGCCGTGTCCCCAGGGGTGGCGGTGGACACCAACCCCGGCCGTGTCCCCAGGGGTGGCGGCGGACACCAACCCCGGCCGTGTCCCCAGGGGTGGCGGTGTACATCAGTACCTGGGATCAGCTGCCGCACGAGCGTCCTCTGCCTCTCGGCTCCGGCTCATAGGTGGAATGCTAAAAACATCAGAAATTAACTCTACCATTGGGAAGAGAGCCGAGACTCTGCCCTCCGTCCCCCAGTAGTCACAGTAGTCGTTCAAACCTCATGTGTTCAGTGCGATTAAGTCGGAGAAGGTGGGGTATAGCAAGCCGCGAACTGGACCTTTCTCACCGATTGGTCGCGGGAGAAGAGCAGCAACGGATGGGTCTCGAAACCACAACCTTTCGGATGGGGGACGGGCATCTTACCCATAGGCTACCAGCCAGCTGAGCCGTCATTGAGCCGGTCGGTCATGACAGCGGTAGAGAAAGACAGAGACATAGAGAAACAGAGACATAGAGACATAGAGAGGCAAAGATAAAGATATACAGATAAATATATATAGAGAGAGAGAGAGGGAGAGAGAGATAAAGAGAAAAAGAGAAAGAGAAAGAGAGAGAGAGAGAGTGATAGAGAGATAGACAGAGAGACAGAGATTGAGAGAGACAGATACATAGAGAGACAGAGATGGAGGGAGACAGAGATGGAGGGCGACAGAAACATAGAGACAGAGACACAGAGAGACAGACATAGAGGGACAGAGACATAGAGAGAAAGAGACATAGAGAGACAGAGATGGAGAGAGACAGAGACACATAGAAAGACAGAGATGGAATGGCCTGCTGGGCTCCCAGCCAGTCGAGCTTTTTCTGGCGCTGCTACAAGTCCATCGTTGTACGTGTTGTTGTTGTTTGGCACTACACACCCACCAATTGCAGCCGTCAGTTTCGCCGGCGGCGTTTGTCTCACTCGAGCCACCCCTGTTGAGTCACATCTGTCTCAGATTTACTGTATGGAATACAACGGAAAACGATGCTACAATCTAACGCTGCTTCGTGGTGGTGACGGCGGCGGTGGTTTGTTGCGTTGCAGGCAACTGTTGGACAGTCCGACAGACAACTACAGGGCAGCCTGACAGACGACAACTCTAGGGTAGCCCGACAGACAACTCTAGAGCAGCCCGACGGACAACTCTAGGGTAGCCCGACAGACGACAACTTTAAGGCAGCCCGACAGACGACAACTCTAGGGTAGCCCGACAGACAACTCTAGGGCAGCCCGACAGACGACAACTCTAGGGCAGCCCGACAGACGACAACTCTAGGGTAGCCCGACAGACAACTCTAGAGCAGCCCGACGGACAACTCTAGGGTAGCCCGATAGACGACAACATTAAGGCAGCCCGACAGACGACAACTCTAGGGCAGCCCGAAAGACTATAACTCTAGGGCAGCCCGACAGACGATGACTATATGGCGCCCGATAGACGAAAATCCTAGGGCAGCCCGACAGACAACTCTAGGGCAGCCCGACAGACGACAACTCTAGGGCAGCCCGACAGACAACTCTAGGGCAGCCCGATAGACAACTCTAGGGCAGCCCGACAGACGACAACTCTAGGGCAGCCCGACAGATGACACACGAAACGCCTGCAGCGGTCGACCATTACTTGAGTGGAGTGGCCGACGTAAAATGGGGAATAGCAGAGTACCGGAGTATGTCGCTGGGACGCGTCTAGCCCACGGGCAGGGCACGTCCCGGTCACAGACCTCGCCGTCTATGAGATGATCTCGGCAGCCCCTCAGGTTAGCCCAGATCAGAGTTACTAGGTCACCTGGGGGGACGTCGACGGCCCCTCACGGTAGCCCAGGTCACAGTCGCCAGGCCATCTGGGAGGGTGTTGACGGCCCCCTCAGGGTAGCCCAGGTCACAGTCGCCAGGTCATCTGGGAGGACGTTGGCAGCTCTCTGAGCATCCCTCATCATCTGAGATGATGTCGGCAGCACTTTCGGGGTAGCGCCGATCGGGGGCGGATACAAGGGTGGCACTTGTGACATGTTTCCCACCCCCTCGTGGAAAAGTAGCCCAACTCTGACCTGGAAAGGCGCCCCCGCAGGAAGGCTCGAGTGCACACTCCCACAGCCTCAACGGATATTTCAGCCAATGGATGGCCTTTCAGGGGAACAGGAACCACCTTGAAAGGAAATGGGGCGTTCCCTCAGTATGCTTGGGTGCATACTGCTATCACGGCCATCACGGCCATCACGGCCATTACGACCATCACGGCCATTACGACCATCACGGCCATTACGACCATCACGGCCATTACGGCCATTACGGCCATCACGGCCATCACAGCCATTACGGCCATTACGGCCAATACGGCCATCACGGCCATTACGGCCATCACGGCCATCACGGTCATTACGGCCATTACGGCCATTACGGCCATCACGGCCATTACGGCCATCACGGCCATCACGGCCATTACGGCCATCACGGCCATCACGGCCATTACGGCCATTACGGCCAATACGGCCATCACGACCAATACGGCCATCAGACCATTACGGCCATCACGGCCATCACGGCCAATACGGCCATCACGGCCAATACGGCCATCACGGCCATTACGGCCATCACGACCATTACGGCCATCACGACCAATACAGCCATCATTGCCAATACAGCCATCACGGCCATCACGACCATCACAGCCATTACGGCCATCACGACCATCACGGCCATTACGGCCATCACGGACACTCGGCGCGCTCCGTTACTTCGCGTTGAGGCCGGATTGCACAAGCGAACAGATCAATGAAATCAGCCGGCCACATCTGGCCGGCTGACGGCCAGCTGCCGACAGGTACAGGCGTCCGCTCCGACCACGCCTGTTCCCAGCGATAGCGCCGAAATTAGTCGGCACAATACACCCACGGAGTCCAGCCGATCAACGCTCACACGAGGAAAGCGGCGACAAAAAACTGTGGCTTACAAGATTATCTATGCCTGGTATCCCTGATACACTGGAGAGAGATTTTTATGTCGGCCATTTATATCTTGAGCGGCCATTGATGGCTTCCCTGTGGCTGATAGGCATGTGAATTGTTTTATCGTTCACAATTTAATACTGTAGCCGATGGCGGGGATAACACAGACGATAAACAGAACCCAAATTGCTAAAAATGTTCCGTAATTGGCTGGACGCTATCGGCCAATTCATCTGGCAGCGAGGCCGTGGCGGGCGGCGATAACTCAAACAATTCCGGCAATGGGGTTCCACTGTCAAGCCTGACATATCTGTTCTCCAGGCCTCGGCATCGATGTGGGCCAGCCAACGCCACTCCATCCCTACCTCTCCCCCCCCCCACCCCCGCCCCCCTGCCGGAGCCATTTGGTCACCTCTCATCCCGGGCCGGGGTCGGATCCAGACAGTCGGATCGGGGCGGGTGAGGGCGGGGCGCTCGTCCAGAGGCACCATTTCTTGGATGGGAGAAAATGATTGAAAAAATGACGGAGAGAGGGAGGTGAACAGTCAGGTCTACCTGAAGCGTGTCGATCTCTCTCCAGAAGCGTCTCTGGGGGAAAAGATGCGAAATAATGGAGTTGGGGGCTCCTAAGAAGTGCCTTGAAGCCTTCACACAAACGTCGAGTCGTAATAAGGGCGCCATTGCCTTCGAGCCGGTAGAGGGGCGCTTAGTAGCAGGAGGCTCAGCCCCACGCCTGGGTCCGCCACTGTGACCGAGGTCACGTGGTGCCGCTCGCCGGCGGCCGCCGTCAGCTGGCGTCCATTCGCTCGATATGTAGCGACGCCGAGCTATTTTCATGTCCTGTATTTTTGATCGGCCGACATGGCAAGATTAATGTCCGAAATCGATTGACTGGTGCGTCGAGCGTGGCCCGCGGAATTCCGCCCTTACGGCGGGTGATAATGGGATTGGAGGCCGGCTCCCGACAAGGCGCGACACGTCATGCATAGCGAGATGCGCGGCGCGCCGCCGCCGCCAAATTCATTCATGACATTGCGGCGAGACGAGGAATGGCGCAGCGGCGCCGGAGTGGCGCACACGGCCTCCGGTCTGCGCGCCGGCGATCGCCGCCAGAAATACGCCCGCCGCTCATACATGCCGCATAGGGCAGACGCCGCCCGACTGACGTGTGCTCCGCTGGCGATGCATTGATGCATTGCGCGCTGCCGGACCCGAGGCGTCAGAGGGGAGGCACCCGAGACGTCAGGGGGAGGCACCCGAGACGTCAGAGGGGGAGGCACCCGAGACGTCAGAGGGGAGGCACCCGCGACGTCAGAGGGGGAGGCACCCGCGACGTCAGAGGGGGAGGCACCCGCGACGTCAGAGGGGGAGGCACCCGAGACCGGGGCCGGGCAGGCACCCGAGATGTCAGAGGTGGGGCCGGGCAGGCACCCGAGACGGCAAAGGTGGGATCGGGCAGGCACCCGAGACATCAGAGGTGGAGCTGGGCAGGCACCAGAGATGTCAGAGGTGGGGCCGGGCAGGCACCCGAGATGGCAGAGGTGGAGCTGGGCAGGCACCCGAGACATCAGAGGTGGAGCCGGGCAGGCGCCCAGTCGGCAGAGGTGGAGCCTGGTAAGGCGGACGGCGTGTGCCGACCACTCTTCAGACTCCACAAACGTGGCCTGCTAGTGATTGTGCCTCATGTCAGTCGCCAGTATCCTGTGTTCCGCTTCCCGTGCTCCATGTCTCGCATCTTGTCCTAGTGCCATGTGTCCGCGCCCGTGTCCTATGCCCTTTGTCATGCCGTGGCCGTGCCTGTGGCCACGCCGCATGTCCGGTGCGCCGTGCCCTGCTCCGGTCTCGGTGTCCGTGTCTCGGTGTCCGTGACCGGTGACCCGACGCGTGCGCCGTGACCGATGTGACCCGCCCAGCAGACGGTCCACCGCGGCGGCACGTGACCTGCCGGGTCTCACCAGCACCGCCCCCCTCCCCCCCCCCGCTACCCCACTGGCCGGCACATGGCTGTCCGGCGGCGCGCGGAACGTGCCTGGCCGCCTGACCGCGCGCACGTGCCCACCGGCCGTCCGACGGCATTGGCGCGCTGTGTCGGCGCCAGAAGTGGACACGACGGCAGCAGCAGGCGTCCGACGTCGACGCGCCAGCTCTGTTCAATGGCGCGTGGTGGCGCAGTGCGCCTGCCGGCGGCCGGCGAGACACGCCGCAGTGGTCTGGTCCGGCCCGGGGTCTGTTCCGCCGGCGGCGAACATCCCGAGCCGAGCGTGCCTGCCGAGCAAGACGCTGAGGCACACGACGTGAAAACGTCACGCACGCCAGATGCCGTTCCGCCGCATAAAAGCTCAGCACAAACACTCGGCACTGTTCACACAGTCCATTCACAGCCGAGCCATGGCCCACAGCCCACGGCTAATGTCTCAAGCCCAACTTGACACATAACGGACGGCTGCACTCGTGCACAGTGTGCCACAGCGTGCCACAGTGTACCGAAGCGTGTCACAGCATGCCACAGTGTGCCATAGCGTGCCACAGCGTGCCACAGTGTGCCGAAGCGTGTCACAGCTTGCCACAGGTGCACACAGTGTGCCATAGCGTGCCACAGCGTGCCACAGTGTGCCACAGTGTAAGCATGCCACAGCGTGCCACAGTGTGCCACAGAGTGTCACAGCATGCCACAGTGTGCCATAGCGTGCCACAGCGTGCCACAGTGTCACAGCATGCCACAATGTGCCATAGCGTGCCATAGCGTGCCACAGAGTGTCACAACATGCCACAGTGTGCCATAGCGTACCACAGCGTGCCACAGTGTCACAGCATGCCACAATGTGCCATAGCGTGCCATAGCGTGCCACAGTATGTCACAGAGTCTCACAGCGTGCCACAGTGTGCCATAGCGTGCCACAGCGTGCCACAGTATGTCACAGAGTCTCACAGCGTGCCACAGCGTGCCACAGCGTGCCACAGCGTGCCACTGTGCGCCCCGCGTTCGGCGAGCCACGACGGCTGCACATGTCTGATGAGGTTCTGTCCATGACGATGCAGCCGACTAACGGCGGCGTCAACGCCGACGACTGCATGATGAAGTAGGCTGGCAGCTGGACTGCGTATCAGCACGTCCGCCGGCGCGCTGCGCTCAGAAGGGCGCTGACGACTCTGGCGCATAGCCCGGCTGTCGGCTCAGGCATGTGGCGCATGTCGAGCTGGAAACGATGCCGGCCTTGATGTTCGTCCGGCTTGTGCCTGGGTGAAGCCGAGGGGCGAGCCCAGGTGAGGAAGCTGTGCTTTGGTGTCAGTTGACGGGCTACACCGTCGGACATCACCTCGTCCCACCTGTCGGACAGCAGCAGGTCCCCCGTCGTCGCTCCCCCCCGGCCGAGCTACACCATTAGCACCACCTCGCCCACGTGGTTGCAGAGAACCCATTCAAGGTAGTGCACAACTTCGGCAGGGAAGACTACACTGGCTTTGCATCTTATTTAGCAAGCATAAAGTGGGTCAGGATATTTTATTGATGTGATGTGTATAATCGTGTATGTGTATGCAAAGTCATCCAGTTATAGTGCTCAAGATGTGGCACATGTTTCATCCAGTCATTATTAGTGGTAAGGAGGCTTTTATACATCAAAAAGAGTAAATGGTAATGCAATGCCTAGGTGGTTATCGCAAGACTTAAAAAGAGCAATCAGTTATAAGAAGCATTGCTATCAGGCTTTTATGTTGAGAAACAGTCCTTCTGGATAATTCAGCTTTCATTGTTTACCTTTAGGGATCACAACTATGCGCTTGGGACCAGAATTTCAGGCCTTATTGACCCTTCGTGACTTAACTTAACATGCACATGAGTCCGTTAATTGTATATGATCATGCGAACCGTCAATAGACATGAAATTGAATAAAAAGGTGGTGTATATTTCGTTAGGGTATCATAAATAGTTGCAATCTATTAGGGTCTAAACTTGAAAGACATGAAATCTGTCAAAACCCGCCGAGACAGATCTAAAAAAATCGTCAGAGGTCATTAAGCTGGCCTGACACGACGATACGGTTGCCACCATGGTTCCGCAATGAACGCCCTCGGGTGTGCGCAAAATTTTGGCCCGCTGGCCACATCGCCCTACGTACAATGTGCAACATTCGGATGGGGAGTTGTAATAGCAACGATAACACAGACAGGGCATACCAGCTGTCATGCTCGACACAACTTTCTCAGGGCGTTTCTCCCAAGCAATTCACTCGTTCAAACCCCGAAGACGGCTGTCTAATTTAGCATTCACTGACAAAAACTATTGTTTCCAAATTATGGGTCCAAGGAGCAAATCTGTAGAAAAAATAATGGGATCCTATGTGGTATTCCACAATACCCTAATCTAGTTGGGCCCGCCCATTGCCTTCATGCATTTTGCCATCCCAATAACTTTCAGTAACCGACACAATATGGAGAGATTCGACTCGCTAGTGTATGTATTTGAATGCAACTTCTTATTTCAGGGTGGTGGGTAGTTCTCAGCACTCCTCCGACAAACAGAAGGCGCTGCATACTCGCATACGGTACATGCATATATGTAAGCATGATGAGAGTTGAGACTAAGGGCTGTCTGATTTTGTAGTTCAGGGAAATCCTTTGACTAAGGGCTGTCTGAAGGGCCATCTAAAGTCGAAGAGTGGCCGTCTAAAGCCTGAAGATTGAGTGAACCAGGTTGGGGCATTAGTAAGTGACCTGACCTGAAATGGCTGTTGTAATTGGTAGAGGAGCCGTTTAAATTCGGGGAGCAGGAGCCGTATGAAGTCGGAGAGGTGCGGAGTCCAAAGTCGACATGGGGCCTCCTGACGTCAAAGACGTCGCCTCTCTCTCTCCCTCTCTCTCTCTCTCTCACTCTCTCTCTCTCTCTCTCTTTTTCTCTCTCTCCTTCTCTCTCTCTCTCTCTCTCTCTCTCTTCTCTCTCTCTCTTCTCTCTCTCTCTCTTCTTCTCTTCTTCTCTCTTTTTTTTTTTTTTTTTTTTTCTCTCTCTCTCTCTCTCTCTCTCTCTCTCTCTCTCTCTCTCTCTCTCTCTCTCTCTCTCTCTCTCTCTCTCTCTCTCTCTCTCTCTCTCTCTCTCTCTCTCTCTCTCTCTCTCTCTCTCTCTCTCTCTCTCTCTCTCTCCCCTTCTCCGGCTCCCTCCTCTTCTTCCGTTCCTCCATCTGGCGTCCTTCTTCACTTTATTCGCGCGGCGTTTTGAGCACCACGTATTGCCGCTGCCCCGTCTACCCCGGCCAGCGGACCGCGCGAGTTGATTGGATTGCCGCAGCTGGAACCCGACCGACGCCCGCGCGGATTTACATGGTCGCCGCCGTAATGCTATTGGACAGGCGTCCGGCCCGGTAAGCAGAACAAACGGCAGAGAGGTCGTCCGAGATGCGGGGATTATGGCGCGGCCGACGGGCCATAGCACGTCGAGCGAGCGGCCGCCGACTGTTCCGCCCGCCGGCGCCGCTCGGCACGCCTCCACGTCTCCGCCCCGCCTCCTGATTGCGGTGGGCCAATCTGTTTTTGGCGTGCGTCGCATTTTGCGACTGGGCGGCGGATCTTTGAAAGGCTGCCGATCCGGTCGTCCGTGCCAGCCGGCGAGTGCCCCCCCCTCCCCCGTTCGAGCCAGCCTCGCCCGTCAAGATCTCACGATATTGGGCAAAAACGCTGAACGCGCGTGCCCGGTTCCATTTGAGGCGACCAAATCCAATTCTGCATTCAGCCGGGCGCATTGTGCTCGCCGGGCCATTCACGTTCACCGTGTAATAAGGCCTGGTTACCATGACAAAGGCGAACGGGCCGCTCCGCGGTCCGCTGCTCCGTGGTCGGGCTGGTGGGCCCCTACTCCGTGGTCAGAGTGGTTCCTCCCTCGCGGTGGCTCCTCGTCCCGTAATCTGGCGGCTCCTCGTCCCGTAATCGGGTGATTCCTCGTCCCATAATATGGTGGTCACTCGTCCCGTAATCGGGTGGCCACCCGTCCCGTAATCGGGTGGTTCCTCGTCCAGTAACCGGGTGGTTCTTCGCCCCGTAATCAGGTGGTTCATCGTCCCGTAATCGGGTGGTTCCTCGTCCCGTAATCTGGTAGTTCCATGTCCCGTTGTCCGCATGGTCTCCTGTGCAGAGTTAGGCCATCGCTCCGCGCGAGGTCGTTCTACGCCGCACTTTGGTCTGGTTTGGAGGGCCCCTTATTATGCACGCAGCCATCGATGCGTGCCGCCAGTACGGGTCGCCGTGTTCAGGTCCGATCGAACACGCTCGGCTGGCAGCGTTGCGTTGCTGATCTCTCAGCCGGATTGGTCGAGAGGAGGAGACTGGCCTCAGTCGCAGCAAGGCCCCCACCCAGAAATTTGTGTATGTGAGAGGCGACACTACCGAATCCGATTACCCCGCCACAAAGCCGTGCATGTCAAGTGTTGCAGTGTCTGTCGCTTACATTTCGAGCATCGATCGCACTCTGCCAGACCAGGCTGTATGGGCGGGATCCCATCAGACCCGGGTATATGGGCGGGGCACTCCACCATGCCCGGATGCATGGGCCGGGCACTCCACCATGCCCGGCTGTATGGGCGGGGCACTCCACCAGACCCGGCTGTATGGGCGGGGCACTCCACCATGCCCGGCTGTGTGGGCGGGACACTCCACCATGCCCGGCTGTATGGGCGGGGCACTCCACCATGCCCGGCTGTATGGGCGGGGCACTCCACCATACCCGGCTGTACGCTGAGAGTCAGTCTCGACCCGCAATCTGTAGAGTTGAGCTCACAATGTGAAGTTTACCGGACCGAGCTGTGCGCTGTGTGCCGTGTGCTGTGCGTGATACGGGGTTGCGCATTGTGTACTGTACGCTATATGTTGTGTGCTTTGTGTGCTGTGTGCTGAGCCATGCTGTTTGTATCTCGTATCCTGCGTGTTGTGTCCTTTGTAGTATGTGTTTGGAGCTAAACACTTTATGCTGTGGAATGCGTACTGTGTTTTGTATGCAGCGTTTGCTGTGAGCTCTGCGCTGTGGGCTGTACACCATGTGTCGCAACACATGGTGTACAGCCTCACAGTCCAAGTTAGGTCTGCGGAGTCCCGCAGCATCAAACGAGCGCCCTCAGGAGCTGCGGTAGCCTGCGTATGTGTGTGTGCTGTGACTGTGTGTTGTGTGATGTGACTGTGTGCTGTGTGCTGTGACTGTGTGCTGTGTGCTGTGACTGTGTGCTGTGTGATGTGACTGTGTGCTGTGTGCTGTGACTGTGTGCTGTGTGTGTGACTGTGTGCTGTGTGATGTGACTGTGTGGTGATGTGACTGTGTGCTGTGTGGTGTAAGCTGTGTGCTGTGTGCTGTGACTATGTGCTGTGTGCTGTGACTGTGTGCTGTGTGATGTGACTGTGTGCTGTGTGCTGTGACCGTGTGCTGTGTGCTGTGACTGTGTGCTGTGTGGTGTAGGCTGTGTGCTGTGTGCTGTGACTGTGTGCTGTATGGTGTAGGCTGTGTGCTGTGTGCTGTGACTGTGTGCTTGGTGTGGTGTGTGGGGTGCTGTGGCTGTGTGGATGTGGCTGTGTGTGTGACTGTGTGCTGTGTGACTGTGTGCTGTGTGTGTGACCGTGTGCTGTGTGCTGTGGCTGTGTGCTGTGTGGTGTAGCTTGGTGTGTGTGTGACTTGTGCTGTGTGCTGTGTGCTGTGTGCTGTGACTGTGTGCTGTGTGCTGGTGTGTGCTGTGACTTTTTCTTTGCTTTTGACGTGTGCTGTGTGTGTGACTGTGTGCTGTGTGGTGTAGGCTGTGTGCTGTGTGCTGTGACTGTGTGCTGTGTGGTGTAGGCTGTGTGTGTGTGCTGTGACTGTTGCTGTGTGTGTTGTTGACTGTGTGCTGTGTGTGTGACTGTGTGCTGTGTGCTGTGACCGTGTGCTGTGTGCTGTGACTGTGTGCTGTGTGGTGTAGGCTGTGTGCTGTGTGCTGTGACTGTGTGCTGTATGGTGTAGGCTGTGTGCTGTGTGCTGTGACTGTGTGCTGTGTGTGTTGTGCTTGTGTGTGACTGTGTGCTGTGTGTGGACTGTGTGCTGTGTGTGTGACTGTGTGCTGTGTGGTGTAGGCTGTGTGCTGTGTGCTGTGACTGTGTGCTGTGTGGTGTAGGCTGTGTGCTGTGTGCTGTGACTTGTTGCTGTGTGGTGTAGGCTGTGTGCTGTGTGCTGTGACTGTGTGCTGTATGGTGTAGGCTGTGTGCTGTGTGCTGTGACTGTGTGCTGTGTGGTGTAGGCTGTGTGATGTGTGGTGTAGGCTGTGTGCTGTATGGTGTAGGCTGTGTGCTGTGTGCTGTGACTGTGTGCTGTGTGGTGTAGGCTGTGTGCTGTGTGCTGTGACTGTGTGCTGTGTGGTGTAGGCTGTGTGATGTGTGGTGTAGGCTGTGTGCTGTGTGCTGTGACTGTGTGCTGTGTGGTGTAGGCTGTGTGCTGTGTGGTGTAGGCTGTGTGCTGGTGTGTGGTGTAGGCTGTGTGCTGTGTGCTGTGACTGTGTGCTGTGTGGTGTAGGCTGTGTGCTGTGTGGTGTAGGCTGTGTGCTGTATGGTGTAGGCTGTGTGCTGTGTGCTGTGACTGTGTGCTGTGTGGTGTAGGCTTGTGCTGTGTGTGTGACTGTGTGCTGTGTGTGTGACTGTGTGTGTGTGCTGTGACTGTGTGCTGTGTGGTGTAGGCTGTGTGCTGTGTGCTGTGACCGTGTGCTGTGTGCTTGACTGTGTGTGTGTGGTGTAGGCTGTGTGCTGTGTGCTGTGACTGTGTGCTGTGTGGTGTAGGCTGTGTGCTGTGTGCTGTGACTGTGTGCTGTATGGTGTAGGCTGTGTGCTGTGTGCTGTGACTGTGTGCTGTGTGGTGTAGGCTGTGTGCTGTGTGGTGCAGGCTGTGTGCTGTGTACTATGTACTACACGCCGCATGATGTGTCTGGTGTGTGATGTGTGCTTTAGACGATCATTTATGTGGTAAGCTATCTCAGTCTGTTGTTGCTCGTTTTCGCCCATTCAATTTCAGCCCGGATGAAAATGGAAGCTGTGTGTCACGAACGCCCTGTCAAAATGGTATGGGCTTATTTCCGCCAGCCTGTCACCCTGACGTGAAGAAATGCAAAACTTCTGGTCGCATTGTCGGCCAGTGAATTGTTGGTTGCAGTGCTGCAGGACTTTGAGTCAGCACTACAGGCTTGACAGAAATACAGACTGTGTGACGCCTTAATGCCACTGCACCGTGTAACAATCTGAACATGAAATCATCCCGTTCATTTCTTAGAGCTCCAGCTGACAGCAGCATCGTGGGAGTCGCCATAGCAGAGCATGGTGCGTCGCATCTCTCCGCCTTGCTTCATCAAATTTAGCATAACGCCTATGGCGCTGGAGGGAGTCGACTAAGGATCTCCTCGTGTGCATCCCTCCCCCTCCAACACCCACCCACCCGATCCATCCAAAATCAATGACAGTGCCTATGAATAGCATCCAGTGCCATATATCGAGCTCAGAAGAGCGCGACGGGTGGATTCCATTTGAGAGCTATTCGATGTCCAACTGTCACCGATCCAACCCAACATGTTTCGTTTGCCTCTCCATCCGAGCTTGTCCGATGCTTCCAGGCTCTGCAGACCTTGTTGCAGGGTTGCAGTCTGCCGTGCCTCCTCAGAACTCGCCTGAACTCATTCACACTGTCTCGATCCTTCCAACTTTCTCAAGTGTAGACCGACTTTGCACTGAGTCCACCAGCCCGACTAGATTTCGCCGAAACTGCCCGCAATCCTCTAACTTTGTCGAACTCCTTGGACTTCGTCCTGACACCTCCGTATCCGACCGGATTCTGGCGAACTTCGCCAAATCTTCTGCAAACCGCAATTACTGGCTAACGATCGACGCTCGATTTGAAGGCGCTGCGGCATCACCAGCTCGTGCCAGTCTGCCGTACAGAGATCATCGAGTGACGTGATGACGGACAACGTGTCGTGCAGAGATGGCGGCACAGTGCCGTGATGGATGATGAGGTGCCGTGCAGAGGTCATGGAGTGACGTGATGACGGACAACGTGTCCTGCAGAGATGGCACAGTGCCGTGATGAATGATGAGGTGCCGTGCAGAGGTCATGGAGTGACGTGATGACGGACAACGTGTCGTGCAGAGATGGCGGCACAGTGCCGTGATGAATGATGAGGTGTCCTGCAGAGATGGTGGGTGAAGCATGACCTGTGCTGACTGTGGTTTCATCGCCTCGTCAAGATGGCCGAACGTTGCCAGACGTTGATGATTGGAAGCCACGCTTTAATTTTGTGATAGGTGTGCCTGTGCCTCGCTGTCTGTGTGTACTGCTACCAGTGGTGAGAAAGCTCAGTTTCCTGAATGTGTGCTGGTGACTTACGGGGGGCGGCGCCGGGAAACAACCGGAACCCACACTGGTGGCCCACCGGAACCCACACCGGTGAACCGCCGTAACCCACACCGGTGGCCCACCGTAACCCTCAGCGGTGGGCTACCGGAACCCACACTGGTGGGCCACCGGAACCCACACAGGTAAGCCACCACGACCTATACCTGCGAGCTACCGCAGCCCATACCTGCGAGCTACCGCAGCCCATACCGGTGAGCCACCACAACCCACACCGGCAAGTCATCGAAGCCCATGCCAGCCGCCGCAGCCGCGCTGCCGACGTTCGCAGCGCCATTTCCCCAGCGTTCGCCACCCGCCCGCATGCGAAACGCAAATCTGCATGCCGACCGCCAGACCCGAGAAATTATTCCGCAATGTCGAACACGTGATCGAAATTTATGCGCCCGCCTGAGAGGCTGGCTTGTGTTACGGCCATTTTCGGGCGATATATAGTCGTGTTGTGGGGCGAGAGTGGGACCCGTGCTCCCCATTCGCTCACCACATTCCCGGTATTATCTCGGCGATTGACGGCTTGCGGCGCCCGCGGGGGCAATAACCCCCGTCCTAATGGCGGTGCGCCACCATGGGAATGGCCACCGACCGCCGCACCGACACCGCACCGGGCTAAATGGTAATGTAGATACGCTCGAAATTAAAATGGCCAGAGCCGGCGGGGATCGGTTATTGGGATCGAAAAGCGCCCCGCACCCACCATTATCCTATGCAAATGACGTCAATTTCGAATGAATATGCATACTCCTTGAGGGATCGCGGCAAGCGGTTTGAAACGCGGCGCCGGCTCGACCCGACGGCCACGTGCCACTGGCGGGCCCAAACCGGCCCAGCACGAGACGGACGGCAGCCACGTGCCACTGGCGGGCCCAAACCGGCCCAGCACGAGACGGACGGCAGCCACGTGCCACTGGCGGGCCCAAACCGGCCCAGCACGAGACGGACGGCAGCCACGTGCCACTGGCGGGCCCAAACCGGCCCAGCACGAGACGGACGGCCCAGCCAGGCGCCCCCACCGGCCCAGCACGAGACGGACGGAAGCCACTGCCACTGGCGGGCCACGGCCCGCACGAGCGGCGGCGCCCGCCGGCCCAAACCGGCCCAGCACGAGACGGACGGCAGCCACGTGCCACTGGCAGGCCCCCACAGGCCCATCACCAGACGAACGGCAGCCACGTGCCACGGCCGGGCCCCATCGCCCAACTGCATGCACTGTTCCCCAACCAGGTGGTTCCTCATAGCTTTCAAGGTAGGTAAAGGTGTAGGGACGCCGGAAAACGTGTGAAGGTGCAAATCACTTTCTAAGTCACTTCTGCTCGTTCAACTACTCGACGGTGTTGACTGCCGGCTTCAGCAAATGTGCTCCTGAATGCTCAAAGAACGGTGGAGAAACATATATTATCCCGTGGACCTCCTTGGTCCTTTTGTTTCAATATGGATCCTCCTGCTCCTATGGGACGACGTGGGGCCCTTAGTTATTCTGTCTGAGTTCCTCTTTACGCCCATACCCATGGTGAAAGCATTGCATTGTGAAGGAAATTACAGTTCGGGGCCTGCGACTTACGTACGACAGGCATTAAATATGTTTTTTATGCGAAACGGGCGTGACAAAAGGACAAAAGAACTTCTGATCCATTCACCTCACAGCCGAGTTATCTGATCCATTCATCAGTTCAGCCCACCAGCCGAGCCTGGCTACCGCAGCCGAGCCCGGCTACCGCAGCCGAGCCAGGCTACCGCAGCTGAGCCCGGCCACCGCAGCTGAGCCCGGCTATCGCAGCTGAGCCCGGCTATCGCAGCCGAGTCAGGCTACCGCAGCCAAGTCAGGCTACCACAGCTGGGTCAGGCTACCGCAGCCAAGCCCGGCTACCACAGCCGGGGCCTGACGCCGCGAAGCCTTCCCACCACGCCAACAACGACCAACACGTGACCATTGTGACCAGCATGACAGACATGACCAGCATGACCATTATAACCAGCGTGACCGACATGACAATGCAGCCGGGCCGGCGTCAGGCTTACAGAGACAATTGCGGCGGGGCCGGCGGTACCCGGCCGGAGACAAGTGTGGCGAGGCCGGCGGCAGATGGACAGAGACAAGTGCGGCGGGGCCGGCGGCAGATGGACAGAGACAAGTGTGGCGAGGCCGGCGGCAGATGGACAGAGACAAGTGCGGCGAGGCCGGCGGTACCCGGCCGGAGACAAGTGTGGAGAGGCCGGCGGCAGATGGACAGAGACAAGTGTGGCGAGGCCGGCGGCAGATGGACAGAGACAAGTGCGGCGAGGCCGGCGGCAGATGGCAGGCCGGCGGCAGATGGACAGAGACAAGTGCGGCGAGGCCGGCGGCAGATGGACGGAGACAAGTGTGGCGAGGCCGGCGGCAGATGGACGGAGACAAGTGTGGCGAGGCCGGCGGCAGATGGACAGAGACAAGTGTGGCGAGGCCGGCGGCAGATGGACAGAGACAAGTGCGGCGGAGGCCGGCGGCAGATGGACGGAGACAAGTGTGGCGAGGCCGGCGGCAGATGGACGGAGACAAGTGTGGCGGGGCCGGCGGCAGATGGACAGAGACAAGTGCGGCGGGGCCGGCGGCAGATGGACGGAGACAAGTGCGGCGGGGCCGGCGGCAGATGGACAGAGACAAGTGCGGCGGGGCCGGCGGCAGATGGACAGAGAACAAGTGTGGCGAGGCCGGCGGCAGATGGACAGAGACAAGTGCGGCGGGGCCGGCGGCAGATGGACAGAGACAAGTGCGGCGGGGCCGGCGGCAGATGGACAGAGACAAGTGCGACGGGGCCGGCGGCAGATGGACAGAGAACAAGTGTGGCGAGGCCGGCGGCAGATGGACAGAGACAAGTGCGGCGGGGCCGGCGGCAGATGGACAGAGACAAGTGCGGCGGGGCCGGCGGGGCGAGTCGGCCTCTCTGGCTCTGCTGGGCCATAACCGGCCCCGGCTTACTCACCACTTCCGATAAGCATTTCTCAATGTATTATGGAGAGCCGAGTGGGGTGCGGTCGTAAGCATGTATTTATGTTGATTGGGCTTACTGGTGAGGTTGCCGGTTGCGGGCTTCACGGACGGCCGGGCGGGGAGCCTCCGAGTCGGCGATGCTGCCTCCGAGGCGGCCAGCTGAGCAGCTGACGTTCGGCTCCCATGACCTGGGGAAGGTCGGCTGCCGGCTGCCAGACTGGAAAGGCCGCGCAGGATGCAACGGGCCGCTCCCAAGCAGTAGACGGGCTGCAGAGGGAACGGCAGATCAGACCGCAGAGGGAAGAACAGAGGAAATCTCTGGGACTCTGAGAGTGGAATAATCATAGGGGACACCCGAGCGAATTCATCAGGCAACCAATGGAAAGCTATGGCAACCACCAGGGAGCAGAGGAAGCATTATCCCACGGAAGCAAGCACTACTCCCCGACAACGACTACATCAGCTTGATAAAATATGGATTCACCCGCCGCATCCATGAAATCTGGATCTGTATCAACATGTGCAAGTTCGATCAACGGCTGTGCTGCAGGCCTGGTGCAGGGTCCGAATTGATTAGGGCACGCCAGAGAGCCAAACATCACACGCAACTACCGGTTCATCAGCTTACCCCTCTATAAGGGTAGGTTGTTACAGACTATAAGGTCAGCTGATAAAATGTAGGTTAAGTTAAATGTATTATATATGGGTTCATTAAACACCTGAGTACAAATCGGCAATTACGTGCTTATTTATTTCACTACCAGTCCACAAAACATTGAAGCAGGCTGATGTTGATCAAGGCTGATTAAGTTGATGCAGGGTGCATCAATTTTCCCCGTAGGCTTTCTGGTGCAGGCTGCAACATGTCATGCAACATTGCGAGTACAATATAGTAGCAAACGATAAAACCACTCCACCGTTGCAAAGCCGACAGAACATGATACTTATAACAGACACATATAGAGTCAGCAAGTGGGTGCACAGTTATAAATTAAATGGGAAGCACAGATATTGAAATTTTACTTTCGCCCCCAAAATCTGTCACGTCGTCACCATTCGGCAGCCGCGGGTTGAAGTGACTTGAGCTTGTTATTGCCGCGAGAAGATGGTGCCAATAGCAGCAAGCGTGGTATCTATGACAACCGGTTTCATACTTTTAAGAAAATGCTGTTGTAGCAACAGTCCCGTGTATCATATATCCCCGGTCTCCCCTATATTGGAAAACGCGTGACTAAATCAAGGGTGTGCGGGCCTCGAGTGTGAGATGGTGATTGATTTGATACAAAGAGAACTGGATGTAGTTGCACTTTCTTGTGATTATGGATATGTTATCCTCCTAGGATATGTTGCGGTACATGGTGACATCCGTTTTACCCTGTAGAATGCAACTTTCTTGATGGATGTTGCGGGGCAGACAAGGGGTTGGATGGTTTTATCGGGATTCATCTCCAATGAGTTGTACATGAAGTAGGACTGTATAACGAAGATGGTCTTCTCTTGCCGGGAGTTCAGGACGGGTAGGCTACCTAGATGCGCATAGTCTAGCGGCCAGGTGTCGTCGCCATAGGATACTAAACGTCCGTATGAAATGTGGGTTGGCAGCTCATTGGTGAAGATGCTAAATAGCGAGGTGCCGACCAAGAATCCCTGATTGACACCACGGTATAGCTGAATGTGCAACGAGCCGCCCTTCACCATCTGCCGCTGGTTCTTATATGTTGGAAGTGCAAGAAATATTACATTGAATAAAACATTGATTTTAAAATAAGACATCGATTCCAAATTCGCTGAAGTGTTTTTGCAAAATGAGTTCAGGAACTTCCTGGGTGAAATTAACTAAAGAGGGTGATTGATGGGTTTAGATGCTTGTGAAATGTGGAGAATGTTAACAGACAAACAGTTTCAAGGTCAGAATAGGTTCATCCAATAGCCAAATTAAATTGAACAAGATTAAACACCCTTCATGGCTGATCAATGACGTAAAACATTCGCTGGAATCCAAGAAACAAGCATTGAAGAAGCTAAAGGTTCCTAACTCTAAGGAAATCCTAGAAGCAAACCTAGAAGTCTAGAGCTCGCCGTCTCGCGCTCCGTCTCGTCACCGTCTCGCCGACGGTGAAGACGCTGGACTGGAGTGGTGGGCGTGACCCTGTCACCCACTGCATCGCCGTGTTTGGAGCCTTCATCAATCCGCCGCCCCCTGAAGCGGTCCGGTCCCTGTTCAGGCGGCGGTCGGGCGGGCTCCGGCGCTGCACGCACCCGCGCGGAGCCGGCTGGGGCGCTGAAGCCGCCGACTTTCCGCCCCAGCAGGTCACGCGCACCTTTCTCCCTCCGGGCGGCCTCGTCCCGGAATGTACTGCCGCCGGCCACCGCCGCTTCTCGGTTCTCGGACACGAAGCTGGTTCGTTCCAATGCTTAACTGCAACATCTCTTCGTCTGGATGGATGTGTCTGTTGTGTTACCTTTGCTTTTTTACTGCGCTCGTTTACGCTCATTTTGTGTTATTTCATTTCGACTGTTTATTTATTTATTTATTCATTTTGACTGACTGTTCGACTGTCGAGTGACTGAAATCGCATATTCATCCACTCAATGTGAAATTGGTTTGTTACAATTACAAGGGCAAACACACAGTATTGAAGTTGCTATGAATATTGTATATGCTGTGACTGGGCCGACCTGGTTATGGACGAAAATCCATAGCAAAATTGCCGGGTTTGGAAATGGCTCGGACCTCACTTGTCAGGCCGGATTGGGCTCCGAAAATCGGGCCCATTTCGAACTATGCCCCGGGGCGATTTTCCCATGCGCGCGCCGGCACCAGACCCCCACCCCCACCCCCCACACACACTGACGACCGACGGCACACTGGCGGCTGCGACGCCGCAAGCTCGGCGGGGCCTGACGCCGCAGGTCGGGGGCGCCGACGCCGCAGGCTCGGCGGGGCGCTGCCGACGCCGCAGGCTCGGCGGGGCCCGCTGCCGACGCCGCAGGCTCGGCGGGGCCCGCTGACGACGCCGCAGGCTCGGCGGGGCCCGCTGCCGACGCCGCAGGCTCGGCGGGGCCCGCTGACGACGCCGCAGGCTCGGCGGGGCACGCTGCCGACGCCGCAGGCTCGGCGGGGCACGCTGACGACGCCGCAGGCTCGGCGGGGCCCGCTGACGACGCCGCAGGCTCGGCGGGGCACGCTGACGACGCCGCAGGCTCGGCGGGGCGCGCTGCCGACGCCGCAGGCTCGGCGGAGCGCGGCGCCGTTGGGCGGCCAGCTCGGCGCAGTTGGTCACGCTAGTTGACAGCGCAGTGGGGCGCGCTGAGACCGGCACACCGCAACTGCCCGGCCCGCCGCGGCCGCCCGGCCAACCTTCTTTCGGAGCACCGTGTGTCACAGTGTCGTGTTGTTGTATGGCGGGTAGCAGGCAGCGACAGTCCTTCGCGACCGAGTAGTGTCGTGCTGTCGCCCTGTCGGTGTACGCCGGCTGTCGCGTGACGGGTAGCAGGTAGCGACAGTCCTTCGCGACCGAGTAGTGTCGTGCTGTCGCCCCGTCGGTGTACGCCGGCTGTCGCGTGACGGGTAGCAGGTAGCGACAGTCCTTCGCGACCGAGTAGTGTCGTGCTGTCGCCTGTCGGTGTACGCCGGCTGTCGTGTGGGGGTAGCAGGTAGCGACAGTCCTTCACGACCGAGTAGTGTCGTGCTGTCGCCCTGTCGGTGTACGCCGGCTGTCGTGTGACGGGTAGCAGGTAGCGACAGTCCTTCACGACCGAGTAGTGTCGTGCTGTCGCCCTGTCGGTGTACGCCGGCTGTCGCGTGACGGGTAGCAGGTAGCGACAGTCCTTCGCGACCGAGTAGTGTCGTGCTGTCGCCCTGTCGGTGTACGCCGGCTGTCGCGTGACGGGTAGCAGGTAGCGACAGTCCTTCGCGACCGAGTAGTGTCGTGCTGTCGCCCTGTCGGTGTACGCCGGCTGTCGTGTGGCGGGTAGCAGGTAGCGATAATCCTTTCGCATCGGTAATTGGACATGAATGGACATGAATCATTTTTGTGATCCAATGCACCACTTGCTACTATACATGCGCATGCAAAACAGCCAATGGAGAAGCCAGAAGCTGAAAAAGGTTCGATATCATGTGTTCTTTGCGGTTGTTCCTTATTCGCAGTCAGTGCCACAAATTCCTATTATTTTTACATTGTTAGATAACATAAATGCTTATCACAAGGTTTTTCGGCCGAAGGCGTCGTTAGGGAATGATGCCGGAAGAATCCTGAGAGGCCTGGGTGGGAAAGCTACTGCAATATTTGCCAATTGAAAATCTCCTGACTCTGCCATTTTCATGAACTGTATGACATTTTGTTTACTATGTATGAACTGAATATGGATTTTTGCTTGTTTTTCCAATGGTGAAGTTGATTGTTATTTCATACACAAAAACTGTAGATTTCAAACCGAGCTTCTTCGCCAGATGTTTAGCTCGCATACCGATTGTGAATGCACAGCGTCGAATTCCCATGCTTGCTATTGTTCATTTCCTAAAATCCTGCACTTCCGGGTCGCCTTGACCTGGAGAATATAGTATTCCTGCACATCACAATTATGGACACTGTAGAATCAGAAGCGAGAGATATACTCCCGCAGGCTGGGGAAAACCCCGCACACATTGTATCAAAGCACGTGCGGGTAAAACCCAGACGCCTAAAGATTCTGCATTAGTGCAGCTGATTTTGTATATGCTGATCGTATGCATGAACAGTTCTCCACTCTGACTGTGCATGCAAATAAGGGACTGGGGACGGGACTTGTTACCGCCATTTGGGGCGTACAGTGTCACTTCCTTTTGTCTTGCATTTCTGCATGCATATTAACGGAAATGGCTGCTAAGTGGCAACCTGCTGGTTTAATTTTCTGCGGTCGAGAATTTGAACATTTCTTTTATGTCCGTTTCGCACATCTCAGTGGCGGATTTCAGAGCGGGTGGAAACTGGGGGCATTTTCCCTCCCCCGATAGAGATGTGCAACGAATTTGTAACTATCAGTCCGCTGCAGGTAGTTCTAGTGGGTGGGCAAGAATCCGCGACTGCTGGGGAAACGCCAGTGGAAACACTGGGAGGAAATTTCTCCCGCAGTAAGCAGGCTAAAATAGGCTCTGGCTCATTGTTCCCACCCAATTTGGTGTAGGAGACGCGTGGTCTAGGGGTAAGTTGCTTGTCTTGCGATCGAAAGGTTGTGGGTTCGAGTCTCACCTGTCGCCACTCTTCGCCCGCGACCAATCGGCGTGAGAGATTGGCGACGCTACATGACTCAACGGTCGATGTGTCGTAAAAACAATAACCAACCAACCCAATTTGGTGTTAGGTATTTACATCGAAATAGATCGCAAAACATTGGTTAGTTCTGATCGTGGTAATCGTGTTGAAGGACTTTCCGATTATATTGACCCCGCAGCTTCATGAAGCCCCGAGATCACTGCAGTGATCTCGGGGGCAACCAAGCCTATTCCATTTTCTGAATATATTTACATGTTTCCATCACATTAAAAGTATTTTCTGATGCAAAACAGCAGCAGTTGGCGTTTGTTGCATTATCTCTTGAATGTCTTCCGGCCACTCCACCGTATAATCTGATGACTGATCGCCAAGATTAACTTCAGCAGATAATTAACAACATGTAGACGCAGACAGCTTTGCAGACTCACTTACGTGTAATAACTCACAGGCATGCAATATTCCGTACAAATGCAATTACATTTCCTCGTATCACCGCTCCTCGTGTTCAGCTCCAGTATCACGGTGCCGGGGTAGTGTGGCTAGGGTAATTATCCGGCCTTACAAGTGGATCACCCGGTCGAGTGGGTGCTATTGACTGTCCGGGAAAGCTGCAGTCCATGCCACGGCTGCGGCTGTTCTGTGCCGTGCGCAAAAGTAGCAGTCTCGATGCGAAGGTGTTCTTATATATATATATATATATATTATAAACGCGCTGGGACTGCCTGAAGTCTAGCATACACCAGTCGAAATGTCTAGGTCAATTACGGTTCCTGAAGAGCAAAGCAACACCGAGTTCATGCTAAAACAAAAGATGCAGACCATGGGACACGGACAGAGCACAGGTCACAGGGACAGCCTGCCGTCAGTATGTAGCCTGTCGCGTCAGCCTGAGGTATGTCGCTGCTATACAAGTCCGGCTATAAACATGGGAAAGATAGTCAGCCTACCATCAGCCTGTTGAAAAATGTACACAATTACCGGCAGCATTGGTTGAGTTTTCCGATTGAGTTTTTACCTGCTCGTTCTTCAGCCGCTCCAATGCTCGGCCGGACGCCTCCATTAATAATACATTTTGCTAAGGAATCGCATGGGCCGTGCTCTCCGCTGCGCTTCCAGCTGATCAGTTCCATCATTACTGTGCCCTTCCACACTGGCAAAAGGGGTGGGGGCAATGGGGCCATGTCCGGCCCCGTTGACATGCCTGACATGCCCCTCAAGTGTCCGATTTTTGTCAACATTTTGCACTAAAATTGCATTACATAAATATTATTTTAAACAGACCCAACAACTATGAGCTATTCAAATCCGATGAGTCTTCCAAAATTGGATATTTTTCATTTCACCTCCCCCGTCCCTCATCCCAGACTTTATAATCCATCCCTGTACTCACAGTAGTTTCCTTGCTCCACCCATGACTAACAGTGGCACAGCCCATTTTTATCCTCCTTGTCCTCTCAGTAGCTTTCCTGTTCTGCCCACGACTGGCAGTGGCACGGCCAATTTCGCGCATGGACATCCTGAACATCTCTCGGAAATGAACCTTTTTCTGTCTAATACAGATATAATTTAAGGTAAAACGAGCACGAAGAGTTTATGTACATACTTATTTGCCGTTCTACGTCACAGAAGGAAAGCAGTGGTCGTATGGAAGCATAGCCTGGATGTGCGTTGAGCTAGGCTGAGCTATCAACTCACTCTTGACACGAGATGCTAAACATCAGGTCCCGGACCCGTCTTGGCCATCCAGCCACAGCTGATGGATCCAGCGTTTCATTCAGGAGTCCTGACTGGTGGAAGTTTAGCCAGCGAAGACTTCTGAACGGGATGAGGCCTCTATGCAAAAGTGAAAACTTTTCACTTGGATTGAGCCCCTCTGAAAACCAGGTGACTCCCAGCCTATTAAATTGAGCATCACGTTTAGGGATTAAGTTGAAGTGAGGGTGCAGGAGGTGAGGTAGAGGGTTTACAGAGGCGGCTGTTGTTCAGTTATCATAATGCACCACACCATGCCGTATCTCATGCACATTGCAAGCTAGTCACAACTCACCATCCTCCAGCCGTGGCTCGCAAATCTGCTCCGCGTCACGGGCGGCACCGGGCACGGTCTGGCCGTCACGAGTCACGAGTCGGTGGGAGGTCACGGGGCACGGTTTGGCCGTCACGAGTCACGGTTGGCGTAAGCGAGTCGGTGGGAGAGTCACGGGTCGGTCACGAGTTTTGGGCGTCACGGTGTCACGTAGCGAGTCACCAGTCGGTGATTTGTCACGAGTCACGGTTTGGCCGTCACGGGTCACGTTTGGTGAGCAGTGGGGTCACGGGTCACGGTTTGCCGGTCACGAGCCACCAGTCGGCGGGAGATCACGAGTCACGGTTTGCCGGTCACGAGCCACTAGTCGGCGGGAGATGAGGTTTGTCACACGGTCACGGTTTGGCGGTCACGAGTCACCAGTCGGTGGGATATCACGAGTCACGGTTTAGCGGTCACGAGCCACCAGTCGGCGGGAGATCACGAGTCACGGTTTAGCTGTCACGAGCCACCAGTCGGTGAGTTGTCACGAGTCACGGTTTGCCGGTCACGCCTCAGCCTGTCAGCCACAGCTGATCACCATTCGGCCGGGAAGCACACCGCGTCCCGACGGGAGGCTGAGTGTTTAGAGGCGTGTCGAACAATAGAGGTCACTGGAGCCGCCTTTAAAGCCAAAGTGTGAGGCAAGCGCTCGCACATTTACGTTCAAGGAGTCGTACGTTATAGTGTGTGTGACGTTAAGGTGCCGAAGGCGGGAGGTGGGCGGGGAACGTCCACCAGATGTTTAGAGTTTTAATTTACTTTACTCCTCCGCAGGATCGTTTTCATTTGGGTTTGTGGAGGATTGATAGAAACTTGATTTTACCAGGGTGCCAGCCTACTCTTGTCCAAGAACACCGAGGGATCCTTACGATGTGAGCAAAGAGGTAAAGGTCCACACTGCCTCTCACGCCGGCTGCCGCGTTTTAGTTGTTAGTATCAGTTAGTAGCAGCATGCATTCATGCAGGGCTGTGTATGAGGTTAGTACGGTGTTTGCCATTCAGATCATCTACGTCCGTTGTACCTCTGGGAAACCGCTTCACGTTGTACATTATAGAGCAAATCGGCTGATCTACGTCCGATGGTACCTCTCGGTAATTGTTTTACGCTATGCTAATTTTGGAAGAAAGTCGACTCATCTATCTCCAACGCCATCGTTGGGTCGCCGTTTACTTTTGGTGACAGAGTGAATCGGCTCATGTACGTCCGATGTGGTGCGTGGCTGGCTATTAAGGTTACTGCTATGAGTGGTTTCGCGGTGATGCATTGGATATTATCGCGGTGATGCATATTAACATTGGAGTACGTGTTGGTGATGCGGTGTATACGATGCTCCTGCTAGTTTGGTGACGTACAGATAGCCAACTATTAATTGAATGAGTTCTGGGTGTCGTCACCCGGAAGCAATAGGCGCGACAGGATGATGCCCTCTTTCTGGCAAAAGGCCTCAAGTGGCTGTCTTTGAGCATCAAAGCTACTACAGTCCGGTAGGCTGTGGCCTATGGTGTGGTGATGCAGATGTCGCAGTGAGGTGCTACATGGTAGTCATCCTCTAGTTGACGCTGTGCAAGCTTTCTTCAACCAGTCCTAAGTCTAGTGACGATGATTTCATTTCGGCAGTGTGATTGGTTTGATGTGTTGCAGGTGCCTGACGTTGGCTTCATGCTGTAGGTGAGGCCGATCCGGCGAAGTGTTGAGTTCTGCTGATGTGTTCTGGCGATGCTTACGTATGTGGCGTTGCACCAGTGCTTTGCAGTAATCTACCGAATATTCCATGGTGTTTACATATGGTCGATGCCAAGGCTTGCTTTGCCAGCCCATCTGTTTGCTCGTTTCCCGAAATGTTCATGCGTCCCGGAATCCAGAGGAAGGAAATGCTGTTTACGTTGCGGTCCACGGCTTCTTGGGTTTGATCAGTGACTGAATGTGCACAGTCGTGTGTGTTGTATCTAGTGGCCATCTGTCTATCTGCTATCTGTCTATCTATTGTACTGATACGGTCCATCTAGTCTATCTATCTATACAGTCCATCTATCTATGCAGTCCATCTATACAGTCTGTCTATCTATACAGTCTGTGCATCTATGCAGTCCATCTGGCTCACATTCCTCTGGAGTGGTATCTATTATCTTATCCGTTCTGGACTGTCTATTCTTGCTGTCTATTCTTCGTCTCTTATCTTGCCTTTTTCAATGTGTTTTGGCGTGTCGATGTTGTCAGCCTGTCGCAACGTTCAGCCGACGCCCTAAAGTGTTCAGTGGCTGGCATGTTTGCACAAATGACAGACATGTTCGGCTGGATGACTGACATATTTGGCAATAGCTGACATGCTTGTCAGAGCGACCGGCATGTCTGAAGAAATGACCAGCAAATTCCTTGGAATGACCGACACGTTCATCCTGGAGATTGGTATGCTCATGCGAGACAAGGCATGCTCACGCACGGCTGAAATGTTCGCATCTGCGTCTGAAATGCCGGCAGCTGGCACGTCCTGAATCCTAAATCGAATGCACGATATCAGCAATGTCCTCCGGCGTTCGGTGTTCTCCTGGACACCATCTGGCCCGCCCCTCGGGAGGGTCAGATCAGCTCTCGGCTCGACTTGAACTCATCTTTAACTTGTAACTCGACTTTAACTTATCTGTTGATGTCGGCTGGTCAGGAAGTGACAAAATGCGGCCTGTTTTCGTCCGACAAATGTTCTCTGGTATGAACATCGGTCCGTCTACCGTTCACTGGCCGAGAATGGCAGCACACTGAACACGGGGAGGGAAGAACGGCGTACAAGGCGAGCCAGGGAACTCGCTCTCCAAGCTCGTCTAGATGGGCTTAGTTCTAAAGAGGATACTACTTTATATATATGGGAGGATTTGTGCGGTGTTTTTGGTGGCAGACTTGCGTACACGATGAACATTAGAAGGGATTGTCCAGCCATAATGCTAATGATGCATTCAGCTCGTCCCCCAAATCCTCTTATTTATGGCTTCAACTATCATCACCAGAGTCTAATAAATGCCTACATGAATCATACAACTATGAATTCAAAGTGTGGAAGAAAGAGAGGGAAAGAGAAGAGAAAATAGATAGAGAGAACGAGAGAGAGCGAGAGAAAGAGAGAGAGAGAGAGAGGGAGAGAGAGAGAGAGAGAGAGCGAGAGAGCAGAGAGAGAGAGAGAGAGAGAGAGAGAGAGAGAGAGAGAGAGAGAGAGAGAGAGAGAGAGAGAGAGAGAGAGAGAGAGAGAGAGCGCTAACAGCTAAATCCTATCACAGCGACTCGGCTCGATAAATGCAAACGCTCGAAAGTTGATTAGGAACACAGAGCTGATAGACGAATAGCGTCTTCATCTAAGTTGTTCGAGAACATAGCTGATAGACAGGGCATTAAGGTGCTATGAAATTTAACTTGTGGTTGTAGACATGCAGTGTGCATCTAAAATTGTCCATGCGAACCTTTTCCGGGCTCGGGTCAAGTAAGGTAGCCGGATGGAAAGAGGTCACTTTGCCGCTCTAATACAGCATGCAATGCAGTATATTTTTTACGCCACATTTTCACAGGAATGTTGAAAAACTGATATGGGTATTTGTATCCGCTAAGGAATCATGCATCTCTGCCTAATCTGACATGACGCGTACGAGATCACAGCTCATGATGTCCAGTAGAGACATTTGATTGACTCAAAGAGTGCACAACTATACCGTAAATAACGGCATTATGGTAATATCAAACTTAGTTGTTGGTTGATGCATGCACCAGATGCCAGTAATTATGCAATCTGAACCTGTTGTCGTCGGGTCAAGTGAGGTCATCTGTGAAGAAGATACGAAATTGCTGTTTTGGTTCAGTGTAACCAATAAGCATTACAAGCTTATTGGTTACATTTCTGCGAGGAGCTGGAAAAAATGGACGTACACTTTCGTATGTGCCACAGAATACTTTTTCGTGCTCTGTTGTACCCAATATATCATATTTGGGGTCATGTGGTAAACACTGACCTCTCTAGAATAAGTACAGCTGGATTTGCCTGCGAATGTTAGATTGTGTCGGATGGCAACAAGAAACAGCTTTTGGTGGGAAAAGCAGCATCTGTGATCGAGTTGCGATGTCATTATATCATGAACTGGAATTGCACCCCAAAACATATTTATATATGCTTGGCCCATGTTGATCTGACTGGTAAGGACGTCTTTTGTAACCGGTATCTCGATTTCATTACGACTTGAATAGTTTTTTTCCAGTCCTTAACGATCATTATATTTGAATGAAATGAATAATATAACAATGGCCCATAATGACCTAGTTAAGGTTAGACGGTAACAGAAAGGCCTGTGTTACACCAAATGCACGGGTCAATACAGGTCTGTATTGATCTCTCAGTGCGTATTGGTCCGATTACATTACATAACAACAAGCAACCGTTTGAGATGTTAAAGACAACGCCTACGAACAACTTTATGACGCCATTAGAACATGACCTAAAACGACATTGAGGTCAATTTTCTACACAACGTAACCTAGCCATTCATTTGAAGGAACTGGAAGTCTCAAGCTGTTGTCCCGATTCGCTTTGCTGCTATGGCAAAGAACACAAGAGAAAGTTCCCCCATGAAGCTCCCATCACAAGAAGGTTGCGCCTTTTTGCACTCATGTTGAAGCTTTTTACGCTTCTCATTGACGGTTTCTTTCATTTCCCTCATGTGGGTGTGACAATATATAACTGACAGTGCGCTACAGGTAATTGCAGTGGGTGGACAAGAATTCGTGAATGCGAGGGCAAAACCACTCACTGTGCGGGAGGTGCAAATTCACCCGCAATAGCCATTAAATTATTGGCCCTTACATACACCTAATGTTCGTCAATCTTAAGACTTCTTCTCTTGAACGTTGCATGCAAAGAAGAGACTTGAAAAGTGCCCTACCACTGTCATTTGGGGCGTGCTGTGCTACATCTTTTGTCCTCCCTGTCTTCGTGCCTTACCTCCTTTACCCTCTTCCCATTCACGAAATGTTTCAGCCAATAGTGCCCGTCATAGTAGAAAAGGGTGCAGTTGGCAGATGCTTGTGAATGCTCGTGCTGTAATGGAAATATTGCATGCAGAAAAGTAGTCCATGCAAATATTCATCGTGGGACAGTCATGCCGATCTTGTCTGACCTACCCCGTACTGACTGCGTCTGATTGCATTTGATGGCTCTGGTTTGGTATGGCATGGCATGCTATCGCTTGATTTGGTTGTCGTTCGTGCCTTCCATCCGACGTGAACAAATCCCAATTGGAAGCGATGCGCATGTCGCATGACAAGCATATGCGCTTGCATCACATGCCGTATATTGATCCGGGCACTGACATGAATTCCTAGTCTATTTTAGTGCCTCTGCTTTCTAGGAGAATGTCGTAAACTGTTATGTGCTGTATTCCCTTAGTGCTGTAGCCCCTCCCCCTGATCCGCGGCATTGGAACAATCTATGCTAAGCTTGTCGTGTGCATGCATTTGGATATGGCATGTGGCGGCGCCGTTCGATTGTGCTATATATATATATACAGCTTTCACGAGAGCAGTTCACATTCACCATATTTTCCAAAATATTTTCAAGACTATATGCATTTTAAACATTTTCCATAAGCATGCAATAGTTCAATAAATCATTCGTACCCACCTTCTACGAGATGAATGCATGCAATCCGGATGAAGTACAGACATGAGAACTGTCCATCACTGTGTTGTAGCTGCGTATGTGTGGTCTATGACTATGGTGTGGTTGTGTGTCTCAATATCCTGTGAGCTACGTGACTCCATATTATGAGAGCTGCGTGTCTCCTTACCGTGTGAGCTGTATGTATATGTTGTAAACTGCGTGTCTGTATATACTGTGAGATGTGTGTCTATATACTGTGAGCTGTGTGTCTGTATACACTGAACTGCGTGTCTGTGTACATTGTGAGCTGTGTGTCTGTGTACACTGTGAGCTGCGTGTCTGTGTACACTGTGAGTTGTGTGTCTGTGTACACTGTGAACTGCGTGTCAGTGTACACTGTGAACTGCGTGTCTGTGTACACTGTGAGCTGTATGTCTGTGTACCCTGTGAGCCGGAGAACTCTGGTAAGTGTCAGACATTAAACGCTTGCACTATGTCACATGCCGAATAGCTTTCCAACAGCTGAGTATTATTTGTCTGCCTTAGCCATGTATTTCAGCTGCAATACAAGACAGCAAGTGGTTGTACCTGGTCTCTCTCTCTCTCTCTCTCTCTCTCTCTCTCTCTCTCTCTCTCTCTCTCTCTCTCTCTCTCTCTCTCTCTCTCTCTCTCTCTCTCTCTCTCTCTCTCTCTCTCTCTCTCTCTCTCTCTCTCTCTCTCTCTCTCTCTCTCTCTCTCTCTCTCTCTCTCTCTCTCTCTCTCTCTCTCTCTCTCTCCCTCTCTTCTTCTTCTCTCCTCTCTCTCTCTCTTTCTCCCTCTCCATCTCTCTCTTCTCTCTCTCTCTCCTCTCTCTCTCTCCCTCTCTCTCTCTCTCTCTCTCTCTCTCTTCTCTCTCTCTCTCTCTCTCTCTCTCTCCCTCTCCCTCTCTCTCCCTCTCCCTCTCTCTCTCCCTCTCTCTCTCTTCTCTTCTCTCTCGCTCTCTCTCTCCCTCTCCCTCTCTCTCTCTCTCTCTCTCTCTCTCTCTCTCTCTCTCCCTCCCTGAGCTGATGATAGACGAAAACAATCAGCGGCCGAGCGGGCGGACATGACCGGAATCACTGGGCCGTGTTCTCCGACAAAACAGCAGTCTGGCTCTCACGCATCGACGACAGCGCCGCTTGGCCGACCTTGGCTGCAGAATGCTGGAAGTAAAGCGAAAAATTGTCCCACATGACGACAACGGCGGGCACGTGTCTCCAGACCGTTTCGCTCAGTCGAACTGGGCGGAACAGTCTGGCGGCCTTCAGAATCTCCACAGGATGCGAGCAATCAGTTCCGGTCGCGCGATGACGGTCTTAACGTGCTTTCGCGTCCAAAAATAGTGTTGCGTGCGGAAGTTTGCCAGAGCTCGCGTCCATTTAATCAGGCGCGATGTTCGCGTCATTTCAGCAGGCTTCGTCACGGTGGACAGTGTGCTTCACAGCACGGCACATTTTGTCTGCAAGTGCAGTGCCAAATGAGTCTGCGGTGACGCACTGTGCCGGCTTCTTTAATACTCGGTACGGACGAAGACTAAAAACCATTTCGGCCTCGAAGAATACGCCGATAGGCGATTATGTGCTGACCATATGAATGCCGGCCTGGCGTGCAAAGCCCACGCCATCCGTCTTCACTGCATCGCTGGCTCAGCCACCTGTGACCTGTGACTACCAGTGACCTGGTATTCACTGCATCGCCAGCTCAGCCACCAGTGACCTGGTGTTGACTGGATCACCAGTTCATCCACCAGTGACCTGATATTGACTGCATCGCCAGATCAGCCACCAGTGACCTGACATTGACTGCATCACCAGCTCAGCCACCAGTGAACTGGTATCGACTGCCAGTGACCTGATAGTGACTGTATCGCCAGCTCAGCCACCAGTGACCTGGTATTGACTGTACCGCCAGCTCAGCCACCAGTGACCTGGTATTGACTGTATCGCCAGCTCAGCCACCAGTGACCTGGTATTGACTGTACCGCCAGCTCAGCCGCCAGTGACCTGGTACTTCGCTGCACTTCGCTCGGCGCCCATGCCGGAGCCGTGCCGGCCTGTTTGCTCGCCAGCCTCGGCCGCACAAGTGTGTGCACTCGGCCCGTCCGCAGACGCAGCCGAGACGCAAGTCAGCCGCCGACGGACCGACCTCGCCGGCGCCGTGTGTGTCCAGCGGGCCGAGGTGACGTCACCGGTCGCCGGCGCGACTCGTGGCGGGCCGCCGCCTCCGCCGCCCTCGTGTGGGGTCGTCGCGCCGCGGCGGACAGGGCGCCCGTGCACGACACGTGACGTCACGTGGCGTGCACGACAACGTGCCACGAGGACGCGGCGTCGAGACTTCTGCCTCGACTTCCCGCGGCTGTGTGGTGCTGTGCGCGGGCGCTGCTACCACCAGTGCAGTGATGAGGTGCAAGCTCGGATGGTAACGGTAACCGCGTTTCACGGTAGGCCTGGCACACCCAGCTACTATACTTGGCTCCTTGTCAGCGCGAGGCTCCATGAAAGGCAAATATTTGCATTTACATCCGCGTGCGTATTCATGAGGGCGAAGAGCGGGGTGTAGAGAACTGGTGGATAAGAGAGAGAGAGGGATTGTCAGGGATCGCAGAGAGGCGGTGCAGTGAGCTGGGGGTGGAGAGAGAGATAGAGGGCGAGAGGGAATGAGAGAGAGAGGGGGGGAGAGATAAAGAGAGAGAGAGGTTGTCAGAGATCGCAGAGAGCTGGCGGAGGAAATAAATTGCCAGCAATCGGAGAGCGCGATCCTCGCCAATGCAATGGGGCGATAAGTAAAAGTATTTTAAACGGGCTCGAGCTCAGCAACTTTCAACCGTCTTTTACTGTTAGAAGGCACCAAGCACATTCCGGACAAGAAGTGCTTTACCTTCCTTGCTTGACTCAGACCTCGATTAAATAAAAACGTGCATAATGCAACCGAAATGGATGTTGAACCATCGGTTCAATACACTCGAATCAGGTTGCATGCTTTCCTGTTGATCCTTCCGAGAGATGCATAGAATTGCCAAGTTTTTTTGTGGCTGACATCACTATGTATCTATAATTGATTGATTGTTATTTGGGCTTAAGGGCGCGCCGACTATGAGGTCATTTAGCGCCCATAATTTTATAATCAGCTTCGCTATCCTGCATATCTCTCGGTGTCCTATAGTGCGTAGGAGAGGCTGACGGTAGTTGACGGGCCTGAAACTCAGTGAACCTCAGTGAAACCAAGTGGTGGCCAGTGACAACCAATGTCACCACGTAACACCAAGTGACGATGACGTTCATTTACACTTTTTACATCCATTGACATGCAGTGACAACCAGCAAAACTCAGTGACATCAAATGATCCTTAGCAACTCCAAGCGACACAAATGACACCAAGTGGCACGAAGTGCGTTCGTATGAGGGCCACTTCATTTCCGAACCAGCAGGCACCATCTGTTCCCGTCGTATCACGTCAGATCCAGGGTCGAGAGGTTCTCAGACAGGGTCAAAGTTCCAGGGTCCTGGGTCATTCAGATCCAGGGTCGAGAGGTGGCGCAAAGTTCTCAGGCAATCGCGCTAGGCCCAAGTGATATTTTCACATCAATAGGGTTGGCAAATGCGTAAGTGTGAGCCAGTGAACACTCACCCCGCCCGATGTTGAGCGTATGATTTCGGTAAGTGCTCACTGCGTGACGTCATCTTTTGACGGCCGTTTTCTCCGGCCAATTTTGATGGCCGATTTTAAGGTGACGGCGCCTCCACGCAGGCTCACTTTGTTGGTCAGCACGTGCTGTTTGGACACGATCGAAGGAAAAAACACGTTATCAAAACGCGCACCAAACGGAAGGAAAATTAAATCGGCAGACTGGCTAATCTGCGTGTTTGTTCACCTGTTCGGTGGGTCGGCCCGTTGGTGGCACAGTGACAGGGGTGGGTACAAAGAGTGGGGGAAGAGGGTCATGCGCCACCGATTCCCCTCCCCGTGGAGAGACAGTGTCCCTCTGACTGTAGAAACGTGCACATACGAGGGCATTTCAATGTACCCTTGAAGTTTGTTTTTAAATTTAAAAAAAATTTAACCCGAAGTTCGTTCAATTTTTGGCGTCATTCCGGACGAATCCTCACATCCTCAATCAAAATTATTGTGAAACATTCCTACATCCGCCCCTGGACACTGCTGATCGGATCATATTCGGGTCACTTGGCAAGGTCACGCTACACTGCACAACCTGCTTACGTTGCGCTCGGCGACCCCGGCTTGTCGGTGACCTGACCTGACCCGACTTCAGTTGAGGTGGCGGGGGGGGGGGTCACCGTTGGAGGCGGTCGTCGTGGCAGTCCAGGCTCGTGTTCGCTCCGGTCTGTCACCGCTCAGCATGGGCGGTAAGCCCTCATGGAATGCCGCTGTCGCAGGCTTGAATGTCTGTGGGACGGCGGGGTTTGCTGAGCTAATTGGTCGGATGTTGGGCGTCGCCACTATCCACTGGACCATCGGCACGAATGGTGGCTTTTCCGCATAGTCGGAATCGTGCGATAGAAGCCTGCCAGGGGACCACGACTGTCCTGAAGCAAAGGTCGTTAGTGCGCTGTGTTGCTTAACGACGTAATAAGACAACTTATCTAGCCGCGGGAGGAAAAGACAACTTCCGAGCAACATTCTGGTCCGGTTTGTTGTTGTAGCGAAAATCCCACCATCCTCTGTGGGCCTGAAGCCTGTTGTTCGGATGTCCTTTGTGCAATCGCGTATGCTGCCTTTGTATGGAAACCATAATGACGTTTATAACGACCTAAATTGGCCGACATTACAGCAAATTTCCATTGGTTAGGCACCATTTTCGTTGCTGTACGGTGGCTTAATGAGGGCGGTACATGCCGTGGCATTTTACCCTTTCCATTGGGACGTTGCCGGCCAAGTTTCCACAACACGGCAATGGACGCGCCGTTGGCTGGTTGAACGACCCGCCGTCCCGAGCAAGCCTCTTCGCACAAGTGTCCAATTAGACCACTTTGTCTCCAGAAATATCCGCCGCGACACGCTAAGTGGGGCCCGGAGCGTCGTGAGCGACGCTGCGGCGGCCGTCGGTGGGCGTTAGTCGCGCGCGGCCGGACGCCGGCGCCGGCGGCGGCTGCGGCCGTCACCGCGACACCACCGCCGCCGCCGACACCGCGACTCCGCCGCCGCCGACACCGCGACTCCGCCGCCGACACCGCCGCCGCCGCCGCCGCCGCCGCCGGCCGCCGCCGACCCGCCGCCGCGCCGCCGACACCCCGCCGCCGCCGCCGCCGACACCGCGACTCCGCCGCCGACACCGCGACTCCGCCGCCGACACCGCGACACCGCCGCCGCCGCCGACTCCGCCGCCGGCGCCACTCAGATGCCGCCAGAGCGCGGGCAGATAACTCGGCCGGAAATGAAGCGCGCCGGCCGACCGCGGCGGGCGGCGGAACAGGCGGAACAGGCGGAACAGGCTGCAGGCGCGCGCGCGCCCGCCCGGCCGGCCGGCTGCACTCCGGTGGCGGCGCGTCGGCCCGGCCCACCGGCCATAAGCCGCTTACGGCCGCTCGTAACCGGGAGATGGCGTGTTTACCACTGAGCATGTGCGCCAGACAGGCCTTCATTTGGCGTTGCCACGCGATACGGCCGGCTGACGGCCGCCCGCGGCCATCAGCCCGCCCCGGCTCCACCACGCCTGTTCCGCAGCGGAGGCGGCGGACGTGTCTGCCGCCGTGTGCCGCCAGTGCTGCCCCCCCCCCCCCCACCCCCACCCCCTCCTCTCCACGTGCGCCGTCGGAGATGAGGCCGTGCTGGGTACGTCCCGTCGTGGAGATGCTGGCTGAGATGGAGTCGGGCGGCTCAGATGAACGTACATACGCGGGATGACACTGCTCTGCCTCCACCTCCCGCTCCCAATGTATTCCCATGCTCCTTTATTGACGTGCCTGCCTCTGTGTGCAGCTGGCAGAATCAAGGGCGCCGTACCCGTGGTAATGGTGCGGTCAATGCAGCTGATGAGCCCTCAAGCGTCAACACGCAACTGACAGGAGACGCATCACCATGGTGGAAAACGCTGCGCTTCACTGACTGGTCACTGGTCACTGGTCACTAGATATTGGCCGACGGTCACTGGTCATTGGTCACTGGTCGCTGGTTCACTGGTCATTGGTCACTAGCCGTTGGTCACTGGCCGCCAGTGTACACAATTGACAGAGTGGCAAGTCATAGCGAGCCAGGCGCCACACCTTTCTTCGCCATGTCGGTGTTCGCTGATCCAGTTTCTGTGAGTGGTAACCTGGGCTGTTGTACCTGATAAATATAATGTGAGTTTTGTTGCAAAGATGTTTGATACCGAACCTCAAAAGAAGAGTCGCGACAGTCCAATAGGCATGGCGCAAGGTGCCAAAATATTGTGACTTCGCATCAAAACAAAGGCAGAAATTACACCAAACTTCCGTTAGTTTGCTGGACCATCGGTGCACTTTGAACTCATTGTTGTTCCTCAATGCCACCTTCCAACAGCACTACCCCTCCCATCGGCGCTCGGCATTGTTCGTTCCTCTACAGTGGAAGGTCACCGGACCGCAGGCCTGCGCCGGCCGTGACTCAGGCGCCGCCCACACCGGGCCCGCTCATCACAGGGGCTCCACCTGTTCCCCGCGCCTAAATCACGGCCGGACGTGGCCGGCCGGCCGCCGCCGCCGGCCCGGCAGGGGGCCCGCTGTCGGCCGAGAGCTCGGCTGTCCCACGTGCGGTCGGTGGGCGTGTCGGCCCCATGACGACCCCACACTCACTGTCAGCCCACGCGCGCGGCCGCCTGTCCCCCCACGGTGGGCCGCCGGCACCGCCGACCGTCCGCGAGCGACTCCTGGCCGGCTGACGAGCCTGCGCCGCCGCCGGCCACCGCCGGATCGTCAGCTGGTGCCGCACCAGATGGGGGGTCGTGCACACCCCATTAACTTCTGGAGGCGCGCCGGCGGCGGCCGCCGCCCGCCGGCACAAAGAAGCCGGCCGCGGCCGTGGGAACGGCCGATTCTGCGTCAGCAGTGTCGGCCGCCGGCGCCGTTCTGCGTGCCAGCTGCGGCCGCCTCAATGGCTGGATTTACCCATCAGGCCGCCATTACCAGCCGGTAAATGGATGGCCATGGCGGTGAATATGTGCGTGCCTCCTGAGTTCGGGTAATCAATGGCTGGGCGTTGGGTAGCCGCCGCTCATTTGGTCGGCTGGCCTTAGAGCGCTGAAAACATTTGAATCGGTACGATAGGGCATCGTGCTTGGATTATAGCCGCTTGAACTGTTATTGAATCTGTCAGATTAACCTTTAGGATGGCAGATAATTGATGCATAGCTGTGCCTTACACTTTGTTATGTCAGATTCTTGGCCTCACATTGCAACGTAAGAAGTTTTATGATTCACCATGAAGACCCACGGAAATATAATGCGAGTTTTGTTGCCTAAATGTTTAATACCGAACATCAAAAGAAGAGTCGCGACAATGCAATAAGTACGGTGCAAGACGCCAAAATGCACGGTAGACCTGCATTAGGCCTGCTGTGGATGCGTGTATTCGTGTGAAAAAGCTTAGATGAAACACATGTGGATCCTTCCCTTCCATGGAGCAAATTAGATGATGTTTTCTTGTAGCTTCTAGCAAATTTTGCATGATAGACAAACACCTTTCAATCCTCCATGCTTGATTTTTAACTTTCTAGAAACATAGAAATCAAGAACTTCCGCTAGGTGAAAAGCCCCACAAAGATATATTTTCAGGTCAACACCGAATCTTTTATTTCTTGGTTCCAACTTTTGGCTCTGCTAAGCGTGCTAAATGGAACAGCTTTCTAGAAGCCACCTTCTCTTAGTTTCCGAAAGCTCTCAGCCCTCAGCCTTCTCAGCCCTCTCAACCCTCAGCTTTCAACAGCTCTCAACCCTGAAAAATAATACGGTCGTGCTCCTCTGGTTGGAGAAAAGCTTGCCCGCGGCCAGAAAATCAATTCGTAGAAATCTGTTCGCAAAACCAACACAAGCGGCTAGCACAATACCAAAGGGTGGACACCGTTTCCTGATCCCGCTACAGCATTCAACTACTAATGAATCAAAACTGAACAGTTGGTAATGAGTGGAACTTGGCAGGCAGGGACGCCAGCTGTGTGATGACAGTGGGGGGGGGGGGGGGGAGTGGGAGACGGTTGACTACACACGTAGGGGCTCATTTCTTCTCGAATACCGACGACAAGAATGATGCCATTGGCGGGCTTTCTAAAGTGTGTGGAGTTCACATGCAGGTAATCGAGGCGATGGGTCATCGGGGCGATGGGTGATCGAGACGATAGGTGATCGAGGCGATGGGTCATCGAGACGATGGGTCATCGAGGCGATGGGTCATCGAGACGATGGGTCATCTAGGCGATGGATCACCGAGGCGGTGATGGACAGTCGGCGATGAAAAGTGCCGGGGTCACGGTGGAGGCGGGCGCGATCGTCCCGCCCCCGCCTCTTTCTCCGCCGCCGCCTTTTGCTCCCTGTCTTGGCCTGTCCTTCCCATTTTCCATTATTGCCGCCAGCGTGGGCGTGTCTCAGGGAACAGGGAACAGACCACACAGTGACTGACGGGCTTCAGTGGAGTCAGTGGAGTCAGTGGAGGATCCCTACTCAGTTGCGAGTCGCTGCAGAGCCACCTTCTGATGGCGTACCCTGCAGACGTCATCAGCGTGCTCGCACACCGTGAAAGTGGCCGTCGGGTGGTGCTTGAGCCGCACACAGAGCTGCGTCGGCACCACAACCCCTCTCCCCCGTCAGACACCGGGCTTCACAACACGGGCTTCACCGCTGCCACCTGTACCCCCCCCCCCTGCCGTCACACATGGGGCTTCACCGCTGCCACCTATACACCGTACGCCCGCCGTCACACCTGGGGCTTCACCGCTGCCACCTATGCACTGCACCGCTTCGCCCCCCCCGCCGCCCGCGTCACACCTGCGGTTCCGCCGGTACAACCGACTGCATTATTTTGCCCTCTTATCTCGTTTGACCGTGGCGCCACTTACTTCAATGCGGCGGTACTCTGTGGTTGCTGGTAGTGATGTATGATTCATTTTTATGAAAGCTTACATTTGTCAGCAACATATTTGCCCGAATTCGCAAACTGGAGGTGGCGACTTGAACTTGAAATGCATGTGTGCATCCACTTCGGCGCTGAAACTTTCATCATGTCTGCAGGTGTATTCATTCGGGCACTACTCTGCCTATTCGCATGTAGAAAAGTAAACAACGACAAAGAATGCGTGAGACGAAATGTACGACCCTCAATATACCAGGAGGTGCTGAGTTTACATCGAAAGTAGCGTTAGGGATTATGCTATATTGAGGGTCGTACATTTCGTCTCACGCAATGTCTAAAACCCAGGAGCACTTGAGAGCCATTCTTCGTTGTATTAAACAAAGAATGCGGTAGCGTTGGTGCCCCCGACTGCCCACCACCTGTCTACATGCCACATGCCCATTACATGCCGCATGCCCATGTCGTGCAGTCCTGCCTGCGGACTTCAGCTGCCGCACAGTGGGCTGCGTGCAGGTTAACCCTGTTTCCTTCATTTTATCACTTTTCGCGGGCGTGAAATGCGCTTAAGGGTCAGCACCGGAACCGCGTCGTTTCCGGCTTCACGATGGGTCGGCTGTTGGCGCTGTTTCTGTGAAATGTGATCAATGCCAGGGAGGTGTTTTGCAGTCCAGCGCGCGATGCCATCTGCACTCTAAATCAGAGGCCCGAGCGCGGCTACCGAGCTCGAGTCGGAGCACAGCTGCCGGCGCTTACGGTCGGCCGAGCACCTGATCTGAAACTGCGGCCATCGATCTGGACTGCCAGTCGATCTCGGCACAGCCGGCGGACGCTGCCGGCCCAGCTGTGGTGAACAGCTCTGATGAACAGCTGCCGGCCCAGCTCTGATGAACAGCTCTGATGAACGGCTGCCGGCCCAGCTCTGGTGAACAGCTCTGATGAACGGCTCTGATGCACAGCTTCCGGCACAACTCTGATGAACAGCTATGATGAACAGCTGCCGGCCCAGCTCTGGTGAACAGCTCTGATGAACGGCTCTGATGAACAGCTTCCGGCACAACTCTGATGAACAGCTATGATGAACAGCTCTGATGAGCAGCTGCCGGCCCGGTTCTGATGAACACCTCTGATGAACAGCAGCCGACCCAGCTCTGATGAACAGCTCTGGTGAACAGATCTGATGAAGAGCAGCCGACCTAACTCTGATGAACACCTCTGGTGAACAGATCTGATGCACAGCTCTGATGAACAGATCTGACGAACAGCTCTGATGAACAGCTCTGATGAACAGCTCTGATGAACACCTGCCGCCCCGGCTCTGACGAACAGCTCTGATGAACAGCTCGCCACAATGTCTTGGTGCCCGCCGGCGGATGTTGGCGCGAGCTGCGTGGTGGCGCCGCACGTCGGTCGCTCAGAGGCGTCACAGCTGCCGCCGGCGGTCGTCACAGCTCCGGAACCCCGCCGGCAGTGATCAATTCCGCCATGATAATTTGAACTGTCCCGAGCCGAGGCGGCCGGCATCAAAAGCAAACAAATGGCCGTCAAACGAATAGCCGCTGATTGTGCTCAGTCATCTGCGAGTTCGGCGGGGCGGAAAGACCTCGACGACGACGAAAAAATACCTCTGCTGATAAATGGCCCCAGGTCTATATTGAGCTGAGACCGGCCCGCCCTCATTTATATGCATTCATTGCACCATGGGATAACAGTAATGTTTAAATAAACCGAACAGGCGGCTGGGAAGGCACCCAGCTGCAACAACAGCACATGCCGACATTAACACAGCAAAACCACAAACACAGCGGTGGCGCCTTTAAAGCCAGTTCCACTCGCCCGACCTGTAAATGTGACTGTACGTGATGCGCCGTCTCATTATGAAAGCCACAGAGCAGTCACATCATTGGCGCCGCGTAGGTATGATCACAGACAGAAGAGTCGCTGCGGTCACCAGCCGGCAGCCGACGACCCCGACAGGCGAGGTCACGCGCACATAGCCGCCGGCGGTGTCTGCGGGTCGCTGGTCCGGCCCCGCCTATGTGACCGCTGACGGCTGGTGGTGCAGGCAGTGTGTCTGCAGGCCGCTGGGACTGGCTCGCATGTGACCGTGACGGCTGGTGGTGCAGGAGGGGCCCTGGGCTGGCCGCTCATGTGACCGCTGACGGCTGGTGGTGCAGGGAGGGTCTGCGGGCCGCTGGGCTGGCCCCGCCTATGTGACCGCTGACGGCTGGTGGTGCAGGGAGGGTCTGCGGGCCGCTGGGACTGGCTCCGCCTCATGTGACCGCTGACGGCTGGTGGTGCAGGCAGGGTCTGCGGGCCGCTGGCTGGCCCGCTCATTGACCGCTGACGGCTGGGGTGCAGGGGTCCGGCCGCTCATGTGACCGCTGACGGCTGGTGGTGCAGGGTAGGGTGTCTGCGGGCCGCTGGGACTGGCTCCGCTCATGTGACTGCTGACGGCTGGTGGTGCAGGGCAGGGTGTCTGCGGGCCGCTGGGCCTGGCTCCGCTCATGTGACCGCTGACGGCTGGTGGTGCAGGAAGGACGTCATCCCCGTCGCCGCGGCACCGTCTGGAACAGCGGGCAGCGTGGTCGGACATTGTGCCGGGCATGGCGAGCCCGCTGGTGGGGAGCCCCGCCGACGGCGGTACGCCGCGGGCTCGGAGGTCGACGGGCATGACCTGAGCCCGCCACCGCGTGGGGACGACCAGCAACACCGACAACTTGCAGTTGCACATACACGTACACACGTGCGCACACACACATCATCACACAACGACACACCTCCGCGCAAGCTGCCGCCGCCGGTTCTAATTGCGAGGCATTACATTCGTCAATGGGCAATTATTTCGAATTGAAGCCGCGCCGGGCACATTCGGCACACCGGTGCCAATGGCGCCACCATTACCCGCCATTCAGGCGGCACGGCGCGCACGGCCGTAAAGCGACCGACGCGCACTGAATGGCGCGAAGGCCGCGCCGCGGCGCGCCATGCGCTCAAAGCCGCCCATTGTGGCGCGGGTAAACGCGGCGAGCGGGCCGAGCCGCCCGAAACGGGTCGAGCCGGCCTTATAAATAACCGATCGGCTAATGACGTCTGCCGTTGACAGTCGCCGTCGGCCGCTCCCCGACGGTTCTCGACGGGCCGCTACGGCCGGCCGACGCGACCCGCTACGCACACTCCCGCCGACCGACAGCAGGGGGCGACCGCTCGGAGCAGGGACGGCGCCGACGTTCCGGCGAGTCGTCCGCCGCCAGTATTCCGCCGGCGTCCGACGGGCGAGCGGCGGCGGCCGCGTATGGTTTTGGCATATCTGCCGGTCAAATCTGCCGGCCGGCCGTTTGAAATTCGTCGTCCGCGCTGCGCGGAGAATGCCGCAGATAGTGCGGATACCGCCGGTCAGAATAATAACATGGGAGCGGGATGGCTGCCAGCCGGGCGCCCCTCGACTGCGCCGCTTATCGAATTCCTGTCCAATCATCCGCCATCTGATTAGACACTTGACGATCAATACTCCACCGGTAATGAATCCTTTGAGAGCGGCTGTGAGGCCTGCCGGCTCGACTGGGCGGAAGAAAGGGACGGCGGGACCACGGGGGGGGGGAGAGGGGGGTGACCAGCTGTGCAACCGTCAGCTGGCATAGCGGCGCGCCCCACAGTCTCCGGGCCACACCGAGCTCCATTCCGGTCTGGGACGGTCTGAACTCCACCAAGCACTGTCCTGAGGTGAGGTAGCCCGAACTCCCCGACTCTGTCCTTAGATGAGGCGACTCGAACTCCTCCCAACACTGTCCTGAGGTGAGGCGACTCGAACTCCTCCCAACACTGTCCTGAGGTGTGGTGACCCGGACTCCTCCCAACACTGTCCTGAGGTGTGGTGACCCGGACTACTCCCATCACTGTCCTGAGGTGAGGTGACCTGGACTCCTCCCGACACTGTCCTGAAGTGAGGTGACCCGGACTCCTCCAAACACTGTCCTGAGGTGTGGTGACCCGGACTCCTCCCAACACTGTCCTGAGGTGAGGTGACCTGGACTCCTCCCGACTCTGTCCCGAAGTGAGGTGACCCGGACTCCTCCCGGCTCTATCCCCAGGCTGGGTGGTCCGGACTCCTTAATTAATTCTCGGAAAGTGCGGCCCACCCACATTGTCCATGGCTGCCTGGCGGGTGACATCATGCGACGACCCGCCTCCGGAATAAACGTCTCTGTTCGCCGTGACAGCTAATCCACTCCCTAGCCGCCGCCCCCCCCCCCACCAGTGTGAGTGTTCCTCATGTCAACTGCTCATGACAGTTACTCTGCTGTCTACAGCTGAGGACTATTCCGCACACCTCACTACAGATGTAGACTACTCCACACACCTCACTACAGATGTAGACTACTCCACACACCTCACTACAGATGGGGACTACACCGGGCTCAGACGACTGTGTGAGCTGCTGGGGACTACCCAGCACACAGCCGACTGTGTGAGCTGCTGGGGACTACCCAGCACACAGCCGACTCTGTGAGCTGCTGGGGACTACCCAGCACACAGCCGACTGTGTGAGTTGCTGGGGATTACACAGAACACAGACGACTTTGTGAGCTGCTGGGGATTACACAGAACACAGACGACTTTGTGAGCTGCTGGGGACTACCCAGCACACAGACGACTTTGTGAGCTGCTGGGGACTACCCAGCACACAGACGACTGTGTGAGCTGCTGGGGACTACCCAGCACACAGACGACTGTGTGAGCTGCTGGGGACTACACAGCACACAGACGACTGTGTGAGCTGCTGGGGATTACACAGCACACAGACGACTGTGTGAGCTGCTGGGGACTACCCAGCACACAGCCGACTGTGTGAGCTGCTGGGGACTACACAGCACACAGCCGACTGTGTGAGCTGCTGGGGACTACCCAGCACACAGACGACTGTGTGAGCTGCTGGGGACTACCCAGCACACAGACGACTGTGTGAGCTGCTGGGGACTACCCAGCACACAGCCGACTGTGTGAGCTGCTGGGGACTACACAGCACACAGACGACTGTGTGAGCTGCTGGGGACTACCCAGCACACAGCCGACTTTGTGAGCTGCTGGGGGACTACCCAGCACACAGACGACTTTGTGAGCTGCTGGGGACTACACAGCACACAGACGACTGTGTGAGCTGCTGGGGACTACACAGCACACAGCCGACTGTGTGAGCTGCTGGGGACTACACAGCACACAGACGACTCTGTGAGCTGCTGGGGACTACACAGCACACAGCCGACTGTGTGAGCTGCTGGGGACTACCCAGCACACAGCCGACTGTGTGAGCTGCTGGGGATTACACAGCACACAGCCGACTTTGTGCGGTACAGTCCACGCCATACATATATCCTTTTAGAAAGTTATATTCATATTTTAAGATGACACTGATGAATGTCAATGGTAGCATGAATCTTCTGTGGAAGAAAGCCAACATGCTTAATTTGCATGCTATTTATTTTATAACAAAAAGCTGCTAGTATTGTGTCAGTCTCCCGAACACCATTTATCAGCTAAATCGCAACTCATGTCCGCGGAGCGCTTGTACCAAATGAATCGGCGAAGTTGTGTGGTCATGCTTCATGCTAGACAACATGCGATTGTGTCTATGCGATTTATTACCAAACGAAACTTTCAGTGAGCGATTGGATTATGATTATGAGTAGGATTCGGCTATAGTTCGGTTGTGATTCTATCCTATCCACTCCAGTGATGACGTCTGACAATTGAAAGAAGTCAATCATCACCTGCTGATCAGTACACAACAGCAGCACGCAGCCCGGCTGATCAGACCATGTACCCATCAACACCCAACAGCAGCACGCAGCCCGGCTGATCAGACCATGTACCCATCAACACCCAACAGCAGCACGCAGCCCGGCTGATCAGACCATGTACCCATCAACACCCAACAGCAGCACGCAGCCCGGCTGATCAGACCATGTACCCATCAACACCCAACAGCAGCACGCAGCCCGGCTGATCAGACCATGTACCCATCAACACCCAACAGCAGCACGCAGCCCGGCTGATCAGACCATGTACCCATCAACACCCAACAGCAGCACGCAGCCCGGCTGATCAGACCATGTATCCATCAACACCCAACAGCACCACGCAGCCCGGCTGATCAGACCATGTACCCATCAACACCCAACAGCAGCACGCAGCCCGGCTGATCAGACCATGTACCCATCAACACCCAACAGCAGCACGCAGCCCGGCTGATCAGACCATTTGTCCATTAACTGCCAATGGCGTTGTCACCTTAACCCGTCCCGTCTCGGGGGTCTTCAACCGCCCCCCTCAGGTTTTTCGCGGATAGTGGACGAACGGCGCGCGGCAGCGCACCAAAATTTGGCATACCTTTTTCTACATCAATTTGGCATGTTGTTGCAAAATTTTGAAGTCAGGTCATCTAGGGTCAACGAGTTAGCTAAGGTCAAGTGAGGTCACCTCCAAAAAGGTTCAACCAGTCGTCACGCTTTAACGGATGCAAATATTTTAATGAAACTTTCCACGTTTGCTTATCTTTATGGATGCAACAAAACGTACGAGTGGAATTTTTCATCTTTGTTTTCGTTTTTCATTATGTATAAATTTTGCATATTTGCCAACTGCAGTTCAAATAGAAGATTCTGGCTCAAGTAAGCATTTTTTATTAGGGCAAGTTGACTTCCAACAACGTTTCTCGATCTACTCTACTCATTGGAAAAAGGAAAATTCAAGAAAATTTGAAAACTCAAAATCTTCAAATTAAAAAAAAATTGGGTGGGGGTCAGAAATTGTGCGACCTTGGTCGATTTCGCTGTTGTTTTCTCCTTCCAAATAAATTTTGTTTTTCATATATCCCCCAAAATGAACTCCCCGGAGCCAAAAACATAATGTAAATCGTGAAAAGTCGTGAAATTCTATCCCCCTGGTGACGTCACTTTTGGGGGGAAATTGTTTTGGGGATGGATCCGGACCATACTCGTCGAGGGGTTTCCGATGACACCTCTTTCATTTCCGTGCGATGCTTAGTTTGGATTTTAGGGGGGTACTATCCGCCCCCTCCCCGATACGGGGTGTGGGGATCTGACCGGAGAAACGGCGCGGGTTAAGTTTCCAGCTGGGATCCAACTCCAGGGGCACATGAACGAAATACAAGCAGGGCGATAAGACCGTGACAGTCTTCTGCCCTCGTCGCCGTCCACTTTCCCGTCCCTTCCCACCCGCTTGTCGTAAAAGAACTCGGGTTTCGTTAACTTTGTTTCTGCATTCCAACATTAATTATTTTTTCATCGTCAACAACTTCGGTTCAGTTGCTCGAAAGCTAACCTGCTTTTTCCATGTTCATGCACTCCTCTTTGTCTAGCCAACCATGTCTAACCCAACCTTCTACGCTCATGTCTAGTCCAACGCTATCTGTTGAACACCCTCACTTCATCGTGGAGACAAAAAAGACGTTAACCCACCATTTCCCGCCATAATGAAATGGTGGGTTATTAAGCGGGTCCTGTACTATTAGACCTTCACGGGCAGGCGTTCCTGCCGTACTAATGGCTGATGATATTGCTGGCTATTGCGATAAACAAAGCATTTTGTTTAGCAGCTGGTAGCCAAAGCCGCAATGAAGATAATCGTTCCAGCACAAGCATGGACGGAGGTGAAATAATGTTTGCTATTTTGGAATACACCATGCTTTACAATAGCTGCGCAACCCTTTCAAAGCTAGCAGATATTTACTGAAAGGTCAGACAGACCGGGCCAGCCCCGGGCCATGATGGCACTGACCGCGACAGAGACTCACCCGCCGGACCCGTGTTGTGATGTGACCCCCTTCAAGATGGACGGAAAAGCGTCATATGTGCGATTTTACGCATCACCAGATATATTTACCATGAATAGAATATTGACTAAAAGCCACTATCAGGTAAGCGTTTTTCCCAATCTATTGTTTTTCGCGGAGTGGAGGGGAAATTCAGGAGCATTTTAAAACAGAAATATGTTGAGAGAAGTAGCAACCAGTCACAGACCTTGCACCACTAGAACCAAACAGCGACAGACCTTGCACCAGTACGACCAGACAGCGACAGACTTTGTATGTACTACTAGAACCAAGCAGCGACAAACATTGCACCCCTAGAACCAAACAACGACAGACATTGCACCAGTGGGACTAGACAGCGGCAGACCTTGTACCAGTGGGACTAGACAGCGACATAATTTGCACCAGTAGGACCAGACATCGACATAATTGGCCACAGTAGGACCAGACATCGACATAATTGGCCACAGTAGGACCAGACATCGACATAATTGGCCACAATAGGACCAGACATCGACACAACTTGCACCAGCCGGACCAGAGAACTACAGACTGCACCAGTGGCACATACCGGCATAGATGCAGACTTCGTCGAATGATTAATGTTAGCAACATGCAATACAACCACCTTATTTCCGCATAGCGACATGCATTGAAAGCTAATTCGTGAAAATTATTAGCGCCGCATTAGCCGGACCAAAGAGGAGTTTCATGCGTTTCCATCAATTAAGAATGCTTGCTATATGGTGGTATACGTCGAGCAACATTTGACCATTATTTTAACTCCTCTTTATCTTCCTGTAATAATTCTCAAAATTCACGGAGTGAATATCAGTATTGGGTGACCATTAGGAGGGAAATAAAATGTTTCTAATGCATGGCAACACCGATATTTTGATTGGTGTTACATCCGCAATACCAAAACTGCACGAGCCTCTACCACAATATACCAGAGAGCTACCGAACATGTACCAATGTGCCCGGTGAGCTACAGATGCTGGCTGGAGATGTGTACCAGACAGCTACAGATATTGGCTGGAGATGTGTACCAGACAGCCACGGATGTTGGCCAGATATGTGCGTCGCAGAGCTACAAATGACCAGAGATGTGCACCGCAGAGCTACAGATGACCAGAGATGTGCACAGCAGAGCTACAGATGGCGACCGGAGATGTGCACCGCAGAGCTACAGATGACCAGAGATGTGCACCGCAGAGCTACAGATGGCGACCGGAGATGTGCACCGCAGAGCTACAGATGGCGACCGGAGATGTGCACCGCACTGCAGATGGAAGACTGCAGATGGCGACCAGAGATGTGCACCGCAGAGCTACAAATGACCAGAGATGTGCACCGCAGAGCTGCAGATGGCGACCGGAGATGTGCGCCGCAGAGCTGCAGATGGCGACCGGAGATGTGCACCGCAGAGCTGCAGATGGCGACCGGAGATGTGCACCGCAGAGCTGCAGATGGCGACCGGAGATGTGCACCGGAAATCAGCCAGACACGTGCACCGGAGAGCGATATCTGTACCGGAAGTGGCCCATTTGCTGGCAGCGTGCTGAGCCGGAAAGCCTGAGGCTGGCGAGCCCCAGCTCCGGTGGAGAGACTGAGTCTGGCGAAACTCGACCAGCCGCGTCCCGAGCCGGCCACCTGACCGCCGACCAGTCCACCTGACCGCCGACCAGTCCACCTGACTGCCGACCAGTCCGCCTGACTGCCGACCAGTCCACCTGACCACCGACCAGTCCACCTGACCGCCGACCAGTCCACCTGACCGCCGACCAGTCCACCTGACCGCGCCATCCACCTGACGCCGACCAGTCCACCTGACCGCCGACCAGTCCACCTGACCGCCGACCAGTCCACCTGACCGCCGACCAGTCCACCTGACCGCCGACCAGTCCGCCTGACCGCCGACCAGTCCACCTGACCGCCGACCAGTCCACCTGACCGCCGACCAGTCCACCTGACCGCCGACCAGTCCACCTGACCGCCGACCAGTCCACCTGACCGCCGACCAGTCCACCTGACCCCAGTCCACCTGACCGCCGACCAGTCCACCTGACCGCCGACCAGTCCACCTGACCGCCGACCAGTCCACCTGACCGCCGACCAGTCCACCTGACCGCCGACCAGTCCACCCCACCGCCTGCCACACGCGTCCTGAGACGAGCACTGCGAGATCTGGAGCGGCCGGTACACCTGGTCATCGAGATGAGAACAGTTCGCCTAACTGCCGGCCAGTCGTGTCATGAGCCGGGCCCAACGATATTTGCTCTACCTCCCCTCCCTCCCTCCTCCCTCTCTCCCTCTTCTCTCTTCTCTTTCTCTCTCCCTCTCTCTCTCTCTCTCTCTCTCTCTCTCTCTCTCTCTCTCTCTCTCTCTCTCTCTCTCTCTCTCTCTCTCTCTCTCTCTCTCTCTCTCTCTCTCTCTGCCACCGGACGGACCGACAAACACAGAGAGAGAGGGAGAGAGAGGGAGAGGCTCTCCTCTCCCCCCTCTCTCTCTCTCGCTCTGTCTGGTTGTGTGTTTGTCGGTCCGTCCGGGGCTGGTCGGGTCGTTTTCGTGACTCTGAGCCATTAGCGATAAATGGCCTGTGTTTTATGACTGGTCGGATCGTCACAGAGCATACTATTGAGCCATTCACTCTGCATTTACGTTAATCTTGAATGACGCCGTTAAGCCGGAGCGCAACTGCTGTGCCAGGTGCCGCCGGCTCGGGCAGACTGCCCGCTGGTTCGGGCAGACTGGCTCGGGCAGACTGCCCGCTGGCTCGGGCAGACTGGCCGCTGGTTCGGGCAGACTGGCCGCTGGTTCGGGCAGACTGGCCGCTGGTTCGGGCAGACTGGCCGCTGGTTCGGGCAGACTGGCCGCTGGTTCGGGCAGACTGGCTCCACTGGTTCGGGCAGACTGGCCGGGCAGGCTTCGGGCAGACTGGCCGCTGGTTCGGGCAGTCTGGCCGCTGGCTGGGCAGACTGCCTCTGGTTCGGGCCAGTCGACGCTGCTGGGTTGTCAGTTCAGCCCAGCCGACGCTGCTGGGTTGTCAGTTCAGCCCAGTCGACGCTGCTGGGTTGTCAGTTCAGCCCAGTCGACGCTGCTGGGTTGTCAGTTCAGCCCAGTCGACGCTGCTGGGTTGTCAGTTCAGCCTAGTCCACTGGTTCGGGCAGACTGGCTTCGGGCAGACTGCCCTGGCTGGCGGCTGGCCGCTGGTTCGGGCAGACTGGCCACTGGTTCGGGCAGACTGGCTGCTGGTTCGGGCAGACTGGCCGCTGGTTCGGGCAGACTGGCCGCTGGTTCGGGCAGTCTGGCCGTTGGTTCGGGCAGACTGGCCTCTGGTTCGGGCAGACTGGCCGTTGGTTCGGGCAGACTGGCCGATGGTTCAGCCCAGTCCACGCTGCTGGGTTGTCAGTTCAGCCCAGTCGACGCTGCTGGGTTGTCAGTTCAGCTCAGTCGACGCTGCTGGGTTGTCAGTTCAGCCCAGTCCACGCTGCTGGGTTGTCAGTTCAGCCTAGTCCACGCTGCTGGGTTGTCAGTTCAGCCCAGTCGACGCTGCTGGGTTGTCAGTTCAGCCCAGTCCACGCTGCTGGGTTGTCAGTTCAGCCCAGTCCACGCTGCTGGGTTGTCAGTTCAGCCCAGTCCACGCTGCTGGGTTGTCAGTTCAGCTCAGCCGGCGCTGCCGTGTTGTCAGTTCAGCCCAGTCCACGCTGCTGGGTTGTCAGTTCAGCCCAGTCCACGCTGCTGGGTTGTCAGTTCAGCTCAGTCAACGGTGCTTGTTTGCCCGAATGGGAGGCATGGCCACGAGCGTCCATAACTATAATTACCAGTCAATCAGAGTAAGCCGGCCGGCCGTCTTATCAATAGCCGCCTGTCAATCGAAATGTCATGTCTGCGCATAATTAGGGTTACATCGAGGTGATCATACACGGGGTACATTAATGCTATCATCCATATTTGGTCTCACATCACCTTGGCGGTTGCGCCGCTATCGTGCGGGCTGCAACAGCCCATCATTCACGCAAAACGCCGACAGCGGTTGCCATGCAACAGTTCGCATGAGTTCGCCGTCGTTCTGCCGATCACATTAGATATTTCATCCGACGAAGCGCCGATAGGCAGTTTGTGAAATGGGCCGTACTCTTGCGGTGAGCGGGTCCCATCCGTTGGTGAGGCGGACGGGCGGTCGATAGCGAGCCACGAACACATCTCCGGGGAAAAATGACTGCCGAGTTTATTACAGCCGGTGAAATTAATTTGGCGATGGGATCCGGTGCAGAGATACAGCGAAACGGGAAAACACGAAACCGCCGGCACCGTAAATTACCCGGCTTGATGGCGCTTTTAATTATCTACACGGCCATAAATATGGTTTTACGAGAGTTCTTGAGGCGAGGTGACGGTGTTATTTTTGGCGCAGCGTCGTTGTCTCCGCCGCCTGACGTCACGAAGACTCCCCTCCCCCGCCATCCAGCTGGGAAGTGTGCCGATTCCAGGCATGCTCGCCTGGTGGCTGTGCAGTCTGCACTACAGCATTGTGCAGTGCCAAACATCCGGTACAGGTGCAGCTTCAAGACGGGTACAGCCTCAAAACATGTACAGCCATACAACGGGTGCCTACAACTGCGAGACAGGTACAGCCTCGGAGGGATGACTACAGCTCCAAGACAGGCATAAATTGCCGTCTCACAATCGAGGGTGGGTTCGATCTCAACGACGGCTACACTTCGCCCGCAACTCCAAGACGGCGTGAGAGACAGGTACAACCTCGGAGGGATGACTACAACGCCAAGACAGGCATAACTCCGAGACAGGCACAACCTCGGAGGGATGACTACAACTCCAAGACAGCCATAACTCTGAGACAGGTACAACCTCGGAGGGATGACTACAACTCCAAGACAGGCATAACTCCGAGACAGGTACAACCTCGGAGGGATGACTACAACTCCAAGACAGGCATAATCCCGAGACAGGTACAACCTCGGAGGGATGACTACAACTCCAAGACAGCTATAACTCCGAGACAGGTACAACCTCGGAGGGATGCACTACAACTCCAAGACAGGCTTAAAACTCGGTTATACAAAATTCAGATTATCCAAGGTACATCAGGGGCGGATTCAGGGGTGTGGGCACTCGGGTAGATCTCCTCGCCCCATGGAACGTGGCGCTCCTGTCTTGTCCGGAAATGGTGCCCCTCCGGGGGGGTTCGAGTGCACCCCCGCCTCCCTCTAGCAAAATGTTCAGCCAGAGAAGCCCCTCGGAGAAGATTAGGCGCCCCTTGGAAGGAAAAGACGGCCCTTGAGAGGAAAAGGCTCGGTTCAGTGTGCTCGAGTCCTCCTCCGCACCCCACTCCCGCTCAATGAATTTCAGTCGAAGGCCCCACTCAGAATAAATAGCGCCCTCCAGACAAGTGTCACCTCCCCATGGCAATTCTTAAACCCGCCTCTGAGGCACACTAGCTGACAGCACTGATGTGTACTCGGTACACTGTATCTGACAGCACTGATGTGTACTCGGTACACTGTATCTGACAGCACTGATGTGTACTCGGTACACTGTATCTGACAGCACTGATGTGTACTCGGTACACTGTATCTGACAGCACTGATGTGTACTCGGTACACTGCATCTGACAGCACTGATGTGTACTCGGTACACTGTATCTGACAGTATTTCTGACAGCACTGATGTGTACTCGGTGCACTGTATCTGACAGCACTGATGTGTACTCGGTACACTGTATCTGATAGTACTGATGTATACTCGGTACACTGTATCTGATAGTACTGATGTGTACTCGGTACACTGTATCTGACAGCACTGATGTGTACTCGGTACACTGTATCTGACAGCATTGATGTGTACTCTGTACTGTATCTGGCACTGATGTGTACACGGTGCACTGGGTACTGGATTACAAATGAAGTTGACTGCTTATTATTGCCACAAACAATTTGTGGTTTTCGCTGATTAAAGGGAAGCGTAAATGTTTGCATCATCTTCTTTGAAAACTTCGACATCCCATCGCAGTCAGGGAGACATTTCTGGGCGGCAGAGAACAAAATTATGTATAAGCAACGTTCTATTGCAACCATGAATGGCACCACTAGTCATGAAGATAAAAGAGCAAATAGACTACTTCTATTTTGTTGCCTTGAGATAGTGCATAGCTAACTTCTATACAAGCATATCACTTGCGGTTTTAGATCCACTATGAAGTTTTTAGTATGAGCGTCATAATATTTATCCATATCTATTCCTACAATGTTACGTTTCCCGCAGCTTAGGGGAGCATGCAGATACAACTACTGCGAACGAGCGAATCAGCAGAGTCCGCCTGAGTGACGTTCAAGCGCAAATACCACGAACGGATTCCATGGGGAATTACGAGAAGAGATTCCACAAGTCTGGCCTGCGCAGTGTTCGGCGCCTGGCCGACCGACAAGCTGGCTTTGCTGATAACAGGATACGAACTGCATGCGTGTTGGACTTCATGAACTGCCGAGTGCAGATAGCATCAGCTTACATACACCACGCGAGCTGTTTCATGTCACGGGCGCCTGTATTTGCTGTCTGCCGGGCGGAAGATTTGCCGGTCTTCGGTGGCCACCCATGATCTCCACACGCTAGAAATGCAGGCTGGAGTCGGCGATTACTGCAAATAAATGTGCTGATTAAAATACGACAAACCAATGTTTGCTCGATTCGCAATGCTGGCCTGTTCTCGACAAGAAAACCTCTCTGGACTGCATTAGAAAGCGCGACATTAATGATGAATGCGTGACGAGGAGCGGTGGAATGGGTGGCGTGCGGTGTGTGTGTGGGGGGGCGGTAGCTGGTGGGAGTTAAATAACAGTGGACGTAGCCGCAGAGCCTGGCAGCGATAAGCCTGTCAGAGGCGACATTGGTCGGGTCCGACGCGCCCCAACGTCAGGAGAGACGTGAAGCTGCGGTGCTGACTCCTAGTAAGTCTGAGGGCCCTCAGAACGGCCAGCGACTATACCCTCACGGGAGACGAGTCTGGTCTGCAGACTGCGCAGACTCTGGCTGTCGGGTTACGCCCCAAGTGGCTGCTGTCGAGAACGTTGAGCACTGCAGACCAGTGGCGCCGAGCTGATCAGATACGGCCGCGGTCACGTGACCACATGTACCGCCTCTGGTGCCTGATCTCTCACCACCGTCTGCTCTCACCCCACCATGGGCACTGACACCTCTCATCACCGTCGGACAGTCACCTCTCAAGCTGTCAGTCACACCACGCGGTGTATTTGTCAATTTCTCATACCAGGGGATTATTCAGTAAAAGGGCGCGTGCAACATGAACATTGGCACATATAAATGACACTTCTCAAGCCAAAAATGTAGGCCACCGGAAGACTTGCCGAGAAAACAGGTGTTCTGCAGCTGGGTGCCAGTGTGAGCATTCATGCATCCGCCTTCTCCGCTTAACAGGCGAGCCTATACAGTCATTGGATAGTAGCCCCAGGTGATGAACGACTCTTTATGTCACGTCATAAAGCTACCCTGGTTGTGAGCAACCGCCGTCTGCCGGCCGTGCAGTTGCGCAGAGCCGACCCGGCCAGCCCGGATAGATCCCTGCCGCGCTCCGTCCAGCAGCCGGGTCTGCCGGACAGGCTCGGCAGCAGCCGCACCTGCCGGACAGGTGGTGACCGTGAGAGCTGACAGCCGCACAGCCGGCCGGCCACACCCCTGTCACAGCACGGACAGCGGGCGGGCCCGGGGTCCCATGAGGTCCCGCTCGTGGGCCGCCGCCGGCACCTCGGCGCCACCGACCGACCGGCTCCGCCCACCGTCACGGCACCAGTTCGTGACGCCCGCCGACGTTGCGTGACGTCACGGCGAAACTGGCGCGAACGTATTGTGACGTCACGCCAGGCTGACGGCGCCGGCACGAAGCTTCCCTTCGGAGAACCGTCGGCGAGCCGGTAGCGCAGGAAGGCGTCGTTACCGCATGAGTTCCCACCGCAGTCGGTAAGCCGCATGCCACGCTTGGGAACTCCATCCGTCGGCGCCGGCTGCCACAGAACTCCCACCGTCTCCCAATAATGGCGGAGAGTGGACGCCACCCATTCCAGGTAGCGCAGCGCCAGGTGACACCCATTGTTCGCCACCGATGTGGGGCAGCGGGTGCCGTCCGAGTCAGGCACTCAGTGTACTCGGAACCTCCCGCTGCTCTCTTCCAGGGAATGGGGCGGGTGTCGTCCGAGTCAGGCACTCAGCACCCACTGCTACCTTCGGAAGGGGATGCGGCGATGCTGTCTATGTCGGGCACTCAGTCTCACACTGTTCCCCTCCAATGTTGTGGGGGGTGGGGGGCGTAGATGTCGAGTCAGGGACTCGGGAATTGAGATTAGCCGTGTATGTCTGAACTCAGCCCACCATTGTGTGCGTCAGTCGGCCCAGTGGTGTCTGTCCGCCGGTGGGACCTGAAGGCCGTGTATGTCTGAGCTCAGCCCACCATTGTGTGCGTCAGTCAGCCCAGTGGTGTCTGTCCGCCGGTGGGACCTGAAGGCCGTGTATGTCTGAGCTCAGCCCACCATTGTGTGCGTCAGTCAGCCCAGTGGTGTCTGTCCGCCGGTGGGATCTGAAGGCCGTGTCACGCCCGGTCATGGCTGCCGGGCCACATACCTTATCGAATGGCTCCGCTTGACCTGAGAGGGCGCCATGCGCCCAGGAAGATCGCCCGTCTCGTCCTGTCGTGGACACCTGTTCAGCAGTTGGGCCCGACACGTGACTCTCGGCCAGGGACAGGGCCCAAGTTTGGCATGTATTGGGGGGGGGGGGCACGTGTGCCGAAGTAGTGATATTGCCTCCCTCCCCAAACAAATAAGTTGGGCCGCAAAAATTTAGGGAGCATACACGCCCATCGCCCCCGCTGAACATACTTTTTCTCGAGCAGCTCGAGCAAGATCTTCCGATACCTTGGCTTGGTGTTCTTTTTTCTGAAGTGAACCTGGTACTAGCTTTTCAAATTCGAAGATGTTTTCTCGAAATCTGAAAGAGCAATGTGAAATTCCCCAAACCGATCGAAAGCCGGTCTTCTGATCCGCCAGTGCCCGGATGATGGTAATGATCAGCGTAACGGCAACTACCGGAAGTAACAACATTTAGCATGAACGTAGCGCTACCCTGGCTGATTGTTCAAGCCGAAAATCACCTGCTTTCTGCTGCCGGCTGTGAACGGCTCAGCTGCCAGTTTGTCTAGACGGGAGCCGAGCAGGGTCGGCCAGCCTGCACGTCCCAGCCCGGCCTGCGCCTCGCCACCTTCTCCACTGTGGCAGACTGTCACGCGCCATCGTCTCGGACAGGTGTCGCCCGTCTCCGCCACCGCCGACCGACCTGCTCGGCACCACAGCCGCAGTTCGCAGCGACCACATCGATTCAGCAGTGGTGCCGCGTGGACGGCTGGAGGACGACAGGTGGATGGCTGGTAGACGACAGGTGGACGGCCAGTGGACGGCCGGTGGACGGCCGGTGGACGGCCGGTGGACAGCCGGTGGACGGCAGGTGGACGGCCTGTGGACGGCTGGAGGACGACAGGTGGATGGCTGGTAGACGACAGGTGGACGGCCAGTGGACGGCCGGTGGACGGCCGGTGGACGGCCGGTGGACGGCCGGTGGACGGCCTGTGGACGGCTGGCGGACGACAGGTGGATGGCTGGCGGACGACAGGTGGACGGCAGGTGGACGGCCGGAGGACGGCCGGGGGACGGCCGGTGGATAGCAGGTGGACGTCAGGTGGAGTGGAGTGGAGCGGAGGCAGGAGACGGACGGTGGATGTGCCACATGTGTTCGCTGCGGCCGCCGTTATCCCGCTGGGAAGCCGTTGCGGTCCCAAGGCCTCTCTCCAGGGGGCGCGGGCACCCCCAGCCGATGAATTTTCCCGCACTGGCAGAGCGGCCGGCCGGACCAACAGCGTCCCCTTCTTCATCCGGCCTCTCCGGCTACCATTTGTCACGGCAATTCAGCCATTAATTCCCGGCTGAATGATCATTGCTGGGGATGGCTGACGTCAGCAGCCGGGGAGGTGGTGGGGTGGGGCTGGGGGCTGGGGGCGGGGGACAGCGCCAGCCGTGGGTTGGCTGACGTACCGCCCAAGTCTGCCGAACCCACGACACGTCCGTCCATTCGGCCTATCGGCCCATCACGGCCGGCAGCCGGCGGCCAGATCTGTCGGACCTGCCGGGAATGTGCGGCCCACAGTGGCTGTCACACTACCCGGCCGTCACACTACCCGGCCATCGCACTACCAGGCCGTCACACTACCAGGCTGTCACACTGACCGGCCGTCACATTACCCGGCTGTCACACTACCCGGCCGTCACACTGACCGCTGCCACTACCGGCTGTAAGCTACGGCCGTCACCCATAGTACACTGCCGCTGTCACCTACCAGGCTGTCACACTACCCGGCCGTCACACACCCGATTACACACGGCCGTCACTACCGGCTGTCACACTGATGGCGTCACACTACCAGGCTGTCACACTACCCGGCCATTACACTACCAGGCCGTCACACTGATCGGCTGTCACACTACCTGGCTGTTACACTACCCGGCTGTCACACTACACGGCTGTTACACTACCCGGCTGCCACACTACCCGGCCGTCACACTGACCTGCTGCCACACCGGCTATATAATGGCTAACAGGCCATCGCTTGTCACCCGATGCAAACACCATCTGCCGTCACCCGATACAAATACCATCGGCTGTCACCCCGATACAAGCACCATCGGCTGTCACCCGATACAAGCACCATCGGCTGTCACCCGATGCAAACACAATCGGCTGTCACCCGATACAAACACCAAATAACGCACCATTCAACTTAGGAAAGGTTTTTCATCGTGCATTATTAATAAACTTGGCTAACGGGCCCTCTTGGGAAACTTACCGTGATTAGCATCAGCCATCCGGCTTTGATTATGCCCTTCCAGAACGGCCGTTGGGCACGATTATTATCCCATTCAATGCAAGTGGCGTACGGCCGTCGTGTGGCGTGAACGGGCCTGCACGTCCTCCTGGTCGTGCGACGTGAGCGGGCCTGCACGTCCTCCTGGTCGTGCGACGTGAGCGGGCCTGCACGTCCTCCTGGTCATGCGACGTGAGCGGGCCTGCACGTCCTCCTGGTCGTGTGACGTGAGCGGGCCTGCACGTCCTCCTGGTCGTGTGACGTGAGCGGGCCTGCACGTCCTCCTGGTCGTGTGACGTGAGCGGGCCTGCACGTCCTCCTGGTCGTGTGACGTGAACGGGCCTGCACGCTCTCCTGGTCGTGTGGCGTGAGCGGGCCTGCACGTCCTCCTGGTCGTGTGACGTGAGCGGGCCTGCACGCTCTCCTGGTCGTGTGACGTGAGCGGGCCTGCACGTCCTCCTGGTCGTGTGACGTGAGCGGGCCTGCACGTCCTCCTGGTCGTGTGACGTGAGCGGGCCTGCACGTCCTCCTGGTCGTGTGACGCGTGAGCGGGCCTGCACGTCCTCCTGGTCGTGTGACGTGAGCGGGCCTGCACGTCCTCCTGGTCGTGTGGCGTGAGCGGGCCTGCACGTCCTCCTGGTCGTGTGACGTGAGCGGGCCTGCACGTCCTCCTGGTCGTGTGACGTGAGCGGGCCTGCACGGCCTCCTGGGCGCACTCGGGCGGCGCTGAAGTCACGTGGAGACGGTCGTGAGGCGGTACTCCTGCCCAGCCAACACCCATCGGAGCAGTCGTGCTGGTGGCGTCGGGCATGCTGACGTGTCCCGCGGCGCCGTGCGGTCTCTGGCCGACCAGCCGCTGCTCGGTCGCCGTGTCGTGGCGGGGGGGCAGTGAAGGCTGAGGTCAGCCAGGGGTCGCCGCCGGTCGGACACGAGGTCACGCCGCCGCCGGCCGCGGCGTCCCAGCGCGTCGCTGCATCGTCGCCGGGTCGTTCGTATTCTCGTCGCGGCGCGGCCGACAAAAGAACCCGCCGCCGCCGCGTCAGGACAGCTCGCCGAGTCGATTAGCGCAGGCAGGCCACTTATTGCGTTAGGGCCGGGCGAGGCGTGACGAGCGCTGAGCCGCCGCCGCCGGCATCAGCTGGCCGGCCGGCGGCGGCGGCGGCGGCGGCGACCAGTGGCGCAGCCGACACGCAGCGCGGCCGGGCGCAGCACGCGATGGCTGCGCCTCCCCCGCCGACCGGCCGATTATCTGGCGCTCGGCCGGCGGAGATTTACGTGAGCCGGCGCGGCGCCGGCCCGTGTAAAAAATGATTCATTCGGCGTTTCTCGGCGGCGCATTTAGATGAGCGGATAGCGGCCGTGACTGACGCTGGGGGGCGCTGGGGAGCCGGGCGAGCCGTCGTCGTCCGGCCGGTGATGAACTGGCCGTCAGATGCCATCGGCACACACCTCGCCGAGCCAACTGGCGTACACGGTCGCCGGCTGATGGATTGCTGCTCGTTTGGCGTTTGTTTGTTCATTTGCCGAGGGCGCCTGAGAGAGGAGCGCGCGTCTCGCGCTCGTCGGTCGGACACAAACGGCCGTCAGTTGGCGTAGCAGACTGAGCGCCGCTCGTCTGCTGAACACACATGGCAGGCGATTGGTGTAGCAGACTGGGTGCCGCTCGTGGCCGAACACAAACGGCCGGCAGTTGGTGTAGCAGACTGGGCGCCGCTCGTCTGCTGAACACACATGGCAGGCGATTGGTGTAGCAGACTGGGCGCCGCTCGTGGTCAAACACAAACGGCCGGCAGTTGGTGTAGCAGACTGGGCGCCGCCGTTGCTGACACATGGCGGCATTGGTGTAGCAGACTGGGCGCCGCTCGTGGTCAAACACAAACGGCCGGCAGTTGGTGTAGCAGACTGGGCGCCGCTCGTCTGCTGAACACACATGGCAGGCGATTGGTGTAGCAGACTGGGTGCCGCTCGTGGCCGAACACAAACAGCCGGCAGTTGGTGTAGCAGACCGGGCGGCGCACGTGACCAGACACAACGGCCGGCAGTTGGTGTAGCAGACTGAGCGCCGCTCGTCTGCTGAACACACATGGCAGGCGATTGGTGTAGCAGACTGGGCGCCGCTCGTGACCAGACACAACGGCCGGCAGTTGGTGTAGCAGACTGGGCGCCACACGTGACCAGACACAAACGGCCGGCAGTTGATGCGGCAGACTGGGCACCGCTCGTGGCCGTCGTGGCCGTTGTCGAGTTTCGCCGACCGCCGGCGAATATCAAATACTCGCGCTCTATCTGCATTCGTGAACGAAGTCCGATGCCCATCACCTCTCGAGCCGGCTTTTTATTGCCGGCTCGCTATTCCGGAGACGTAAGCAATTCCGAGTGGACGTCAGTCGGCCGGCAGTGGCCGTCAGTCGGACCGGCAGTAGACGTCAGTCGGCCGGCATCATACGTCAGTCGGACCGGCAGTCGTACGTCAGTCGGACCGGCAGCCGAAGACAGCCGGCGCTGCCGTAAATAATTGAGCGCGGGCAGCGGTGTGTCGATACACACAAATGAGGCCGGCGCGCCGATGCCGGCCGCAGATTGTCGGCGTATCGTGTGCATCGACACCCCGACAACAGGTCAGCGGCAGCGGGCGGCAATCTGGCCCGCTTTCCAGCGTATTGTTTCGGCCGGCCAGTGATACGGTCGGCGCGCCGCCGCCCCTCGCGGCTCGCATTCGGCTTAACGAGCTGCGCCGGCCGATAGCATCGCTCGTAAAAACCCGGCACCGACCGTCCAACATTTATTCAGGCGGGATGCTATCACTTGGCACTGGACAAGCCGACCCGGCGACCCCGGCCGGGGCACGCATGGCGACCGGAACAGGGCACGACTAGCCGAGGAATCGGCGCACTGGCCGCTGGCCACCCGGCCGCCCAGCACGCTCACCTCTCTGAAAGCCCCTGGTAAAACAACTGCACGCCACCGCTACAATTTCGAGTAACATCAACCACGGTGTAGCATAGACATACGTAACTTTTAGTGCAGCCGATATAACACAACTAAGTGCCATACGTGATAGGACATTCTGAAGGTGGACAAGTTGCCAGCATCGCCAAACGAAAGCGGTTCTATCGCAGCCTTCATTTACGGTCCATCAAATAGCGAAGAGATAGTTGAAGTAGTCGGGTATGAACAGGCGATATTGCGATATACGGTACTTCGGATATGCCATAAATGAACACGACACAGCACGAATAACAAGAAGTCTCGCCTTGCGCTATTTGGTGATTACAGACCACGCCGGCGACGGCGACGACGACGACGACGGCGGCGGCGGCGGCGGCGCTCCTCTATCCAACGCAGCCGGTGTACTCACTGTGCCAGACGGCGAGCCGTTGCCGCTTGGAGGCCGCCTGCAGCGCGGCGGCCTCCTCGTACCGGCGCTTCCGTTTGGCGAGCACGTCGCGCGCGTCACTGTCGGCGTGCCGCAGCCGCCGCTGGCACTGGCCGCCGGAGCAGCTCCACTCGGGCTGCTCCAGCTCCACACTCGAGTAGCCACTGTCCGAATCACAGCTCACCGACGGCGTCACAAACGGCAGCCGGCCGCAGGCGGCGTCCGCGCCGAACCGCTCCAGCATGCAGTTGTAGCGCGGCGCCGCCGCCGCCGCCGGCACCAGCTGGTGCTGCGGGTAGCGCGGCTGGTGCGGCTGGTGCCGCGCCGGCCACAGTGGCACCTCGGGCTTCTGGAACGGCTGGGCGACGGCGCCCGGTGCGGCGGCGGCGGCGGCGGCGGCGGCTGGGACAGCGGTGACGTTGACGGCAGCGGCAGCAGCCGCTGCGGTAGCCGCCGCCGAGGCAGCGTCGTGGCCGCCGTGCGGTATCCGCCGGCCGTAGAAGTTGCACAGCTGGCAGGTGCAGGCGGCGCCGAGCGTGCGCCGGTGCCGCAGGTGCTCGAAGTACTGCGGGTGCACGATGAGCAGCGGCTCGCTGTGCTCGGGCGGGTACGCCTCCTTGGGCAGGTCGTACTCGACGGTGGTGTCGACGAACAGCGGCTGGCTGACGTCGCGCGACTGGCCGAAGTCGGACGAAGAGCTGACTCGGCTGGAGCGCAGCGGCGCCGCGGCGGCCTGCGCCGGCGACGCCACCACCTGGACCGCCCTTCCGGGGTACACGGGCGTCGGCGGAGCGTGCTGCGGCTGCCCCGGGTACAGACTCGTCTGGCCCGGGTGCAGACTCGTCTGGCTTGGGTGCAGACTCGTCTGGCCCGGGTGCAGACGCGTCTGGCTCGGGTGCAGACGCATCGGCTCCGGGTACAGGCTCGTCTGGCCAGAATGAAGCGCCGTCTGGCCGGGTAGCATCAGCATCTGCCCGGGCTGCGTGCTCGTCTGCCCGGCGAGAAAACTCATCTGCCCCTGGACGAGACTCGTCTGTCCGGGGAGGAGGCTGGTCTGCGCCAGGGCGCCGCCCGGCTCGGCCGAGGACCACAGGCAGCACGGAGTCACCTGCTTGGCCGGCGGCTCGTAGAAGGAGGCGTGGTTGTCTTGGTGACGCCACATAGCGTCCAGCGTCTTGGCGTGGTGCTCCGACGGCAGCGCCATCAGGTGGACGTCGGGCACCATGGCTGAGTGCATTCAGAGCGCGCACGGTGTCATTCCGCTGCCGCGGCACGGTTCGCAGTGCCTGCACACAATCAGCTGATCGGCCGCGGAGAGCTCGCAGCGCACACCACCCGGCTGCGCGGCCGCCGGACGTCTGGCGCGCCGAGCCGGCCCGCCCGCCGAGCCTACCGCCGCCGCCGCCAGAGGCGCTGGCGTCGCACCGCGGCTGCCGCCGTCGGACGCGCCGGGTATTTAAATGATGGGATTCCGATCGCGGCCGGTTCCGTCCCCATGGGCGCGACCAATGAAAATAAATTAAGATTTGCCGGCGCGTGCGATGTATGGCGCGCCTCGGCGCGCAGCGCGCCGCTCGTAACTCGGCACGCTTCGACATGACGACGCTGCGGAAGACGGACGAACGCGGCGCGGCCGAGCAGCTCTGCCACTATCCATCAGCGCGCTGCGCCGGCGTTGCCGGTAAACAGGTCGTCGTCCACGCCGAGACGACTGTGATCGGCCGTGGCGGCGCACGTCCCGGGCGGCCGGCGGCGCCGCAATTCGGCGCCCATGCGCCGCACCACCGTTTATTTTCCGAGTCGAGTGCGAAATACGCGCCGCGCAGCGCGTGCAGTTTCAAATATTTATCTGGCGGTCCGAGAGCATGACAGCGCCGCCCGCCCGGCGGGAACGTGCGTGGTGTGGCGGACAGACGGCGACCAGGCCTCTGTCGGCCCAAGCAAAACCGTCCACGGCTGGACTGGAACCTAAAGCCAACCACCAGGGTCAAGTCAACGCGGCTTCGGAACCAGTCACGAAGCCACACGGGTGTGGCACCCATGCAACACGGCTGCGACACAAAGGCCGCATAGCCGCGACACCCAAGCAACGCGGCTGCGGTACTCGAGCCACGCGGCCTGCGACACTCAGGCCACACGGCTGCGACACCCACGTCACACGGCTGCGACACCCACGTCACACGGCTGCGACACCCACGTCACACGGCTGCGACACTCAGGCCACACGGCTGCGACACCCATGTCACACGGCTGCGACAAGTGGAAGCACTCGCCGACCGATCTATAACGCCAACACTGTCTGTGCAGCTGGCGTTGGCCACCGGACGACAAAATGTCTACGCATTGGCTGCATGGCCTAGCCACCCCTCAGCAGTGTCACACAGCCATCAATGCCGACGTCTCACCGTAACCGGGAGCACATTGCGAGCTGAGGCCGCACTTCCGGCACGTGCGCTCCATTGCGGGCGGGAGCTCGCTCGATCAGGTGGGGGAGTGTCCTGCTGCGATGACAGCGCTGTTGGCAGCACTCCGGCAGCGCTGCGCGGCCACCGTCTGCTGTGGAGCTGTGTGCTCCCGCTGCAGGCCAGAGTCTGCGACGCGGCGCCGACAGCGTGGGAGAAGTGTCGCGGGAGCGCCGGCCACGCCGCCGGCCGTCCGCCGTGCCCCCAGATAGTTGTCACGTTCCCACATTCCCGTGTGATGTGTGCAGAATGATGAAAGTGATTTAAAATGTGTGTAGATCATCAGTGTTGTCGACGAGCCGGCGCCGTCCCACCACAGAGCCGACACCGCTCCACCACAGAGCCGGCACCGCTCCACCACAGAGCCGGCACCGCCCCACCACAGAGCCGGCACCGCCCCACCACAGAGCCGACACCGCTCCACCACAGAGCCGGCACCGCTCCACCACAGAGCCGCACGGCACCGCTCCACCACAGAGCCGGCACCGCTCCACCACAGAGCCCAAGCCGCACCGCCCCACCACAGAGCCGGCACCCCACCACAGAGCCGGCACCGCCCCACCACAGAGCCGGCACCGCTCCACCACAGAGCCGGCACCGCTCCACCACAGAGCCGGCACCGCTCCACCACAGAGCCGGCACCGCTCCACCACAGAGCCGGCACCGCTCCACCACAGAGCCGGCACCGCTCCAACACAGAGCCGGACACAGAGCCGCACAGAGCCGACACCGCCCACCACAGAGCCGACACCGCCCCACCACAGAGCCGGCACCGCTCCACCACAGAGCCGACACCGCCCACAGGCCACACAGAGCCGGCACCGCTCCACCACAGAGCCGGCACCCCCACCACAGAGCCGGCACCGCCCACCCAGAGCCGACACCGCTCCACCACAGAGCCGGCACCGCTCCACCACAGAGCCGACCCGCTCCACCACAGAGCCGGCACCGCTCCACCACAGAGCCGGCACCGCTCCACCACAGAGCCGGCACCGCCCCACCACAGAGCCGACACCGCTCCACCACAGAGCCGGCACCGCTCCACCACAGAGCCGGCACCGCTCCACCACAGAGCCGGCACCGCTCCACCACAGAGCCGACACCGCTCCACCACAGAGCCGGCACCGCTCCACCACAGAGCCGGCACCGCTCCACCACAGAGCCGGCACCGCTCCACCACAGAGCCGGCACCGCTCCACCACAGAGCCGGCACCGCTCCACCACAAGCCGCCCACCACAGGCCCACACAGAGCCGCACCACAGAGCGGCACCGCTCCACCACAGAGCCGACACCGCTCCACCACAGAGCCGGCACCGCTCACCGCCACCCACCACAGAGCCGGCACCGCCCCACCACAGAGCCGACACCGCTCCACCACAGAGCCGACACCGCTCCACCACAGAGCCGGCACCGCTCCACCACAGAGCCGGCACCGCTCCACCACAGAGCCGGCACCGCTCCACCACAGAGCCGACACCGCTCCACCACAGAGCAGGCAACGCCCCAACACAGAGCCGACACAGAGCCGGCGAGTTTCGCTCTCGGCACGATCACTTCATCTTGCTCGCCGCTCCACGCCGGTGCGTTTTTGTCCTCGCTGCTCGCTCTCGAGCCGACAGTCGTTCTCTGCATGTGTCTAGTTCTTTGTCTCCGGCGGAGCCGCGGGTATGCGTGTACCACGCGAGACGACATGACTTCGCAGTACCGGGCCGTGAAATAGCGCCGCTTCAGCTGGGTATGTGAACAGAACGACCGCCACTGGCGGCTGACTCGCTCGGCTGGCTCTCTGCCAGTCGGCAGTTTCCTCGCCAGTGATTAATCAAGCCGGGTTTGTGGCATGGATGATGGTTTGAGCAGCGGGTACGTTCGCTACCCGATAGTTTGAACAGCGGGGATGTATCCCACCCGATGGTTTGTGCAGCGGAGATGTATCCCACCCGATGGTTTGTGCAGCGGACACCTGTCCCACCCGATGGTTTGTGCCGCTGAAGTGCACGAGACCGGCTGGCCCGGTGAGCTCAGCATGCTGCTCGCCGATGTAGCAGCCGCCGCCTTCCCACACAGCGACTAGTGATTGCGACTCCGTGCGGCGACAGAAACGATGCGGTGAATTTTTAATGAGGTAATAGGATACAGACAGAAAGAGTGCGCCTCCCTCCAAGTGCTGAATGATGAGTGGTGACAACTTCTAGTCTCCGTGCAGCTGGTCGCAGAAACTTTGTCTGGGTGCCGCTCTGCACCCATGCTCAGGTGACGCTCTTCAAATATAATCAGAAAGCCTTCATTGTTTAGTGTGCTCGAAAGTGGCAGCAGCCACAGCTGACACACATTGGCAGACGGCACTACTTAGGTCAGAACTTCATCCTTAGCCATATTTACCAGCGCGCCAACCTCTTTTAGCGAACTGGAAAGTTATTTTCCGAATGTGTTTTCGAGAAGCCAATATTTCCGCAAGCATCGTATCGGAGAAAGACTGCCCTTTATAGATGGGGAATTCATACGGCGAAAGGATTTTTCTTAACAAAAAGTTTGCTGGAAGGGATGCAATTTCGGAGAGCTGCATTGGGAATGCTCAACAGCAAAATGTCCTGCCGACATGCAGGTTGTCGGGCGCAGGACACTTGAACCCTGCCCCTGGGTTCAGGCGTTCAAGCCCCGAAACTTCAACTCAAGTGCGAGACACTCAGCACAAACTATCTACACATTCGAACGGTCGATGTTGTTAAAATCGTCCGTCACGAATGCGGGGTCGAGTATCTTCTCATAGGCTGTCCGGCTTGCACCCAACTATCATTTAATAATATCGTGAATATCATGTCTTACTTGCACAAAATATCACGAAGCATAGATTTGACTGGGAAACTACTTGCAGGCACATTAAAACAGAAAAGAGGAGACGGAAAAGGAGAGAGCGAGATAAGAGAGTGAGAGAGGAAAAAAGGAAGAGAGAGAGAGAAGAGAGGGAGGGGAAGAAGAGAGAGAGAGAGAGAGAGAGAGAGAGAGAGAGAGAGAGAGAGAGAGAGAGAGAGAGAGAGAGAGAGAGAGAGAGAGAGAGAGAGAGAGAGAGAGAGAGAGAGAGAGAGAGAGAGAGAGAGAGAGAGAGAGAGAGAGAGAGAGAGAGAGAGAGAGAGAGAGAGAGAGAGAGAGAGAGAGAGAGAGAGAGAGAGAGAGAGAGAGAGAGGTATGGACGGAAACACATTTGGCGCTCTGAGCGCTCGCCCCAGTCAGATCGGCATCCGGATTGGGTCGAGTGTGACAGGTCGAAGCAGCGGTGATAGGCGTCCCCCAGCGGCTGCCCGAGATGACTTCAGATAGGAGAACACGGTCCAGCGTACAAATGGTCACCGAGTAATTTCATAACAGCATGTTTGAAGTCATTATCGGATCGGGTGGGAATAGTTTTGGGTCCTGTCGGGTAACGGATTACTCCTCTCGTCAGTGCGATAGTGAAGAGGCTAATTTTGCGGAATTTATCATCGCTCACCGACTCATTCTGTATTTTTCCGTTGTCAATCTTTATGCTCCACTGGAATGTAAGAATGCACGCAGGTGACGCAGACTTCGTCTCGCTTGTGCATTTTTTTGCCGGTTTGCGCAACAAGGGAAAGATATCCCGGCGACCACGTATTGCATGTCCTTGCGCTGGCTCATTGTTCGTTAGTGGGAATTGGCGGCTGATCAGCTTTGCTTTCAGACAAGGGCTTCCGGCCAGATTATCGGATGAATCATGCGTCACGAGTGCCTCGGATATAAATGTCAGAACTGAGCACCGGCACCTTCATCTCGGATGTAAATGTCAAAACTGAGCAGAAGCACATACGACGAGATGGCAAGGCCAGCCTACTTTGCGGCACGATAAACCGAGGAAAAATGAAACAATGTCAAGCAAATAAAATCGATCGGACTTGGGGAAGATTGTAAACCTGCCAATGTTGTAAAATTTCAAATCATGTAGGATTCCGCAATGCGACGTTCATTGCTGACCGATGCGCTCTGAAAAAAAGAGTTGAAGTACACACTACAAGCAGGGGCTTGTGTTCTTTTGGGATAGCACATGCCCCCATGTCAGCTGTGCTCCACCCCAAATAATTTCAACCTTTAACATGATATCCTACACGTATGACTATAGCGGATGCATATGTCACACCGATCCATTTCACGCCAACTCAACTGATCTGTGACTCCTCACCCCATTATATTTTACTTTGCCTCTGTCCACATGGTTATGTTAGTCTCTGGACACTATTGTGGAGGTTCTATGTCTCCCTGGCCAGCACTTGCCCTGTATGGTGACGTAAAAATATCAAGTCATATCACAAACTAATATTTTATGGTGACTTATCTCTGGAACAGAGAAAGATTTCTGAGGCCCGGAAAGGTTCGCGGGATGGCAAAATGCAATACTTTAGCGTAAATGTGTTGGTAAATTGTGGAAATTTTCCGAAACAGTTCTACACCAAAATATTGTGCAAACGTCCAGTTTGTGAAAACACCGCCTCTCGACTTTCCTAAGACATCGATTTTCGAACTAGACGCCGATTATTCCCCGGTGTAATTCATACATGGAGTGGGTTCTAAACTCGAGCAGTGTGCGAGGCGTTCGTATACACTGACGTGTGGGTACGCGAGGCGTGGGCAGGTCTGGCGCCGTGCCGTATGGCCGCTAGGGCGCGTCCGAGGGTCGGCTTGTGCCCTTTCCATGAACTCTTGTTACTTGCGATATCACAGGGTCCTAATTACGGTGATGTTCACACGTCAGAGCGTTCATAAATTTATTGAATGTGCAACTAGATCCGTCGCCAATTTGGCAAGGCGCCATTGCATAGCGTACGCCCAGAGCAGATACCTCAAGAGCCTGGAGATCGGGCTTCAAGCAAATCAGGCGATAACCATGGGAATTTTTACCAAATCTACTCATTTGTGGTTCAAGGTGCCGTGCACCGATATTACTGGGAGAATGCACAGTTCGCCCAGAGCATTTATTCCGTTGGTGCCGATTATGTAACTACTGTTTAAGGTTGCTGTGCTATTAGCGACAGCACCCAACATAGAACAGAACTCAGTATATGCACTGCTTTGAGGCCAAGGTGACAGGGCGTATTTAATCTCGAAACATCAACATAAAAATGTATACCGTTTCATGGACAGCTGAGCCGTTCGTTCATTACAAAGACATATACATCCGAAACATCTGCGCTCATAAGAAAAACTTCTACTTGCCTCGCGAGTGAAACCTGTTCGCGATCTATCACGACAAAGGGCCTTGTGACGAGATTGGCGACACAGTGAAGTGGCAAACCGCCGAATCAAAGCCAAATCTTGGCGCCACAGGCCATGCTTGACTTCCGCCCGACGTCCACGCCGCGTGAGTGCACAAACGTGTTCTTGATTATGTATAATGGCTAACCTGTGCTATTTTAGAACGCGCATCAAGAATACATTGTCGTAAGATTGGGGTTGTAATCTGCCATTGGTGTACTCGTACATCGTGAAGCTGCTCCAGCCACATACTTACCTGAAATATTTGCACCAGTTCGTGTATTTTCTGTACCTCGTTATGTAATGGCTGTTGCTCTACAGAGCAGAAGATGTGATACTTGCAACGTAATATAGGTCTGGAGATGTGCGCTGGTGGGTGCTAATGAAATAAAGAAATTATTGAAAAACAGCCGATCTGAACTGGGAAAATTCTCACGAGCGAGAATGTGTGACTTTTAGGTGGAATGAATGTTTCAGAAGGCCAAGTCAAACGGGTGTAATGTATTTAGCGCGCTGTGGTATGTGGGAAAAACAATTAACACAGTCTCAAGGACCAAAGGAGAAAATTAATAGCCTCTCATCTAGAATGGTTTGAGAGAATGGCATTAGGAAGTTATGGAACTTAGTCCAAGAAAATGTAAGTAATGGTGTGTCAGTGTCGAAGAAAATGACCACAAGCATGCTATTCTTCAATCTTGTACAACTTCCATCATCTGAAGACGTCGAAAATAATTCCCGGAGCGGAACGGTTGCAGGCAGGTGCGTGGCGCATACCTTAATGCTGAGATGTACGTGGCGTATAGCTGAATAGTGAGATGTACGTGGCGTATAGCTGAATGGTGAGATGTACGTGGCGTATAGCTGAATGGTGAGATGTGTGTGGTGTATAGCTGAATGGTGAGATGTACGTGGTGTATAGCCGAATGGTGAGATACGTGGTGTATAGCTGAATGGTGAGATGTACGTGGCGTATAGCTGAATGGTGAGATGTACGTGGCGTATAGCTGAATGGTGAGATGTACGTGGCGTATAGCTGAATGGTGAGATGTACGTGGCGTATAGCTGAATGGTGAGATATACGTGGCGTATAGCTGAATGGTGAGATGTGTGTGGTGTATAGCTGAATAGTGAGATGTACGTGGTGTATAGCTGAATGGTGAGATGTACGTTTCGCGCAGCTGGATGGCGAGATGTACGTCGCGCGCAGCTGAATGGTAAAATATACGCGATATAAAGAGCATTGTGGCTGAGGTGACCAATGTTCTACTCCGAATCAAGACAGGTACCCAGCGCTCTGATTCTCAGCTCTGCACATCCGCATGGTTTATCAGTGGTGTTTCAAGGTACGCGAAGGTCAGGAGCCGTGAATGCAGAGCTGATTTAGCGGTGCCCGCCATGGTAGTATTGCCATTTGTCAACCGAACAAACGGAACAATGTGAGAAGCAAAGCTGCCAGAAGGCACCGAACAGTATATTTTCACTGTACTTTTGCTAGATAGATCACAAGAGCCACGAAGCATACAATTTACGTGCACGGTTTTCCACATCGTTCGCTAGTCCGCTGCTCCGTTGGCAGGTGGAGTCTCGATGGGCGGGGTCTCGATGGGCGGGGTCTCGGTGGGCGGGGTCTCAGTGGGCGGGAGCTCAGTAGACGACCTGCTGCGTCCGCGGCGGCAGCTGGCTGTACTTGATGCCCAGCTCGTCGCCGACCTTGTCGACCACGTCGAGCACGTAGTCGAGCTGCTGGCGGGTGTGCGAGGCCGACAGACAGAAGCGGGCGCGCGCCGCCGTCAGCGGCGTGGCCGGGTAGGCGATGACGGCCGTGGCGACGCCGTGCTGCTTGAGGCGGCGGTAGAGCGCGGCCGTCTTGCTGACGAACAGCGACAGCAGCGGCACCACCGGCGACGCGTCGTTGCCGTACACGATGAAGCCCAGCTGGCGCAGCCGCTGGCGGAAGTAGTGCGAGTTGCGCGCCAGCGTGTCCACCTTGCGGCGGCCCGCGTCGGTGCCGTCGCGGCCCATGATGACGCGCATCGAGGAGACCACCTGCTGCGCCACGCACGCCGGCATGGCGGCCGCGTACGCCGCCGAGTGCGAGTGCGCGCGCAGGTGGTCGACCAGCCGCCGGCTGCCGCCGATGTAGCCGCCGGCGGCGCCGAAGCTCTTGGTGAAGGTGCCCATCATGATGTCGACGTCGGCCGGGCTGCAGCCGTAGTGCTCGACCACGCCGCGGCCGGTGGCGCCGACGGCGCCGATGCTGTGCGCCTCGTCCAGGTAGAGGTAGGCGCCGTAGCGGCGCTTCAGGCGGATCACGTCCGGCAGCAGCACCAGCGAGCCCTCCATGCTGTACACGCCCTCCACCACCACCAGCAGCTTGCGCCAGCGGCCCTCGGCCACGCCGGCGGCGAGCTTGCGCTCCAGGTCGGCCATGTCGTTGTGCGCGAACACGCGGACCTTAGCGCCCGAGAGCCGCATGCCGAGGATGATGGACGCGTGGTTGTTCTGGTCGCTGATCACCAGACAGTCGGGCCCCACCAGCGACGGGATGTTGGTCGTGTTGGTGGCGAAGCCCATGCCGAAGGTGATGGCCGCCTCGGTGCCGAGGAAGTCGGCCACCAGCGACTCCAGCTCGACGTGCAGTCGCTGCGTGCCCACCTCCTGGCGGACGGTGGCGCCGCCTATACCGTAGTGGCGGGTGGCGACCTCTGCGTGGTCGGCGCACGGCCCGAGGCCGCCGAAGCCCAGATAGTTGTAGGAGCCCAGGTTGATGTAGGCATGCGACTTGCCAGTCAGCGTGAAGCGGGACGACAGCGGCTTCTCGAAGTGTCGCTCCATCAGTGAAACCTGCCCGACCGGACCCAGTTGTAAATGAGCCCGCGCAATGCAGAGGCTTAAATTCGAAGAAGTGAAACGTGACGTTGATTTGCCCACTCCTGTACTATGCCGTAGGAACACTCCGCTGAACTACAGAGATGGAACTCTGGAGTTCGTGGTTGAGCCATTGCCTAAATGGTGATTAATATCAAGTTTGTTAAATTGCCCAGGTAAGATGCAGCCTGGGATTTAATGTTCGAATTTGGTGGCATCGGAATTTCTTCAGCACATTCAGCCTTACATTATCGGACGTTCTGTAGCTGTGGTACGTATCACACGGGTAGAGGTGTGGCAAGGTTGGATTGTGTATGTGTGTGTGTGTGTGTGTGTGTGTGTGTGTGTGTGTGTGTGTGTGTGTGTGTGTGTGTGTGTGTGTGTGTGTGTGTGTGTGTGTGTGTGTGTGTGTGTGTGTGTGTGTGTGTGTGTGTGTGTGTGAATGTGACGAGATGATCAAATGGACTGTGTGTGGCAAAGCTGGACTGCGGGCGACAAAGTTGGACTATCGGTATGCATACGCATGTGTATGTGTATGTGTGCATGGTGTGGTCATATATGTGTGTATGTGTGCATGGTGTGGTCATATATGTGTGTATGTGTGCATGGTGTCAAGGGGTGGTCAGATGATCTGACTCACTCCGGGCAGCGACCGATGTCCGGGTGACGGGTTCGGATCCACGCGTCTTCGAAAGTATTTCCGCCGGACACACACCAACACTTCGAGAGGTAGTGTGTTGGTAGGCATACGTCCGATAACGGACCCGAACTTAATTTGCGTGAAGTGGACACAAACACCAATGAAAAGTCTAGCGAAGCAGCAGTATCCATCACATTGTCCCGACAGATGTACCGGACGCACCATATCGGTGGCAGCAGAGTCGATGGGGTTGCAGAAGCAGTCCTGCCACCTTCTGAAGATGTTCCTGGCGTGGAAGCCGCCGAAGTCGTCGGTGCGGTACAGAGGGGCGTAGCCCTCCCGGCCGAGCTCTTTGTTGTTGGGCGGCACCACGTACTCTGTCGACCAACGCACAGCACACTTGTGAGGGGCAGACTCAGACGATGAACATGGCGCACTTCTGGGGGGAAGAGTCGGGCGACAAACAGCACACTTCTGAGGAGCAGACTTAGACGATGAACATGGCGTACTTCTGAGAGGGCAGTGTCAAGCGATGCAGAAACCAGCCTACTTCTAAGCATGTGAATCAATATTGTGCATATCACACACCCACGCATAGCGAATACAATCTCTTTCAGAAGTGTTCACCTGGCCTTGCTGTTCACTCACGGAGGAGGTCCTCACCCTTAAAGTGGCCGACGGCCTTCAGCACGTTCATGGACAAGCTGACGAAGAACTCGACACTGGCCGGTGCCTTCTCGAACGTCTCCTGGCTGTAGACCGGAGCTGACCGCTCGATGCTCCTCCCCTGCTCTCCCTGCTCTTCCCCAGCTGATGTGGCTGGCTGTCGGCACGCAGCCGGTCACTCAGGGCAGCGACTCACAAACTGGCGGAAAACACTCTTCTGGGGTGATTTGGTCTTTTGATAGGGTAACGAGCGCTTGGCAAGATCAGCTCCAGAAGTCCATCAACAAAGGCGCTACGTATCTTTCGATAAGACTGGCCAATCTTAACGAACTCCAGGACAATTTCTCCAACCAAACCTGCCGTCAACTTTACGTTGGAAACTTCAGAGACTCAGGCTGATTGATGACTCATGTCTTTGTTGCTGGTTTCCGCCAAATGACTGTCACTGCCATTACTAATGCGCGTCTAAGCAACAGCCTGCCGCGGCAATCATAACACAATGCTGCGGCATTTTGGTGGCTGCTTGTTGCCAAAGTTCACTCGATTGCCGACATTTTGGGTGTAAACAATGTTAATATTCCCACGAAAGAGACTTGGGTGCACTTGCACCGATTGTGTGGTATAATCCGAAAGCACTGATCAAACAAGTTAAAGTTGTGATTAAAGTTCACATAGGGGAACACTTACTCTCCTGGCGCTTCAAATGCAATACCTATACAAAGTGATACAAAGAATTTCTCCCCGGATGATAATAAATCGAGCCAGTAAAGAGGGAACGTAAGTGCGGCGAACGCTTAACAGCCGCTAGTGTAGGAAGCAGTGGGTGTTATGCGTGTCAATAGCGTAGACAATACATGCCATTATATTTTACGTAGCTTCAAAGAACTCTGGAGGCCCGACATTGCGCTAATGCATGCGATGGCAGCTTAGAGGGACGCGATGGCGCCATATTGAAATGGTAATTATTGGAGAGCATGAGCAAACATTGGAGGGGCTGAGGGATTGAGCCACTACCAAGGTATCAGAAGGCCCAGCTATGCATTTGTGCTTGTGCATAATTGGCGTCACAAATAGCTTGGCAGTCAGGCCGGGCGTCCTGACACCTGAATATCCCGCTTACATTTAGGTGTGGTGGGAAACAATAGGATATCCATACAGGATATCCTATCCATATAGATCCATCCATCCATATACCCAACAAATACAGGATATCCAGGTGCCGGGACGACCAGCCTGAACGTCAAGCTACTTGTGACTACAATAGCGCATACACGCTGCACATGCAGGGTACTCTTCGTTGTCTTGGTTACTGCATGTTATTGTTTGAACTGCGCTGCATTTATTGATAACTGCACGCATTTTTAGGCATGCCTTTTCTTGATAAAAACACACACTGAACACCAAGGGTGCTTTCCCATATGAATATATATTAAACTGCAAGGATGCTCAGCATGTTTCTTGGGTACAGAGACACCCTAAAAATTAGTTAGCGGGGACAAGGCTGTGGTGCTAGTTACATGGGCTGGGGATGAAAAATGGTGTAGTTCTAGTTGCCTGGATTAGAGGTGGTAGGCTGTGGTCCTAGTTACCTGGGCTGGCGGTGAAAAGGCTACGGTGCTAGTTACATGGGTTGGTGGTGCTACAGTAGCAACTCTCTCGGTGGTCGGGGTTGCAGTCGAATTTATCTCGTATGGACTGGGGGTATTGTTAATTAGCTGAGGTAAGCTGGGCTATGCCCCTACTAATATCAGGTGCACGGGGTTGTAGTACTAGTGGAAGGGGTTGTAGTACTAGCTACATCAAGCGCACGGGACTGTAGTGTTATTTCACTCGGCTGGGTGGGGCTGCAGTAGTGTCTTCCTCTGATGAGTGGTGCTACAGTGGTAGCTACCGTGGCTGGGGAGGGGAAGGGGTGGAGGAGACAGTGAAGTTCCTGATTACCTTGGGTAGGCGGAGCGTATTATCTCGCGTGGGCGTGGCTGCTGTTTTGGTTACCTTGGCTGGGCGTGGCAGAGCAGTTCTCTCCTCCTCCAGCTCTGGCCAACTGTCCGTGGTCGGTAGACCCGCCTCCAGACCCTCCTTGCTCAAGTCGGGCATGCGATCCAGGGTCGCGGCCGCCGCCAGCTGCGCGTCACAGGTGACGTCACCGTCACGTGACCACCGCCACCACGCTGTTCTCATGTGACACCACCACCATGTGGCCTGACCTGTAACCTGGTGTGACAACAAAGCTGCTCTAAAGGCGCGACCTGCCGCTCAATACATACGACTGGGACGGATCCAGTTTGATACTGTGGTATTGTAAACAAGTGCACACCGCAAATAATCGTCCTTAGTGATTTGCTCCTATGAGGCCTGGGCGTGCCTGGCGTGGTATTTCATCGCTAGCCACGTCTCCGTCAGTCCTCCCCGTGCACTGACATCTCACCTCCAGTTGGCGCCATCTCACCGCTAGCCGGCGCCATCTCACCGTCAGCCCGCGACAGCTCACCGTCAGCTGTGGACGGCTCACCGTCAGTCGCTTACGTCTCACCGCCAGTCGGCGCCATCTCGCCTCCAGTTGGCGCCATCTCACCGTCAGCCCGCGACAGCTCACCGCTAGCCGATGCCATCTCACCGTCAGTCGCTTACGTCTCACCGCCAGTCGGCGCCATCTCGCCTCCAGCCGGCGCCATCTCACCGTCAGCTGGGCCTTGGCCGACTGCGGGTCGTCGGCGCCGTCGCGGCGCTGAGGCCGCGGCAGCACCAACTCCAGGCCGCTGTCCTCGTCATCCTCCGTGTCGCCGCCGCCCGATGTGGTGACGTCATCGTCGGTCAGAGCCGACGACAGCGAGGTGCGAGACAGCTGCCGATGGTACCTGTGGGCAGCGGTACCCTCTAGCTATCATAGCTCGACATCGACACCTCCAGAGTCGACGACAGAGAGGTGCGGGGCAACTGCCGATGGTGCCTGTGGGCAGCGGTACCCTCCAGCTATCATAGCTCGACATCCACTCATTGCTTGCAATGACACAACAGCTTACTGGTGTCCTGAGATAAGATGACATCACCTTGACCTTGTTGATTTGAATTGTCATCGAGCTTTCCATTTGCGGTTGTGTTTGAGAAGCTCAGAATTTGTACAAAAACAAGCGTCAAGTCGGGGTGCATCGAACGGAGTTGAAACGAAGGAATCGGAGGCGCTGCGTTACTGTTTCGTGGTCTGCCAATGTGCACGCAAAATCACATCCAAGAAGATGCACACGTCGTCGTCTGAACCGTTCTCTGGTCTCCCACGACGGCGCGGGCTCTACAGCGTCCACAGACCCGTTGATGGACGAGCCGACCGAGCCGACTGAGCCGACAGAGCCGACCGAGCTGAGCGAGCCGAGCGAGCTGAGCGAGGTGAGCGAGTCCAGCCGGTACACCTGCTTGTGCGCCGACAGGGACACGTCCAGGTCGGTCTCCGGACTCGGCTCCACCGCACGATCCTCGTTGTTGGACGGCATGTCGTCGGCACGTGCAGCGGTCACCCCCGTCGGCACAGTGGGGGCCGGCCCGGTGCGGCACGCCTTTAAGGCGTGTCGGCGCCGGCGGCCTGCAGGCGCGCGCCCAGTCGGTCGGCTCGGGTCGACACGAGAGCACGGTCGCTGGCTGTCGGGACACCGCCCGCCACGCCGGTCCGCGTCCGCAGACCGTCGTATCAGCTGGACCGGCCGGCACCCCCCCCCCCCGTGTCCACCAGCCGCGAGTGCGGCCGGCTCTTGGACCGTTCGGCGGCAGCTGCTGGTCGCTGGACGCGCGCCTGCTGCACTCTCGCCTGCCTCGTTAGGCCCGCCTCATCAGCCAACTGTGCATAGTTGTCGGACATTGGACAAATGGCGGCTATTAGGGCACGGCCAGTTGCGTCCGGACGGGCTGACGGCCGGCGCTGGGTGTTGCTACGCGGCCGCACTCAGGTGCGCCGCCACTGACACCTGTACCTCTGCCCCGGCACCTGTGCCGCCACTGACACCTGTACCTCTGCCCCGGCACCTGTACCGCCACTGACACCTGTACCTCTGCCCCGGCACCTGTGCCGCCACTGACACCTGTACCTCTGCCCCGGCACCTGTGCCGCCACTGACACCTGTACCTCTGCCCCGGCACCTGTGCCGCCACTGACACCTGTACCTCTGCCCCGGCACCTGTACCGCCACTGACACCTGTACCTCTGCCCCGGCACCTGTGCCGCCACTGACACCTGTACCTCTGCCCCGGCACCTGTGCCGCCACTGACACCTGTACCTCTGCCCCGGCACCTGTGCCGCCACTGACACCTGTACCTCTGCCCCGGCACCTGTGCCGCCACTGACACCTGTACCTCTGCCCCGGCACTGCCCCGGCACCTGCACCGCCACTGACACCTGTACCTCTGCCCCGGCACCTGTACCGCCACTGACGCCTGTACCTCTGCCCCGGCACCTGTGCCGCCACTGACACCTGTACCTCTGCCCCGGCACCTGTGCCGCCACTGACACCTGTACCTCTGCCCCGGCACCTGTGCCGCCACTGACACCTGTACCTCTGCCCCGGCACCTGTGCCGCCACTGACACCTGTACCTCTGCCCCGGCACCTGTACCGCCACTGACACCCATACCGCCACTGACACCTATACCGCCACTGACACCTGTACCTCTGCCCCGGCACCTGTGCCGCCACTGACACCTGTACCTCTGCCCCGGCACCTGTGCCGCCACTGACACCTGTACCTCTGCCCCGGCACCTGTGCCGCCACCTGCCGCCACTGACACCTGTACCTCTGCCCCGGCACCTGTACCGCCACTGACACCTGTACCTCTGCCCCGGCACCTGTGCCGCCACTGACACCTGTACCTCTGCCCCGGCACCTGTGCCGCCACTGACACCTGTACCTCTGCCCCGGCACCTGTGCCGCCACTGACACCTGTACCTCTGCCCCGGCACCTGTGCCGCCACTGACACCTGTACCTCTGCCCCGGCACCTGTGCCGCCACTGACACCTGTACCTCTGCCCCGGCACCTGTGCCGCCACTGACACCTGTACCTCTGCCCCGGCACCTGTGCCGCCACTGACACCTGTACCTCTGCCCCGGCACCTGCACCGCCACTGACGCCTGTACCTCTGCCCCGGCTCCTGTACCGCCACTGACACCCATACCGCCACTGACACCCATACCGCCACTGACACCTATACCGCCACTGACACCTGTACCTCTGCCCCGGCATCTATACCGCCACTGACACCTGTACCTCTTCCCCGGCACTTGCACCGCCACTGACACCTATACCACTACTGAGACCTGTACCTCTTCCCCGGCACCTGTGCCACCACTGACACCTGTACCTCTGCCCCGGCATCTATACCGCCACTGACACCTGTACCTCTGCTCCGGCACCTGTGCCGCCACTGACACCTGTACCTCTGCCCCGACACCTGTACCTCTGCCCCGACACCTGTACCTCTGCCCCGGCATCTATACCGCCACTGACACCTGTGTACCTCTGCTCCGGCACCTGTGCCGCCACTGACACCTGTACCTCTGCCCCGACACCTGTACTTCTGCCCCGACACCTGTACCTCTGCCCAGGCATCTATACCGCCACTGACACACCTGTACCTCTGCCCCGGCACCTGTGACCGCCACTGACACCTGTACCTCTGCCCTGACACCTGTACCTCGCCCTGACACCTGTGCCGCCACTGACATTCCGCACCTGTGCCGCCACTGACACCTGTACCGCCACTGACACCTGTACCTCTGCCCGGCGCCTGTGCCACCATTGACACCTGTGCCGCCACTAACACCTGTACCTCTGCCCCGACACCTGTGCCACCACTGACACCCATACCGCCACTGACACCTGTACCACTACTGACACCTGTACCTCTTCCCCGGCACTTGCACCGCCACTGACACCTATACCACTACTGAGACCTGTACCTCTTCCCCGGCACCTGTGCCACCACTGACACCTGTGCCACCACTGACACCTGTGCCGCCACTGACACCTGTATGGACACTGACAACTGTACCTCTGCCCCGGTACCCGTGCCACCACTGACACCTGTGCCGCCACTGACACCTGTGCCGCCACTGACACCTGTATGGACACTGACAACTGTACCTCTGCCCCGTCACGTCAAGGATCGCAGGATAGCACACCGACACATAGAACATTAAGCTGACACGTCATGGAACGCAGCATAGCACACTGACACCTGCACCACTACCCTGACACGTCGGGGAGACAACACACCGACACCTGCACCACTACCCTGACACGTCAGGCGCGAGACAACACACCGACACCTGCACCACTACCCTGACACGTCAGGCGCGAGACTACACACCGACACCTGCACCACTACCCTGACACGTCAGGCGCGAGACTACACACCGACACCTGCACCACTACCCTGACACGTCAGGCGCGAGACTACACACCGACACCTGCACCACTACCCTGGCACGTCGGGCGCGAGACAACACACCGACACCTGCACCACTACCCTGGCACGTCAGGCGCGAGACAACACACCGACACCTGCACCACTACTCTGACACGTCAGGCGCGAGACAACACACCGACACCTGCACCACTACCCTGACACGTCGGGAGACAACACACCGACACCTGACCACTACCCTGACACGTCAGGCGCGAGACAACACACCGACACCTGCACCACTACCCTGACACGTCAGGCGCAGACAACACACCGACACCTGCACCCCTACCCTGACACGTCGGGGAGACAACACACCGACACCTGCATCACTACCCTGACACGTCGGGGAGACAACACATCGACACCTGCACCACTACCCTGGCACGTCAGGCGCGAGACAACACACCGACACCTGCACCACTACCCCGGTACGTCAGGCGCGAGACAACACACCGACACCTGCACCACTACCCCGGCACGTCAGGCGCGAGACAACACACCGACACCTGCACCACTACCCTGACACGTCGGGAGACAACATCGACACCTGCACCACTACCCTGGCACGTCAGGCGCGAGACAACACACCGACACCTGCACCACTACCCCGGTACGTCAGGCGCGAGACAACACACCGACACCTGCACCACTACCCTGGCACGTCAGGCGCGAGACAACACACCGACACCTGCACCACTACCCTGACACGTCAGGCGCGAGACAACACACCGACACCTGCACCCTACCCTGACACGTGACCACTACCCTGACACGTCGGGAGACAACACATCGACACCTGCACCACTACCCTGGTACGTCAGGCGCGAGACAACACACCGACACCTGCACCACTACCCCGGTACGTAAGGCGCGAGACAACACACCGACACCTGCACCACTACCCTGGCACGTCAGGCGCGAGACAACACACCGACACCTGCACCACTACCCTGGCACGTCAGGCGCGAGACAACACACCGACACCTGCACCACTACCCTGACACGTCAGGCGCGAGACAACACACCGACACCTGCACCACTACCCTGACACGTCGGGGAGACAACACATCGACACCTGCACCACTACCCTGGCACGTCAGGCGCGAGACAACACACCGACACCTGCACCACTACCCTGACACGTCAGGCGCGAGACAACACACCGACACCTGCACCACTACCCCGGTACGTCAGGCGCGAGACAACACACCGACACCTGCACCACTACCCCGGTACGTCAGGCGCGAGACAACACACCGACACCTGCACCACTACCCTGGCATGTCAGGCGCGAGACTACACACCGACACCTGCACCACTACCCTGACACGTCAGGCGCGAGACTACACACCGACACCTGCACCACTACCCTGGCACGTCGGGGCGAGACAACACAACACAGCACCACTACCCTGACGTCAGGCGCGAGACTACACACCGACACCTGCACCACTGCCTGGACGTCGGGCGCGAGACACACACCGACACCTGCACCACTACCCTGACGTCAGGGGAGACAACACATCGACACCTGCACCACCCCGGTACGTCAGGCGCGAGACAACACACCGACACCTGCACCACTACCCTGGCATGTCAGGCGCGAGACTACACACCGACACCTGCACCACTACCCTGCACGTGAAACCGACCCCCCACACCCCCGCCAACACACCGACACCTGCACCACTACCCCGGTACGTCAGGCGCGAGACAACACACCGACACCTGCACCACTACCCCGGTACGTCAGGCGCGAGACAACACACCGACACCTGCACCACTACCCCGGTACGTCAGGCGCGAGACAACACACCGACACCTGCACCACTACCCTGGCACGTCAGGCGCGAGACAACACACCGACACCTGCACCACTACCCCGGCATACGTCAGGCGCGAGACAACGCAACACAGCACCACACCCCGACGGCCAGGTTTGATGCAGCCCAGACGCTGGCTTCGGTGAACAGTTGTAGTTGCAGTCATTTAGCATCGTCCATTAGATTATGCTTAGTAACTCAGCGAAAACCGTGCAGACCTTGCCATATCCGATCAACAGCAGTTGCATAAGTCGTAGACATATCTACTCACCCGAAATGAAATTACAATTATAGGGCAAATATTGGTGCTTCCATGTTCGGTACTTATTATTCTCTGCTTAAAGCAATCTGGTGTCGAGCTTCAAAGCATGCATATTTTTGTGCTACCGCTTTTATGAATAGCTCTTTAACAATGTCAGAAGATCATTTATGTCTGAATATCCATGTTGACAGCATGTTAAGCAGCTCTATGACATTTAATATGATAAGCGACTCTAAACGTAATATGCGTCCCTTCGATCCAAATGTTCAATTGTGGAAGCATTTAGCGACCCGGGTCTCTAGATTATAATCCCGAAATACATGGCAGTCGCCACGACTTTTAGAGCAGAATGTATGTATAATTTAAACAAAACTAGCCAGAGGAAAACTGCACTGTAACTATTGGACAAGTAAAGTCGAGTAATTTCATTCGCGCTTGCTGACTCACCCGCGTTATCGCATTTACTTCGCTCACATCGCAGTTGCTTTGCTTCCGCCATGGCATTCATTTCGCTCAGATCGCAGGAAATTTACTTCCGCCATCGCATTCATTTCGTTCGCAACGTCCCATCAACTTTACCTCCATCATCGCATTCATTTCGTTCACAGCATTGCAGCAACTTTACTTCCGTCGTCGCATTAATTTATCTCACGGCATCGCAGTTACTTTATTTCCGTTATCGAATTAATTTCGCTCACATCTCAATAATATTACTTCCGTAATGGCAGCAACTTTCCTTTCGTCATCGCATAGCTGCAGGGGAGCTGCAGTGCTATATTTGATCTGGATGTGGGTGATATTTCACTCTCGGTAGACATCAGTCCTTAGCCAATCCCCACAGACACCAGTGACACCCCACTTTCTGTAGATGCCAGGACACCCCAATATCCCCGTAGACGTCAGTGACACCCCACTCTCTGTAGATGTCAAGACACCCCAATATCCCCGGGAGATCAGTAACACCCCCCCTATGTAGATGTCAGGACACCCCAATATCCCTGCAGACGTCAGTAACACCCCACTCTCTGTAGATGTCAGGACACCGCAATATCCCTGCAGACGTCAGTGACACCCCACTCTCTGTAGATGTCAGGACACCCCAATATCCCCGCAGACATCAGTGACACCCCACTCTCTGTAGATGTCAAGACACCCCAATATCCCCAAAGAAGCCAGGACACCCCAATATCCCTGCAGACGTCAGTAACACCCCACTCTCTGTAGATGTCTGGACACCGCAATATCCCCGCAGACGTCAGTGACACTCCACTCTCTGTAGACGTCAAGACACCAAAATATTTCCAAAGAAGTCAGGACACACCAATATCCCCGCAGATGTCAGTGACTTCCCACTCTCTGGTGGTGGATTGGAGCTTAGGGGCGCGTCGACATCCAGGGTCATTTTGTGCCCACAACTGTATTATATTCAATATACGGTGCTACTATCATGGCTTATTAATATTAACGGATGGGAGTATATGACCTCTAGGCGAGCTTGTCGAAGGAAGGTAAAAATATTCCCAGACGCCACGACATCAGAGTCGTTCCCAATTAGCATATGTAAAGAAGTGTCGGCGTTCAGCAGTCCTAAAATCTGGCGTCGTAGTGGTGTTACATTGTACAGCCTACTAAAACATGGTACACAGTAAGCGGATTAGAACAGCGTGGGCATAGAGGTCGGTCATCACCAGTCAGCATGTACTTTTACTGTGTTTTGCAAAGGTATGACCTATTCTCAATCGGCAGAGTACTGCCTCTTCCTGTCGTTTGGTTCGGTGCGATGATTGCCACTTTCCTAGTGTCGGTTTTAGAGCCCTGAGCTTAGTACGCTTCGAGTTCCAGGCTCGTTGCCATTTTGACCGTATATTTGACAGTATAGTAGGGTGTAAGGTCCCTTGGAGGGAGCCGTAGATGGACCACACGGTCATTGTTGATGGCGTTTTTGTCGGTTAAGTCAGCAGCTTCATTTCCTGCGAGTCCGACATGGCTAGGAATCCAACAGAAAACGATATTTCTGCCGATGTCACGGCAGAAATAATATGGGATTTGACGAGTTTGATGATCCTACGAACAAGCCGGTTATCCTGGTTAAAAGTTGTCAATGCGAGGAGACTGCTCAAGGAGTCTGTGAAAACCACGTGCTTTTTGGACCGGTCTTCCTGTATAAAATAGAGGGCTTGGAGAATCGCATACAATTCGGCGGTAAAAATCGATGCTTGCGTTGGTAAACAGAAAGATCTTACACTGTGTCGACTGACGTAGGCACATCCAACACCAGATACTGACTTTGAACCGTCTGTGTAGATTCGCGAGAAGTCGTGATATTCATGTATTTTTTCCAAAGCCAGTATTCGGAGTTCCTCCGGGTGTACATGTCCTTTCCTTGAGCACGAAAAAGTCACATCAGTTTGCACTGGGACAGCGTGCCATGGGGGAGTGCTCGGCGTAGTAACACGTGTTAAACAACGCGGACTGATATTGCAGTCACGAAGGATCGAAGCCATGCGAATAGAAAACGGTAATCGACCCTGATGGGCCCTGCGACATGTTTCTGATGTTCTCGAGAATATCCACTGATATGCTGGATGATTCCGGTTTTGAGCAACATTGCACGCGTATCTCGTGCCCAATAACTTACGGCGCGACGCAAGAGGTGGTTCGTCTACTTCTGCCATTACACTTTGAGCCGGTGAAGTGCGAAAGGCTCCAGTAGCGATGCGGAGAGCTGAATTATGGATGCCATCAAGACAACGCTTGGAGGTGGCACACGCTCCGTCATAAATAAAACATCCATAGTCAAGCTTAGAGCGCACGAGAGATCGATACATAAAAAGTAAGACATGTCTGTCTGCCCCATACGAACACATGGAGACGGTTTTCATAACTTGCAGTCTTTTTGCGCATTTCTGCGCAAGATCGTTGATATGGGTTCTATAGGTAAGTCAACGGTCAATCCACACACCTAAAAACTTTGCAGCCGGTTTGAAAGGAATGCGGTTCCCATTCATCATAATCACCGGATTCGTGCAAGAACGTTTGCGACAGAAGTGAATAGCAACGGTTTTAGATGTTGACATGGCGAAGCCCGTTTCGTCACACCAATTGTGCACCTTCCGGACAGTCAGTTGGAGTTGTCTCTCTACCAGGCGTACAGTACGCGAAGAACATCAAACGGCAAAAGCATCTACGAATGGTGCTTTTCCTATGGAAGCTGGTAGTGAGGAGCCCACGTCGTTGATGGCAATGGCGAACAATGCGACACTCAACACACTTCCATGCGGAACTCCGTCCACTTGCTGGGATGTGCCAGAGAGGAAACCTCCTACCCTGACACGAAAAGTTCTGGCAGCTAAAAAATTCATCAAGAAAAACCCCAAAGGGCCTCTGATGCCCATGAAGTGCAACTTCATGACAATACCATGTCGCCATGCAGTATCGTATGCTCCGTCAATATCGAAAAATATCGCAGCTGTGTGGCATTTTTTTCCTGAAACTAGAGCGCACAACAGAGTCGAGTGTCAAAACATGGTCAAAAGTGCTGCGATGTTTTCGTAAACCACTCTGTATCACAGAGAGGAGATTGTTACGTTCTAGAAACCACATTAATCAGACATTCACCATTCTTCGAATAGCTTACATAAGGAACAAGTGAGCGAGATTGGGCGATAATGCAATGGGTCTATACCGGTTTTATTTGGCTTGCGTATGGGCATCACTGTAGACGTTAGGACACCAAACTATCCCCGGAGACGTCAGTGACACCCAATCTCTGTAGACATCAGGACATTCCAATATCCCTGCAGACATCAGGGACACCCCACTCTATAGACGTCAGGACACCCAAATATCCCCGCAGATATCAGTGACACCCCACTCTCTGTAGATGTCAGGACACACCAATATCCCGGCAGACGTCAGTGACACCCCACTCTCTGTAGACGTCAGGATACCCAAATCCATGCAGACGTCAGTGACACCCCACTCTCTGTAGACGTCAGGACACCCCAATCCAGGAGACGTCAGTGACACCGGACGCCCCACAAACGTCAGTGATACTCTATTCCCTGTAGCCGCCAGTGACGCGCAACTTCCACCAGACATCAGTGACATCCCGCACTCTCAGTAAATCCAAATGAGACCCCAATTCCCGTTGACGTTAGTGACACTTCGCAATCTCAGTAGAGAGCAGCAGCACTCCGGAATTCCAATAAACGACAGCTACACTCCACCGCATCACAATACACGATACACAATGCACAATACATTAGTAGACGACAATAACACCCTGTAGCGTCAGTAGACAACGGCATCACCACACACTATCAACAGACTTCAGTAACACTCTGTACTTCAATTGCACGTTACTGTGCAGTACACATCAGAAGCACTTCGCTGTGCAGTACTCACCAATAGCACTTCACTGTGCAGTATACACCAATAGCATTTCGCTGTGCAGTACACACCAGTATCACTTTACTGTGCAGTACATACCAATAGCACCTCACTGTGCAGTACACACCAATAGCACTTTACTGCGCAGTACACACCAACAGCACTTTACTGTCCAGTACACACCAGTTACTAATACTTCGCTGTCAGAGCCGACGTGGACTGCGGTCAGTTTCCGGTCGCGTCGGCGTCATCTTTGGTTGTGCTGTGGGCTCGCCAGCAGCCCAGTTCGAAGTTGAAAGTCAGGAAGAACAGCGAGCTCATCAGCACCAGAGCCCATTCGAGCATAGCTCGACAGAGAACCATGCCGCCGTCGTCCTCCAGCTTCAGCGCGTACTCTGTCGGCAACGACAGGCGTCCAACTCTGGGCCCTCATACCATGGGCGCGCAAAACAAGGCCACGAATGTTCATATAGGCACGACAGAACGTGCACGCACACCACAAATGATTCGCAGGTGCACTTTCGTGTAATTATGAATTGGATTGTGGCTTTACGCCGCACGCAGCAGCTGAAGCCATGTGGCGTCGCCCACACCTCATCCCGGCAGGAACGGCGGGCATCGTGAGGAATCGAACGTACCTCTGGCGTGCCAGACGCTCAGCTTAACCACTGAGTTATCGACGCCAGAACTTGAATGCGTTTCGATAGCCCGATTATCGTGATCGTGTAATTTTGGATCGTCATGTAGGTATACAGTACACAATTTCCTACACACCGAATCAGGATACGTGATGCAAAACAACTAGTAATTTGTGCAGAGAACCTCCCAAACTATCGTTGTTACCAAATGGGCATCCCGGGAAAGGTTGCATGTCTTGAAAATGTGGGAAAAGATATGCAATTCCATGGGTGGTATAATGCAGTGAAATTCTTCCAAAAGCTGATGTATATTTGTACCCCAAATATATTTTATTATGAAACAAATCAAAAGCTATAGGTAGTTAAAGGCAAACGTATCAACATATCAACTGCTGGCATACCTTATGCTGTGTTCTTTAAAAAAAAACGAAATGACTTAGGGGCTCGGGAGCCCGGCTTCCACTCCATGAAGGGACATATGTTTCTCAAATTGTGACCAATGCAGAAATACAAGTGTGTCCCCATGCATGCAATGCTATTTCAGCTCCGACGGGAAAGTGTTTTGCACAATTTAAGCATGCTACACATTATTTGATAACCGAGGCAGAATCACAGAATCTCCATAGCACCCGATTTAGAAACAGACAAGGTGGACATCCGAAGATACGTTAACAAAGTGCACCTGAATGAGACCGCAGTGCGAGCAATCTGCGAACACATTTGGAAACAGGAGACAACTGAGCAATACTGGGGCTGATGGTGGATCAATCACCTGTCCCGTTGCAACGAGTCATCAGCCAGTTTCGTTGCGCAGTGTGTGTTGATGTCTCCGCCTTATCCAGCCAGAAGGAGATGGCAATGCAGGCGGCGGCCAGGGTGCAGGCTACAGCTCGCAGTCGCCGCAGACACTTCATCACTGGCGGCGTCATCACGGCGCACCCGACGTTGTACACCAACTCACTGAAGAACATGACTGCCGCGGCGTCGCCGTGCGCGCCGGGCATCTCGGAGCTGCTCATCGACGCGACTCCCAGCTGGCCGGCCACCCTGAGCAGGCCAACGGCGAGAACAGCGGCCTCCAGCATCGCCGGCCCCAGCCGCCACCCCTCGCGCGACCTCGGCCGGCGCAGCCAGTACAGTCGCCAGTAGAGGAGCGCCGTCAGCAGCGCCTGCAGGCCCATCAGCAGCGAGAACAGCACGGACTCCGGCCAGCAGTTGCCGAGCGTGCTGACGAGTGGCAGCAGCGGCGGCACGTGCCCCAGCCGCACTGCCACCGGGTATGGCACCAGCACGACCGGCAGCTGCAGGAGGCAGCACGCCAGCGGCAGCAGCCGGTCCAGTGTCGGCAGCAGCCGGCCGCCAGCAGGAGACTCCGACGGCAGAGGTGAGGACGGGCTTATGCTGCTCGCGCTGCCGTAATTCAGCGACAGCGGCGGGTTGCCGGAGACAGTGCTGCCGTGGCGTTTGCCGGAAACAGTACTGCCGTAGTGTTTGCCGGAAACAGTACTGCCGTAGTGTTTGCCGGAAACAGTACTGCCGTAGTGTGCGCCGGAAACAGCGCTGCCGACAGCGCTACCGTGGTGCAAGACCGACATCGGCGGCCACGGTTGGGCTGGACCGTCGACCGCCCCCGGAGAATTGGACGCGGCGGCGTGGCCGACGGACGCGAGCGCTGAGCTCTGGCGCGTCACGAGTGTGCTGCAGGGCGAAGTGGCCACGCAGGCGAGACCCGCAGACTGGCGTCAGCCGACCTCAGGCGCACGGCAGCCGTGTCACCACCTCGACAGTGCTCCGAGTGAGCAGTGTGGCGGCGGCACTGGCAATTACTCAGCGGGCCGACGTTTCGCAATGATGCCGCCTCTGTCCTCTGCCGTGTGAACAAGTGTGCGCCGCGTGTTGTACAACGCTGAACACACACGTTTCGACACAGGTTCCATCGCGTGTAAGCCTACCCAGTAACCAGGCACATCGGCGCGCCCAGGGATACTTGAATGTCGATGGACGATTAGTAGCTCGACCAATGTGCTAAAAGGGGGTCGGTCCCGTTTGGCATGTTCGTAAACACGTCAAACAAGATGAGGCCCACGACGGACACATGGAGAGGGTGCCAGAGGCCCCAATAGTGAAGGGGCCATGTACCCCTTAGTCCACGCACGTGCTACAACTATATATACACATAAACGTATACTTGTATATATATATATATATATATATATATATATATATATATATATATATATATACATATATATATATATATATATATACATATCGGGCAGGTATAAAAACGTTTTTAAGGTCCAATTTGACCGCGGATGGGTACCAGGAAAGGGGTCCGCGAAGGGGAGCAGCTGGAGGCCCAGTCATGCAAATATGTGCGAAAAAAATTGTTGCGATACTCGTTCGGACTGGCAGGTTGAGAAACCTGCTTTGACACTCAGAACAGGACCGTCAGGGCTTCTTTTGTGTTGTTTGTAGCTCTACGGAGCACTTCACTCCGCTTCACAACGCTTTGTGATGCTAAGGAGTTGATGCTACCTGGCGTCGAACGTGTTCCATCCCGGCAGGAAGGGCGGGAGCCGAGGGGAATCGAGACCCGTACCTCTGGGTTCCTACCAATCACTGAGCTTGCGGGCGACGACTCTGCACGCACCGCTTCATTCCTCCGCAGTCGTCCACACATTCCAATAACAGGCCGGCAGCTCTCACACCAATCGATGTAATGCAGCTTCCAAGCGGACGCCAAGAGACGGCCCGGGGCGCGACGAAATACCCCGCGGCAGCAACTACACAGTGACTAGAGCTGGCCTCACAGGCGCCCTGACCGACCCAACTGAGGATGCACACCACGTCACGTGACAACCCACCCGCACACTGGCGGGGCGTAGCTGGCGCGATGGTGGCGACACGCGGACAACAGTCTCCGGACGGGTCAGCGACGCCGGCGCCGGCACAGACCTCGGCCCACCGATGGCAACGATCCACACGCACTAGCCGGTCGCCAACCACATAGACCCCACTGCATGACACCGACGACAATGGCTAACAGCAGAGGAGTGCCACCACTGTGTGGAACATTGGCAACCGCGGCACCGGCGGTTGCGAGACGAAGCCCGCTAGCCGCCCATTTTGTACAGCGCGCCCGCTGCCAGTGCGCACAACGCCCGCCACGTCATACACAAACATACGACCGCGGCCAGCCCACTGTCGTCGCCCTCCAACTGCACGGACACCAACACAGACACACACAAACACCAACACAAGCGCGGCGCGAGGAGTCCATGGCACACAACGCACCTGGAACGTCGGAGGAATAGAGATGGTCTGCGACAGTCCGTTTCGCTGCGGCAACACAATGCGGACAACACAGAGTCAGCAGCGAAGCACAGACAACCAGCGGCGGCATCGCTCGGCAGCCGCCGTTACAGAACATAACGGTCCCGCACAGAACCGCCCTCGCACAGCACCAAACCAGAGCACAACAGTGCCCAGAGAGCAGAGCCGCCCCATATAACACAACTGTTCCGCACAGAGCTGAACACTACAAGCACGCAACGCTCAAACAAGTTGAATTTTGTCCAACGACCGAGGGTGATTGTAAGTACACTATTGGCTGATTATTCATCCCTTTGAGTCATCATTGCACTTCATTGGAAAACATATTCCACTTGATTGTGAGATGATATCCAGAGGTGCTGAATAATCAACTACAACGAAAAAAAAACACGCAGACTAGGGGCGAAATATTGCAACAGCACTACCGCGCCAGCTCTGACTGTTCGACAATGGCAGCCAGACTAGCTACCTGACAAGCCATCTATCGCAGCTAGGCGCACACGGCTTCTATGTGCCATCTGAACGCATGTCACGTGCAGGTCACGGGCCCGTCACGTGCTCGTCATGAAGCGTGTCAGCGCGTACATAAGCGGCCGTACGTAATACTGGCGGAGAGCGGATCGTGCGTGCGCCGGAGTCGCCCAGTGCCGCAGGCGTTGGCAGAGCGACGCACGTCGAGGGTGGACAGCCGCACGCGACGCCGCAGCCACCGGCCAGCTCCGGCCCGTGGAACCTCTCACGGGGGAGGTCAGCCGCAACTGGCCACCCCGGCTAGCTTCGGCCGGTGGAACCTCACGCGCCGCTGCCGTTCTGTCCGTGGAACCTCTCACGGGGAGGTCCGCCGCAACTGGCCACCCCCGGCTAGCTTCTGTCGTGGAACCTCTCACGGGGAGGTCCGCCGCAACTGGCCACCCCCGGCTAGCTTCGGTCGGTGGAACCTCTCACGGGGGAGGTCAGCCGCAACTGGCCACCCCCGGCTAGCTTCGGTCGGTGGAACCTCTCACGGGGGCGGTCCGCCGCAACTGGCCACCCCCGGCTAGCTTCTGTCCGTGGAACCTCTCACGGGGGAGGTCAGCCGCAACTGGCCACCCCCGGCTAGCTCCGGCCGGTGGAACCTCTCACGGGGGCGGTCAGCCGCAACTGGCCACCCCCGGCTAGCTTCTGTCGGTGGAACCTCTCACGGGGGCGGTCAGCCGCAACTGGCCACCCCCGGCTAGCTTCTGTCCGTGGAACCTCTCACGGGGAGGTCGCCGCAGCAGGCCAGCTCCGTCGTGGAACCTCTCACGGGGGGGTCGCCGCAACTGGCCACCCCGGCTAGCTTCGTCGGTGGAACCTCTCACGGGGGAGGTCCGCCGCAACTGGCCATCCCCGGCTAGCTTCGGTCGGTGGAACCTCTCACGGGGGCGGTCCGCCGCAACTGGCCACCCCCGGCTAGCTTCTGTCCGTGGAACCTCTCACGGGGACGGTCCGCCGCAGCCACCGGCTATCCCCGGACGGCGGAACATTTCACAGGGGCGGGCCGCCGCAGCCGGCCGCCGCAGTCGGCCGTGTGCGGCGGGACCGGGTGGCGGCGGCCGCCGGTCAGCGACGCCGACTCAGTCGTGTTTGTAGATGGTGAAGCTCTCGGAGCGGTTCATGCCGGGCGACTCGGCCGTCGTCACCGGACCGGCGACAACGCTCTGCGTCATGAGGCCGCCGCCGCCGCCGCCGCCGCCGCGCACGTTCTGCCGCCGGCCGGCCGGCGCGCCCTCGTCGCCGTCCAGGCCCAGCAGCTGTTTGCGGCGCAGGTAGGGCGAGCGCGACTCCGGCGAGCTGGTGGAGCTGGGCCGCGACGCGGCGCGCGGGCCTGCCGACTCGTCGGCGCCCGACTCGCTGCCGGCGCGAGACGAGCGGGCCGAGCGTGCCGCCGTGTCCGGGGCCGGCCCGCCGGCAACTCGACCGCGGGGAGGCTGTCGATGAGACAGATCACGTCAGACTGCTGGGGGACTCCACCGCCGAGCGGAGGCTGTCGATGAGACAGATCACGTCAGACTGCTGGGGGACTCGACCGCGGGGAGGCTGTCGATGAGACAGATCACGTCAGACTGCTGGGGGACTCCACCGCCGAGCGGAGGCTGTCGATGAGACAGATCACGTCAGACTGCTGGGGGACTCCACCGCCGAGCGGAGGCTGTCGATGAGACAGATCACGTCAGACTGCTGGGGGACTCCACCGCCGAGCGGAGGCTGTCGATGGGACAGATCACGTCAGACTGCTGGGGGACTCCACCGCCGAGCGGAGGCTGTCGATGAGACGGATCACGTCAGACTGCTGGGGGACTCCACCGCCGAGCGGAGGCTGTCGATGAGACGGATCACGTCAGACTGCTGGGGGACTCCACCGCCGAGCGGAGGCTGTCGATGAGACAGATCACGTCAGACTGCTGGGGGACTCCACCGCCGAGCGGAGGCTGTCGATGGAAGACAGATGTCACGTCAGGGACTCATACAACGACTCGGACTCCCGAGCGGAGGCTGTCATGGGACAGATCACGTCAGACTGCTGGGGGACTCCACCGCCGAGCGGAGGCTGTCGATGAGACAGATCACGTCAGACTGCTGGGGGACTCCACCGCGCGGAGGCTGTCGATGAGACGGATCACGTCAGACTGCTGGGGGACTCGACCGCGGGAGGCTGTCGATGAGACAGATCACGTCAGGCCTGGGGACCCCACCGCCGAGCGAGGCTGTCGATGAGACAGATCACGTCAGAGTCTGGGCGACTCGGGGAGGCTGTCGATGGACAGATCACGTCAGGTGACCCGACCTGCGAGGGGAGGCTGTCGATGGGACAGATCACGTCAGACTGGGAACTGGGGGACTCCACCGCCGAGCGGAGGCTGTCGATGAAACAGATCACGTCAGAGTCTGGGGGGACTATCACGTCGACTGATGGGAGGCTGTCGATGGACAGATCACGTCAGTCTGGGGACCCGACTGCGAGGGAGGCTGTCGATGAGACAGATCACGTCAGAGTCCTAAGCGACCCGACCTGCGAGGGGAGACTGTCGATGGGACAGATCACGTCAGAGTCCTGGTCGGCGAGACAGATTACGCCAGAGTCCTGGGTGACTCCGCCGTGGAGGCTGTCGATGAGACGGATCACGTCAGAGTCCTGGTCGGCGAGACAGATTACGTCAGAGTCCTGGGCGACCCGCGGCGTGGAGGCTGTCGATGGGACGGATCACATCAGAGTCCTGGCTGGCGGTGCTGCTGCACGCAGCACGCAGCAAGCATGCACCATGCACATGCAGCATGCATAACACGACTGGATCGAGCAGTGCAGTACAGTTCGATTGTCTCTAAATAATCAGAACGCTACATAGCTCTTTTTACAGCAGACGTAGCATATATGTGCAGCAAAACTAATCAAAAGGAGTGGGGTAAACTTGAACTGAGATTCTGCGCAGACCAAAGCGTGTAGCCCTGAACGGATGAACACATGTAGCTCATGCCACTTACCGATCTGTTACGCCGCTGTCAGGGGTGCACACCGGAGCCTTCAGATGTAGCACTGTGACCCTGTGAGAGCGGATCACTACGCTAAAGCCAAGGTCAACCAAATAAACATGCTGTGTAGCTTGGCAAATAACACAAACCAATTCGGGATTCCGACGAAAAGGAAGGTCAGCTCCACACAGGGACATACATGTCAGAAGGCGCGTGCAAAGGCCGAGCTGGACCAGCATATTCGGCCGGCATTCAACAGATCATGCCTGAATACAACAGTATGGGGTGTGCTGAACAACAAAGCTGCAAACAACGTGACGTAATACAGCCGAGGTTGCGCCACCAACAGAACACCAGTGCAGAAAACATTGAATGAGAATTGCTTGGGAACAAACGAAATACACATGTTTGAAAGTGACCCACTTTAATGAAATATGACGTTGCGCTGCTTGGAGAGAGGATCAGCGCTACACATTCCAACCAGTATTAGCCACACCCTGTACCTGTGCTACTGTCATGACACCCACATCCGTACATGATATCTACTCCCACGCCGTGATATGAACCTTTTGTGTCGTATCGTGACACCGACATGCTTGTCGTGGTGCTAGCCTGTTTCGTGGCACTGGTCTCTGTCATGTGATACTAAATTCTGCCACACAACTATTCCATGCCCCGTGAACTAGCCTCAGTTCCGCGACACTAACCCCTGTGTTCAGCTGCTGATCCTCGCCGTGTCTAGGCGCTGACCTGCACCGAGCTGTATCGTCTATCTTACGACTAAATGCCGGCATTGTGACGTCCACCCCCGCATCGTGACACTAACCTCTGTGTCGTGACACTGACCTCCGCATCGTGACACTAACCTCCATGTCGTGACAATGACCATGCCGGTGTCGTGCTAGTGACCCGTGTCGTGATACTCTCGCCGTGTCGTGTCTCTGTGCCACGGTACCGACCTGGGCACGCACAGACCGTCTCTGCAGGTGGATGCTGGCGTAGTTCTGGCCGCCGGACGCCCGCCGGTTGCACACCTGCTTGATGCGCTGGAGCATCGTCAGGAAGTTCTGGTGGAAACAGACGCAAGGTGGTGAAAATGAGCACCCACGGACGCGACATGGCGCGAACGTGACGCGAATTCGGCGCGAATATCAACCGAGCACGTCAGCTCGGAAAAATGCACACCGCCACGCCGTCAGGGAATCAACGAATGAGTTCGACCTGTCTTGCGAAGGCGCAGTCGTGTTGGCGTAATAAGCTCACGCCATCGGTTGCAATACTTTTAATAATTACTAGAATATCAGACCGGAGCTGGCCTGAGGCTCTGAAAGGAAAGATAACGTACCACATTGGTAGCACATCCCACAATCTGCTTTTCGCTGAACGCAAGAACACAACGCAACTCAACACAAACAAACAAAAAAGCGAATACGACTTACGTCATCAAATGGGCAAAGTAGAAGACATAGCTTCACACAGATTCCGCACGAAGAAATGCAAACGCTGAATTATTCAGACCGTGCAAGTGAAACACAGGATAATAAAAGAAAGAACTTGCCTCTGCGAACACAAACAAACGAACAAACGCCGTTCGGGTCAGGCCGGCCTACTTACGTGCAGCTGGCTGGTCCGCCCACGCAGCATGCTAAGCAACGCAAAGCGCAAACTAAAACGAAACAAAAGAGCAGCGAGTTACACAGTACGCTGCGCACGACGCCGCGCAGTCGGGCAGTGAGCGGCGGCGGGCGGGTCGTCAGCGGGACCCGAGCGCCTGCCGGCCACCGGCCGCGAGCAGAGGACGCGCGCCGCCAGTGCCGGCAGCCAGATGCGTTAGGCCCGGCGACACAACACACACTCATGCAGAGTCGGCCGGGGCGGCGGCGTGACGCGGCCATTCGCCTGGTGCGCCGCACGACACTGGACGGCGGCGACTAGAACGGCGGCGGCGGCGCTTTGTTAACGTGGTTCAGAGTTCTGGCCACGCCAATTCTGGAACGTTTGTCTTACGCCTAAATGCCATTGAGGGCATACACGGGCCGAACTGGTGGATAGCAGGCATACTGATAGTCAGTTAGTTGGGTTTTAGGGCGCCCAGACAAAAAAGCCTAATGGTAGAGAAAACATAACAAAACACACTGGTGAATGAAAGTTCTGGTGACATCTGGCGACAACGATCTTGTCATGTTTGAGAACACAACATTGGATGGTTTATAGAGACTACAGGGAGCATTATGATAGTCCTGCTGTTGTAACCACGAAGACTGGAGGCCACACAAGCACACTGAGGATATTTAACTCCGGTTCCCAGCATACCACTTATATATGTTCAATAAACCCCCGGAAATTGAACTTTATTACCGCTAGGCTTCCGTCGAGGTCGTCTGGTGTGGACGAGCATCTGGGTCATGACATCAACCTCACACAGCAGCCACTCGTTCAACTGGTCGATTCAACTGCACAGATCAACTGTACCCCCCTACAGCACAGCCATGGCGCTCGGCAAATGCAATCCCGAGCCCCACAGTACACCCGCCAGGCCGAGATAGTGGTGTTCCCGAGCCCCACAGTGCACCTGCTCGGCCAGGGTGGTGGGGTTCCCGAGCCCCACAGTGCACCTGCTCAGCCAGGGTGGTGGTGTTCCCGAGCCCCACAGTGCACCTGCTCAGCCAGAGTGGTGGTGGGGTTCGCCAGTTGAGCCCCACAGTGCACCTGCTCAGCCAGGGTGGTGGGGTTCCCGAGCCCCACAGCGCACCTGCTCAGCCAGGGTGGTTGGGTTCCGGAGCCCCACAGCGCACCTGCTCAGCCAGGGTGGTTGGGTTCCCGAGCCCCACAGCGCACCTGTTCAGCCAGTGGTTGGGTTCCCGAGCCCACAGTGCACCTGCTCAGCCAGGGTGGTGGGGCCCAAGTGCACCTGCTCAGCCAGGGTGGTGGGGTTCCCGAGCCCCACAGTGCACCTGCTCAGCCAGAGTGGTGGCGTTCCCGAGCCCCACAGTGGGGCCGTCCACCTCGGGGAATGCCTCCGCAGTCTCACACTGAAGCACGCACCCCGGTGTACGCTGGGCCAGACTTGGCCAGTTCGCTGCACTTGTAGTACACCGGCACAGAACTGCCGAACGCACGTCATCCCAGTCGTGCTCGGGTTTGATTTGTTTTTGAATCCTGGATATGGAATATAAATTTTTGGAGGCGTTTCACTTCGAAGAAGATATTACTGTTTCTATTGCTAACAAAAACTCATTATACTTTCCACTTGGTTCGAGCATGCTTATCATGCAGTAATACGCTTGCAGTCACTTTAAACTAATCTCTTCGATCTTTTGGCGAAATAGGAGCGGATGCATTTTTCAGCGGATGTTCTGGATGTTTCAAATCCTGGCTGAGATGTGGGGCGGACTGCGAAAGCTACCTGACCCCAGCCGAGATGTGGTGTGGAGTGCGGAACTTACCTCACCCCAGTAGTAGTAGTTATTGGTTTTACGACACGTCGACCGTTGAATCATGTAGCGTCGCCAATCTCTCACGCCGATTGGTTGTGGGTGAGGAGTAGTGACAGGTGAGGCTCGAACCCACAATCTCTCGATTATGAGACGGGCAACTTACTACCTCACCCTAGACGTAGTGTGATGTGGAGGGCGGAACTTACCTCGCCCCAGCCATGGTGTGGGACGGACGGACACACCTTGTCCCAGCCATGGAGTGGGATGGACTGCAGCTGTCCCACCATCTCCAGCCATGGTGTGGGATGGACTGCAGCTGCCCCACCACCACTGGTGTGGGACGGACCGACACACCTTGTCCCAGCCGTGGAGTGGGACGGACCGACACACCTTGTCCCAGCCGTGGTGTGGGACGGACCGACACACCTTGTTCCAGCCGTGGTGTGGGATGGACTGCAGCTGTCCCACCATCTCCAGCCATGGTGTGGGACGGACCGACACACCTTGTCCCAGCCGTGGTGTGGGATGGACTGCACTGCCCCACCATCTCCAGCCATGGTGTGGGACGGACCGACACACCTTGTCCCAGCCATGGAGTGGGACGGACCGACACACCTTGTTCCAGCCATGGTGTGGGATGGACTGCAGCTGCCCCACCATCTCCAGACTGGTGTGGGACGGACCGACACACCTTGTCCCAGCCGTGGTGTGGGATGGACTGACAGCTGCCCCACCATCTCCAGCCATGGTGTGGGACGGACCGACACACCTTGTCCCAGCCATGGAGTGGGACGGACCGACACACCTTGTTCCAGCCGTGGTGTGGGATGGACTGCAGCTGCCCCACCATCTCCAGACTGGTGTGGGACGGACCGACACACCTTGTCCCAGCCGTGGAGTGGGACGGACCGACATACCTTGTCCCAGCCATGGAGTGGGACGGACCGACACACCTTGTCCCAGCCGTGGAGTGGGACGGACCGCATGCCACCATGCTCCAGCCATGGTGTGGGACGGACCGACACACCTTGTTCCAGCCATGGTGTGGGATGGACTGCAGCTGCCCCACCATCTCCAGACTGGTGTGGGACGGGCCGACGTACCTTGTCCCAGCCATGGTGTGGGACGGACCGACACACCTTGTTCCAGCCGTGGTGTGGGATGGACTGCAGCTGCCCCACCATCTCCAGACTGGTGTGGGCGTCGGCGCTGTTCTGGACGTCGGCTGCGGCCAGCAGATACTGCTCCAACTCGGCGTACTGGTTCGACTCGGCCACGGACATGAACCTGATGGAGACGCTCCGTCACCACCGCACAACCAACTCGCACCACGACAGACGGCCTAAGTTGTCCGTCTCACAAGCGAAAGATCGTGGGTTCGAGCCTCACATGTCGCTACTCTTCGCCCGCGACCAATCGGCGTGATGGATTGTCGACGCTACATGACTCAATGGTCGTGTCGTAAAACGAATAATCACCACGACAGGCGCTCGGGTAGTCATTCGGGGCTTAGAACGCGCGTCCGACTCAAGGTTACAATATTGTCTTAATCTCAAGACTGGGTCAAGGACAACTGACATAGACGGGCCGGACACCGCGGTGACCGCGACATCACCGACTGCAGTTATAAATTATTCGTGAAATAGGGTGGAATATACCACTTTATGAACACTCATTCAACTTCCTTCTCCAAGAAGTACTGACATCTTGCTAATTGATGTATGCTTATGAAGTCTTTGTATCTCTTTCTAACAGTATCTCATATATAAGTAGCATATGCATGTTTTTGACAAGGAATGGTTATGCACGCACATTTCGCAATGCAATTTCCTGTAAAGGGATTACCTATAATGTGCTATGGTATACAATAGCAGTTTATAACGCAGTTAGCATTATCCTTATCCAGAATATAGCTCTTCTTAACTATGAATTTCGAAACAAATGATAAAGGTACAGTCATAAGTACCTACACCAATGGCTCAAATTTGAGTTTGAAAGACATCAAAAACATTTTAGATGACACCAATTCCATACGAAATTTCGACATCCTACTGTGCTCGTTTCGACATTTCACACCTAACAAAAAAACATTATTTTAACCCTGATCGACTGACAGCCGGCGTCGGACCTCCGCTCGACATCCAACACAGACGCGCCGGCGCCGCAGGACCGCGGCCCACCCACCTATCCGAGACGAGGATGGCGCCCAGGTTCCTGCTGAGGTACACCACCGAGTTGCTGAGCAGCGTCTCCACCATGTCGCGCACCGGCTGCGACCAGCGGGCGGCCGGCAGCTGGCCCGACAGCTGGCGACAGTCCAGCAGCACGTCCAGCACCGTCTCCTGGCTCTGGGGACGCCCGGCACGACCTCAGACATGACGGGTCACCAGACAGTCTGACCTCTGACGGGTCACCAGACAGTCTGACCTCTGACGGGTCACCAGACACAGTCTGACCTCTGACGGGTCACCAGACAGTCTGACCTCTGACGGGTCACCAGACAGTCTGACCTCTGACGGGTCACCAGACAGTCTGACCTCTGAACCAGACACAGTCTGACCTCTGCAGGTCACCAGACAGTCTGACCTCTGACGGGTCACCAGACAGTCTGACCTCTGACGGGTCACCAGACAGTCTGACCTCTGACGGGTCACCAGACAGTCTGACCTCTGACGGGTCACCAGACAGTCTGACCTCTGACGAAACGTCAGACACAGTCTTTCTGACCGTAGACAGTCTTCTGCGAACATAGACAGTCTTTCTGACGAAACGTCAGACACAGTCTTACCTCTGACGGAACATCAGACACAGTCTTACCTCTGACGGAACATCACACAGTCTTACCTCTGACGGAACATCAGACAGTCTGACCTCTGAACCAGACACAGTCTGACCTCTGCAGGTCACCAGACAGTTCCTGACGGTACAGTCTGATCTCTGATGAGGCGGTAGTCGCGCCCCAGCCCAGGTAATCAGTAAATCGATCTCTGATGGGTCGCCAGAAACAGTCTGACTTCTGACGAGACACCAGTACCCATGAGCAACAATCACGCCAGCAAAACAACCGACAAAGTGATACAAAAGATGTCCACAACGCAGCACGCCAGGAACAAAGCCTCGTCTCCACCAAAATTATACACCGAACAACCGAGTAGCGCTGCAGCGTGCGCGGGCCAATAATGGGTGCCGTAACTGGGGAGGGGTACTGGAGAGTGGTGTCCGCACAGCTCACTTACCAGTGTAGCCGCCTCTTGGAAACACCAGGCTCGGTATTCGTCGGTGATCTCGCTGAAGCTGGGGTCGGCCCACACTATCACCCTGTTCTGAGTGACCCAGGCGAGACAGCGGGCCGCCAGGTCATCGAGGTCACAGTCGGCCGCCGTGCACAGCGTCTCCAGCACACCGGGGATACACTCGGAGCACGGCTGTGGAGCACAGGGAACACCGCCGGATGGGTGAGACATTCATAAATTATTATTTAAATAGGGTGGAAAATACCACTTTCTGAACACTCAATCGGCATCCTTTTCAAGAAGTATCGACATCCTGCTCCAGATGCGTGCTTATGAAATCTTCGCGTCTCCTTTCTAACAGTATCTCGCTTATAAGCATCATGCTAATGCTCCTAATAAGGAGCATTTCGTGATACACGAACATTTCGCAACGCAATTTCGAGTAGAGATTAACTATGATGTGATATGGCGTACGGTACCAGTTTATACCATGGGTAATTTTCTCTCCATCTCGAATATAGCTCTTCCTAAATTATGAATCTCAAAGCAAATTACAAATGTACGGTCATAAGTACCTACACCATCAGCTCAAATTTGCGTCTGAAAGACATCAAAAACATATTGACACTAATTACATGACAATTTTCCACATCCTTCTGTGCCCGTTTCGACATCTTACACCTAACGAAAACCCATTATTTTAACCCTGGGGTGAGATTGGGTAGACTCGTAGCACGACAGGGCAACAGACGTAAACTAGTCTCAGAACACAGCTGGGGACAAAAGGAACACTCGGAGTATGGCTGGACAGAGGAAACAATCTGAACACGAATAAGGAACATTCAAACTCTTCTCGCAAAAATGTCATTGGGAGATCTCGACTTGGAATATCCGGGATCGCTTACATTAATAAAAGTCACTAGCTGGTTGTGGTAAGCAAGTATTAGTGAATTGATATCACTAATATCAGGTACCGCTATGGACGTTAAACGAGTCAGCAGAAGAGGGCTGTCGAACTGTATGCGCAAGCCCAGAGACCATGTCACTGATGCAGATCAACCATCAACTGGTTGAAACCTCTCTCTCTTGACAGCCCACGTAATGATAAACGCCGAACTACTAGAGGTGAAGCAGCGTGTTGTATCAGTACAAGAATGTACAGCCCACGGAATATTAACCCGCGTACGTCCGGGGGGGCAGATATCTGCCCCCTCCAGTTTTTCATCATTTGCCGCCAAATTAATCGGGTTAGCACGGCCAAACATCGCATAGCTGTTCATTGGCCTCTTCCGCATATTCTCATACATTTTTATCTTGGGTCACCTCAGGTCAGGTCACCAGGTCAGGCGAAGTGACCCAACTACACTCGGAGTTCTAGGTGGCACAACTTCCACAATAATTGGGCGATTGATTTCAAACTTATAACATGTCATGATCTAATCAGGGACCATAATATGTATGTCGGGTTTTTTCGTACCAATGACCTTAGGTCAGGTCGCCGTCATGGCTTCCCCATTATAGAGCTATGGTAAAATATACAAATGTTTCCTGATTACATATTTGCGCTCGGAATGATCTCACAACGGTTGTGGCATGTAAATGGAAGCTATGCTAAATGTTACCGCTGACATTTTTCCTCTGTGACCTCACCAAGGTCTCTGAGGTCACCTGAGATCACTACACATTTTTGCGCATTATATTGCACTGCATTGAGCTAGAAGGCTGAAATTACCGTCATTGTGCTTGTATCGCCAGGACGTGACGATTGATACACTACATGACCTCCATAGGCGACTTCATGACCTCGACCGGAGGTCATGACTTCATGGCCTTGACCCGAGTTTCGGTTGACCTGACCTTAAATTACACCGCCTATTGTCGATAGCGCATTTCAAGGACTGTCGAATAGCGTTCGCCGTTTGTTGTTTATCTGTTACAGGTCCTGAGATATGTGTCAATAGCTAAGTCCTACCTGATCTGGTCGAATTTGACCTACGATGACCCAGTGACCTGAATGCTGACCTGAGCGAAAAATGACAGAAACACTTTGGATAGAGCCCGTCACCAGCTATCCAACGCATTTTTCAGTTTGTCGCTAGCTAGCATAGTTCTAAAGATCTTAGGGGGGGGGGGCAGACATCTGCCCCCCGGACATGCGAAGTTGGTGCGGACCACCGGACGTGCGAGTGTTAAACGCTGGGCAACTAGAGGTGAAGCGGCGTATCTTATCAACACCGGAATGTCGTCAAATAGTGCTTTCTTTGAACACAAGTTCTGATTACTTCGCCAGTAAATATTTTGTGAAACTCGGCAAAGCAAAAAGTGCGGATTGTAGGTGCCATATGTGAACAGGGCAGACTTGCTCCACCGCCGTAAGAAAAACTACATACCTTTTCATGTTATTCAATCAACTTGTGTTTCACCACAAAAACAAGAACTACACCTGGCGAAACATGATTTATCGCAACCACCGAAGAAGTGCTTAATTATTTTCCTACCATGTCAAAGCACGTCTCAAGATCTGGCATCATACAAGCGACGATCGAGTGAGCTGGCAATGCGCACGCCCTTCGTGCACACGGAGAGCAACAATGATTGGGCTTGCCACCGCCGTAGTCACCACGGACGTTGCCGAGCCACACCCTGTGGTTCGTGCACACACGAGGGGAAGACTGTTTGGGCGTCGCCATCGCCGGTGATCGCCAGCCTTGAGCCACAGCCATACCTTGTGGAACATGTGGCAGAGTCGGACTCGCATGGCGAACTCTGCCATGCGGATGAGCTGCTTGTGACCGAGCATAACCGCCAGGGTCAGTAGGTCACTGAGATCCACATCCTCAGGTACATACATGGCGCCAGAGTACAGATGGAACAGCACGAACTCCACCGTCTCCAGCTTGTGCCTGTAAACACAGCACCACGGGTTCACTGTCAAACAGCACACACATCACCTCCAACTGGCGACTATCGATACGAAACCAGTGCAGATTTGGCGCCGACAACGGACCACCTGTCTGGAACTGGTCTCCATGTGGGATGAACATGTCGTGATGCCATACCTTGCGGTTCTAAGCTAAAGCTAAGTGGAAGATTCAGCGTTTCGCATAACAATACATCCGGCAACGTACATACTCCCAGAAACCCACGATCAGTCTCTCATGCCATTAGCTTCGACACCGAATCGCCAACTGGTGAACTCAGGGTCACGCGCTGCCACACACGCCTTTCGGAGCCACTCCGAGGCCCTGGCCGCCACTGCATGCGTGTGTGGCCGTGGTCAGACGGCTAGACCCACAGCCTACACGAACGGCGGCGATGTCAGTCTCACCAGCCCGGAGCCATGCGTCTCCGAGACTATTCTCAGAAGACGCGTGCCATAAGGCCCTCCAGCAGACACTTTGGTGGCGATATGCCTGATAAGAGTCAATATTGAACGCTCGGTTGAGTGACGTGTTTCTCTCCATGTGCACCGTGGCGTGCCTCTCTCACCCGTCGATGTGCACCACGTTGTGCTGCGGCTTGTCCAGCAGGTCGCGGAAGTACTTGCTGCGAGCTGCCAGGACGCAGCGGTGCGCCGGCACCTCCTGACCGTCCACCTGGCGGCACATTAGGGAAGCTTCACAGCACGACCAATGGTATGTGTCCTCCCTCAGCCCTCACAGCACAAACAATGGCAGGTGTCCTTCAACCCTCACAGTACGACCAATGGTATGTGACCTCCATCAGCCATTACAGCACGAACAATGGCATGTTCTCTCTGGAGCACAACCAGTTGTATGTGTCCTTTATGAGCCCTCACAGCACGACCAATGACATGTGTCCTCTCTGGAGCACGACCAATGGTATGTGTCCTTTATGAGCCCGCACAGCACGACCAATGGCATGTGTCCTCTCTATAGCACGACCAATAGCATGTGTCCTTGCTGGAGCACAACCAATGGTGTGAGTCCTCTATGAGCCCTGAGCCCCCACAGCATGACCAATGGTACGTGTCTTCCCTGATAATTTATCTGAGGCAGCCTATTTCTAACCGTGGAAAACGGACGCACGATCGCCAGATGAAGTTCGCTGCATGTTTTGCTCGACAGACTTCATTTTATAATGCATGGTAAAAACGCTGCAAGTACCTGCCCCGAGTCCCTAGCTGATCCGAGGTAAGAACTCAGTGCTGCTCTGAGACACGCTCAGGGTTGCGTTGTGCTTGGACGCGAGTTATCACGCACCACGAAAGCTGACAACACCACCTGCCAGTGTGAAGGAAGCATGACACACCCCGCCCCGCAGCCGTGCCCAGTGACCACCAGAGGGCCTGCCCGACTGTCCACACCTACCGGCCGGCCGACTCACCTGGATTGTGACGTCAGCATGCACGCCGTCCGACAGCATCTGCAGCAGGTCCGACGTCAGCTCGTCCATGCCCAGCTTGTTCCGAGTCTCGGGCGACTCTGTGGGGTGAACACGACAGGTCGTCACAGATGATGAGAATGATGACCAATACACGCCCATGCAATACACAATAGACGCCAAAACGCCCGCGAAAACGTGCCCCAATTGTCTGCTGGGAGACAAGCCAAACAACGACGAAACGAACGTCTGACTTCTCGCACCCGATATATCCCATGAAGACAACAACATCCACTAGCACACACGAAATCGTTCTGTTTCGACGAACGCTCAATGCCGACTGGGAGCAATCCTAACCAGTTGGTTGACACCCGAGCACACTGCATCCCGAAGTATGCCAGCACCAGATCATGACAACGTAGCGAGACAGTTCGCAAATGGTGGGGTGTGGGGTGCGGGTGCTGTCCGGCACCGGCCTTGTGGCAGATTGACCGATTTGGCCTGTGTGAGGCAGCTCAGCTCGACTCACGTCTCCTGTAGGACTTGGCTGACGATCCGTCCGAGGCGGCGTCATCAGAGACGGGCGAGTCTCGCGCGGCTGGCGGCGGCGGCGGCGGCGGCTCCGGGGCGGCGGCGGCCACCTTGCGGCGGGTCAGCGTGCCACCGCTGCCGCTGGACGGCGCCGGCCGCGACGACTGCGACGGCTGCGACGGACTGCGACACCGCGTTGCGGCCCGAGTGCGATCGCAGGAAGCTGCGCTGCGGCTTCGGCTCGGGCGGCGACGGCTGCGGCTGGGCGTGCTCGGCCGGCTTTCGTCTGGTGTCGGACCGCTGGGTGGAGCGGCGGCGGGGCGGCACGACGGCGGCAGCAGCGGCGGCGGCGGCAGCGGTGGCGGCCCGGGCCCGAACGCCGGCCGCCTTCTGTCTGTCTGAACTGTCCTGGTCCCGGCCGCTGGACGGCGTGTCGCCGGCGCGGCCCCCTGACGGCGCCGGCGCTGGCCGCCGACCGGCCGTCCGCGGCCTCGACTCCTGTCGGCGCGGCTCCGGGCCACCCGCCGCCCGGCGGGCCGGCTCGGGCGTGGCGCCCACACTGGAGCGGCCGACGGCCGGCTGCAGCCGCTCCCGGCCGGACAGCAGCGGACTCTGCCGCTCACGACCGGTGGCCGGCCGCTCCCTCTCCAGTCGCTCCCTCCCCCTCTCCTGGCAGTCCAGACTGAGGTTGCGCCGCCGCTTCTCGAGGCGCGCCGGCGGCGCCGTCAGCTGCGGCGGCGGCCGCCGCGGCCGCGCCGTGTCGCCCACCGTGTAGAAGACGCCACGACCCGCCGGGCTCGGATCCGACGCCGGGCCCGCGTCGACGTCGACGGCGCGTCGGCCGCGGTGGGCCGAGCCGCCGCCGTGGTAGGAGAGGCTCATGCCGTCGCCTGCGCTCGGGTGCTCGCCGCTGAGGTCGATGTACAGGTAGACAGAGTCGGACTCGCCGCGGGACCAGCGGCGCGCCGCCGGCGGCGGCGGCGGCTCCACCGGCTCCGGCAGCGTGTTCAGGTCGACGAAGAACACCTGGTGCGGGTCCGGCGGGCGGCGCGGCGGCGGCTCGGCCTGCAGCGGCAGCTCGTGGTGGCCGGCCACGATCGGCACTTCGTCCAGCGAGCCAGGCGGCGGCCGACGCCGCGGCGAACCGGCGCCGACGCCGTCGCCAGCCGCCTCCGCCGGCAGAGGCCCGTCCGCCTGACCGCCGCCCCCGCCGGCCGACACCAGGTCGGGTCGGCGGTCGTCGCGCGGTCGGCCCGCCGCCGCCTCTCGCGCCGCGTCCGGCCGCGGCGGCTCCACCGCGCACGGCTCGGCGGGCGCGGCGCGGCGCTGCGGCGACAGCAGCACTTCGGGCGTGCTGCTGCCCGAGCCGCTGAACAGCAGGCTGCCCTTGAGCTTCTCCTCGTGCTGGAGGCGGATCACGTCGCCGGCCGGTGGCCCGTTGACCGGCCCGACGGTCGGCTCGGCGGCAGGCGGCAGCACGTCCGGCCGTGCACTCGGCGCGTCCGCCTCTTCGTCGCCCATCAGGTCAGCGGCGTTGATGAAACACTTGGCCCGCGGACTGGACGAGATACGCCCTGGCATAGCGAACGCCAGAATTAAACGGACTGGGAATGGCGTACGATATACCGCATGATAAAAGTACATCATTACGGTATTGCTGGCAAGCCATTAGCACAACATTGCATGCTTCATCCATTCATGAAAAGATGAACATTCAGATTCATTAACATGTTTCACATATTCGTTTTCTTTTCCACATTCACATCAATTTGAGTCATTAATAAATGGAACCATCGACTCGATGATATTTACATCACATAACTATACACTTATCTACAGGTGACTGTAGATGGGCCAGCATAGAGGTATTTCCAAATATTTATATTGAGTATGGATGCATGAGTTGGAAGTATTTTGATACAGTAGTAAAACAGTGGACAATTACAGTATGACAAAAGGTGGAAGAGAGGATTTCAGCGCAAATTTATGTTTTTTATGAAGACATAAAACATCTTTAAAACCACCCAATGATGTCTCAATGTTACATTTTTTTATGATGCCTTTAATTTACAAAAAAAAGTTTGACCCATACTTTGAACATAGAACCAAATTGGAAAGATGGAAGTGTGAAATAGTTGATAACAGTGGAAGGAAGGAGGAAACATACAACCAGCTGCATCCACAAACCACACACATCTGGAAACTTTTGCATACTGCACAAACATGGTGTGGATGATTTGGATGATGTTTTATCAACATACTGACTGGCACAGCACTGCACCATGAGGGTGGTGGTCCACATGATTGATGTCACCCTCCCCAGACTGTGGCATGCTGACCAGCACAGCACTGCACTGTGGCACCATGATCCAGGTGATTGCTGTCATCACATCCAAGATGTTGACATATTGACCAACACAGCACTGCACCATGGTGTGATGGTCCAGGTGATGGCTGCCATCACCTCCCAGACTGTGGCATACTGACCAGCACAACACTGCACCATGATGTGATGCTGCCAGCACAACACACCATGATGCACATGCAATGTCATCACCCACAGGACTGTGGCATACTGACCAACACAGCACTGCACCATGATGTGATGCTCCACATGATCAATGTCATCACCCACAGGACTGTGGCATACTGACCAACACAGCACTGTACCATGTTAAATATTGGTTTTATAGGTGTCAATGTCAATGGTAGATTAATTATAATTTAAAATTTTTTTAAAATGGGTTTTTTAAAATAAAAAAAAAATGAATATGACTATATAGCTGGTATTGTTCATCACATAGGTACCCTTGAAATTTCATTGCAAATGTTCGTGTAATATTCCATATTGAGGGCATGCACATGCTATTTATAAACACGACTGTTTCAAAGGAGACATAAATACTTCATATCAATGAGCAGTGCTGATACATCCAGCAATCATATTTGAGGAATAAAAAGGACTTAAGGTGTGAGATGTATGTAGTTATGTTGGCGTCATAATAGCAGCTAGTAAGAAGGATGTCATAAAATAAAAGAAAGGAGGTCATTTAACTTTCATTAGGTGGTATTTTCCATTTTTTTTTTAAAAAATTTACTGTACCATGATGTGATGCTCCACATGATCAATGCCATTACCCACGGACTGTGGCATACTGACCAGCACAACACTGCACCATGATGTGATGCTCCACATGATCAATGTCATCACCCACAGACTGTGGCATACTGACCAACACAGCACTGCATGATTGGTGTAGTTCTACATGATCAATGTCATCACCCACAGACTGTGGCATACTGACCAACACAGCACTGTACCATGATGTGATGCTCCACATGATCAATGTCATCACCCACAGACTGTGGCATACTGACCAACACAGCACTGTACCATGATGTGATGCTCCACATGATCAATGTCATCACCCACAGGACTGTGGCATACTGACCAGCACAACACTGCACCATGATGTGGTGCTCCACATGATCATGTGTCATACTGACCACACAGTACTGCACCATGATGTGGTGCTCCATGATCAATGCCATCACCAAGCTGTGGCACAACACTGCACTGTGGCACCATGATCCAAGTGATGGATGTCATCACCTCCCAGACTGTCACTGTCCAGACTGTCTTGGTCTGGATCTCTGCCCACACATGCACTCTGCACCTCCTTCAATGAGCAGCCCTCCTCTTCAGGTGGTAGGCTCATCATGTCAGGGCATCAGTCTGTCATAGGGAGCAGTGGTAACATTTTGTGTATATCAATATATCACAGCAGACACAAATTAACCATAGAGTATATGTACATTATTTTGGCTGTCCATTTTGTCTTAGTTTACAGATAAGCTTGGCATTTGACCACTATGGCTTTAAAATATGAGATATGTCACAAGTGATCATCAAATTTGCTTGTGCAACAGAAAATGATACAACTTGCACAAATGGCATAACTTTGTTCTCAGCACTTATTACTGTTCACTACCATAGACTTAGATGAAATAAAGCTTCAATGTCAACATTGTTTTACTGGACACAATAAGAGGGAATGGTATGAAATACCAGAACAAGGAATTAATAACATTGCCTCTTGCTAGGTTAGATTATACTATGCTATGATGTATTTTATATATTATGCTGCATTATCTTAGTCTAGGCTAGGATATTTTATTATATTGCATATTTATTTAGAAGTTGGTAGACAAACCACATGTAGCTATGTGTACTACTTGTCTCTGCAAAAGATTAGACCTGTGTTGTACTGGTTCTGCACCTCCATCTCAGTGAATTACAAAGCTTCCATTTGAGGACAAACATACAAGTTTTCCATATTCATTCCAGACAATTATATCCCATATTCATTGTCATCCATACATCATCTACCAAAACCTCCCTCTGGAGAAAAACAATGGGAAATTTGTGCTTGAAGGTGTTTTGATAAATTCTTGGAAAATATAATTTAAATGCAATGCTAATCAACATGACTAAGCATGGGCGCTACATGACAAATGTAGTTGATGTGCCCTAAAGTCCTAATAACTAATATGACTAAGCTGATTGGACATCTTACTTTCTGTGCAAATTCTTACTTTTCAGATTGTGAGCAGAATAACACCAAAAAGAGGACTTGAGTTAGGAAACATACTACAAAAAGAAACACTTGAAAAATAAAATGAAATATAAAAAATGTAAGGCAATTATCTACCTAGGTAGGTACTACCTACCAATATTCAAAGGTTTTCAAAATTAGATAAACTTAACCCAAGTTTAACATAACCTAAGCTCCTTTTGGAGAAAAACAAATTATTTGGAAAAACTTATTAATTGGATTTTGATTTAACAAAATTCAAACTCCAAAACCTAAACTTACCTAACAACCAAACATAACCCATTTGCTTGCTTTACGAAGACAAGGAGGCCCATGCTGCAGAGATGGCATTGTTTTAGGAAGTGCTTTAGGACCCCAAAATTAGTAAATCCTGACATCTGCATGACAAACTCAGTCGGATACCCATGAACTGAGCCTCATATATATTTTACTTTGTGTTTAGTTGTCCCACTGCTGTTTTTGAGGTGCAAGTGTTTTTGTTGGATCTCAAAAGCATGCTTCATTCAAACCCTCACATTAAGCACATTGACAATAGCGCATTTATGTTAATTAATCTCATTTCTCTCACACACATCCCATGAAATCATGAGTGCATAGACGTGAATAGTAATCCAAGTGTGCTTCACTATGCTAATGGTACATGCTAAATGCTAAATGATGCTAAATGGTACAGTCATCATGGCAAAATGTTCTTAGTGGAGTCCTCCAGGGGCCACTACTGTTCATTATATTTGTAAATAACATTGAAAGTGGCCTAAGCAGTAAAGTTTTGAAATTTGCAGATGATTTGAAGGTCTTTAGGGCAATAAAAGGTCAAAATGACCATATCTCGCTGCAAAAAGACTTAGATGAACTTGTGAAGTGGTCTGAAGAATGGCAAATGAAATTTAATTTTGACCAATACAAAATCATGCATGTAGGTAAGCAGCATATGAAGGCTCCATATTTGATGGGTGGTCAAGTGCTATCAGTAACTCAACAGGAGAAGGACTTAGGTGTTATTCTAAACACGAAATTGGGGGCATCAGAACAGACCAAGGAAGCCAGGAAGAAGGCACTGAGAATGCTTGGGCAATAAATAGGAATGTATCATACAGAAGTGAGGAAGTCATCAGGAAGCTTTACTGTACATATGTCAGGCCACATTTGGAATACTGCATCCAAGCTTGGTCTCCTAGTTATGAAAAAGATTGTTGGCTTTTAGAGAGTACAAAAGAGGGCTACAAAAATGGTTAATGGTATAAGCAACCTGGCATATGAGGAAAGATTGAAGAAATTGAATATGTTTTCACTTAGATATAGAAGGCTGAGAGGAGATCTCAAGGTCTTTAAATTTGTCCATGGTCAGAAATGATGCAATTAGAGGTCATGAATACAAAATTAAAGTTAACCATGGCAGAACAAGGTTAAGACAGACTTTCTTCACCAACAGGGTAGCAGAACACTGGAACCAGTTGCCAGAAACCATTGTCAGTAGCAGCACATTGGACATCTTTAAAAACAGCATAGACAATTATGAGAATAGAGGGCTTGCTTTTCAGTATTACAGGGTGGGATGATCGGCAGATTTGGTGGGCAACTGGTTGAGTGTACAGAGTGCAACCAAGAAGGGCCCTTGTGGCTCATAGTTGCGCTAATCTTTTATGTCTTTATCTCTATATGCGTGTGTAAAAACTTGTCTTGTACCAACCTAAAGCGTATTAATACCAAAAGACCTCCTAGTCTTTTGTGTTTTGAAACAATTTTTCTTTCCCATTTGTTTGGCTTTAGTTAACTTTGACTAGGACCGATAATTCGCACCCACCTTCTCAAAAGTCCCAAATTAAACAAAGCCTAACCCAGCATAGCCTAATCTAGCATAGCCTGCTTTGGAAGAAAACAGTTTCCAAATCTTCCATGACAAACGAAATTGATGGGAAATTCACAAATAGAAAACAAATCCTAGCCTAGCAAACCTCATCCCTCTGGTTTCTGGATGGTGACAAAATATATTTCACGAGACACTTAAGGTTAGTAGGTTTTGAGTTCTGGTAGCTCTTAACCTTCATGACGTCATAGAGATATGGTAGAATACGGTATGTTATACTAGAATGTGGTATACATCTGGCGGATTATAAAACGACATACTAGAATATGCTAAACTCACCAGTTCCCTGGCAAGTTTTGATTTCATGGCAAATGCGGCAAATACTTCATGTCGAGACGTAGCCCCACTTCACTAATTGCTTGATTTGGGAAGTTTGGCGAAGGTTTGAAGGCTAGGTAAGTACTGATTTCGTTTTCGCTGCGTCTTTGGGGTGCCATAGTAGGTTAGAGTAGCCTATCTTGGGTTACATGCACGCATATCCGATTTACATACATCATGGTTCTGTCAAGGCACTGAAACGGTCCATGAAGTGGAGAACTTTTGAGGGTAAATTTGTCATCAAGGGTGTTTTAATTTTGGGGAACTTTTGTTTGGAATACCATGCTTATGAAGGTGACTAAGATGAATGGACCACTTATTTTCTGTGCAAATGCTTACTTTTTTAGGTTTTGAGCAAAATAATGTCAAAATGTTATTTGAGTTAGGGAATAAAGCATAAATATGAATGTTAAATATACAATGAAAATGGAACATAGCCTAACTTAACCTAGCCTAGCCACCTTTGGAAAGACATGTTAGGCAACATTAGGTGTGGTTGGGCTAAGTGAGTCATTTTTTACATGCTACATTTTCCTCCTTACCCCACTACCCCACAGGTCCTCTTTATATTGTCTTCCTTGCCAACTGAAAGTATCCATTCATGCATTAAATGAGTCCTCACATCTTTCTATCAATGCTAAAGGTTAATTTGTACTTCAGTGTTTTGTGATCAATACATTTTTCTAATGTGACATTTATAAATGTGATTAACATCATGTAGCTGTCATCACCACCAGTAATGTTCTTTGCAGATGCACACCTTGTTCTATTTATTGAAGTTTCCTTCATGTTCCTCATGCAACACAGCAAGCCACACAAACATGCATGCCAGGCCAGGGCAGTCAGGTCAGCAGGAACATAGGAGCACAGGCTAGAGGTAGGCATGCATTGACATGCAGTGTGTGTGGGTCTGGTTTCTGCAACAAACCCAATCCTATAATAGGTGACATAGAAAACATCCAAAGCCATGTGCAAAACAAATCATGCTGGTATATGTATTGCATGTTATGCACATACATCCATGGTAAGCACTTTGACAGGCCAGTATTTTATACAAACTCAGCAATAAAGTTCAGGTGAGTAAGCCAGCAAAGAGTAGCCCATGTTCAGCATACAATGAACGGGATCCCACCTGTCAGCCATGCCAATCACCTGTGTATACATATATGTACCAAAAGTGTTCCAACTCTGCTGGTGATGAAGGTTAAGTAGAGATGTGCAGCACACTACATCAAATCACTGACTTCCATGCACATTTGCATCATGCATTCTTCCTGAAGTGAAAAACAGAGTATCACAGATGAACTTGTAACAGTAACTGCTGATTTCCTCTACAACTGCTTGCTTTTTAGTTGGCAAGCAAATTAGTACAAAAATGGCCTTGGTGTTATGTCTGTAATACAGCATGCAATGCTTTCAGAAAAGAAGCAAATGTAGCACAAATGAACCTTACATAACCTAATCTAGCCTTTCTTTTCAAAAAGGAAATAAAAAATGGAAAGTATTTAAATAATATTTGCTTATTTTCTAGATGCCAAGCAAATTAATGCAAAAAAAAACATTTTAAAGTTTGGTATGAAACATAGCATACAATTGTTTCATAAAAGAAACAAATGTAGCACAACTGAACCTAACCTAGCCTACCCTCCCTTTCAAAAGAGAAATATAAAGTTGGAAAAAATATTGAGCAATTTTTTTTCTTCAAAAAACATTCCAAACCCAAAGGAACCTAGCCTAACCTGCTTTTAAAGAAAACATCGCATCAAGCCCAATGCTGTTTTTTGCAGCATGGGCTAAGGCAGCCAGTTTTAAAGTTTAGGGTGATTTGTTGCCATTCAAGCTCATATTTCTGCTGTTCTGTTCAGAATTAGCTTAAAAGCAGCACCAGATTATCAAGCTAGATGAGCATGCACCCTGGAGGTGTGGGGTGAAATCCACCCACACCTGTCTTTTTTTTGTAGATAACTCCAGATTTTACCAGCCAATATATGCTATTGTTTGTGTACCTGCTTAGAAATGACTGCTGCATTGTTCAAAGTAAGAAAAATGTAAATAGATAAAAAGGTTTTCATGTTAGTGTAAAGGGGGCTGTTAAAGTAACAAAAAGTTGCAGTGCCAAACCACAAAAATCTGTGCTGATGTACTTCTCATATGTTAGCAAAATGGAAGTGTTCTCAACAACACTTGCAACTTGTTCAATGCATATTGTTATGCTATATAATTAAAAAGTCATGTTAAGTCACTGAGGTCATGTTAGGTCAAGTTCATGACAGGCTAATGGAACTAAACCTGGTCAAGTGGAATGTTGTCATAAATGCAAATGACCATCATGAAATTGATGTCACTTCACATCTTACTCCCTACACATCTGGAAATATACTGTTTGTCATTGTGAGCCTAAGCATTTCAATTCTGTATTCATGTATTTCACTCCTTTCTTTGTGAAGCCGATTGTGCGAAGCTGCCCAATGGAGCAGTCGGGTGGGCAGTCCAGTTCCAGTAACTGGAGCAGGTGATAAAGCACCTGATAAAGTTCTCCTATATAGATAACCTGAGTTCAAATGTCAGATCTGGCATCTGTATTGGATCATTAGTAATATCCAAAACATCATTAATACCAATTTTTGAGCATGTAACACAATCACAGTGATCCATAACAATGACAAGCCAAGCCACACAAGACCAGAACATTTGGATATTTTGACCTCATTTGACCTTGAACATATTGACCTAAGGTCATGAAATTTGCACACAATAGAGTTCAATATCGTGCCCATCCACCCTGCAAATTTCATTGCTCTAGCCATCATAGGAGCTGAGATTTTAGGGGGTGGAATCCGCCCCCCCCCCCTACAGTGCACATAATTTTCAGAGGCCCTTCAGAGTGCATGTTAAGTGCTTAGATTTACTGTCCTCTTGTTGCTGCAATTGGTATTAAGCTGACTTGTTCATTGAATGCCCTATTACCATCCAAAAATGTATTGTTTTTGAGTCATCACCTCTGTTCTCAGATGTAGACTAGTTTATTGACCATGAATCATTGTCTGTTTGCAGTGGTATGCCGGTAAGACGCCGGTTTCCTTGGACAAGGCGTTTCATCCGGCGCCATTTCCCGGCCGTTTCTCCGGAGGTGACCATACTATACTGTCATCTGGGCAGATTTGCATGTGCAATTTGTATGTGTACTATAGAACTTCTAGGGAAGCTTGTGTACACTTCCATTAGCTTCAGAGTAGTTGTAGTGCTATACTTTTGCATGAATATGTTTGGATATTGTGTGGATATGATAGTAGGCAGATACAATTGTGACATTAGTAACTAGGAAGCATGATAGGTGGCTTCCAAGCTGTATTCTCCATCATGTTCTAATGAGCATATTTGACGTGACACCCACTTTTCCAGTAACCAACTGAAATGTGACTTCTCTGGTCAAAATCCCTGCTTTGGTCCCGGCGACCGGCCGAACGACGCCAATTCCGCTAATGACGTCATCAGTAGCATTGCTTGAAACGTGGCCGTAGAAATCCAACTTGCTGTTTCAAGAATGGCCACTACCATATATGAATCATCCACCAATACATGTAACGGATAAAAATGAGCCTGGGCGCGGGCAACAACGTGCATTGCAATTGCTTATGAAGGTGATGGATCAGTTCAGAAATACATTGTTCTAGTGAGCTTTAGAAAAAGGCATATACCTGATATACCAGTGATCTGGATGTATGGCAGTGATAAATTGCTAGTGAAATAGGGTGAAAAATACCACCTGAGCACTGAATTCACATTCATCACAACGAATTTTTAACATCATGCTTAGTGAATAGTTGCCATGAACTTTTCATATCTAATTTATCACAGTATATTGCTGATAAGTTGCTGATATCCACCACTTGGGATTGTGATGGATAGACATCTCTTAGCATAATTCCAGACAGGAGGATTACCTGTGATGTGGTCTGCTAAACAATATCAGTAGATAAGGATGGGTATTTTGTATCATTATCTTTAAAATAATTACCTCTAAATGTGGTATCTCTGAACAAAAGATCAAGATAAACATATGATTTACCATTGGATCAAAATTGTATTTGACTAACCTATAAGTTATGTTCAGGGATATCACTTCCAATGCAGATTCTGGAATCCTACTGCAATTGTTTCAACATCATACACATGACGAAAAACCATTATTTTATCACTTCTGTATGCCTCCTGTTGATATATGGCAATGCTTTCCCTTGTCTGTGCTGTATGTATATATATATATATATATATATATATATATATATATATATATATATATATATATATATATATATATGTTCCTGCATGAACATGGGGGAACACTTGTGGTATCAAACTCACCTGCGCTAAGCTCACCTATTCGAACGCCTGTGATATGAAGCTCATCGGTACTTGAGTGATTGAAGAAAATCCTTTGGTAAATTATCATATTTTATGAAGGACCCCTTCTTGTCCTTATTAGTGTTGCATAACGTTGATATTTTTGGTATATCAGTGAATCGAGCCGAATTGAGGGAGTCATTTATCATGCAATTTTGAAACTCCAGTGATATGAAACCCTTGACAGCTGGCTGGTTTTAAACACCCTGTGGGCGTGAGATCGGTATCATGATCCACTTTCTGCCATCCTGGATCCTCCCGGACTAAGGGCAGCATTGTGTAAATTTTCAATTGGCGGTGGTGGATTGGTGTTTCTTGGTCGCACAGACTTAATAATTTTTCGTCCATGACGGCGGGAACCCTGGCGGTGGTGGATTGGTGTTTTTGGGGACTGTTTGGACCACTTTGCGTCCGTAACTGTACCCGGGAAGTGACGCCCGCGTGACAGTGTGACACGTGCGTGCGCAGGTGGCAGAGCGCTGGGAGCGACGCTTCTCGGTCGCCTACTTCTTCCTCGGCTGGAATGCGCTGCTGGCAGTCGGATACCTGTGGTACCTCAAGAAGCAGGCCAATGAGCTGACCGGCGACGACAGGATCGACAAAATCAACCGAGGTCAGCTTTTGACGGCGGCGTAGATGTTGAGAGGGTTTAGACCAGGGTGGGCAACTGTTGGACAATTTTTTTGCCGTGCCGGTGGTATGAACTGGTACGAACTATTTACTAGGAAAAAGGTTTTCTGGCGGCTGGCAGCAGACCGCGATGGGCTTATATATTTAGGTTCCGGAGAACCTCCTCATCCAGAATCACAAACCTGTGATGGCCTCCTGTACAAAGTTGATGTGCATTGATATCAATGCTTTTTGCAGGCTAAATAGTATTATATAAGATACATAGTCCATCCAGCCTCAAGGCATCCACTGGTATTAACCGGTGTGCGCCAGTCCAGCATCTTGTCGATGCTTGTTTAGAGCTGACCAAAATCAGTGCAAATGTGATGATAATTTTACTTGGATTGCTGTACGTGGCTCCAGTATAAGCAGAAGGAAGTCCCACGCCCCAAGGTGACGATACCAGTTTGGCGTTGGGCGCCGCGTTACCTTAAATAACAAAAATAATCAAAGGCAGAAATTGAAGAATAAACGCTACTACACTCGTAGGTAGCCTCGGCTGTTTTACAATTCCGGCGTGTCAGGCGCTGGTACTCAGGTTAGCTAGACACTGGCTAAATTGATGTTCATTTTCTGTTGTACAACGGACCCAAATAACTCGTACCTGCATTGCTGCCCAGGCCAGGAACCATTTCCTGTATAACGAGGGAAACCATGGAGCTCATATGAAGCTCATTGGATGCTGGAAGTCCCTGTAGTAACTGAAGACTCGGCATGTGACGTGCAATTTAGTTTCCATCGGCTGACGTCCTGTCAAACTCTCCAAGACCACAGTGCGACTTTATGGGCGCGAATGTCCTATCACTTCTGGTGGAGGCGTCCTAAAGCCCAAATAACTAACTAACAGTGCGACTTTGAACCACTGCACTGGTGGATCCTGAGTGTGTGAGGGAGGGGGTTACTGGGGTATGGGACATCTGTTCAGAACGACACTCTCCGTGGCCAGAGAACGCCCCTCCCCCAATCAGGAAGGTCTTGGGCACCATGTGACCGCCGCAGTCGATGCGGCCCTGAGTCCAGATAACCAACCATTCAACCATCTGGAAGGCCGAACTACAGCCCCTCGGATTGTTCAGCCGAAGGCTCCGGAAGTCTCCAATACGTCCTTACACCGAAATATTCAGCAAAATGTTTCTGCGAGGAAAATTGGTGTCCATTGGGAGAGGAGACCGGGCGAATCCCTCCAATTTTCACCAATATATGTATGCATATATATATACTTCTGCTTTATATAAAATACCTCTATTTTGTACGTGCTTTTTCCAACATGGTGAGCCCGGTATGACCCCCCCCCCCAGAATGAGCCTCACACAATCTGTGAACTGTCATTAGTAGCGTACCAAGGAATTGCGTCCTCAGGAGGCGTGTGGTGGTGGGGGTGGAGCGGATTTACAATGAACCCACATGCCCCGTTAAAAGTGACTGCACTTCGACCACTAATTTTCTTAAAAGTACCCATTTTAGGGACATTCACGATACAGTTGTTGGTCGTCAATGAACTATGCTGTGGGCCGTTGAGATATGCATGGCAGTCGCTGTGGTTTCTTAATATCCAGCATAGACCAACAGTTCGGGGACATTAAATCGCCTGTTAAATCGCCATCGGAGCCTTAATTTAGCTGTCTTCGTTGACAAAGAAAAGCAAAAAATTCCAGAAGCTCAAACAGTGGCTTGGCGACAGAGGTAGTTACCGAGTAGTGCGCGCGAGCGCGACGTCACAGGCCGGCCGGCTGGCCCGTAGTCGGTACGGCGGAAGCCTGTCCAATATCGCCCAGCCGGTACGGCAGAAGCCTGGGCAGCATCTAGCTTGTCGGCACGGCGGAAGCCTGTCCAGTATCGCCCGGCCTGTCGTCGGCACGGCGGAAGCCTGTCCAGCATCGCCCGGCCTGTCGTCGGCACGGCGGAAGCCTGTCCAGCATCCCGGTATCGCCGGCCTGTGTCGGCACGGAGCCTGTCGATCGCCTGGGTTGTCGCCGGCCGGTAGTCGGCACGGCGGAAGCCTGTCCAGTATCGCCCGGCCTGTCGTCGGCACGGCGGAAGCCTGTCCAGTATCGCCTGGGTTGTCCGGCCGGCCGGTAGTCGGCACGGCGGAAGCCTGTCCAGTATCGCCCGGCCTGTCGTCGGCACGGCGGAAGCCTGTCCAGTATCGCCCGGCCTGTCGTCGGCACGGCGGAAGCCTGTCCAGTATCGCCCGGCCTGTCGTCGGCACGGCGGAAGCCTGTCCAGTATCGCCCGGCCTGTCGTCGGCACGGCGGAAGCCTGTCCAGCATCGCCTGGGTTGTCCGGCCGGCCGGTAGTCGGCACGGCGGAAGCCTGTCCAGTATCGCCCGGCCTGTCGTCGGCACGGCGGAAGCCTGTCCAGTATCGCCTGGCCGGCGGCCGTAGTCGGCACGCGGAAGCCTGTCCAGTATCGCCCGGCGTGTCGGCACGGCGGAAGCCTGTGTATCGCCCGGCCTGTGTCGGCACGGCGGAAGCCTGTCCAGTATCGCCTGGGTTGTCCGGCCGGCCGGTAGTCGGCACGGCGGAAGCCTGTCCAGCATCGCCCGGCCTGTCGTCGGCACGGCGGAAGCCTGTCCAGTATCGCCTGGGTTGTCCGGCCGGCCGGTAGTCGGCACGCCGGAAGCCTGTCCAGTATCGCCCTGGCCGGCGGGCGGAGCGGAACCGTGTCCGGTCCGGTGGCGGTGCGCACCGGCCGGACCGTTGGCGCGCGGGACCCGGCTCACACCGCCATCGGAAGATGTTCACCGCTGGGCCGGAGACCACACCACGTGAGGTGCCCGGCCGCCGCACTTGTTCCGGTGGCCGTGTGACTCGGTGTTTAGTGTCGAGCCTGGCCCGTCGGCTCGTGCCTTGACCCCAGGCGTTCATCTGCTATGACGCGCCTCGCCGTGATCTTTGGTCCGCGTCGGGGACCACACAAAGCGACGTCGCATCTGTGCTAATCTTATCGGCGAGTTATATGACCTACGCAGTCGATGCACCTGTAAACTGCAACAGTCTTATCGGCGGTCGACCAGCGAGCCGGCCGGTCGAGCAGTCGTGTCAATCGGTCGGACCTGTGCGGACGTCGGCGCTGCACCACCTCCTCCCGTCGCTGCCTTCTCTCGTCACCTCGCGCCGCCAATCTCCGGCCACCATGGCGTGCTGCAGCCGGGCGCTGCGCTTCTGGATGCTGCTGCAGAACATGGCGCTGTTCGTGTTCGCGCTGGCGCTGCTGGCGATCAGCGTGGCGGCGCTGGTGGCGGAGCCGCGGCTGGCCGCGCTGCTGGGCGGCTCGGTGGCGCGCGGGCCGGCCCTGCTGCTGACGGCCGCCGCCGGCCTGGTGCTGCTGGTCAGCCTGCTCGGCTGCTGCGGCGCGCTGTGCCGCAGCGCCGGCCTGGTCGGCGTGTACGGCGGCCTCAGCCTGCTGCTGCTGGTGCTGTGCGTGGTCGGCTTCTGCTCGGCGCTGTTCGTGGTCGGGCCGGGCGCGGCCGCCGCCGGCCGCTCATTGACCGCCTCGATGTCACAGTACGGCGTCGACACCGAGGTCACCGAGGCGTGGGACTTCCTGCAGCGCGACTTCCACTGCTGCGGCGTGGCCGGCGGCGGCGACTGGGCCCGCAACTCGACCATCAACTCGACGGTGCCGGACAGCTGCTGCCGGCTCGTCAACGGCACGCTGGCCGCCTGCGCCGACGCGCCCACCGCCGCCAACTCGTACTACGACGCCGGCTGTCTGGCGTCGGCGCAGCGGCTCGTCGTCGACCACGGCGCCACGTTCGCCGCGGCCGCCGCCGTCGTGGCGCTCCTCCTGGCCCTGTCGGTCGGCATGGCGTGCTGCTTCGTCAAGGACCGACGGTGAGGCACGGGTCGAGTAGTTCAGGGGTAAGTTGCTCGTCTCACAATCGGAATATCGTGGGTTCGAGCGTCACCTGTCGCTACTCTTCGCCCGCGACCAATCAGCGTGAGAGATTGGTGACGCCACATGACTCAGCGGTCGACGTGTGGTAAAACCAATAACCACCAACCACGGGGAGGCAGCGTCGGAGGTTCTGGTGGCTAGCGCCCGCGTCTCGATGCCGCAACGTTTCGGGTTCGTGAGTTCATTCTGATGTGTAGGTTGCTGCGATATTTTTCGGTGAAATAATCGTCTCGTGCTGTGGTCTACACAGCGAAGGGGGTCGTAAGACACCCGCCGTTTGATCTCACCGCCGCCCAGCCGCGGTGTCAGTTGTTGGCTCAGTGCGGCCACGGTGTCAGTTGTTGGCTCAGTGCGGCCACGGTGTCAGTTGTTGGCTCAGTGCGGCCACGGTGTCAGTTGTTGGCTCAGTGCGGCCACGGTGTCAGTTGTTGGCTCAGTGCGGCCACGGTGTCAGTTGTTGGCTCAGTGCGGCCACGGTGTCAGTTGTTGGCTCAGTGCGGCCACGGTGGTGGATGATCCAGGCTGGGCGATTCCCCAGTGGCAGGCGATACAGACGCAGCTGAGCGGGACCGATGTTCAGCACTACCGTTGGGGCGTCGGTAGCTCAGTGGTTAAGCGCGCGTCTGGCGCACTAGAGGTTCGAGGTTCGATTCCCGGTGATGCACACCCTTCCTGCCAGGGTGGAGGCAGGCGATGCCATATGGCCTCAGCTGCCGAGTGCGTCGTAAAGCCGCGAGCCCCAGCACTGCCGTTGCGGGGTGTTGTGTGAGGCATTCGCGAGGGACGGCGATCTGGTCCGAATCTGATCTGGGACGGATTTCATCGGCATATCCAAAGTAAGGAGATTATGGCAATGATGATGCTTCTGGATCCTGTGGTTTCGTCTCCTCGGAAAAGCAAAAGAAAAACGTGTCCAGGTATTCTAAGGGTGGACGGGATACCTGACGATTTGTCCAATCGACTCGTTATGTCGCTCCTGCAGCTCAGTTTTAGGCTGTCTCACTAATCCTTGCAGCGAGAACTGAAAAGATGTTTTCTCAATGCATTGTCATACGTAGAAAGGATGCGGGCGTGACGTCTCTTCTTCAATCCCTGCAACGGAGCGTTTTCTGGTCGCCACTCACTGATCAGTACCATTCAGCCACCGTCGGCGTGGGTGGGTTCAGGGCGTGATGTGCCGCGCAACCCATCGGCCCGGTGCCGCCGGGCAGCCTCGCCCGGTGACCCTGCATCAGGTGGCGCCTCGTCAGCTGGCGGCTGCCACTGCCCGTGCTCGGTATCGCCCGGCACTATCGGCGCACATGACGACATAGCTGCATCGTATCTGAGCGGCAGCGCCAGATAGGCCACCCAGGCCCGGACCTCCCGAGCAGGCAGCCAAGTCCAGTGTCGCAAGCCGAGGGAGATAAATTAGCAGCGAGCGGAAACACTGCTGGCTGCATTGGCGTAGCGAGCCGAGTGACGTCATCGTCCTGCCCGCCATGATCGGGAGCGCACGGGAAGAATGTTTCTGCACTGTGCGACGGTCGCACCCGCTCAGGTTTCTTCCGATGTTCAAAGTTCATTTTAGTAAATGCACGTCGTGTGTAATTAACCTTCGTTCTTGGAAAGTCGCATCATTTCTTCCAGTAAGCATTTCTCCTATGTTACCCACTGCTCCAGCGCCTACTTTCGTTGTTTTTCAGTTGTATTGTTTTGCATTGTACCAATGTGCTTCGGTGCACCTTCCCGCTCCCAGCTAACACGTGTCACCTGTTCCAGCGAAGCGTCTCATGAGCGTCTCACAGTCTGACACAATTCATGTGTTGCAGTGAAGCGACTTATGAGCGCCTCACAGTCTGACACAATTCATGTGTTGCAGTGAAGCGACTTATGAGCGCCTCACAGTCTGACACGATTCGTATGATCGAGTACCGCGGTCTGCTCCGGGTCACCGACGAGACGCTGGACAACTCCGCCACGCCAGCTGCCCAGCAGAAGCCTGACTACAGCGGCGACGTAGGACGGGTCTCCACACCAGCTGCCCTGCAGAAGCCCGACCACGGCGGCGACGGCGCGACACCGCCCGAGGTGTTGCAAGACGTGGGCCGCCCGAAGGTGTGCTGATCTGTCGGCAGCGCAGCCCGGGACCAGTGCGGCGCGATGCGCCTGTTGCGGCAGCTGTACGCCGCGGCGCCGCTGCCGTCTGCGCTGTTCGTGTCGGGCCGCAGTGCCGACCGTGTGGTGTCGGTGCTGCTGCCCTGTCTGGACCGCACGCTCGAGGCCGACCGACTGGCGCCGCTGCGCGACAGCGTGCGCCGGCGCGGCGGCCGCGACGACGACGTGACGGAGCTGGCGCGCGACTGGCGGCGGCTGCAGCGGCTCGAGGCCGAGCGCGCCGAGCTGGCGAGACAGCGCGCCGAGACGGCAGCGCTGGGCGCCGAGCTGCGCCGGCGGCCGGCGTCCGAGCAGGACGGCGCCGAGTGGGAGCGACTGCGACGGCAGGGCGCCGCCGTCAAGCAGGCGCTGCACCGCATGCAGGAGCCGCTCTGGAGCCTGCAGGAGCACGTGCTGCCGCGGCTGGTGCGGCTGCCCAACACCGTCGACCCGCTGACGCCCGACACGGACGTGCTGGAGGAGGTGCCGACGTCGGCGGCGCCGGCGGCCGCCCTGCCGCCGCCTGACCCGCTGTGGCCGGACGAGGTGCAGCCGTCGGACGTGAGCGCCGGCGCCTACTACCTGCACGGCGCGGCGGCCGCCTGCGAGCTGGCGCTGCTCGACTACTTCTGCCACGGCCTGGCCGCCGCCGGCTTCGTCCGGCTCAGCTGTCCGGACACGGTGAAGAGCCTGGTGGTGGAGGGCTGCGGCCTCGACTTCGCCGACCCGCGGCGGGTGGCGCGCCTGGCCAGCTGCCACGAGGGCTCGGCCGACTCGCCGCTGGGCCTGCACCTGGTGGGCGGCGCCTCGCTGCCGGCCGTGTGCGCGCTGCTGGCCAAGTGTCGGCAGCCGACGGCCGAGCTGCCGCTGCGGCTGGTGGCCGCCGGCCGGCGCTACGGCCCGCCCGGGAGCGGCGCCGCCGTGCCGCCGCAGAGCGCCGCCGTCCACCACCTGACCGCCTGCACGGAGGCGACGGCCGGCGCCGAGTTCGACTCCAGCCTGCGCCTGCTGACGGCCCTGGTGGCGGCGCTGGGGCCGGCGTGTCGGCTGCGCCGCGTGTCCGCCGCCGGCCTGGCGCGCTCCGAGAGCCGCCGCTGCGAGCTGCAGCTGCTGACGCCGGCCGGCCACGTGACGGTGGCGCACGTGGCCGCACACGGCGACTACATCAGCCGCCGGCTGCACATGGCGCACGGCGAGCCGGCCCGGCCCGACTGCCACCTGCTGCACGTGGTGGAGGGGTGCGCCGTGCTGGCGCCGCTCGTGCTGCGCGCTCTGATGCAGGGCGGCCGCCGACTCACTCACTGGCCGGCCGCGCTCAGCCAGTTCGCGTACCCAGGCTTTGGTGACGTCACGACGTGATAGCAACACGTACTACCTGCGTGATAATGTGATTGAAGATCAGTAGTGTTTTTGCATATTAGACGTATAATAAACACGGAATTACGTACAAATATCGGTATTTGTAAGTAGTTTACAATCCAACTGGCGAGGTGCTATCCCAGTAGCTCAGTCAACGACGTGGTGACACCCGTACTCCAGGCGCTGAGTTCGCTCACGTCTGAAGGCTTTCTTTACAGCTAGAGCCACAGGATTACTTTTCATTTATTGTTTTATCATCATGGGAATGCGGTCGTGCCCCTGAGGATGGGCCACTCATGCCTGCAGTCACCAGTGTTGCAGGGTTATTCTTTTACAAGTGCCGTATGCTCGCAATTTCCAGCCTGTTCTTTCTCCGCGCCATACTCGACAGGTTACGCATGGCATTGGACACATGAGACGGTACGCAGCATGAGGCAGTGTGTCTCGCGGCGTACCGGCGTTCACTGAAATTCTAGGTAGTGGGATTGACGGCCCATGCAGGTGACGGACGATCACGTGAACCACGTACCAGCCAGGAGTGACATCCGACATCGCACGCATTTCAGAGACCAATCTGTTTAAACATGTATTGATTGGCTCCGTAAAATTGGATTAGACTCGCTGATACTCATTACCTCATAGAGTTAAGGTATTTACTTAGCAAAGTACTAGACGAGGAAAAGCCCAAGGTCATCAACATGACGAAGCAAACGAGAAAAAGTCTGAATTCTTAAAAACGTGATTTATTACGTGGGACAATGGGAATGATAACGAATAATAACGAGGGCTGATTGCATCTGATGACCAGGTGTTGGCACCATGAACATCTGGCCTGATGAATGCCCGCTGTTGCTATTCTGTCACAACCGAGCACCTGTGATGTGAACATCAACCATTGATAACACCAAACATGCACAACAAATCTAGCTGACCACTACTGTCTCTTCAGTTTTTCTCCTCTTCTGTGGAGATGGCACTTGTAAATCTTCATCGTCGTCATCCTCCATTTCAGCAGCATCATCTGTGGTTGCATGTGTTTTCCCATTTCCACCTGAAAAGGTGTGACCCTTTACTTGATTGCAATGTCATTCTGTTGAAAACTGGAACTGGTTAAATCATACATGCATATATCAGGATATACAAAATGCTCACACAAACTGGCCTTCCTGTGCCAATTTGCTCATGTGCAACAAAATTACAGTTCCCAGTTTGTATTTGTGAAATCAGTTTGCCCATACAAAATCAATTTTCCCATGCCAGCACTGACCAGATGAAATGGGGAGAAAGTGGCACCTGGAGGCTATCTGTGTCAACTCAGACACCCAGAGGCTGTCTGTGACAGCCACTATATGGTGCAATAACTGTTGAACAGACAGAAAAAGGGTGTTCCTCACACCTGCAGGCATTCAATTCGCCAAACACAGACTAAAGTGGTTGGAATATGCTGAGCCTAGCCATATGGCCCTTGCCCCATATGCAAGGCATCAGACCATCTGAAACAGCTGAAGAGAAAAGGGAGCAGGGAGTCAGAAACTATTATTTTTATTAGCAATAACCCTGAATGTGGAGAGGAAAACTTTTCAGCATTCCATATAAAGGATACAGGAATAGTTCCAGAACAGCTAAATATAACATTTGAAAATGTTTTACATTTCTGTACATGATGAAGCCAATGCAACCATTCATTGTGATAGGAAATATGACTCACATTTTCACAAAAAAATAGTCTCATTTTCTGACATCAGGCTAAGCTAAGTTAGAAAATGTTGGACATCAGTCTAAGCTAAGCTTAAACTGTTTACAAAGCAAGATTTACACACATTTAGCCTCCATAAGGTAAACAGAGGTCAGGCAGGGCTTACATTAGGCTATGTTTATAATTTGTTATTTTTTCAATTTTATTTTATGAAGACATTCTTCCACTTCATTTCTTAATACTTTCTTGCAAAGGCTATGTGAGGTGGTGTTATATTTTTGAGGGACAGTGTCAAATGCTTTTCTAAAATCCAAGTATTCAAATCCACAAGATCACCATCTTGCAACATCCAGGTCCAATCATCCACTGCAGCCAGAAGTTGAGAAGTGCAAGATTTAATTAAACTAATTTATTAACAGGTAGGTAGGTAGGTAAGTAGGTACACAGGTATGCAGAGCCGGAACCAGAGCCGGAACATTTTGCCCAGAGCCGGAGCTGGAGCGGCCGGGACATTTTATTTGGAGCCGGATCCGTCAAAAGCATTGTGGCTCTGACTGAAAGAAGTGTAAATTAAACAAAATTAGCAAACGTGAAATGAACATATTATACCTAGTATAAAGATAGATACAGGGTTTATATGGGAAAGTTGCTCATAATTGTCTGAAGTTTGCGCCTGAGTGGTCGCAGCTAACTTTTTTTTACATCCCCCCTAGCTCTTACCTAATTGATCGATAATGTTTGGAATGTACAGAGCCAGAGCCGGAGCGAGCCGCCGGAGCCGGTATATTTTGCCCGGAGCCGGAGCCGCCTGTACATTTTACTCGGAGCCGGAGCCGGAGCCGTCAGAAATTTTCCCGGCTCCGCATCCCTGTAGGTACCTACCTACCTACCAAGTAAAGGAATTATGTGCACGATATACCAGCATGCATGGCCATTCAGGTGTACCTACTTTGACTTAGGAGCCTACTGCAACACATGCACCATGCCCGATGTCCGACAAATCAAAATACAGCTTTTACTTACAGTTCGCTTCATCCCTTTCAACGAGTTCGGTCAACTTCCCATTAACTTTCCGCTGCAATTCCCGGAGACGTGATGAAAGACTAGCGTCACCACAAGTCACTGCTATTTTGAAACCGTCCTCAAGCACTCCGCCTTTCATAATCGTAGCAGTACAGTCCATCATCGATATATATTCTCCACCATGTAAAGGGCCTTGCTCTCCACCACGGCATTAATCGCGATAACTAGAGTCAACGTTAGACATCAGCCTTCAGATTACCAACCATCAGGTCGCTGGTTCTTCCGGTGCTTTCTAGTATATATGCATGACGTCATTTCTGGTTTTAACTGGCGCTCCAAATATTCACGCAAGATTGCTTCGTGTTAAAATACATTTATATTTGTCAGATATATTCTTCACCAGTGATTATGCACGTTGTAACTATGTCCATACGTATGACATATCCAAGTTCTATCACCCATTTTGGTCAACTTGCTTGTATGTACTTACATAGTAAGTAGATACACCTCTTAACCCCCTTTGGTAGGTAGGTATGCCTTTAGCCTATACCTGTATCAGTAGTATTCCTTTGCCTAGGTGCATACCAAGTAAGAGTGCCGATGTAACGTACCTGTAATATGTAGGTATGCTAGGTATATCCGCCATAAATCTAAGGTTTGATCAGGTTCTGATAACCCATAAGCCCATACGCTCCAGCGTCCCTAAGTTCACTTGTCACACAGGGGACTCTCGAGTACCATAACCCATCCCGTCTCGGGGGTCTTCAACCGCCCCCTCAGGGTTTTCGCGGATAGCGTACGAACGGCACGCGGTAGCGCGCCCAAATTTGGCATACCTTTTCCCCACATCAATTTGGCATGCTGCTTCAAAATGTTGAAGCCAGGTCATCTTGGGTCAACGAGTTAGTCAAGGTCAAATGAGGTCACCAAAAAAGTTCAACCAGTCGTCACGCTTTAACGGATACATATATTTTAATGAAACTTTCAGCGTTTGCTTACCTTTGTGGATGCAACAAAGCGTACGAGTGGATTTTTTTTCTCTCGTTTTTGACTACATAAATTTTGCGTATTTGCCAATTTGCAGTTCAAATACAGGATTCTGGCTAAAGTAAACATTTTTTATTCGGGCAAGTCGACTTCCAACAACGTTTCCCGGTCTGCTCTACCCATTGGAAAAGGAAAATTGAAGAAAGCTTGAAAACTCAAAATCTTGAAATTTCCAAAAAAGTGGGCCAAAAAATTACAGCCCTGGTCGATTTCATTCTACATTCTCATTCCAAATCAATCTGTCTTTTTCATATATCCCACAAAATGAACTCCACAGAGCCAAAAACATAATGTAAGTCGTGAAAAGTCGTGAAAATCTAGCCCCCTGGCGACGTCACTTTTGGGGGAAAATTATTTTGGCAATCAAAAGAGGTGTCACCGTCGATTTTCGATGACACCTCTTTCGTTTTCGTGCGACGCTTAGTTTGGATTTTAGAGGGGGTCTTCAACCGACCCCCCCCCGAGGGGTGTGAGGATTTGACCGGAAAGACGGAAGCGGGATAATACACAATTCCTAACAGCCAGATAAGCATTCAGCACTAGGCTAGCCTGTATGGCGGCATAGCGAGTACACCGGCCCGCATGAGCAGGCGTCAGCAGAACTCAAACGGCGACACGCGCCCCGCACGAACACACACGAAAGACGGGGACTGTATCAGTGTATTGCATCTGTGATGGTGCACTGAACATGCCGGCGATGCTTGAACGATTGTGACTCTGAGTCGTGACACAAAACGCCATTCCAGAGCGCCCGTTACGTCGGTCAAAATCACCTTCGTAATGCCACATCTGTTTGGGACGATTTGTCAGCTGCTGCACTCCGTGATGAAAAAACAGCTGATTATGACGTCACACTGAGCGATTGGACGACACAATCGAGGCCAGTCAGGGACGATTGTGCTCACCAGAGCAGGGATGAGGTTAACAGCAATTCGTCGGTCAATCAATCCCAGGGGATAACACGGCTGTCGTAGAACTGAAACACACAGGCTACAAACCCCGCGAAACAGCAGCAACAGACACCCGCGCCACAGCAGTCTCGATCCTGGAACACAGTAACCACTCACCAATGGTGCAGTAGTAACGTACCGCAGGTAACGTCGAAAGCCTCATGTAACACCAGCAACGGACAGTGTTGGAAGCATGACCTCGTCTTGAATATCATCACCCAGAAAGTTTGGTTCCGGGAAATTATACACTTTTTATGAAAAGATGAATTACGGTTGTTTGAATATGCTTCGAAACCCGATTGTTGTTTGACAAACATGCTCGCAACTGACCGGAAAGTATACAATAGAGGTATTTACATCAGAAACTGAATAAAAATTCCTCCCAGATCCGGATTACCACAATTCTTCAAATCCAGGGTTTCGAAGCATAAATCCAACCTTAGCCACAAACCCCCTAACACGTCGGCCAGGGGCCCCATGGTGGATTGGAGTTTGGGGGCGCGTCGACATCAGGGTCATGTTGCACCCACGCCAGGGACCCCGTAACGCAGCAGTCGTGGACGCCGTCATACAGCAGTCACGGATCCCGCCACTCAGCAGTCACGGACCCCACCACTCAGCAGTCACGGACCCCACCACTCAGCAGTCACGGATCCCGCCACTCAGCAGTCACGGACCCCACCACTCAGCAGTCACGGACCCACCACTCAGCAGCCACGGACCCCACCACTCAGCAGCCACGGACCCCACCACTCAGCAGTCGTGGACCCACCACTCAGCAGCCACGGACCCCACCACTCAGCAGTCACGGACCCCACCACTCAGCAGTCTTGGACCCCACCACTCAGCAGCCACGGACCCACCACTCAGCAGTCGTGGACCCACCACTCAGCAGTCACGGACCCCACCACTCAGCAGTCGTGGACCCACCACTCAGCAGCCACGGACCCCACCTCTCAGAAGTCACGGACCCACCACTCAGCAGTCACGGACCCCGCCACTCAGCAGCCACGGACCCCACCACTCAGCAGTCACGGACCCACCACTCAGCAGTCACGGACCCCACCACTCAGCAGCCACGGACCCCACCACTCAGCAGTCACGGACCCACCACTCAGCAGTCACGGACCCACCACTCAGCAGTCACGGACCCCACCACTACTCAGCAGTCACGGACCCCGCCACTCAGCAGTCACGGACCCCACCACTCAGCAGCCACGGACCCCACCTCTCAGCAGTCACGGACCCACCACTCAGCAGTCACGGACCCACCACTCAGCAGTCACGGACCCCACCACTCAGCAGTCACGGACCCCACCACTCAGCAGCCACGGACCCCACCACTCAGCAGCCACGGACCCCACCACTCAGCAGTCACGGACCCCACCACTCAGCAGCCACGGACCCCACCACTCAGCAGTCACGGACCCCACCACTCAGCAGTCACGGACCCCACCACTCAGCAGTCACGGACCCACCACTCAGCAGACGTGGACCCACCACTCAGCAGTCTTGGACCCCATCACTCAGCAGCAATGGACACAGTCAATCAGCAGTCACAGACCCCGTCACTCGGCGACCTCCACTCACGGACAGTAGTATCTAGGTGGCTATCAGCAGTAGTGTTGTGCTGGCGCACCGCCGACACCTCTCGGCCGAGGTGCGGCCGATTCACAGCCATAGCGGCCGCCAGCCGGCCGCGGCTGTCCCCACGACTCGACTGGCGGCCCGGTCATCAGTCACCAGTCTGTACCGGCGGTGGGACTGGCGGCCCGGTCAGCAGTCACCAGTCTGTACCGGCGGTGGGACTGGCGGCCCGGTCATCAGTCACCAGTCTGTACCGGCGGTGGGACTGGCGGCCGGTTAGTCGCCAGTCTGTACCGGCGGTGGGACTGGCGGCCCGGTCATGTCACCAGTCTGTACCGGCGGTGGGACTGGCGGCCCGGTCTCAGCAGTCACCAGTCTGTACCGGCGGTGGGACTGGCGGCCCGGTCATCAGTCACCAGTCTGTACCGGCGGTGGGACTGGCGAGTCACCAGTCTGTACCGGCGGTGACTGGCGGTCAGTCACCAGTCTGTACCGGCGGTGGGACTGGCGGCCCGGTCAGCAGTCACCAGTCTGTACCGGCGGTGGGACTGGCGGCCCGGTCAGCAGTCACCAGTCTGTACCGGCGGTGGGACTGGCGGCCCGGTCAGCAGTCACCAGTCTGTACCGGCGGTGGGACTGGCGGCCCGGTCAGTCACCAGTCTGTACCGGCGGTGGGACTGGCGGCCCGGTCATCAGTCACCAGTCTGTACCGGCGGTGGGACTGGCGGCCCGGTCAGCAGTCACCAGTCTGTACCGGCGGTGGGACTTGGTCCGTGCGGCCAGTCAGCCACCCGCCCCGCGCGCATCGCTCGCGGCCACACGCGTCCCCATCAGTCCATGTCGCCGATTCTCTGCCGCATGCGCCGCTTTTTGGCGATGTTGGCGCGCTGTTCGGCCTCCATCACGAGCCGCGCCAGCTCGGCCGGGCTGTAGCCCAGCACGGCGCGCAGGTCGCAGATGAACTTGTAGGCGAACCGCTTGCCGGGGACCTGCCGCCGACCGGACACACGTCACCCGCGGTACCGGGAGGTACCGGCACAGCACACACGTGCCCAATGTGGTTACCTGCCACGACGCTGTGTCTCCAGACGGCGCATCGTCGCTGCCATTTCAGGTCTGGCCTGCGCGAGCCATCTTAATGGACAGCGCACTAATCGGCGATCCTGCACACTCGTGCACAGCCGGCCACCCGACCACCTGACGACAGCGGCGGCGACGCATTTGTCGTTCAAGGCCACATCAAGACGGGTGAAGAAACCCGCCTGAGCGAAACATGAAGCTTCTTCCAGGTGTTCTGAGGTGGTGGCTATTGGTTTTTACGACACATCGACCGTTGAGCCATGCGGCGTCGCCAATCTCTCACGCTGATTGGCCGCGGGCTAAGAGAAGCGACAGGTGAGACTCAAACACAATATTTCGATTGTGGGACGGGCTACTCATCCCCAGACTACTCCCCCGCCCCCAGGTATTCGGAGGGACTCGACTTCGTCAACTGGAATAGCTCACAAAATTACGCCACGAATCAATGTCTATTGCACCAGGTTCAAAGTTACGCGACTTATCAATCCCTACCGCATCCCGTACAGCGACATATCGATGCTTATTGCACCAGGTACACAATTATGCGACATATCCAATACCTATCGCACCAGGTTTCAGGGTGTGTTACGTCAACCAGGAGTTCTTTGGACAGTATCAATCAAGTCCAAATTTAATCGAATGGTAGTCAGGTTAGATGTGTACTTTGTAATGCTGTGTGTGCAGGAAATTTTTGGATAACAATACGGATCGAATATTTTTCTTCAAATTTGTGACATTTGAATATCAATTTCTATTTAACAGTAAATATTGAGCACTGTATTACAAAGCAGTTCAATTACAAACAGCACCGTTCAACCTCCAAATGATAAAATGATAATTGTATGGAGAGGATCATGTTCTGAGTCTTAAATCACGATTCACGCGTCTTAAGTCACGAGTCACGAGTCATCACGAGTCTTAAAATTCAGCATCAGACTTGTTTTTCGACCATGCGTGCATGGTCCATGCGTGATGTGGCAGGTTTTTTGTAACAGATGCATGCGTCAATTCAGGATATGCTGAACTAATTCCAAACACGAAGACAAATTTGTGTACAAACTAGCCAAACTGCCCGGACTTCACAAGTCACATCGGAAAAAACTGTAAAACCTGTAACATCTGTTACACTGAACCCAGAAATGATTTCCAAAACGTACCACAACGCCGTCCGTTTGTTCATCTCTACAATTATAGAACTGCATCACTAAAAAGAATAGTGCGTACTAGCACCAACGCAACCAGACTGGCTGGAGACTAGTCTCATCCGACAACAGCTTCATGGATCTTCAGTGACGGTACTTACTTGACATTAACACCCTCATGTTTACTTATTACCACGCCAGCTGCAGACTGCCCATCATCTCCCTCACCTTCTGCAGCATGTCGCTGTCGTAGTAGTAGCGCAGAGCCCGGCTCAGCTTCTCGTAGTTCATGTTGGGCTTGTTCTTGCGCTGTCCCCAGAGGAAGGCGACCATCTCAGGGTCGCCGAACTTGAACTCGCCGTCAGTTCCCACCCAGTGGATGATCTCGCGGCGCGTCTTGTCCGTCAACAACTCCAGCAGGAACTGCCACAGCTGGATGTGGCCGGCCATGGTGTCTGCCGACGGCGTCACGTCACAGTAACGTCACAGAGATGTCATACTGATGTCACACTAACGTCACAGTGATGTGATGGACTGCAGGAACTGCTACAGCTGGATGTGGCCGGTCATGGTGTCTGCCGACGGCGTCACGTCACAGTAACGTCACAGTGATGTCATACTGATGTCTAACGTAGTGATGGGATGGACTGCAGGAACTGCCACAGCTGGATGTGGCCGGCCATGGTGTCTGCCGACGGCGTCACGTCACAGTAACGTCACAGTGATGGGATGGACTGTAGGAACTGCCACAGCTGACTGTGGCCGGCCATCACTGCGGCGTCACGTCACAGTGACGTCACAGTGATGGGATGGACTGTAGGAACTGCCACAGCTGACTGTGGCCGCCATGGTGTCTGCCGGCGTCAGTGACGGGTGGGCTTAGGAACCAGCTAAATGTGGCCGGCCATGGTGTCTGCCGGCGGCGTCACGTCACAGTGATGTCACAGTGATGGGATGGACTGTGGATGGCACGTGCTTTATGCTTAGGTTAACTGCGGAAATAAGAATGGCAATATGGCTGCTTAGTGGCATAATGTATTCATTAGATAATTGAAAAGCTCAGCCTTAGGTAACTGCAACACTTTATTATGTACGGCTGTGGCGGGAAAACAGAAAGAAACATTAATATTTTGCTCCATTTGTTTTCCACCAGAAAAGTTTGAGAGCCAATCCAGCATCCAATCCAGATACATCTGCCAAGCTCTATCCAATCCGCCACATTATCCATACCAAAGGGATATCTGCATGGATATTCCATTCATGTGATGCTCTAATTCAGAAGAATGACGGGTTTCCCTTGTGCATCAAAATACACAGGAGAGCACTCCTTCACCAAGCATGTCGGAAAACAGGAGACGAGTCTGATAAGCCACGAGCATCACGGGAACGGCGGATCGAGGTTACACCAGGCCAACACACAATAGTCCGATCACACAGCCACTTACTGTTGGCGAAATCCGTGCCCTCCAGATTAAACTTGGTCTTGAGCCTCTTCGGCTTGATGGTGGTGACTATCTGCTCCCGCTGGACAATAGCTGCAGGACAGCAGGGCGTCAAATCGACCACTGTTGCTAACCACAATACTCAGTATGGCACGCCCGCCAACCCGGCGGTGAACAACGCGAACAATCCAAAATGGGACATGATCGCTGATTCATGATAGCAATGCATTGGGATCCATGGATATCATTCATGGCAGCATACTGCAAGCTTTGCTTGGGGTGACTGCACAGGAAAAGGATGGGGGCGCAAATTAGAGCAACATGAACTGAGTGTGAGCCAGAGATTGCTGCACAGACTGCAATCCAACCATCCGACCAACCATGTGTTTCATACAAAGATATATTGATATATCAACAATTGCGTACCCAGCGAACCTGGGTTGGGCTTTCACTGTAGGATACTAGTTTTGTTGTGATAACCAATCTTTACTAGAAAAAAAACCCAGTAAAACTGGTAAAAACAGATTTACAGGTCGACTTTTTTTCCACTGGTAAAACGGTTACAATTTTTGACATGTCAGGTACAAAAGGTTTGGTGGTAAAAACTGCCAACCCTGCTGTCAATGTTTACTGATGGTGGGTAGCCAGAATCTGTCCATGGCAGGCATTATCTTTTGGCATTCGCAATTTATTTCAACGCGACAAATATGTGGTGGCAGACGTGCGATCTTACAGAACACACTACGGAAAGTACGTAGATAGGCCAGTCTTCGCACCATCATTCTTGCCGAGTATTTTCCACTGTTCTTGACAAGGGATAAACACTTCTTAGATAAATACTTCATATACAACTATAAACATATACAAAGCTCCGATTCCGCCAACATTCGGCGCCTGCGCAGTTTGTCTGGTAGAACCAATGACATGCGCAGTCGGGTTGCAATGGCAAGTTGAAGAAAAAGCACGCAGTAACGGACGACTCACCAACAAACTTGCACTTCCTCAGCAGTTCCAGGTGGGTCCAGAACAGGTCATTCGGGTCGGACGGCACCAGCTCACCGAAGCGGCTCTTCTCGATAGCGCACAGGTCGACCCCTGCCGCAGTTGGATAGTATCACCTTCGCATAGCATTGCCAGTTTGGCAGGCTGGCAAAACTCACACACACACACACCTTCGCAGACCAGCTCAGATCGGGTCATCCCCGCAGGTCAGGTCAGGCCACCTCCACAGGCAGGATGGGGCCGTTTCCATTGGCTGAGTGGTCGCCACAGGTCAGGCTACCTCCGTGGGACAGTGTTGGGCTATCGTCGTGAGTCAGTACAGGTTGTCTTCAAGGCAGCAGGGACCCAGTCTAAGTAACATCGCCGTCAACAACGGTGCGCTACCAAGGAAACGACGTGTCCACGTCGGATACGGAACGTCCCAGGCAGATGGTGTTTCTTCGACTTCCTGCAGGTCAGGGGTTTCTTTCTTCAAGACATAGTGAGCATAGGATTTGCACTCGAAGCCAAGTTCGTGGACAGAACCCCGATACAGGCGCTAGAGCATCATTGGGGGTGTGCTATTCTTATGGAGTCATTAATTTTCCTTGGGATCTGCCCCTTACCAGCATGATCAATGTTAGCTCTGGTAAAATACTGGCTGATTATTGCCTGGTTTGTAGATACAGCCCTGCTGTAATTGGTTAATAACCGTGTGTAGGCTTTTGGTCAGCCAGTTATTCTGTGGAAAAATCGCGAATGTTGCTGCTAACATTTGTGATGATTTTCTTTCCACGGCCCCCACGATCATACGAAACACACTAACTTTCACGTGTACAAGAATAAATATTCACAAGGTACCAATTAATATATTGATTCACACAACTCCTTTTTATCGAGTCATGAATATAATTATGAACAAGTCGACCTGCCTTCGAAATTAGTACTGAACACACCTTGGATATATGGGCTTAGGGGCGCTTCGACCACTTCGGCCATACAGCGCAACTGAACACACCTAATGGCACCAACAACGTCGCACATACTAACACCCAGGTACACAATACACCACACTCCCAGCGGCTGCCGATCGGAGGCGCGCCGCACACCCACCAGTCAGATTTTCGAAGTTGGCCGACTGGATGGTAGCCAGCGGGAACTGCTCCAGAGCCCAGCCGAGCCAGTGGCGCACGTGGTCCTGGTTCCACGCCATGGGATCTGCGGGTCACCGGGCCGGCGTCAGGTCACCAGCGGTTGTGGCGTGTCCAGTTATTGAGAACGCGGTGGTTCGAAATGTTGAAGCCCGTGCAAACTGACCGCCTGTGCCGTGAATACTTGAGACACAGGCACAGACGCATCGGGTGGCTGTTGCTGCTTTCGTCCATTTACTGGTTTAAGTATCTGTCCATTTATGCATGTTACATTCAGTTACTTACCATTAGGGAATGATAAGAAAGCGAGCAAACAGACAGGCACGCTAGCTGCTCAATGCCAGCCAAACGCCAAGCAAGATCGCTGACACATGTCGACTATTAAAGACCCAATGCACACGCCCATGACACATCACACGCCATTTTTCACACTAACACCTAATTGGCATTGCGTGCAGACCTTTATTTTCATCCTTCGTCGAAATCAAGGAGGCGAATTTAATCCTAGTTAGTTATTAGGGCTTTAGGGCGCATCGACTACATTGGTCATGTAGCGCCCACGCGAATTTAATCCTAGGAAACACCGTACCGACAGCTTCAGTATCTCCAGCAATACATTTCATCATTTGGATTTGATTGGAGTTTAGGGGCGCGTCGACATCTAGGGTCATTTTGCGCCCATAACTGAATTGTAATAAATTTACGGTATTGCTATCATAGCTTGCTATCCATCTTCACGGGTGGGGTATATTACGTCAAGGCGAGCTTGTCGAATGAACATAAAAATATTCCCAGAAGCCACGACCTCAGAGTCGTTCCCTATTAGGATACGTAAAGAAGAGTCGGTGTTCAACCGTCCTAGAATCTGGCGTCGTAGAGGATCGAGCAGTGTACAGCCAACTAAAACATGGTACACGGTAAGCGGGCTAGAACAGCGCGGACATACGGGACGGTCATCACCAGTAAGCATATAACTGTGTGTTGCGAATGTATGGCCCATTCTCAATCGGCAGAGTACTACTTCTTCCCGGCGTTTGGTTCGGTGAGCAGAAAAGCCACTTTCCTAGTGTCGGTTTTAAAACCCTGAGCTTACTACACTTGGAATTCCAGGTTCGTTGCCATTCTGACCGTATACTTGACAATATAGTAGGGTATATATCTCTTTGAGGGAGCCGTAGATTGACCACACGGCCATTGCTAATGGCGTGTTTGGCGGTTATGTCAGCAGCTGCGTTTCCCGCGAGTCCAACATGGCTAGGAATCCAGCAGAACACGATATTTCTTCCGATGTCATGCAAGGATTTTACTACTTTCATAATCCTCCGAACAAGTCTGTTATCCTGGTTAAAGATGTCCAGTGCCTGGAGACTGCTCAGAGTCTGTGAAAACCACATGCCTTGTGGGCCGGTCTTTCTGTATAAAATGGAGGGCTTGCAGAATGGCATACAGTTCGGCAGTAAAAATCGAGGTTTGCGTCGGTAAACAGAAAGATCGAACACCTTGTCGACTTACGTAAGCACACCCGACACCAGATATCGACTTTGAGCCGTCTGTGTAAATGCGTGAAAAGTCGTGATATTCGTATATTTTCTCCAATGCTAACATGCGGATTTCTTCCGGGTTTACCTGGCCTTTCTTTGAGCAGGTTAGTCATGTCATTTTTCACTGGGACAGCATGCCAAGGGGGAGTGCTAGACGTGATTACACGTGCTATGGAACACGGCCGGATATTACATTCTCGAAGAATCGAGGACATACGAGTTGAAAACGGTAATCCACGCTGAGCCCTGTGACTGTGAGGTACATGTGTGAATGGGACAGAGTTGTGCACAGCAATGAGCACACCGCCATGTGACACAGTGCTAGAAGGTACGTCTTTTCGTAAAACGGGGTAATTTTTAAGTTGAAACGGAGCACCTGGAGCCAGTTTCGTGTCCCGAATGCATAAAACCGACAGCGTCCGGGAACGTAAGAGATGCTGAAGGTCATTGAAGCTGTATTTGATTCCCCTACAGTTCCACTGTAAAACTACGGTGGCAGTAAGTTAATACAGTAAAACATGAGCGTGGTAAAAAAATATAGCTATACAAAATGGATAGTGGATATCACAAACCCAGCGACGGCTTGGTGAGTCAATAAGAAAAGAAGAACATAAACCAGATAGTCACGTGTGTACGTCATTGTTGGTAGAAAAAATCGGATGCGGTTTTAAAATTGAGTCCCGGTGCCGTGTCTTGAAGTTTTTCGAGGACTCAGGGAGGTAGCTCCGATCAGGCCCGAGTGAATTTGTCCTTGGGTGGGACCTCTGTGAGCTACCCACGGCGGGGATTCGGACGGAGGAAGCCCCAATTTCTGGGGGACACTCGGCTGCGGCGGAGGCGGAGGACCCATTTCAGACGTTCCCCCCGGTCCCTCCACTCGCCGTCGCGGCGACGGGGAGGCTGAGTTTGGGGGAGGCGCGATGTCTGTGCCTTGGCGGCCCTTGACCCGGGCCTTTTCCATTTGAGCGAGCCGAGCTCGTTTGGCATCGCGGGCACGCTTTTCGGCCTCCTGAAATTGCAAGCTTACGTCTGGAATTTTGATTTGTCGGTGCGCGTTTTTGGATGGCGATGCAGGCGCGGATGTAGATGTTCAGGGCGAGGGCGATGGCGAGGCCCGGCTCTCAGGAAGGGGGGAGGATTCAGGGAAGGAGGAGGTGGAGAGGATTGATTTAGGGGTGGTGGTGGGGCGCGATGAAGGGGGGGGGGGCTGGAAGGCGGACGGGATGTAAGAGGTGGGGATTTCAAGGTAGATGGTGTGGTAGAAGGGGAGGGGCTGGGCTTGGGTAGGGGAACGAGCAGGCCTCTTAGACCAGGTGACCAGGGTCCAATCCCCGCCCACAGAGGCCGACCGAGATGACGCCTGGGATTGATCATCAGTGTCACTTGGGAGTGGGACCTCGGTGGTTTTGGCGTTTAGTGGGAGGGGCTGCGGCTGCCTCTCTGGCATCGCCAGAGGCGCTCAAAATGCTCGGAGAAGTGCTGTGAGCTGGGTGATCAGCTCAGCGGCCCTATTGGGCTGCATGTTTTGTGGAATAAATGTGGTGTTCTTGGCCTTTGATGCGTAAGATTGTCTGGGATGCGACCCTTCACATAACTCTCTAAATTCTCTAAATGTTAATTTGTTGACGTGTTTAACCCGCGCCGTCTTTCCGGTCAAATCCTCCCACCCCGTCTCGGGGGGTTGAAGACCCCTTCTAAAATCCAAACAAAGCATCGCACGAAAACGAAAGAGGTGTCATCGGAAAGCGCTCGACGAGTAGGGTCTGGGTCCACCCTCGAACATTTTTTCCCCCCAAGTGACGTCACCAGGGGGGGGTAGATTTTCACGACTTTTCAAGACTTACATTATGTTTTTGACTCTGGGGAGTTCATTTTGGGGGATATATGAAAAAGAAAATTTACTTGAATGAGAAAAGGACAGCGAAATAGACAAGGGCTATAATTTTTGGGACCCCACAAAATAATTTGTTTTTGAAATTTCAAAATTTTGAGTTTTCAAGTTTTCTTTAATTTTCCCTTTCCAATGGGTAGAGCAGACCGAGAAACGTTGTTGGAAGTCAACTTGCACTAATAAAACATACTTACTTTAGCCAGTATCCTGTATTTGATCTGCAATTTGGCAAATACGCAAAATTTAAATGTAGTCAAAAACGAAAAAAATCAACTCGTGCGTTTTGTTCCATTCGTAAAGATAAGCAAACGCTGAAAGTTTCATTAAAATATCTGTATCCGTTAAAGCGTGACGACTGGTTGAACTTTTTTGGAGGTGACCTCACCCGACCTTGACTGACTCCTTGACCCTAGATGACCTGACCTAAAAATGTTGAATCAGCATGTCAAATTGATGTGGGAAAAGGTATGCCAAATTTGGGCGCGCAGCCGCGCGCCGTTCGTCCGCTATCCGCGAGAAACCTGGGGGGGGGGGGCAGTTGAAGACCCCCCGAGACGGGACGGGTTAAGTTAAATAATTTCCTTTTTCCTAATGTAATTTGGGCACGCACGATCAAACGCCATGTGGGGTACCTGTCCATCACCGCAGTTGGCACAAAATGGGCTTTCCGAATCGCAATTCTCGAAAGGATGCTCATGGGAGGCACACTTGCTGCAAGCTGGGCGGTTTCGGCAATACTGGGTAGTGTGACCGAATTTTTGGCATTTGAAGCAGCGTTGGATTTGGGAATAACTGTCTTACTTTTACTCGTAGGTAGCCAACTCTGATCTCAGAAGGTATATCTGTGCTATTAAATGTCAAAATTATGTTGTTGGTTGGAATGAAATCCGGACCTCTCTTCACTTTCATTTTTCTGGATGCGATGACTCCGAAATTTGTCAGTCCATCAACGATCTCGTCCTCAGATACTTCCCGCAGATCCAAACAGTTTATAACTCCCCGCGGCGTGTTCTTTGTTTTATGAGGTTCTACGGTGATTGCTGTTTCATTTTCTTTCTTTTTTGCTGTCACTCCGCACACCGCACACAAACTGAGATGATTTAAGCGCCCTAGCTGCCTGTTCTGTTACCGCGAATTCCACCTCCAGTGCTCCGTCTTCCAGTTTCTGGCCCTCACGAGAGGTACCAGGGGAGTTTTTAGTTGGTCTGGATGCCAAGTAGTGAGACTATGTTCGACTCCTCGGGCGCCCCACCCCTTAGGGGCCTTACCGGGGGGGGCGCCTGGGTCCCGCGAACGGGAGGTCGCCAGGCGCCCGAGGAGCTATACGGGGCAGGCGGTGCCTTCGCCCGGCCGGGAGAGACTCACCACCCCGACCAGGATCCAGCGCCACCCACCCCATGACCCCGGCCGGCCGGGCCGGCAGGCACTGGGAAACCCATGCCCCCAGCCCGAGGCGACCTGCCACTTGACCCGCGTGAGACCCCACGGGCTCTCCCGCCCCTACGGGATATCGGGACCAAAGAGGTGTTTGTCCCCCGTCACAAATAGCACCGTGCGACGGGGGACCTCAAACTCCAGGACTCAACCCCCCGGGGGGGGGGGGGCAGGCCGAGGGGGCGCGGCTACCCCGATAAAACTGAGCTGGTGGACAAGACCAGTGAAGTTGCCCTGTCTGCTCATAACAGGGACAGTTGGTTTTGCTGGGCCAGTTGAAGGGCATGGATGTTGGGATGAAATTGGGATTGGAATGGGAGCGTACGGTTGGAAGGACGAGTGAGGCACTCTTGGTCTCACCCCTCTCCGGTATGATAGTCGCCGGGTCTTTGGGACACTCAATCCCCCCCCACCACGAAAAGGCGGTTTCATCGGGGGGTACATTTCATAATCAGCTACTTTCAAACCAGTCAAACCACCAAGGATTGGAAACACGGTCTTGCCTCTCAGACCTTTGTCATCACCAAACATTATCCTCATCAGCAAATTATCCACCCCACTTGTTCGCCAAGATTGACCGAAGTTCCTTCAGAACAAATGCAAGCTAATTATCGTTCGATAAACATGCCTAAAACTGACTTTGAAGCTACACCAAACAAAAATCTTCCCCGAATTGCCACACACCCACATCTTCCTCCCGAAGCTCATGATTCCACAGCACACACCCATCTCCGACAGCCACCGCCGGCCACCTCGGACAACGTGGACCAGGCCCACCTGTTGGTATCATGTAGGTGGCCTGCAGCTCCTTGAACTTTGGCGAGAGAGCCCAGCGCGTCACCTGTCGTGTCTCCGTCTTGGCCGACTGTTTGCCGGTCGACCGGCGCTGGCCGACCGGCGGCGGCGACGCGTCCTTCTCCACCGGCTCGGTGGCCGAGTCGCCTGACGATCGGACCGGTCACGTCACTACACCGTGTCGTACACAGTCGGGACACATATACACAGGTCACGTGGCCACACCGTGTCGTACACAGTCGGGACACATACACAGGTCACGTGGCCACACCGTGTCGTACACAGTCGGGATATACACAGGTCACGTGGCCACACCGTGTCGTACACAGTCGGGACATATACACAGGTCACGTGGCCACACCGTGTCGTACACAGTCGGGACACATACACAGGTCACGTGGCCACACCGTGTCGTACACAGTCGGGACATACACAGGTCACGTGGCCACACCGTGTCGTACACAGTCGGGACACATACACAGGTCACGTGGCCACACCGTGTCGTACACAGTCGGGACACATACACAGGTCACGTGGCCACACCGTGTCGTACACAGGTCAGGGACATATACACAGGTCACGTGGCCACACCGTGTCGTACACAGTCGGGACACATACACAGGTCACGTGGCCACACCGTGTCGTACACAGTCGGGAATATACACAGGTCACGTGGCCACACCGTGTCGTACACAGTCGGGACACATACACAGGTCACGTGGCCACACCGTGTCGTACACAGTCGGGATATACACAGGTCACGTGGCCACACCGTGTCGTACACAGTCGGGACACATACACAGGTCACGTGGCCACACCGTGTCGTACACAGTCGGGACACATACACAGGTCACGTGGCCACACCGTGTCGTACACAGTCGGGACACATACACAGGTCACGTGGCCACACCGTGTCGTACACAGTCGGGACACATACACAGGTCACGTGGCCACACCGTGTCGTACACAGTCGGGACACATACACAGGTCACGTGGCCACACCGTGTCGTACACAGTCGGGACACATACACAGGTCACGTGGCCACACCGTGTCGTACACAGTCGGGACACATACACAGGTCACGTGGCCACACCGTGACACATACACAGGTCACGTGGCCACACCGTGTCGTACACAGTCGGGACACATACACAGGTCACGTGGCCACACCGTGTCGTACACAGTCGGGACACATACACAGGTCACGTGGCCACACCGTGTCGTACACAGTCGGGACACATACACAGGTCACGTGGCCACACCGTGTCGTACACAGTCGGGACACATACACAGGTCACGTGGCCACACCGTGTCGTACACAGTCGGGACACATACACAGGGTCGGGACACATAAAGGTCCCACAGTGTCGTACACAGTCGGGACACATACACAGGTCACGTGGCCACACCGTGTCGTACACAGTCGGGACACATACACAGGTCACGTGGCCACATGGTGTCGTACACAGTCGGGACACATACACAGGTCACGTGGCCACACCGTGTCGTACACAGTCGGGACACATACACAGGTCACGTGGCCACATGGTGTCGTACACAGTCGGGACACATACACAGGTCACGTGGCCACACCGTGTCGTACACAGTCGGGACACATACACAGGTCACGTGGCCACACCGTGTCGTACACAGTCGGGACACATACACAGGTCACGTGGCCACACCGTGTCGTACACAGTCGGGACACATACACAGGTCACGTGGCCACACCGTGTCGTACACAGTCGGGACACATACACAGGTCACGTGGCCACACCGTGTCGTACACAGTCGGGACACATACACAGGTCACGTGGCCACACCGTGTCGTACACAGTCGGGACACATACACAGGTCACGTGGCCACACCGTGTCGTACACAGTCGGGACACATACACAGGTCACGTGGCCACACCGTGTCGTACACAGTCGGGACACATACACAGGTCACGTGGCCACACCGTGTCGTACACAGTCGGGACACATACACAGGTCACGTGGCCACACCGTGTCGTACACAGTCGGGACACATACACAGGTCACGTGGCCACACCGTGTCGTACACAGTCGGGACACATACACAGGTCACGTGGCCACACCGTGTCGTACACAGTCGGGACACATACACAGGTCACGTGGCCACACAGGTCACGTGGCCACACCGTGTCGTACACAGTCGGGACACATACACAGGTCACGTGGCCACACCGTGTCGTACACAGTCGGGACACATACACAGGTCACGTGGCCACACCGTGTCGTACACAGTCGGGACACATACACAGGTCACGTGGCCACACCGTGTCGTACACAGTCGGGACATACACAGGTCACGTGGCCACACGGTGTCGTACACAGTCGGGAACATACACAGGTCACGTGGCCACACCGTGTCGTACACAGTCGGGACACATACACAGGTCACGTGGCCACACCGTGTCGTACACAGTCGGGATATACACAGGTCACGTGGCCACACCGTGTCGTACACAGTCGGGACACATACACAGGTCACGTGGCCACACCGTGTCGTACAAGTGGGGTGTCGTACACAGTCGGGACATACACAGGTCACGTGGCCACATGGTGTCGTACACAGTCGGGACACATACACAGGTCACGTGGCCACACCGTGTCGTACACAGTCGGGACACATACACAGGTCACGTGGCCACACCGTGTCGTACACAGTCGGGACACATACACAGGTCACGTGGCCACACCGTGTCGTACACAGTCGGGACATACACAGGTCACGTGGCCACACCGTGTCGTACACAGTCGGGACACATACACAGGTCACGTGGCCACACCGTGTCGTACACAGTCGGGACACATACACAGGTCACGTGGCCACATGGTGTCGTACACAGTCGGGACACATACACAGGTCACGTGGCCACACCGTGTCGTACACAGTCGGGACACAGGTCACGTGGCACAGTGTCGTACACAGTCGGGACACATACACAGGTCACGTGGCCACACCGTGTCGTACACAGTCGGGACACATACACAGGTCACGTGGCCACACGGTGTCGTACACAGTCGGGCACATACACAGGTCGCGGGACACATACACAGGTCACGTGGCCACACCGTGTCGTACACAGTCGGGACACATACACAGGTCACGTGGCCACACCGTGTCGTACACAGTCGGGACACATACACAGGTCACGTGGCCACATGGTGTGGTACACAGTCGGGATATACACAGGTCACGTGGCCACACCGTGTCGTACACAGTCGGGATCACATACACAGGTCACGTGGCCACACCGTGTCGTACACAGTCGGGACACATACACAGGTCACGTGGCCACACCGTGTCGTACACAGTCGGGACACATACACAGGTCACGTGGCCACACCGTGTCGTACACAGTCGGGACATATACACAGGTCACGTGGCCACACCGGTGTCGTACACAGTCGGGACACATACACAGGTCACGTGGCCACACCGTGTCGTACACAGTCGGGACATTATACACAGGTCACGTGGCCACACCGTGTCGTACACAGTCGGGACACATACACAGGTCACGTGGCCACACCGTGTCGTACACAGTCGGGACACATACACAGGTCACGTGGCCACACCGTGTCGTACACAGTCGGGACACATACACAGGTCACGTGGCCACACCGTGTCGTACACAGTCGGGACACATACACAGGTCACGTGGCCACACCGTGTCGTACACAGTCGGGACACATACACAGGTCACGTGGCCACACCGTGTCGTACACAGTCGGGACACATACACAGGTCACGTGGCCACACCGTGTCGTACACAGTCGGGACACATACACAGGTCACGTGGCCACACCGTGTCGTACACAGTCGGGACACATACACAGGTCACGTGGCCACACCGTGTCGTACACAGTCGGGACACATACACAGGTCACGTGGCCACACCGTGTCGTACACAGTCGGGATATACACAGGTCACGTGGCCACACCGTGTCGTACACAGTCGGGACACATACACAGGTCACGTGGCCACACCGTGTCGTACACAGTCGGGACACATACACAGGTCACGTGGCCACACCGTGTCGTACACAGTCGGGCATATACACAGGTCACGTGGCCACACCGTGTCGTACACAGTCGGGCACATACACAGGTCACGTGGCCACACCGTGTCGTACACAGTCGGGACACATACACAGGTCACGTGGCCACACCGTGTCGTACACAGTCGGGACACATACACAGGTCACGTGGCCACACCGTGTCGTACACAGTCGGGACACATACACAGGTCACGTGGCCACACCGTGTCGTACACAGTCGGGACATACACAGGTCACGTGGCCACACCGTGTCGTACACAGTCGGGATATACACAGGTCACGTGGCCACACCGTGTCGTACACAGTCGGGACACATACACAGGTCACGTGGCCACACCGTGTCGTACACAGTCGGGACACATACACAGGTCACGTGGCCACACCGTGTCGTACACAGTCGGGACATATACACAGGTCACGTGGCCACACCGTGTCGTACACAGTCGGGACATATACACAGGTCACGTGGCCACACGTGTCGTACACAGTCGGGACATACACAGGTCACGTGGCCACACCGTGTCGTACACAGTCGGGACACATACACAGGTCACGTGGCCACACCGTGTCGTACACAGTCGGGACACATACACAGGTCACGTGGCCACATCGTGTCGTACACAGTCGGGACACATACACAGGTCACGTGGCCACACCGTGTCGTACACAGTCGGGACACATACACAGGTCACGTGGCCACACCGTGTCGTACACAGTCGGGACATACACAGGTCACGTGGCCACACCGTGTCGTACACAGTCGGGACATATACACAGGTCACGTGGCCACACGTGTCGTACACAGTCGGGACACATACACAGGTCACGTGGCCACACCGTGTCGTACACAGTCGGGACATACACAGGTCACGTGGCCACACCGTGTCGTACACAGTCGGGACACATACACAGGTCACGTGGCCACACCGTGTCGTACACAGTCGGGACACATACACAGGTCACGTGGCCACACCGTGTCGTACACAGTCGGGACATACACAGGTCACGTGGCCACACCGTGTCGTACACAGTCGGGAACATACACAGGTCACGTGGCCACACCGTGTCGTACACAGTCGGGACACATACACAGGTCACGTGGCCACACCGTGTCGTACACAGTCGGGACACATACACAGGTCACGTGGCCACACGGTGTCGTACACAGTCGGGACACATACACAGGTCACGTGGCCACACCGTGTCGTACACAGTCGGGACACATACACAGGTCACGTGGCCACACCGTGTCGTACACAGTCGGGACACATACACAGGTCACGTGGCCACACCGTGTCGTACACAGTCGGGACACATACACAGGTCACGTGGCCACACCGTGTCGTACACAGTCGGGACATATACACAGGTCACGTGGCCACACCGTGTCGTACACAGTCGGGACACATACACAGGTCACGTGGCCACATCGTGTCGTACACAGTCGGGACATATACACAGGTCACGTGGCCACACCGTGTCGTACACAGTCGGGACACATACACAGGTCACGTGGCCACATGGTGTCGTACACAGTCGGGACACACACACAGGTCACGTGGCCACACCGTGTCGTACACAGTCGGGACACACACACAGGTCACGTGGCCACACCGTGTCGTACACAGTCGGGACACACACACAGGTCACGTGGCCACATGGTGTCGTACACAGTCGGGACACATACACAGGTCACGTGGCCACACCGTGTCGTACACAGTCGGGACACATACACAGGTCACGTGGCCACACCGTGTCGTACACAGTCGGGATATACACAGGTCACGTGGCCACACCGTGTCGTACACAGTCGGGATATACACAGGTCACGTGGCCACACCGTGTCGTACACAGTCGGGACACATACACAGGTCACGTGGCCACACCTGTCGTAGTCTGTAACAGTCGGGATATACACAGGTCACGTGGCCACACCGTGTCGTACACAGTCGGGACATATACACAGGTCACGTGGCCACACCGTGTCGTACAGTCGGGATATAACGGCACGGCCTACACCCTGGTGTCGTACACAGTCGGATATACACAGGTCACGTGGCCACACCGTGTCGTACACAGTCGGGACACATACACAGGTCACGTGGCCACACCGTGTCGTACAGTCGGGATATACACAGGTCACGCCGTCGACACAGCGATACACAGGTCACGTGGCCACACCGTGTCGTACACAGTCGGGATATACACAGGTCACGTGGCCACACCGTGTCGTACACAGTCGGGACATACACAGGTCACGTGGCCACACCGTGTCGTACACAGTCGGGATATACACAGGTCACGTGGCCACACCGTGTCGTACACAGTCGGGATATACACAGGTCACGTGGCCACACCGTGTCGTACACAGTCGGGACACATACACAGGTCACGTGGCCACACCGTGTCGTACACAGTCGGGACACATACACAGGTCACGTGGCCACACCGTGTCGTACACAGTCGGGATATACACAGGTCACGTGGCACACCGTGTCGTACACAGTCGGGACATATACACAGGTCACGTGGCCACACCGTGTCGTACACGTCGGGCATATACACAGGTCACGTGGCCACACCGTGTCGTACACAGTCGGGACATATACACAGGTCACGTGGCCACACCGTGTCGTACACAGTCGGGATATACACAGGTCACGTGGCCACACCGTGTCGTACACAGTCGGGACATACACAGGTCACGTGGCCACACCGTGTCGTACACAGTCGGGACATACACAGGTCACGTGGCCACACCGTGTCGTACACAGTCGGGACACATACACAGGTCACGTGGCCACACCGTGTCGTACACAGTCGGGATATACACAGGTCACGTGGCCACACCGTGTCGTACACAGTCGGGACATATACACAGGTCACGTGGCCACACCGTGTCGTACACAGTCGGGACATATACACAGGTCACGTGGCCACACCGTGTCGTACACAGTCGGGACACATACACAGGTCACGTGGCCACACCGTGTCGTACACAGTCGGGACACATACACAGGTCACGTGGCCACACCGTGTCGTACACAGTCCGGGATATACACAGGTCACGTGGCCACACCGTGTCGTACACAGTCGGGACATACACAGGTCACGTGGCCACACCGTGTCGTACACAGTCGGGACACATACACAGGTCACGTGGCCACACCGTGTCGTACACAGTCGGGACACATACACAGGTCACGTGGCCACACCGTGTCGTACACAGTCGGGCATATACACAGGTCACGTGACCCGTGGCCACACCGTGTCGTCACACAGTCGGGCATACACAGGCACGCGACACATACACAGGTCACGTGGCCACACCGTGTCGTACACAGTCGGGACATATACACAGGTCACGTGGCCACACCGTGTCGTACACAGTCGGGACCATATACACAGGTCACGTGGCCACACCGTGTCGTACACAGTCGGGACATATACACAGGTCACGTGGCCACGTGTGCAGTCGGGACACATACACAGGTCACGTGGCCACACCGTGTCGTACACGTCGGGACACATACACAGGTCACGTGGTGTCGTACACAGTCGGGATATACACAGGTCACGTGGCCACACCGTGTCGTACACAGTCGGGAACAGGTCACGGGCCACACCGTGTCGTACACAGTCGGGACATCACAGGCAGCCCGTGTCGTACACAGTCGGGACACATACACAGGTCACGTGGCCACACCGTGTCGTACACAGTCGGGGATATACACAGGTCACGTGGCCACACCGTGTCGTACACAGTCGGGACATATACACAGGTCACGTGGCCACACCGTGTCGTACACAGTCGGGAATATACACAGGTCACGTGGCCACACCGTGTCGTACACAGTCGGGACACATACACAGGTCACGTGGCCACACCGTGTCGTACACAGTCGGGATATACACAGGTCACGTGGCCACACCGTGTCGTACACAGTCGGGACATATACACAGGTCACGTGGCCACATCGTGTCGTACACAGTCGGGACACATACACAGGTCACGTGGCCACACCGTGTCGTACACAGTCGGGACACATACACAGGTCACGTGGCCACACCGTGTCGTACACAGTCGGGACATACACAGGTCACGTGGCCACACCGTGTCGTACACAGTCGGGACACATACACAGGTCACGTGGCCACACCGTGTCGTACACAGTCGGGACACATACACAGGTCACGTGGCCACACCGTGTCGTACACAGTCGGGACACATACACAGGTCACGTGGCCACACCGTGTCGTACACAGTCGGGACACATACACAGGTCACGTGGCCACACCGTGTCGTACACAGTCGGGACACATACACAGGTCACGTGGCCACACCGTGTCGTACACAGTCGGGACACATACACAGGTCACGTGGCCACACCGTGTCGTACACAGTCGGGACACATACACAGGTCACGTGGCCACACCGTGTCGTACACAGTCGGGACACATACACAGGTCACGTGGCCACCCAGTGTCGTACACAGTCGGGACATATACACAGGTCACGTGGCCACACCGTGTCGTACACAGTCGGGACACATACACAGGTCACGTGGCCACACGGTGTCGTACACAGTCGGGACACATACACAGGTCACGTGGCCACACCGTGTCGTACACAGTCGGGCACATACACAGGTCACGTGGCCACACGGTGTCGTACACAGTCGGGACATACACAGGTCACGTGGCCACACCGTGTCGTACACAGTCGGGACACATACACAGGTCACGTGGCCACACCGTGTCGTACACAGTCGGGACATATACACAGGTCACGTGGCCACACCGTGTCGTACACAGTCGGGACACATACACAGGTCACGTGGCCACACGGTGTCGTACACAGTCGGGACACATACACAGGTCACGTGGCCACACCGTGTCGTACACAGTCGGGACACATACACAGGTCACGTGGCCACACCGTGTCGTACACAGTCGGGACACATACACAGGTCACGTGGCCACACCGTGTCGTACACAGTCGGGATATACACAGGTCACGTGGCCACACCGTGTCGTACACAGTCGGGACATATACACAGGTCACGTGGCCACACCGTGTCGTACACAGTCGGGATATACACAGGTCACGTGGCCACACCGTGTCGTACACAGTCGGGCATATACACAGGTCACGTGGCCACATGGTGTCGTACACAGTCGGGCATATACACAGGTCACGTGGCCACACCGTGTCGTACACAGTCGGGACACATACACAGGTCACGTGGCCACACCGTGTCGTACACAGTCGGGACACATACACAGGTCACGTGGCCACACCGTGTCGTACACAGTCGGGACACATACACAGGTCACGTGGCCACACCGTGTCGTACACAGTCGGGACATATACACAGGTCACGTGGCCACACCGTGTCGTACACAGTCGGGACACATACACAGGTCACGTGGCCACACCTGTGTCGTACACAGTCGGGACATATACACAGGTCACGTGGCCACACCGTGTCGTACACAGTCGGGACACATACACAGGTCACGTGGCCACACCGTGTCGTACACAGTCGGGACACATACACAGGTCACGTGGCCACACCGTGTCGTACACAGTCGGGCACATACACAGGTCACGTGGCCACACCGTGTCGTACACAGTCGGGACACATACACAGGTCACGTGGCCACATGGTGTCGTACACAGTCGGGATATACACAGGTCACGTGGCCACACCGTGTCGTACACAGTCGGGACACATACACAGGTCACGTGGCCACACCGTGTCGTACACAGTCGGGACACATACACAGGTCACGTGGCCACACCGTGTCGTACACAGTCGGGACACATACACAGGTCACGTGGCCACATGGTGTCGTACACAGTCGGGACACACACACAGGTCACGTGGCCACACCGTGTCGTACACAGTCGGGACACATACACAGGTCACGTGGCCACATGGTGTCGTACACAGTCGGGACACATACACAGGTCACGTGGCCACACCGTGTCGTACACAGTCGGGACACATACACAGGTCACGTGGCCACATGGTGTCGTACACAGTCGGGACACATACACAGGTCACGTGGCCACATGGTGTCGTACACAGTCGGGATATACACAGGTCACGTGGCCACATGGTGTGGTACACAGTCGGGACACATACACAGGTCACGTGGCCACACCGTGTCGTACACAGTCGGGACACATACACAGGTCACGTGGCCACACGGTGTCGTACACAGTCGGGACACATACACAGGTCACGTGGCCACACCGTGTCGTACACAGTCGGGATATACACAGGTCACGTGGCCACATGGTGTCGTACACAGTCGGGACACATACACAGGTCACGTGGCCACACCGTGTCGTACACAGTCGGGACATATACACAGGTCACGTGGCCACACCGTGTCGTAACAGTCGGGACACATACACAGGTCACGTGGCCACACCTGTGTCGTATTCACAGTCGGGACACATACACAGGTCACGTGGCCACACCGTGTCGTACACAGTCGGGACACATACACAGGTCACGTGGCCACATGGTGTCGTACACAGTCGGGACACATACACAGGTCACGTGGCCACACCGTGTCGTACACAGTCGGGACACATACACAGGTCACGTGGCCACACCGTGTCGTACACAGTCGGGATATACACAGGTCACGTGGCCACATGGTGTCGTACACAGTCGGGACACATAGACAGGTCACGTGGCCACACCGTGTCGTATACAGTCGGGACACATACACAGGTCACGTGGCCACACCGTGTCGTATACAGTCGGGACACATACACAGGTCACGTGGCAACACCTTGTCGTGTAGTCGGGACATATACACAGGTCACGTGGCCACACCGTGTCGTATACAGTCGGGACACATACACAGGTCACGTGGCCACACCGTGTCGTATACAGTCGGGACACATACACAGGTCACGTGGCCACACCGTGTCGTACACAGTCGGGACACATACACAGGTCACGTGGCCACACTGTGTCGTACATCGTACGAAGTACGCGATCGCGGAGCAGAAGCCAGCTGTCTACAATAGCATGCAACTGAAGCAAGCTATCCTGGCCAACAGCACCACGGCGAAACCTCACCAGAACCTTAACGAAGCCTGATTAATGCAACACACTGCAATCATACACGTTTCTAGTTGACATACTAACTTCGCATTTTTGTGAACAAGATTAGATCCTTGTATCAAAATCGGCCGCTACCATAGCCCCAATTACTCCAACCAGCTACGTCCTATGACATGTGAATGCTACTTGATTGGTCAGCAAGGCACTCGAATTGCAGCACTACCTGCCACGGGACGCCAAGGCCCGTACAGCGGACGTCAGACGTCCCCACCCGCCACGCGTCAGCTCACCGTTCTCGTCCAGGTCCTGCACGTCCACCTCCTCGTCCTCCAGCTCCTCGTCGGCACCCTCCTCGACGGCCAGCGGGTCGTCCTGCGGGCCCGGCTCCGGCGACGGAGAGTGCAGCCGCTTGGCCGCCCTGGCCAACGACGCCGACCGGTCCAGCTTGCGCTGCTGCCGCTCCAGGAAGTCCTTGTTCTTCTTGCGCTCCAGGTACTCCTCGCTGGGCTTGAGCACGTCGATGATGTTGATCATGCGGCGGCCGCGCGAGATGGACAGCTCCACGTTGACCTGCACCACGCCCTCGCCCTCGATGCACTGCTCCGCTAGCGTGTGCTCCGGCTCCAGCTGGGGGGGGGGGGGTCTCGTGACGTCATCATGCCACAGGCGTCCAGTCTGGCTGCAGTTGCAATACATGTGCAGTACCTGATCATGTATGCAATACTTCAAACTTCTGCACATGCTGCATACCAATACAGGAGTGCTGAAACCATATTGAGTGTCAATACAAAAGCGGGCATAAAAGGCCATGTAAGCATTAATACAAACAAATGACGATTTCTCCTAAGAATTTGCAATGGCAAGCTCAAACCTGAACCTCCCGGAAACTGCATCACTGGCCTGCAAAACTCCCTGGTGCAGACTTGCCGAACACTCTGCACCCAGTACTGACCTGCTGAACACCCTGCAGTTCCAGTACTAACCTGCTGAACACCCTGCAGCCAGTATTGACTTGATGATTGGTTGGTTATTTGAGTTCTTGGGCACATCGACCAGGTTTGGTCATTTAGCGCCCACAGTATTGACTTGATGAAACATCAATAGTTCCAACTTCCAGTACTGACCTGCTGAACTCCCTGCAGTTCCAGTACAGACCTGATGAAACTCCCTGCAGTTTCAGTACTGGCCTGCTGAACACCCTGCAGTTTCAGTACTGACCTGTTGAACACCCTGCAGCCAGTACTCGTAGCCAGCTAGCTCCATTCCCATGCGCTGCTCGAGCAGCACACGTAGTGACGCCAGTGGCTCCTGCAGGTCTATGTGCTCCGTCAGCTGCATGGTGCCCCCCTCACCCTCACTGGACTGTCTGCGGGATAGTACATGGGCCACGTCACATGGAGGCATACAGGTCAGATCTCAGGACAGTACACAAGTCAGGTCACATGACAAGACATGGGTCAGGTCACATAACAAAACATAGGTCAGGTTACAAACCAGCACATGTCAGCTATCAGGATGATGCACATGTCAGGCAACATCACAGTACATGGGTCAGATCACAGGATGATACACAGGTCAAGTCACAGGATGGCATAATGGTTAAGTATCTGAACAATACACAGATTAGGTGGCAAGACAGTCCATGGGTCAGATCTCAGAACAACACACAAACCAGGCCGCACGGCAGCATACCAGACAGGCCACCGGGCAGCATACAAATCAGGCCACGCGACAGTCCACAGGTCAGGTCACAGGTCAGACCGCGGGACAGTGCATGGGCCAGGCCACTGAACAACACTCAGCTCGGTTCACTGGATCCACCGTGAATCAGCCGGATACATTGTCGAGAAGCTTGTGCCGGCGCGCTCCGCCCGGCCCAGGCGGACAGGCCCGCCGTGCGGCAGCCGGCCGAGTGTCCGCGCGCGCGAGGGGACGCGGGCCGTACCTCCTGCGGTCGCCGGTGTCGAAGGCGGCGTCGTCGTCGCCGAGCGGCTCGGCGGCGTCCACGTAGACGCAGTTGGGCGGCGAGTAGTCGGCGTCCACGTCCGAGCCGTCCAGCTCGTCCACCGAGTCCACCTCCTCGTCGGCCGAGCCGCCGTACTCGTCATCGCTCAGCTCGTCCGAACTGTCAGACATCTGCCGGCGCACCAGGGCACTGGTCACTATCGACGGTCCGTGGAGGACTGCCGGGACCACTGGTCACCACCGACGGTCCGTGGAGGACTGCCGGGACCACTGGTCACCACCGACGGTCCGTGGGGCGACACCACTGGTCACCACCGACGGGGTACGTGGGGCGGGACCACTGGTCACCACCGACGGTCCGTGGGGCGACACCACTGGTCACCACCGACGGCGTGCGCACCGGGTCGTGGGGCGGCACCACTGGTCACCACCGACGGTCGTCCGGGCGCCGACCACGGTCACACCGACGGTCCGGGGCGCACTGAACCGACGGTCGTGGCCGACCACTGGTCCCCCCCGGACACGCACCGGGGGTTACCACCGACGGTCCGTGGAGGACTGCCAGCACCACTGGTCACCACCGACGGTCCGTGGGGCGACACCACTGGTCACCACCGACAGGCGTGGGCCGGGACCACTGGTCACCACCGACGGTCCGTGGAGGACTGCCGGGACCACTGGTCACCACCGACGGTCCGTGGGGCGACACCACTGGTCACCACCGACAGGGTACGTGGGCCGGGACCACTGGTCACCACCGACGGTCCGTGGAGGACTGCCGGCACCACTGGTCACCACCGACGGTCCGTGGGGCGACACCACTGGTCACCACCGACAGGGTACGTGGGCCGGGACCACTGGTCACCACCGACGGTCCGTGGAGGACTGCCGGGACCACTGGTCACCACCGAGGGGGGAACACTGGGGACCCTGGTCACACCGACGGTCGGGCCGGGACCACTGGTCACTACCGACGGTCCGTGGGGCGACACCACTGGTCACCACCGACAGGGTCGTGGGCCGGGACCACTGGTCCTACCGACGGTCCGTGGGGGCGACACCACTGGTCACCACCGACAGGAGTGGGCCGGGACCACTGGTCACTACCGACGGTCCATGGAGGACTCCGGGTATATAAATGATTCTGGCAAAACAGTGTACGAACAAGTCTACGATTCTGTGCGACCCATCTGTTGTGAGTTGTGGGATGGCATGCAAAGAACAGCCAGTGACATGGCCAGCAGGACTCCCGAGGATCAGGGACAATGTAATGGATGGTTCTAGACATGCCTGAGGACACTGTAAAGATAACTGTTCGCCCAGTATGACAACTATGGCCCACTCTAATTGAAAGCCAGGCACATCTGCCACACCAGCAGTGTAGTAGACGAACATTCACATGGATCACAGGCTATAGCCATGTGAATAAAAACTGAATGCACATATTTGAACATCATCCAAGCATAACAATACAAATATGCTGATTCATTGCCCTTTGAATGGTATGCAAATATCCTAGCATGATAAACTTTGCAAAAACATTCTGCATTTTAGGATAGCTCACAAGTGGGAAGGTGCAGTTTGCTAGTTGCTTGGTTGTGTCAGCTTTAGGACACTAAGCTGCAATGGTCTGTAATGTCCATGAATGTGGCATCAGTCCCATCACAGTCACCAGTCAAATTACAGCGCTACTTGTCCTATTGCAGGGACACCTGTCCATTTACAGGGTTACCTGGTCATCAACCCCATCAGTTGGTCATTAGCACTATCACAGTATCACCTCTCCCACTGCAGTCACCACTCCCATTATGTATCCCATTACAGGCTAACCAGTCTCATCATAGAAGACTGGTCTCACGGTTGTAAGGCTGTTCGACCACGTGCTTACTTGTCCCATGAGTCAGCCATTACTCCCATTACAGTGACAACTGTGCACTTATAGGACTGCACTAGAGTCCCACATTCCCGCCATAACAGGACATGACCCATGATGTCAAAACATGGAACATGAAAACAACAGCCTGTTGATGTCATCAACCATGCTGCAAACCATGCCAGAAGCCTCAACTAAATGTGTCCATTCATGATAATCCAGCCTAGACGTGTCCACGTGCATCTCTGCAGCCATGATACCTGCTGACGATGCCATAATCTTTTCCCATCAACAGAATAAGTGACCTGATTGGTTGGTTGGTTATTAGTTTTACTACACATCAACCATCGAGCTATGTAGTATAGCCACTGATTGGTTGGTTGGTTATTAGTTTTTTTACCAATCAACCATCAAGGTTTTTAGTATAGCCAATCTCACGCTGATTGGTTGTGGGAGAAGAGAAACGACAGGTGAGACTCAAATCCACAACCACTTCAATTGTGACAGGAGCAACTTACCCTTAGACTACTCATCCCCAATAAGTGACCTGACAACACTGGTTTCATGCCAGGTTACGATCATTCAGCCAATCAGCAGCCTCCCTACTGTTGGCTGGTAGTGTGGGCTCAGGGGTGCATCAACTGCATTGGTCATGTGGTGCCCAAGCCTCCCAACCGTCAGAGTTGATGGCAAAGCAGCAAGTGCCACTTGACCAGCTCTTGAATATCCCAAAGCACAATAATACCCTCATTGATACCATAGGCACATAGGTACTGAACTAAGCAACCAGCACCAAAACAGTCCAAAAAGTGGCAGGTAACCTAAAGGGAGGTAAACTTTGCTGTTTACCATAATTCAAGATTTCTAAAACTTCATTTTCCAATGCAATGCATATGAATGTGGCCAACATGATGTAATCAGTCATTTACTCTACAAATGTATACTTTTTACTTGTAGGGCAAAATAGGACCCAAAAATGGGCATGAGTTAAACATAGCATACAAATTATTGTTCAAAATATAGACAAGAACAACATAATATATCCTAGCCTAACCCTCCATGCAAGAACAAATATTCTAAAAAAAGACCTTGGTAACTTTTTTATTCCCTTTTTGGGGCCAGATTTTCAGTTTATGGTAATTTCTGATTCCATGGAATTTCTTTTTCTTATGCAATGTTCATGAATGTGTTGAACATAACATGCCCACTTATTTCCTATGAAATGCATACTCTCCAGTTTGGATGAAAATATTACCCAAAAGTGGCTTGGAGTTAGGTAACAGCATAAAATGTGATGTTGAAAATCAAGAAGAAATGATGTAACCAAACCTAACCTAATCATCCTAGGAGAAAGCAAATTATTTTTGATATTTGCTAGGTGGCACAAGACAAGTTTAGACACATTTGCCCCAAAACAAATATATGGGTTTTTTGGTTTGTTTTGGTAAATTATTTTTATTTCCATTTTCAACAACTGTTTCCTTAAAAATGAAATGAAAAGCCTAGCCTAACCTAATCAAGCTAGCCTCAACTACTTATTATCTTATTTAAAAAAAACACAATTGCAACTTTGTCTTACTTACAAGACCCTAACCAAACCAACCACTTTGTATGCTCACTGAGGCAACATGTGTTTAAACTTGTCTCATGGTTACCTTAAATGGGAATATTGCCACATATTAAAAAAAAAACCAACTTAAACCACCTGACCTGTTTTGAAGAAAACATCTAAGAATTTCCAACATTTTGTTTCCCAAGCTAAAATAAGCTACCTGGCTAACAAACCACCTTGGCTTGGTCTGGTGAAAATGAGCTAAATCTTGTCTAGTGGATACCTGAATGTGCAATACCAAATTGAGTCAGGCATTGAGGAGAAACAGTGAATAATATGATGTATCTGGCAACCTTATGAGTACCTGGGTACCTACCTACCATTTCATGATTAGTATGTATCTATGTATCTATGGCCACCCTGAAGGATAGCAATAGGAGTGATTGTAACTGCAATTTTGTCTAGGGCTGGAGCCTCCCTGAGTGGAGCTCTAAGGCATTGGCAGCCAATGCCAGTGTAGGTAAGCTCTGCCATGAATTAGGTTTCACATTTGTAGACAAGTGGTGCAGGTTTTATGGATCCTGGGACCTCTATCAGAGGGATGGCCTGCACTTCTCTGAGAAGGGGGTTCATGTGTTGTATGAGCATGTCCTTCAGGGAAACTAGGAAATTGGGTGGGGAGAGATGAAATTGCATTGCCATTTCAGGGATATTCCAATAGTGTCAGCCAAGGCAACAAAACCTCAGTCAGCAGATAGGGACAGCAGTAGTTCAAGGAGGCAGAGGGGTAGTTCATCTAGCTATGAAATAACTCAGCATGAAAAAGCCAAAGGTGGTTATGGGGCATGTCTTAAGTGTATGATGCTTAATGCTCAGAGTATCCGATCCAAATTTGATGAGTTCAAGTGTTATGTTGCTGAGGAGGAACCACATTTTGTTTGCATTAAGGAGGCATGGGTCAGTGAAAGGTATTTTGAAGATAACTTGCAGGACTATGAAGTCCAGGGATACAATATATTTTCATGCAATAGGGGTCCAGAAATGAAAGGGGGTGGTGTAATGCTCTATGTGAATAGCTTATTCAGTTCTCAAAAAGTAACAGGTGGGGATATAAATGTGTCTGTGGAGTATACTTGGCTTGATGTCACTGTGGGAAAAGGGAACAGCAATACCCTGAGGATAGGAGCTTTCTACCGATCAGGAACCCTGCCACATTCTCAGCAACTGGAGCTTGATAGGGTGATTTGTGAGGAAATCAGTAGAAACTTTAAGAGGAAGTGCCTTATTCTTGGTGACTTTAATCTAAAAGGATATGAAAATGTTGGTGTTGGCTCCCCATCATGCAAAATGTTTAGGAAATGCCTTGAAGAGGACCTGTTCTTACACCAGTTTGTATCGGAACCTACCAGGCATGGCTCATTCTTGGATCTTGTATTCTCGGATTTAAGTGACTTGGTTCAAGACTTAACTGTTGGAGAAACTCTGGGAAGAAGTGATCATAGCATAGTTAAATTCAAGGCACACATAGGGGAGATTATTAGGGATAATTTGGTAAGGGTTCCAAATTTCAACAGAGCAGACTTTGACTGCATGGGAGCAGCTTTAAGTGCCATCAGATGGGAAGAAGAATTCTTCAATTTTAATGCCTGTGAAATGTGGGAAATGTTCAAATCTTACTTGAAGGAAATTCAGATTAGACATGTCCCCCAAAAGCAAAAATGCAAAAGAAGGGTAGGAAAGCCACAATGGCTTACACCAGACTTGATAAAAGCAATTGAGGCTAAGAAAACTGCATTTAGTGTTTAAAGAGCTTCAAATGTTGTTATTCTAAAAGAGTATCGAAAAGCTAGACACTGTGAAGCAAAAAAACCAGAGCAGCAAAGCAAGCCAAAGAACTGGATTTAGCTAGGAACTGATCTGTAATGGGGACAGTGAAACATTCTTTAGTTTCTACAAGCTGAAGAAAGTTTCTAGCACAATTGGTCCACTGGAAGTAAATGGGACTACACTGGGTGAGGATAGTGAGATGGTTGAGGAGCTGAGCAAGCAGTTTAAACCAGTGTTTACATTGGAAGATATGACCAATCTGCAGACTGTACACCATTGTTCAGTGACATGTAATCTGATAAATGATGCTGATTTCATTGATAGTGATGTTGTTTACAATCATATCAGGAAAATAAAGCAAAACAAGGCAGCAGGACCTGATGAAATTTATGCTAGGGTATTGTGGAAGCTGAAAAGGAACTGGCATTTCCACTTTAGTACATTTTTAAAAAAATTAAAAATAATAAATTTGATCCGAGTCGTTGCTGGGTGGCTTTAGGAACCAGGGTTCTATTGCTAAGCAGAGATTGTTGCGTGAACCCTGGTCCCACAACCCGATCCACGAATTCCTGTTCAACGGCAGAATTTTGATCGAAAGTTTAACGTGCCGTCAATGCACCGACACGGCCGCCCGGTAGTTGGTCCCCGGCCTTATCGGGCCAGCTGCCAACAGAACTCCCCCCCGGGGGGTAAAAACGAACACGCGAAGCGCGCAACCCTGCGTTGCCAAGACAGGGGAGACGAGTGCTGGCCAGCGCTCTAACCAACTGAGCTCCCGGGTTTTTTAAATCAGTTTCACAAAAATTAAATTCCAACTGATTGGAAAAGGGCAAATGTAGTTCCCATTTTCAATAAAGGAGAAAGAGGGAAAGTTGAAAACTATAGGCCAGTAAGTCTCACATCCCTGGTCTGCAAGGTACTCAAATCAATTATCAAGGATAGAATAGTGAGTTATCTGGAAAGAAACAGATTGATTCAAGATACTCAACATGGGTTTAAGAAAGGATGGTCATGTCTCACAAATCTCTTAGACTTTTTGAACTTTGCCACAGAACAATTTGATCAGGGAAATCAGGTTAATGTAGCATATCTTGACTTTAGTAAGGCCTTTGACAAGGTACCCCATAAATGGTTAATGATACAGCTTCAGGCCCATGATAGCATGGTAGCAGGTAGCATCTTAAAATGGATAGAGTTGTGGCCTTCAGATAGACAGCAAAGAGTGATGCTAAATGGTACAAAGTCATCATGGCAAAATGTTCTTAATGGAATCCCACAGGGGTCAGTACTGGGGCCACTACTGTTCATTATATTTGTAAATAGCATTGAAAGTGGCCCAAGCAGTAGTTTTGAAATTTGCAGATGATCTGAAGATCTTCAGGGCAATGACAGGTCAAAATGAGCATATCTCACTGCAAAAAAACTTAGACAAACTTGTGGAGTGGTCTGAAGAATGGCAAATGAAATTTAACTTTGATAAGTGCAAAATTATGCATGTAGGTAAGCCAGTGTCCTAAAATTACTTCATCATTAACTGTGTGGATGAAGGTTGGTTGGTTGGTTATTGGTTTTTATGACACATCAACTGTTGAGTCATGCAGCATTGCCAATCTCTCACGCTGATTGGTCGCGGGCGAAGAGTAGCGACAGGTGACTCGAACCCACAACCTTTTGATTGTGAGACGAGCAACTTACCCCTAGGCTACTCGTCACCTGTGTGGATGAAGAAAGAAGTTGCTTGGGAATAGTGAAAGATTGGAAGAAAATAAAGGATCGCCTCTTAAGGATTAAAAAAGCAGAATGTCTTTCACTTCAGTCACTTGCATTTTACATCATTTAGCAGTTGTGTGTATAATGACTGCCCACATATGTGACAAAATGGTAAAAACCTAAGACAAGGATGAAATAGCACAATTCAATTAACAGTGAATTTCCAGGCCACATGGTCAATTATTTTACCCTGAGGTAAGCAGCATATAAAGGCTCCATACTTGATGGGTGGCCAAGTGCTATCAGTGACTCAACAGGAGAAGGATTTAGGTGTTGTTCTAAACACAAAATTGGGGGCATCAGAACAGACCAAGAAAGCCAAGAAGAAGGCACTGAGCATGTTTGGGGCAATAAATAGGAATGTATCATACAGAAGTGAGGAAGTCATCAGGAAGCTTTACTGTACACATGTCAGGCCACATTTTGAATACTACATCCAAGCTTGGTCTCCTAGCTATGAAAAAGATTGGTGGCTTTTAGAGAGAGCATGAGAGGGCTACAAAAATGGTTAATGGTATAAGTAACCTGGCATACAAGGAAAGATTGAGGAAATTGAATATGTTTACACTTAGACAGAGAAGGCTGAGAGATCTCATTGAGGTCTTTAAATTTGTCCATGGTCTGGAAAGGGGATATCTTGGGGAAATGTTTGAATTTAACAGAAATGATGCAATTAGAGGTCATAAATTCAAAATTAAAGTTAACCACCACAGAACAAGGTTAAGGCAGACTTTCTTCACCAACAGGGTAGTAGAACAGTGGAACCAGCTGCCAGAAAACACTGTCAGTAGCAGCACATTCAACATTTTTAAAAACAGCATAGACAATCATTATAAGAATAGAGGGCTTGCTTTTCAGTATTGCAGGAAGGGCTGATGTGCAGATTTGGTGGGCAACTGGTTGAGTGTACAGAGTGCAACCAAGAAGGGCCCTTGTGGCTCATAGTCGCACTAATCATTTGTCTTTATGTCTTTAGGTAGGTACCTATTGACCTAGGGGTCTTCTGCAAGTATTGCCCCTCACACTTCCTTCGTCTGAACAATATATCCAAAAAATATCAGCTAACTGCAAGTCAGCTTTTGGTGACCTCATTCAAATGTACCAAGACACATCCCCAGCTGGGTGTACAGAATGACCAAGGGCATCACAGGGAATATTTCTAAGGGTTAGCTTTGGTTAGGTTAGGTTAGGTTTTAACACCATTATAAATATTCCTGGTGATGCCATTGGGTAATTCATTGCACACTGCTGGTGTGTCTGCACGTTTGAGTGACATCACCAACAGCTGACTGACAGTCAACTGATGGGGACTCAGATGCATCTTTGATATAAAGAAAGTGAAAAGAAAAGGATAATACATGAAGATTAGCCTACCCTAGGTAGGTACCTACCTGGATGCCTGTCTAAAACATGATAGGTAAAGGAAATATAGGCATCTAGGTAGGTGAGCAGGTGAAGAGGGGGGGGCAGGTTCTGAACACTTAAGTGTAGCATGAATCAAATAGCTTTACTGCTGCTGCTGTATCTCTGAACAAGTAATTGTACTGTTTACTGGGCACAAAAATGAACAAGCTGCCCATACTGAAGCAGTTCCTTTCTATGAAAATCCTATAACCACTTACAATGAGCAACTTCAAAAGAGATAACTATTTTGTAGTGGTGTGCCATATTGTGAACATGAAAATGTTGTGTAGGATTACCTCACTGTAGCTGTTGTGGTACAAGCTATTAGTAGCCACCCAAAAAATGTTAGTGTAATTGCAAAACAAATATTGAGTCACTTCCTTATAGTTTCCTTTAGCCTTAAGCTCCTGGAAGCCTAAAATGGTGCCAGTGAACTTCACTAGCTCTATGCGACTGTATAACTAAGGCAAACTAGATCTTTATATTTTGGTAAACAGGTCCATCATTTATGATACCACCAGCTTTTTGTTATTTATGTTCTGAACATGATGTGGAGACATCCACATGCAGGTGTTTAGGAAAACAGGACATTTTCAGATACACCCCCTCTTTCCCTACCCAGGTAGGTATGTATCCTACCTACTGGAGAAATATGGAGATTAAAGGTAAAT